>OX392534.1:14799526-16068026 GCA_947623455.1 Mimachlamys varia | reverse complement strand
TGAAACGATGTTGAAGGGTTATAGCTGTATCATCAACGACCGTACCCTACTTCTTAGTATCAACATCATACAAAAAAACACCAATCATATTGACCATGTTAAAGTAATAGCAACATAAATAGAATAGCAAACCCTTATAAGAGATGACGTTACACATAAACATGCTGCATCTTTTAAATTTAGCAATAGATACAGTATTCCGGAAAAAAACGAATTAAACTGCACCTTTGTTAAATACTGAAGGAAGAATAAGGAAGCATGCTGTTAAGTGAAATAAATTGAACTGAAGAAATCAGGAAAACAATAAAATATAAGTGAGTGGAGAAGAAAATCATTAAAACTTTGTGAATGTAACACTCGTCTGGTACGTCAGGACAACAATGTTCAATAGCTACTACTACTGTAGAGACACCTTAGTTTTGGGAATGGAATGCGTACCTCTTGATCTTTTTCGTCCATCCCGTCCATACTGGATCATGTCGAGATGATTTGGGCTCCATTGATTTATAATTGGGAAAGTTTCACATTTTCTTTGTTCGATATGATTAAATTAATAATACTTCCAAAGCAATAATCCTCAGATGCTATTAATTCCAAATTATTCGAAGTTCAATAGTATGGTAAAAAGCGGTAAGAATGCACATCCGTGATGCCCTGTCTAGGTTCACAATTGATTGAATCACATTTTTGTTTCGACATATTTACCAAACTTGAGAGACTAACAACGTATCATGTAATATCAGCTGGCACACCTGACATAGTTATACAGCAATCTATCCGCGTGGCAGTCCAATAAGGCACTGATGAATTACATCACACAGGCAAAAAAAAGGTTCAAATACAACGATATAATCTAGAAACTCAAACAGAATGAAGCAGATCCAGGTAGCACCGGCACAGTGCTATTGTTGGTGACATGACAGTTGTGTTGTATTTATCCTCTATAGGGCTATTCACAACCGTGACCGCCAATATTGAAGTCAATTTGCATGCAGCTTCCAATCACTACTTAGCCACAAGCGACGTTTTGTTTTTCCAATGTCACGGTAGATCACTCTTGCATAGATTATTTATTTTCCGATCTTCGATTAGCTTCCCATCACCTTGTCATAGCGACACATGCAATAAGGTTTAAGCTTTCACTTACGAAGTCTCGCCTGCACAGCTTCCAAAGGACTTTCATCTGGTAAAACTGTTTGAACATGCCTTTCAATGTGACGATGACAATACAAGCCAGGATGCACTGTCAAAGTAAGAAACATGAACAGGTAGAAATGTATTTGTATTAAATATTCATAACATAATCATCAGGAGTAGGCCGAGGGCATGACGGCTACATGTCGATACCTGTGTTACTGTGTATATTAGTGCGAAATTGCTCGCTCCACGTGTTACCTGGCGCGCTGGTGTTTGGTTTCCATCAGTGTGTATATGTAGCAGCAATTTATATACCTACCGCATAATCACGAAGAGTTCCCTTATCAATATGTACCACAAATCCCCTAAGAGTTATACGACTGCCTTTCACCTATAACATATGAAGGACTAAAAGTTGTTGATGACTATAGCGCGCGTTGTCACTCATTGGCCTCGATACCATATTAGTTGGTTTCACGCGCCGTGTCGTTCCAGCGCGTGCCTGCGCGGCCTCGTGGGACAACCGAGAATATGGACGGGTTCGTCAGACGATACCTTCTAGTAGATACCATTGTCATATACACTGCATTCATCCCATTCATAAGGAAATTCATGTGGGGTTCGTCCTGCTTGTTACACTCTTTATGTAGTATTTCGCTATTGCCAGAAACAAAGAGGTGCTTTATCAGATGTAGGTAGGGACAGCCGAAAGTTAATTGATTTGTAGGACATGCTAGCGACATAAAGGGACATCTACGGGCGTGTAGTATTCGTGTGTGAGCATACACAATACTACTAGTGTGGCAGTATTGAATTATTTATAGGTAGGTGAAATATAAATATCGGTTTTAGGTATTTTTGAAACACTTTACGCTGGAATAAAAGAGTCGACGAGCACGTTATAATTGGAGCATGATATAGAAATGCTTTGTAAACGGCTACTAAACATAATACCAATTTTAACAGTACAATATATCGATTATAAAACTGTTCAAACAAAGGTAACATTTTGGGATGAATCTCTTGTTTGTTTAGCACGATATAGAGTGACATCATTGTCACTATCTAACACGCTGTAAACAATATGATTGTGTTTTGGTGAATACCTCCTGATCGACAGGTAGACAGAGGGTCGTCCTAATCACCTGTATAGGGGACCTATCGATACCCGACATGTGATAATGAACCGTAATGTTACCGAGCGCGATTTACCCTCGTGACGTCATCATATCCTGTCAATGGCATCAGTGTACTTACCTGTTGTGCTTATGTTTCAACTGAAAGTGTTATAGATTTAAAAACTAGTATTTTATAAATAGTATATTTGAAATGTCACCAAAAGTGATAGAATGAACAAGGCAAGTTTGGCATAAAGTGTAGTAAAGGCATGAAAATTTGTTGGAAACTTGTAAATTCGTATTGTTAGAAGAGGTTCTAAGGGATTCTTTCGCGTTTTGCTAGACGAGATTTGGAAGACTTTATACATGTACTTTCTTATTATTGACCGTATTGATAAAGAACCTTAGGACCTTTCCATTGGTGAATAGCATCTGATTCCAGCGTATCTGGGTCTTGAGAAGAAGACTTTTGAAATTTTAGCCAATTTGACCCTTTTGAACCCCTCCCCACTGCTCCGGGGGTGGGCCAGAATCAAATTTCGTTACCGTCAAGCCGTGATCTCTTGGGTATTATTCCAACCATGTTTCAATTATTTCCAACTGAAATTGAACAAACTATGTCCAAAAGTGTCATTTTCCTATGTAATCTTTAGTAAGCTTCACTCCCTCCCAAGGAGGGAACCTGAAGTCTTGAGGGCTTTAGATTAACAATTTTGATAACGCACCTTAAGACCTTTTAATTCGTGAATAGTATTTGATTCCAGCATATTTTTAAAATTTTAACTCATTTGACCCCTTTTGGCCCCTCCTTTAGACCCCTTGGGGTTATGACTATATAATTTACAGTTTTGGTGCATCTTTGGCTAGGGAAGTTACAAAATTTCATTGAAATTGGTCCAGGGGTTTTTGAGAAGAAGTCGAAAATGTCAATTGTTTACGGACGCACGACGCAGGACGGACGACGACGGACAAAAGGTTATTAGAATAGGTCACTTGAGACTTCGTCTCAGGTGACCTAATTATAGCCCCCAAAAATAAGACTTGAGCACAAAAGCCATGCTTAAGCATTACAACGGTTTCATGAGCACGGGCAAGAATTATTTCGTATTGTGATTTTTTCCCCATTTATACCATAATGTATAGTATGTTAAGCACAAACAGCATCCAACATTGTTCAAAAACCGAACACTGCTGTTATCCTACGAGAAAGCCCGTAAAATCTATAAAACAGATACATCTGCACTTATTTGAGTTATTTCAGGAAGATAATCGAGGTTATAGCACACGATCCAGCTATTCGCGGGTACTGTATGGTAAACATCACCCTGACAGAAACAATGAAAACTGAGTGGTTTACACCCATCAATTATACAACGGTTCTTCAGTTTCAGTAAGCGTTGGTATATCATAACGGAAAGTCCCGTGTCAATATCAACACTATACACATATATATACATTATTAATAAAAAAAGTCAAAATCGCTCAATGATACTTATTAAATTGTACATAGATACACTGGAGTAGTTGAATTAATTAAAACATCGTAGATTACCAATGTCGGTTCTAAATGACAGATTGGAAGGCATCTATTGGATACTAATGATTTACGTGAAGTTCTTTTGAATGTCATGTCAGTGGTGTTTTGAAACAATAACGTATAGCGTCATTTAAATGCCACATTGTTACATAATATATTTCTAACGTTTTAAATTCTGCACTGAAAAGGGTCGATATTTTTCTGTGTTGTTAAATGTAAGAATAAACCATACATTGCTGTGAATGTTTTTGAAATTTTGAAACATGTTTTGACATTAAAACCATTAAATCTAACATTATATAACCATGCGAAAGTACATAAGACAAGCATTTGTAAAATTTGGTACCTGATACTTGAATATTTTATGAAAAGTGCAATTGCCAATACAAGGAAACACGTTTGGAATTATTTTACACAAAGAATCTCGAACTTACCAGTCAATATAGTATAATTCATTTAATTGGCCTTACAACTTGCGAAAAATTCAGACAACCTATTTACAGTTTATCAGTGATGTGCATTTCCTATAATCTTTTAGAGATGTTGCGTTACAGGTAGTATCAATAAGCAATTGTTCACTGATTAAAAGGTTACTACATCCTAGTTAATTGATGAAAATATATATTATTGTAAAATATACTTACATTTGGGAGCGAGGAAAACATGGGTCCAATATACAGCAACACGATGAGAAGAACAAAGGACGAAAATATTCCTACCATCTGAAAAGAGAGAATCACTTTACTGAAAAATATATCCATAGCGAGACGTCTATCTTAACTACCAAATTAAATTCATGCTATTATTAATTACAAAGCAAGATTATGTTCACAATGTCATTTTTCATACATTCTAATAAAATCAAATGTTCTTAGAACCAGCGGAATATTTTGAATAAAAATCGTTGTTCCTAATTATGATTTTCTACCATTTACAGTATTTTTTGTAATTGATCGTTTACGTACATGAAATCACTTGTTATTGAAATGTTGAGAGAAGATGGCCTCGTATATATAAGTGCCAAACCCCTGGTTTCTATATGGACAATATATGTTTTAAGCCAACAGCTTATGTGCATACGCATGGACTAATGTAAAAATTAACTTCTTATATTTATGTGATGAATATTCATAGATAAACATAAATCCAGTATATTACATTCAAAATATCAATATTCATAAACTACAATCAACAACTACCATAAAGATGCAAATTTCAGTTGTACATGCAAGTAAAACGAAAATATTCCAGACGCCTTTGAAATAAAAATGTACATGCATTATCTAAAAACATTAATGTTTGGGCTATGCTTTAGTTTTAAGATTCTATCACATCCATACCTGGGTGCAGCCTCCAGCATTGTCTTGTACAAGACTTCTGGAAAGGGATGCCGCCGAGCAGAAGCAGGAGAAGAACGAACCCAGAAAGTTACACATCCCATTGGCAATAAGTTCCTGCAAAACAGAATGTCAGAAGTAGTTTTTCGTCTTTAAACGCTTTTTTTATGTCAACAGATATACAAAATTAATAGTAAACAAGGCGAGTTGAATCATTTTCTTTGAGTTAAAAAAAATATGAAGTTGTAAAATTTGAAAGTAACTTTAATTTCTATTTTTTTTGCTTGGTCTCTCATTTCATTGCCTCGTCGGTGCGTTTCCTCGAAGAATTCATACTTTAAAGAAGTTATTTTTCCAGTTTAACATACAAAATTGAGGTCCCACTAGCATTTATATTTATATTTCATTTTCATACAAACAGTCATATATTTGTTTACATTCGCTAATATATACAGAGGAAAAATATTCTCTTTTCCTTTTAAAGAGGCCAATGGTCCATTTGTTCATAGTTTGCTCCTAGTTAATCGATGTTGAGATCAGATTTTTGTTTTTCTTTCTTTTTCTTCTTTTTCTGCTTCTTTACAGTTAATTCTCAGACAGTACCGTACCTGGTTCGTGTTGACAGGGTAGTCGTGTTTTTCTGCCAGTATTTTGGCCATGGCGTACGAGATGGTGAAAGCCACGAAGCCCATCATAAGACCGTCTGCAAATGTCTCCCCGACATACCTCAGATCGTGGGCGCTTACCGGGGGCAGGCTGTGTAGGGGAAGAAATAAACACCTCGTGTAAGCTACCGTCAAAGAGTGAAAGAAGAAACCAACATCTCTTGTAAGTTACCGTGATAATCAGCTTCCCTTAAAGTTACTGTCGCGATTGAAATAAACAAGTAATTTACAGGCAAATTCATCAATGTTAATATTGAATTGTACTTGTCAATATCAATAAGGTTAAGTTTATAATTATGGACAATGTTAAGTGTATTTATATATCGCACAAATAAATCATACACCATTTTATCAGGTTTTGTTAGTAGAGCCGAGTCAAAATCGTACGACATTCAACTTTAGATGATGTTTAGATTTGCATGTTGGGTATTGAAGACAATGAATGGCACTGGCAATAAATGTATAGTTTAGGCAATGTGTCATAAGACAAAACAATGTAATATATTATTTAAAAGAATAGCATATAGCATACGACAATGTAACATAATATTATGCTAGTCTACTTCTGATCATGGCATTGGCAGCATATAAACTGGCACAGATTCAAACCTCAAAGTCCAAGGGGCCATGCCTACTGGCATTCTCTACGGAATGTGTCAACCAACCACGTAATATCTAACGTTGGCGTCGGATGAATATTTTTGAATTTAACAAAATTGTATCTAAATAGTTTGTAGCCATTGATGTCAATTTCTGTTTTATTGCAAAACACGATCTTATGCTTTCGTGGAAACGCTAGGTTGATTTTTAGTTTGCTGTCAGCCGGTTTGAGAACAATGTTTTGCAGGATGATATTGTCATAGTGATATTAAACTTTCCAACAGTGACTTACCCTCTCGGAATCATGCCGACAACGTCTACTTGGAACTCCTCGTGGATCCTCGTATAGTACGATATCACAGTAGAAGCAATGACCTTCGGAAGAAAGAAATCAACAAATATTTTAAACCATAGCCGGAAAATATAGCAAGTATATTGTAAGTAGACAGCGTCTGAATTTGCAACAAGGATACATGTATATAATTAGTAAACAAAGCAAGTTAGATATTTTTCTTTGAATTAAAAAAAACACCTGCCAAATACAACTGTTAATTAACTTACTTCACAAAAATATTTATCAGGAAAATAACGAGTATTACAAGATAAATTAATTTCAGTCTTATGGTATCTAGAAGCAACAGCTTTTGCTTCGAAAGAAAGAAAGATGTATCAATTACCAAGAACTGGTGTTAAGGGAGAGAGAAATATTCCGATCAAACGCTTGAAACCATAGGTGAGATAAATGTGTCATAGAAATTAAGCCTTTTTGCACTACCATCAGCTACTAATGTAATCATCTTACACACACTAGGTGGTCAGACCTAATATGAACTAACAATAATAAAACTAGATAGGAATAAGACAAACCAAGACCATGCTGACATTGACAATGGGGATTTATACTATATACATGTTTAGGATAATGACACAAGTGGAGTTTTCGCTATACCTACGATCAGGGGTATGGAGAACTGATATGTATGGGGACGCAACAAAACGTAGAGGGACACCTGATGTCTTGGTTAAGGTCATTATAGAGTTATCCAAAATAGAGAGTATTCATTATACGTACCAAAATTATAGGGATTTTACAGGTTGTCGTTTATGTCACAGCTATACCATGGTCACTAGGAGTGGAATTTGTATCGGGTTTGTATACGAAATAACATGATCGATCTACAGAACCTCCTTTTCCGTGATGCGATATCGAAATGAAAGCCAAGGAGTGAACGAAAGGCACCACAGAATGAGATTCTGTCGACTATTTCCCTGATCTTTAGATAATATTTTTTGACAAGATCACGAAGCAGGTAGGAATATTGTAAACATATTTTTTCTTAGGTACGCCTATTTTTGCGGGTTTGTTTTATCTGTGTCGCGCTGAAGGTAGTTTTTAGCTGAAGTTAAAAAGACTAGGTTGTACATGATGAACGGGATTTGTCCCCAGATAGTTATCTATATAACATTATATGGGGACTATCAGGCTGACTTGTATTTAAAATTAAGGTATGAATGTTCCCGAACATGTTGAGGTTGACAGGAAAATATCACAAAACAACTTAGCAACAAAAGCTTTTCAGAAGCAGTTTCAAATAGAGCAGTTGGGGCAAGATTTTGGATTTTAATTCCAAATGGGCACCAGAGAAGTGATTAGACCCCTTGATCTTTTTACAAGTTATGCAGATAGTTGACATTATAGAGTATTTATTTTCGGTAAAGGATCTCCAAGCTCGCTATTTACAAGGCTGTCGCTCTGCAATTTCATTCATCCTTCCCGTCTGGGACGGACCCCGGGTAGGTTTTCAAGTCCCTTTATCACCACAATATTCTCTATTATATTGTCAACGCGCTAGTTGGTCTAGAGGTATTTGTCCGTTCATGGCACTATATGGTCAAAAGTTATTTGTAAACAAATACAATGTATCTGTGCAAGTATTGGTTTATCTGAAAATCTTACGACTGTTCACTTCTATACTTTTCCCCAAAAACATCTTAGGAGTAAGGTACTCACCACAATAAGCTCCACGGGTATGGGCGCCGGGAGGTCACGCTGACAGGAGGGGTTGTAGTTTACCCCCTCCTTTATCAGGACGAGGACGAAGATACACGTCACCGAGGCTGTGGCTGTTACGGGGTTTATGGTGTGGATGTTGTTGAAAAAATCTCTGTAAAACTGAAGAAAAAAAATCTTTTTGAAAAAAGAAAGAATATGCTTTCATTCTTATTTTTATCTTGTGCGAGTATGTACTTCTTTGATTATGCACAAAGCAACGCCAGAAATGCCAGTTTGTGCAAGATTGTACGATGAAAATAAAACTACGAAAATGAATATTGAAAAAAAGGATGGATTTCAAGTTGAACATAGCACTAGTGAAATTCAAATTCAAGTTCATATATGTACGGAAACGTTTATGAATACGGCCCGATTCACCATATCACTAATGTTTTCCATTCTAATACGTGATATTTTTTTTGTAGCCTTGACGTAAAAAGAACAACTCCGTTAGGTTGTATTTATAGCAAATTTAAACTGCATTGGTAAACACTATGACATCACATATGCGTAAAACAAAAAAGTCCGTTCTGCAGATAGATCGTATAAATAACTCGTGAAAACGATCATATTTCATCACCTCATCAAAACAAGTTTGTTTGGACAATTAATTGGTTAAAGAGCGCCTCTACAACACTTCCGTAAATGGAGTGCACGTGATTGGCGATCGTTTTGATTTAGTCACGTGACAAGGTGGAAAATTAGTTTCACTAAATTTTCTAATTTCAAATTAATGAACAATCTACCGCTGTTATAATCATCATTTATTCACATTTTGTCATCGATTTGGGTAGCTTTCCTCCGGGAAAGGAAACAATAGTCGTGACGTCACGCTGTTACTCGTGGCGCGAATCGATAAGTGGCATCAATGATGACGAGGCGTGCAGTGGCGTTTACAAATTACTAGCCACTCAAATTCTCAATATTTAATACATTTTAAATAAAGTCTTAGGCACCGTATGCCATGTCCAAACTGTTGGAAGTTTAGAACAAAACCATCATGTCTTTGAGCAATGGGTTTTCAAGCTCCAACTCAAGTTCAATCTCACGTCCTACAACGCGAAAAAAGACATTTATTTTACTGATTAATTGTTATTATTAAATTCACAAATTGATTGATCTAAGTGTCACACTACAGGCGTAAACACCGCGTTAAATATCAGGCACAAAGGAGAACATTAATAATTTACTAACGTATACGAGACGCAATGGACCATGGTAGGGATGAACTTTGACCCCGAAGAGGTGATGCACCTGACTGGAGAATACATGCACTGCGGCACCCGTCGTGAATCCACTAATCAGCGGGTCGGACAGAAACGAGGCTAGAAACCCCAGGCGGAATACACCCATCAGCAACTGTGGAAGAGAGAGACAGGATATCTACTAGTTAACGTCAGGAGCGGTTTCAATATTGTAAAAACAAATCGGGCATGACAAACATTCGAAACTGAAGCATAACATTACGTTCAAACACATAACTGATTAATTTATAAGGTTATGATATGCCACCCACACACATACTAAACATTATAAAGTTAAATAGAAATGTATATAAAGGGATGCCATGCGCAACAATATAAAACAGGATCTGGCACAGAATAACAAAACTGTCATGCTTTTGTGTACGAAATAGGATAATCAGTTTGACAGGCAATGGTTGTGTTGGTAAAGTTCAATCTCGAAGACAGACCACCAAATCTACCATTTTATATGTGAAAGGGGCAATGTAATTGTCTTGTCTCAAATGGTTTCCCAATGACGTCATCACTTTAAAGGAACATTTAAAATTAAAGAAATGTGATCTAGCAAAAATTATTGAAATTATCATCAGTATCTTATTATTGTCATCAGTGTTCTTTCTTTCTTTTTTATTTAACATATATCTTCTTCAACCTCTTCACAATTCAACCGCACCTGAAAAACGCCAACAGTAAAGGTGGCCGACATGGCATACGCTATTTTCATTCGGTCAAGTTCGGAGAAGGGGCTTGCATCCTCACTCCCGCCAGAATCCTGAGGTATCCTGACGTTATCCCCGGAGGCATTCGTATTGTAGATCGTCGTCTGTGTAACGTTAATGACGTCCCACACTTCGCCCACCGACGAGTTAGAAATGACGTCACCAGCATGCATAGCCTCATATCTCTCGAGACCTTCCTGGACCACTGAGCCAATCATCAAACTCGTCACAGCAAATGTTCCTAGAAACGAATAATTTCTTAATTATTTAAACTAGTCTTTAAAAATTAACTGTACTACGTTTCATCATGAGTCTAAGCGGCATAAATGAGGAATTATGTCAATTGTACAAAATATATTTGGAACACAGATCTGCAATCAACCGGAACCAACCAATTTTGTCATACATAACTTATCTCACTTGATAAAAAAAAAAAACAGAAAAAAAATAGAATAAAATTGTAACAAGTTGCATTACATGTACAAGTAGATGATCTCACAATAAACTAATTGACAAAGCAGACACGGGAGCACTGTTCCGGATCATCAGCTTCGCTAGATATGTGGACCTAGTGCATTAACAATAGTACAATAGTGACGGGACAAGTATTGATTACAAGCTAGGTGAGTCGTGTCACCACGCGGAAATGTTACCCATGGAAATGTTCGTGGCGAGTAATTGTTGTTTATACCACTGCTTTGGGCGTCAAGAGTTATGGGCCTTACTCTGCGCGCGATACGATTCACAGGGGCCTGACACATTATATTAATACAGGCTTATGTTGGTGATACATGAATTTAAGCATTCCTTTTAATATAACCCAGCACTTAACCATCAAAACGTGGTTTGTAGACGCTCATTAACGTGTTCAACGGTGAAAATTAATGTTTACAAATCAATAACCCCAGTTATGGGTTCTCTCCCCTATTCGAGACAAGCCAAAGTATGTAATATTGGTATAGCTGTGGTTCCGACAACAATGCAAAGGTAATGGAACCAGGCGAGATGCTTTGCTTGATTATATTCGCGATATAACAAAGGGGGGCAAGTAAACCAAAATCCCATTTACATGTCTTCAGCATACCTACACCAACATATAAACCAACGTACCCTGTCTCTAGCACAGGTACACCAACATACCCTGTCTCTAGCACACATACACCAACATACCAGTCTACAGCACAAGTACACCAACATACCCAGTCTACATCACTCATACACACCTGCACGCTTACACAACACATGAATACACGTCTTCAAATTATCTAACCTGTAATTAAGGCACCAAGTTTAACCTACACGAAATGAAATGTATTCAGATATGAACATTTAACCACTCGTAAATAATAATGATATACTTAGCTGTTTAAACCTGCCCATAGAGATATATTTAGATGTGTACACTTACCCATAGATGTATGTTTAGATGGGTTAACTTACCCATAGATATATGTTAATATAGATACACTTACCCATATATATATGTTAAGATAGATACACTTACCCATATATATGTGTTAAGATAGATACACTTACCCATAGATATCTGTTAAGATAGATACACTTACCCATAGAGATATGCTAAGATAGATACACTTACCCATAGATATCTGTTAAGATAGATACACTTACCCATAGATATCTGTTAAGATAGATACACTTACCCATAGATATCTGTTAAGATAGATACACTTACCCATAGATATATGCTAAGATAGATACACTTACCCATAGAGATATATTTAGATGTGTAAACTTACCCATAGATATGTGTTTTGATAGATACAATTACCCATAGATATATGTTTAGATAGATACACTTACCCATAGAGATATATTTAGATGTGTAAACTTACCCATAGATATGTGTTTTAATTGATACACTTACCCATAGATATCTGTTTAGATAGATACACTTACTCATAGATATATGCTAAGATAGATACACTTACCCATAGAGATATATTTAGATGTGTAAACTTACCCATAGATATGTGTTTTGATAGATACACTTACCCATAGATATATGTTTAGATAGATACACTTACCCATAGAGATATATTTAGATGTGTAAACTTACCCATAGATATGTGTTTTGATAGATACACTTACCCATAGATATCTGTTTAGATAGATACACTTACTCATAGATATATGCTAAGATAGATACACTTACCCATAGAGATATATTTAGATGTGTAAACTTACCCATAGATATGTGTTTTGATAGATACACTTACCCATAGATATATGTTTAGATAGATACACTTACTCATAGATATATGCTAAGATAGATACACTTACCCATAGAGATATATTTAGATGTGTTAACTTACCCATATATATGTGTTTTGATAGATACACTTACCCATAGATATGTGTTTAGATAGATACACTTACCCATAGATATATGTTTAGATAGATACACTTACCCATAGATATATGTTTAGATAGATACACTTACCCATAGATATATGTTTAGATAGATACACTTACCCATAGATAAATATTTAGATGTGTTGACTTACCCATATATATATGTTTCGATAGAAACACTTACCTATAAAAATATGTTAAGATGGATACACTTACCCATATATATGTGTTTTGATAGATAAATTTACCCATAGATATGTGTTTAGATAGATACACTTACCCATAGATATATGTTTAGATAGATACACTTACCCATAGATATGTGTTTAGATAGATACACTTACCCATAGATATGTGTTTAGATAGATACACTTACCCATAGATATATGTTTAGATAGATACACTTACCCATAGATATATGTTTTGATAGATACACTTACCCATAGATATGTGTTTAGATAGATACACTTACCCATAGATATATGTTTAGATAGATACACTTACCCATAGATATATGTTTAGATAGATACACTTACCCATAGATATGTGTTTAGATAGATACACTTACCCATAGATATGTGTTTAGATAGATACACTTACCCATAGATATGTGTTTAGATAGATACACTTACCCATAGATATATATGTTTAGATAGATACACTTACCCATAGATATATGTTTAGATAGATACACTTACCCATAGATATATGTTTAGATAGATACACTTACTCATAGATATATGCTAAGATAGATACACTTACCCATAGATATATGTTTAGATAGATACACTTACTCATAGATATATGCTAAGATGGATACACTTACCCATAGATATGTGTTTAGATAGATACACTTACCTAAGATATATGCTAAGATGGATACACTTACCCATAGATATATGCTAAGATAGATACACTTACCCATAGATATATGTTTAGATAGATACACTTACCCATAGATATGTGTTAAGATAGATACACTTACCCATGGATAAATATTTAGATGTGTTGACTTACCCATAGATATATGTTTCGATAGAAACACTTACCTATAAAAATATGTTTAGATGGATACACTTACCCATAGATATATGTTTAGATGTGTTGACTTACCCATAGATATATGTTTAGAGGAGCCAAAGAAGAAATATGTCAAAACTGGAAGGAATGAGCTGTAAAGTCCATAGACGGGAGGTAACTCTGCAAGCAGTCCGTACGCCATCCCTAAAAATGGAAGAAAATAATTGCATTAACTTACTTTGCATATAATTATGCGTTATGAAACAATTGCTCTTACCCATCCCAGTATATCAGTCCTCGTCGTATCACACCCCAAAACCATTTTTGTTGGGGGGGGGGGGGGGGTCAATATTTGGAAAGAAAAGAAAATAGCGAAAAAGTATACCTAACCTTTTTTAAGTACGTATGAATTACCAGGGATGTATATAAGAGAGATAATGAATTCTAGGGTGGTGTACTTGCATTGGTTTAATATGGGGAAAAGGCATGTATCATCCTGTATTCAATAACATACACGGGGAGACAAATTTAATCATAGTCTGATGATAACAAATATGTCATAATGCACTATGTATCTGACCATTGACGAGGGGCATTTTCATCGAACATTAAACTAAATCCCCCAAAAGTGTAAAATTACTCTAAACACCCTAGTTTAGGTTCAAAACTAGCTGGAACAAATTATCAGGTCCCTGTGATTTGTATGATATGTTCGTAAACTTGCGACAAATGAAACCCCGTACCAAACGTACATGTATCTTATAATAAATATACCCTATCAAATGTACCCCGTACAATACGCATACAGTTTTCAATGCTACCCTACCATTACGTACCTTACAATATGTGTACCATGTTAATTGTATTCAAAATCAATGTACCCTATTTACATTTGACGTATACGATTTCTGTAAAAAGGGTGCACAATGTATACTTTGCAACACTTCCCTAAGCTTGCAACATACACAAAACGATATAGGTACCCTGTTGAACGATATCTGCAAAATTTGCACTGTGTACCTATGACACTATAATGCACTGTATAGTTTAAGAATTGTTAATATGTTCGCGTGTGTGTTTATTCGCGGAGATTCAATGCCAGCGAAATAAGCGAAAATGTCCACACCGCGAATAATTCCAATTTTACAGTAAGTATCCTTTGATTTACGACGTACATTTTTTGTATGTACCCGATAGTACCCTATAAAGCACCCCATGGTATATATTTATATTTTTAACAGAATACATCTTAATAATATGTAAATAAAATCTGTACAAAATGTACCCTATAATATAAACTGTGTAATACGTACCCTGTGGAATATGGACGATGGCCACGGTGAGCCCGGCCAAAAAGTCCGACAATAGGAACCTTCGTATGCTGTATTTCCTCATAATACGCCAGAATGGGAAAAGTTCGTGTAAAAATGAACTTGTACATTCTATAGAACAACTCGGACTTGACACTACAGAGCCAATTGTTTTCCAAACTTTTTTCAGCTTCACATTCCCGGTTAGTTCTTTTTTCACTCTATCATGTGACCGCTTCAAAGCTTCCGTCCGGAACTTTCCTCGTTTCCGATTCATCTCCAACAAGGTGGCTCGAACTTTCGGATCCATTGCGGTTCGACTTAATTAACTGGATTTCTTGAAAAATGGATTTCTTTATGAATTGTAGAAGTTTGAAATATCAAAATATATTTCTATTTTATCAAAACTGATTTATGTATTCCATAGCACTCTTCATTTAACACAAAGTTATTAAAAACTGCTCTTTTTTCCTTTTTAAAGTTAGAACTATAAGTCGATTTATGACTTAATAAAATCCATGGTATTGCAATGTCATACACTACACACAGTCACTGAGCTGTTGACAGGAGACCTGTACCACAAGAATGAAAAATAAAAACACAACCGATTTACTCAATCGACGATGTCTTATCGTCTACTGACCTCTGCCCGGGGACGTGAGGGGCCCCCAGGGGTCGGGTTTGCATGACCGGACACGCCCACTTCTCGTCCTAAGATTTCTATCTCGACACTTGACGTATAATATTAATTGATATGAAAGATTAAATGTTGTCTTCAACCGTTAAATTTCAATTAATATCTGCTACAATAATATTATGACATGTATTTAGAGCTACACGATGGCAGTGTCAACATTCGTAGTTAACTGTTATTTATGTACAATATTGTGATAACTGTACATTTATATAGAAATGTGAAGCACCGTATTTAAAAAAACGCCTATAACCGTCAATTAAACTGCTTTTCAAAACATTTGTAAAATGTGTCAGTTTTGTTTTTAGATTTTCACATCAAATTAGAATGTTTGATAAAAAAGGGTATTTTACAGTAAAACAAAATAACCCTTAACTTTTAGATTTAATGTCAAAAACAAAACAAACATATAGATTGTTTATAATAGAGAATTTGCACTAATATCAATAGCAAGTTTTTATTCAACTTTACAAAATTCTGCTTGATGCTACCATTTAAATTTATATGTGTATCTGTCAGTAAATAATCAGAGTTTATTATTTTTCTAGAAATTACCCCCAATGAATCCCCAGGTTTGATCATTATGACGTAAAATTCTTCTACAGACAAGTAATACATCTCTCTCCACTGCACCGATGAGGCATATCGGCCAGTAGGAAATATCTGTCTTATAACATACACATATAGGTGGTCCACATAGACCGGTATTGTTAGCTTGACCTGGCATAAAAGTTGAATTATACAAAGTTTCTAAAGAAATGAAATTATCATTTCCGGTTCGGGACGTAAGACAAGTTATCAAAATATGTAATAGTTACTTCAGTTTGTGACGAAAACTGGGGACGAGATACAAGATATATATACAAACTTAGACAATGTACAATATTAATGTATATTGCTGCTACATTGAGCTTGGGACAATATACAAGTTATCGCATCTATAAACAATGTATATTATTGTTATTTGAGCTGGACAAGATACACGTTATACAAATTAGGACAATGTATATTATTGTTATTTGAGCTGGACAAGATACACGTTATACAAATTATGACAATGTATATTATTGTAATTTGAGCTGGACAGGATACACGTTATACAAATTAGGACAATGTTTGAGCTGGGGACAAGATACACGCTATACAAATTATGACAATGTATATTATTGCTATTTGAGTTGGACAAGATGCAAAACATGTTATTCAAGCGTACACAATATATATTATTGTTATTTTGAAATTGGAATAAGATATATGAACCAGCTAAATATATTGACACAATGTAGATAATTTCTATTTGAAATTGAAAAGCGTTAACAAAACAGTAACGTTGATAATCATGATTTTGAGATAAGGACGAGATAAGCCGAAAACCCAATCGATATAAGCATTGTTGGTATGAACTAGAGACAATATAAAAGTAAACTAAGGATGACGTAACACACACATTTCTGCACTTTTTAAATTTAGTAATAGATACACTTTTCCGAAAAAAATGAAATTAACTGCACCATACAGCTGGTTCGTCCTCCTAGGACTCTTTCGTCCTTTCGTTTTGTCGGGGCGAAAGGACGAAACAACGAAATGGCACAAATCCGCCACCGTAATTACGCCTTTAGAAATTGAAAATAATGGTTTTGAGCTTTGGGTAAAGTAGAAGTTATAGAACGTTTAACAATGTTTTGCGCTTGAGAAAATACACATTTTTATTTCGAATTTCCGAAGTGCTTTAGATGTCGGGTTTGCTCATTTCAATTTAAGGATGTATGCTACAATTTTACTGACATGAGTTTGTTTTTCTGTGAATAGAGACCTGGCCTGCTCTTAATGTCGATAGAAGTATTGACTTTCCTGTAGTACCAAGGTCAATAAAGCAGGTCATTCAGTTCACACTACAACATCTCATTAGGGCTCTTGTTCTGGTGACCTCCCACTCAAAACGTATATAAAAGTGCTTGTATATATATGTGTAACGGGACTGGGCAGTGCAAGAAATGGTTGATCCGCTGGGGAATGAACAATCGACCTTACTGATTTTAGTCTGGCACTCGAGCATTGAGCTAAACGAATAAGCTAGCAAGAGGACTCCTATAATACATATCTAGATCTGAACACGAGATGTTCCGTGTAATCTTACATTCATACACGGGTAGAATTATTATTTGGTTTGCCCTGGCCTTAAATAACGGGGTATTCGTATATCAGCCCGACCTGATTACATGTTAATTTTCATCCAAACGTCATACCAAGGTCAAGGATGAGTTACCTTGGATATCTTTGTGTTTCATGATTCTAAGGTCAAGGCCAAGGTCAGTGTTACTATATATAGCAAAACATCAACCGATTCATTGACATCACTCTACCTTCTTCAAGCAAAGACATGCTAATTTTGTTACAGCTAGTTTTGGACCTAAGCCAAAGTGTTTAGAGTAATTTTACATGGGGGAGGGGGGGGGGTGTTAGATCATAGATGGGACATTTAAATCGAAAAATTTATCTACCCCCCCCCCCCCCCTCCTCCCCAAGTGTAAAAGTACTCTAAACACATTAGTTTCAGTCAAAACTAGCTGTAACTAATTTTCAAGCTCGAGTACTTCTTCACAGATTTCAAACTCTGTTGTCATCATCATGTTACATTTAAAGGGTTACAAGTCAAGGCTATCAACAACCGATTCAGTTCATCACTCTTCCTTCTTATTTTCATAACAGATTATTATCAAACTCTGCGGACGTTATCGTGTTCCAAGTTCAAGGTCACTATTGCTATATATCAACAGATTTTGATGATGAATGTTCACAGCAGAACACTCGGATGAGAGTTTATGTTTTAGGATTACAAGGTCAAATGACAATATTTCAAAATTATTATGTACTTTTTAAAGTTGCTATGGTGATATCCACAAAAAAACACTAACTGATAATCAGTGAGTTGGAAAGCGTTTGAATAAAAATTGCTTTTCATTACAACTGCACTTGAAATTCTGTTTTGTTATCTTGAAATATAATTGGTAAACTTTTTAAAACAAAATATAGGGAGGTGGGGGAGAATTGTATACTCCTATTGTTCTATGATGTAATTTATTACCTGGTCAGGTAAGTAGCCCTGAGTACCAGTAGATATTGCTAAATATAGTTGTCACAAACCCGCCCTGTCCATTATCCGGTTTCAATGTCCATTTCACGCCGAAATCGAGTCCCCGCGGGTTACAATATACACTGACGTCATCAATCAGACGAGCACGCCGACAGTTTCCGCTTGAATCATTGCCTGTTATTATAAATTCTTTACTCAGTTATTTATTCCGGGTTTATTGTTTACTTTTCTAAAGATGATTAAATCGTGTGAAGCTTAAAGTTAATGACCCGTGTTCGCTCCAAAATTTAAATAAACATATATAATCAAGTGGATTTTGAATTCTGAATTGAAATGTCTGAAATGTCCGTCAAAAGGATAACGGAGTCTATAAAGTCACGCAAACGTCAGACCGACTTTTTTTAAAAACCATTTTAGGTTATTTTGCTTTGTATATTTGTTTGGGGTTTTTTAAGGGGTCGTCTTTCATTAGCGTTTTTCCGGGTCGAAGTTTATTCAAAAGGTTTTAAAAATTTCCATGAAAAATCATGTTCATTGTGATAATATAGCACGCATCTGTTAAGTTATGTGCACTATATTGTGAGTTAACCTTGACAAATACCTTTACAATACGGCGTGGTGATACCTATATATATTTACATAGCGATACTGGTTAAATACGTTAAATTGCCATTTAATTTGTTCCACAGTTTAATACCATACCTTAGTATTTTGGTCTAAAAAAAATATTTCATACTAAACCCAGCACGTTTCCGGGGGTAGTTCACTAATATAAAATACAACAAAATAACCATTATTAATTTTGCAATAACTTCTTGCGATTTTCCCTCTTGAAAATGATGTAAAGACAGATATATCTTAAAATCTGTTACTTCAATTTCAATTGTATTTATTCTAAATGCAAAATACAGCATAAAGGATTTTACAATATAAATATAAGCAATATTACAATTTATTTATGTAAGATGTGAGATAGTTACTGTTAGGTTATTAGTGACCGCCATTATATATGTATGTGGCGAACGCCCTAAAGTGATCGTTCTGTCCGTGCGTGCGTCCGAAACACATTCGTTTCCGCTCCATTGCTTTGTAACCAGTCATACTAGATGATTGAAACTTTGTTAACTGTTGTTGACTGTTAACAACTATTTCAAGAAGTGTCGCGTACTTCATAGTATTGTCCCCAAAAGGTCAAGCTCTTAAACTTACATGTAGGTCAAATAAGTATAATTATTGTTTCGAACATTCAAAGGTGTGCCCCAAGGTGATGCCAACGTTCCCTCAATGTGTTTTAATTATATGCAACACCTCATTGTCATAGGATCAAAGGTCAAGCTGATAGGTTGCATCTTTACCTCCAGGTCATCGGAACAAAGGTCAAAGTCAAATTTTACATTTATCAACTGCGTGATATTTTTGCGACATTTTGAGTAAAGTTGTTAGTAACTAAATTAGCTGACAACTGACCAAAGATGAAGGTCAACGGATCAAAGGTCATGTGAACCTCTTAATGGTCCGAAGGTTTTCTGAATCTGACCCGCTAAATAGTTGGCTAAGTATTATGTTAATTTTGTATGTAACCAATTTTAAATTAATTAATGTGGACTGTTGTGGCTTAACGCTTTTGAGGGCTTTATATCTACCTTTTATTCTCTTGGATTCGTCTTTTCTTCATAACATTTTTCCCTTATTTTAACTCCAGGATAATTTTGGTTTTCCATTTGATTCTTTAAATATTGAATTTATTTTGCAACAGTGGGGCCACAGAGACGGTCACTCTTTAGTAGTAGTTAGTCCCAGTTTCCTCTGAACCACCAGACTTAGAGTGCCCTCTGACCCACCAGACTTACAGTTTTCTCTGACCTAACACCAGACTTAGAGTTTCATCTGGCCCTAACACCAAACTTAGAGTTTCATCTGGCCCTAACACCAGACTTGGAGTGCCCTCTGACCTAACACCAGACTTAGAGTGCCCTCTGACCCTAACACCAGACTTGGAGTGCCCTCTGACCTAACACCAGACTTAGAGTTTCATCTGGCCCTAACACCAGACTTGGAGTTTCATCTGGCCCTAACACCAGACTTGGAGTTTTCTCTGACCCTAACACCAGACTTGGAGTGCCCTCTGACTTAACACCAGACTTGGAGTGCCCTCTGACCTAACACCAGATTTGGAATGCCCTCTGACCCTAACACCAGACTTGGAATGCCCTCTGACCCTCACACCAGACATGGAATGCCCTCTGACCCTAACACCAGACTTGGAGTGCCCCCTGACCTAACACCAGACTTAGAGTTTCATCTGGCCCTAACACCAGACTTGGAGTTTCATCTGGCCCTAACCCCAGACTTGGAGTTTCATCTGACCCTAACACCAGACTTGGAGTGCCCTCTGACCTAACACCAGACTTGGAGTGCCCCCTGACCTAACACCAGACTTAGAGTTTCATCTGGCCCTAACCCCAGACTTGGAGTGCCCTCTGACCTAACACCAGACTTGGAGTGCCCTCTGACCTAACACCAGACTTGGAATGCCCTCTGACCTAACACCAGACTTACAGTTTTCTCTGACCCACCAGACTTGGAGTGCCCTCTGACCTAACACCAGACTTACAGTTTCATCTTACCCTAACACCAGACTTGGAGTGCCCTCTGACCTAACACCAGACTTGGAGTGCCCTCTGACCTAACACCAGACTTAGAGTTTCATCTGGCCCTAACACCAGACTTGGAGTGCCCTCTGACCTAACACCAGACTTAGAGTTTCATCTGGCCCTAACACCAGACTTGGAGTTTTCTCTGACCCTAACACCAGACTTGGAGTGCCCTCTGACCTAACACCAGACTTAAGAGTTTCATCTGACCCTAACACCAGACTTAGAGTTTCATCTGACCCTAACACCAGACTTGGAGTTTTCTCTGACCTAATACCAGACTTAGAGTTTCCTCTGACCCTAACACCAGACTTAGAGTTTTCTCTGACCCACCAGACTTAGACATTTTCACAGATTGGTGTCTAAACCAGATATGGTGTCGGGGCCAGAGGAATCTTGGGCTAAGTTGTAGTCAGCGATGATAAAGAGAAAGGGAAGGAAATAATCTTCTCCTCATCCAGTAACCCTGGAGTACAATAATTACAAAAATACCTGTACAATCTTTTAGAAATGTTTTATTTGTTTAACTTCTATATGTACGACTTCAGTATTTCTTGTGTGAAGTAAAAGATTACGATCAATGTATAGTAATATTGTCACCATCATCCAAATCTTAGACACAACATTCAAAATAAAAATATGTGATATTCAACAACTTTTTTTGAGTTTCAACTTCTTTAACTAACATGATCAGTTTATAATCAATGCAACATCAAGCATAGGGGATTATACTACTGTGCTGTGTCACGAAGACTTAAGGCTGTATGCTACAGTCATATGGAGACTTAAATATGCCTAACTGTGTCACAAGACTTAAGACTGTATGCTACAGTCATATATGGAGACTTAAATATGCCTAACTGTGTCACAAGACTTAAGACTGTATGCTACAGTCATATATGGAGACTTAAATATGCCTAACTGTGTCACAAGACTTAAGACTGTATGCTACAGTCATATAGAGACTTAGATGTGTATCCTACCTAACTGTGACATGAAGACTTAAGGCTGTATGCTACAGTCATATGGAGACTTAAATGTGTATCCTGCCTAAATGTGACATGGAGACTTAAGGCTGTATGCTACAATCATATGGAGACTTAAATGTGTATCCTACCTAAATGTGACATGAAGACTTAAGGCTGTATGCTACAGTCATATGGAGACTTAAATTGTGTTTATTACCCAGTATTACAACCAATGAATATATACATAATTATTCAAATCATACAATCTGACAAAAATATGTTACAAAAGAATATATTCTTTTAGTGTAGAGGAAACCTACATGTTTAATATTCTTGGGACTAATGCATTACATGGTTAGAATTTGGCTAACCAGGGTATATAAATAAAATGATTATCATACAGTTAAATTATACAGAGTAAATGATGTAAATAAATAAATAAATACATGTTTACCAAGGTATATAAGTAATAAGTAAATAATGACCACAGGCAAAATAATTGTCTCTATATCCATATCTAAGATATTGTGTATGAAATTGATCATTGTTCCTCAAAACTGTTAACAAATATCCTACCAGGTAGTTATAATTATTGGTATATATCATTTGACAAAGTTACAAAGTTACATAAGAAATCTTGATTTGGACTGAATAAGATCAGGCATGTCCTTCAAATAAAATTTTATATCGCTGGTTTGGAAGACGCACAATTTACCTTTTCCATGGTGGGCCTCGAACACGGTAGATACATCCCCCTGTGTCCTCTGGGGGTATATGGGGTATATGCAGTAAATGAGTTAATATCGTAATTATATTTTTACCAGGGTATATGAAGTAATTAATTTAAAAAGTACATGTTCAAACAGGAAATATGCAAATAATTAATTAAATCATTATTTCTAGTATTCATAATCAATTTTCAAGAAATATTTATAACAACAAAATCAAGCGTGACAATTTTTTTTTTCAAATATTGTATGTGTGAAAATAATGCACATAACATTAAGATTCCAAACAACACTCAAAATAAAAACATATAAAACGGCATTTAAATTATAGCAACTACTTATGATATAAAACTTGTATACAAGTAGATATATATATTGATTGTGTCGTTTAAAGAACTAACAATGTAAATATATAGTAAAATGAAACTAGAAATGCGTATTTATTTGTGTGATTGTACCTACATTAAAACTGTCAGATGAATCTTTGTCAATAATGACAAAATAAACAAAGTATATATATGTACTAAAAAATGAGTATCAATGTAAATAAAGGCACTGTAACAAATAAAGAAGCAAAACAAACAACAGTGATGGCTTCCGATTTAATTAAACATCTGTATCTATTGGGTTGATATTAATATCGTATTCGCTATAAAAAAAGCATAGTGCACTTACAAAAACACTGAAGGAGTGTACTTAATAAAACCATGTGCCAACGACAAAAGTTGCAATGTGAATTAAATCAGAGAAATAAAATATTTTTTTTTCTCTGAAACAGAATCTTTGGTAAAAAAAAAAAGAAGGAAGATCAGTGAGGTAAGGAACTTTGTTATAGGTTTTAATCATTCACCCCTTCATACACATTTGAACTCTTCCAATTCAAAGGTAGAATAGTTCATTATAAAGTTTCAGGGGTAAATGGGTTAATAAGCACACCCATATTCTTTCCCTGAAAAAAGGTGGGATTTTGGTTTGGTTCATTCTGTTTTACGTCTTATTACCAAGGTAACAGCCAGGGTCATTTAAGGACCCGCCAGGTTTTGGAGGTGGAAGAAAGCTGGAGTACTGGAGAAAAACCACCCCCGACCTATGGTCAGTACCTGGCAACTGTCTCATGTGGGATTCAAATTCACAACCGAGATGTGGAGGGCTAGTGTTAGAATGTCGGAACACCTTAACCACTCGGCCACCGTGCCCCCCCCCCCCAAAAAAAAAGGTGGGAGTGCACTTGTTTGGTTCAATACGGTAAATAATGAGATAAATGAGATTCTATGACACTTTGATTCATTTTTGGCTTCAATAAAATTATAGTGATATGTTTTCTTTAACAAATTCCACCATGAAGTTGGAATCTCTTTGTAAAAAGTATATAAAAATAACGAGACAGTTGAAGTTACCTCCCTTCATAACTGGTGTTTAACAAGAACAAAATTCTTGTAGTTTCATGACAATAATTAATTTCTACCTGACTTTTCCATAAGTGAAAGTCCTTAATATGTTATGCCGAGATGCTAAATTATGTTTATTAGGAATATCAACTGAACACCTCTTCCTTTTGGCTAGGAGTGGGAATGATTGTCAGAGGTGTTACACGAAAGTCCTGTTAAAAATTTGAGGAATGATATTTGTATTCGTTTAGGAGACATCTGTCTTTTAAAGATAAGAAATGGGTTTTTTTTATATTATATATATCACCTTTAATGTAAAGGAAATTTTAAGGAAGATATGAATATAGAAATATTACAGAAATAAATTCTCTATATATCAGATCTTGTAACTGTTACACAAAATCTATACAGTAGGAAATGTCTTCAGGCATAAGTTTTATAAATGGTCCTTACTCTAAGGAAATCTCTTAACAATAGAAAAGCATTACAGACATAAGGGAAATATTAAGTAAAGAAAATTTGCTCAATTTCTGTTATGCATTTTAAGTTAATGAATTTCGTCAAGTTTAGGAACATTCATTTTTGGCTTCAATAAAATTATAGTGATATGTTTTCTTTAACAAATTCCACCATGAAAATGAGGCCTGACCACAACTTTTTATCACAGTAGGTTCATTTTATAAATAAAATAAATATACAAATGGCACGGACATAGATTGCTATCTAAGTCTGTGCAAATGGCAAATGACTATCCTATATTATCTAATTACATGATTTTTAATATTTTTCTCAGCTTTGACTAAATTTAACTTAAATGACAACAAATTATCCTGGATCATGAGAACCCAAGGTCGCTTAATAAGTACAATATTGTAGGGGATTCCAATGGGTATATATTAACACTGATTATAAAACAAATGGAAGACGTCAACAAAATTGAATGCACAAGTACCTTGAAGGTGGAAGGGGAGATAACTTTTAAATCATGCAACACCACTGATTAAAATCAAAACACAAATATTTCAGGTATACAAAAACAAATATCAACTGCAACAACATCATCATATTAAGGTAAACAATTTCTTAACACAACCGATATAAAAATCAGTCCTAAAATTTTGGTATCTCAAAATTGGCATCGCATATAAAATTTAAAACACTTATAATTAAACTAATAACAAATACCTAATTTTCATTTATACCTACTTTATATATATATATATATTATTGGCTACAAATTACAAATACAATGTACTTTAAACTTTTCTTAAACATTTTAGGTCTAATATTTTTGCACCACATTTACTCAATCAATTTCTGCTACTGAGAAATTTTATATGTTTTACAAGAAAGGAATTGTTTTCGAATTATAATTGTAATGAATGTTAAATACAATTATACAGCCTCCTGCAATGTTATACCCAAGTATATGACTAGATAAATAAAACTAAGATCTCGACCTTAAATCACACAAATTATCAAACTACAACCTTGACCTTAAATTACAAAAAGTGCAAACTATCACCTACCAACATCACTGAAATCCCCCCTCTTCTCTTCTCCCCCCCCCCCCCCCCAAAAAAAAAAAATGTAAAAGGGAAACTTGAAATACCGGTCATGCTTGGTATTTAGATAAGAAAACCAATTACCAATCATTGACATTGAGAAAATTGATTAAAATGTCATAGAGATTCATAAAATTATAAGTTTCTTTTATTATGCAGGGATTGCATAGTTCTATGATGCAATCAAATATTTAAAGGATTGTCGTCTTCATAAAAAGCAAAATCTGAATGAATAATTTTCTATCTTAATGTAAGTATTTAAAGTTGTGGTGGCTAGGCCACAGTTACATGTTGTCCGTAGCTGCTGTGGCCACTTCCTGGTCTGGCACTGTAGGTGGTGGCCACGGTGGCATTCACGGAGGGCTTCCTGTCATAAAAATCACCTAATGCCTTCCCGCTGAGAATGTCACTATAAAAACAAAACAAACAATAATTAGTGTGATACATTACAACAGATAATATAGGATATTCTATCGTTGCTTAATCAAAGACTTTCCTTCAACAGGAAAAGAACATGTTTAAAATTTCCTTGGGTACCAGCCATGTGTTACCAAGGTATTTTCAAAGTCAAATTTCAGTCTGAATGACTTTTTCATAACGAACTTGTAAAATAATCATTTTTTACATTACGTTCCTCAACTGCCATTGTAATTTTAAATCCTATGATATATATGTGTGCTAGCTTAAATTGGAGGCTTTAATCATAATATCTGAGAATCAGGTGCTATGTGTATGCACTATGAAGAAAAAGCTTTTAATCAAACAAGGACCTAAGGACTAAATTTCTGAAAAACTAACATGAAATGAACATCGTATAATGGTTTGTCAGACTCACCCGTATTGTACACTCCCTGTATGTCTGGAGTCTATGTAATGACCACTATATAATGGTTTGTCAGACTCACCCGTACTGTACACTCCCTGTATGTCTGGAGTCTATGTAATGACCACTATATAATGGTTTGTCAGACTCACCCGTACTGTACACTCCCTGTATGTCTGGAGTCTATGTAATGACCACTATATAATGGTTTGTCAGACTCACCCGTACTGTACACTCCCTGTATGTCTGGAGTCTATGTAATGACCACTATATAATGGTTTGTCAGACTCACCCGTACTGTACACTCCCTGTATGTCTGGAGTCTATGTAATGACCACTATATAATGGTTTGTCAGACTCACCCGTACTGTACACTCCCTGTATGTCTGGAGTCTATGTAATGACCACTATATAATGGTTTGTCAGACTCACCCGTATTGTACACTCCCTGTATGTCTGGAGTCTATGTAATGACCACTATACAATGGTTTGTCAGACTCACCCGTACTGTACACTCCCTGTATGTCTGGAGTCTATGTAATGACCACTATATAATGGTTTGTCAGACTCACCCGTATTGTACACTCCCTGTATGTCTGGAGTCTATGTAATGACCACTATATAATGGTTTGTCAGACTCACCCGTACTGTACACTCCCTGTATGTCTGGAGTCTATGTAATGACCACTATATAATGGTTTGTCAGACTCACCCGTATTGTACACTCCCTGTATGTCTGGAGTCTATGTAATGACCACTATATAATGGTTTGTCAGACTCACCCGTACTGTACACTCCCTGTATGTCTGGAGTCTATGTAATGACCACTATATAATGGTTTGTCAGACTCACCCGTACTGTACACTCCCTGTATGTCTGGAGTCTATGTAATGACCACTATATAATGGTTTGTCAGACTCACCCGTACTGTACACTCCCTGTATGTCTGGAGTCTATGTAATGACCACTATATAATGGTTTGTCTGACTCACCCATATTGTACACTCCCTGTATGTCTGGAGTCTATGTCATCTATCAACATGCTCATCTGCTTCTGTTCATGAAAGTAAAAAAATATAAATCAGCATGATTATTTTTTAAGTTCAAAAGTGAAATATATATGAAATACATAAGTAGCCAGAAACCTGTTTCTCTGAAGCTCACTTTATACTAACATTGTCATTTTGTGACTCAGAGACCTGTAACCCTATAGTTTACCATAAGTGAGCCAGAGACCTGTACCTTATAGTTTACCATAAGTGAGCCAGAGACCTGTACCTTATAGTTTACCATAAGTGAGCCAGAGACCTGTAACCTTATAGTTTACCATAAGTGAGCCAGAGACCTGTGTTCCTGAAATTCCATCAATGCACTTTTAAATTAGCGTTTTGGAAATCTGTAGATAGTTCAAGACCTATAGTATCAAATTTCACTATTCAATTCTATTGGTGAGTCAAAGACTTATCTCCCTTTATTATATTTTATATTTACTTTACAATGTTAGGGTTCTGTCATTAGTGAGTCAGAAATCTGTTTCCCTGAAGCTCATTATTTACTTAGAAAATTGGGGCAGAAACCCATCTCCCAGAAACTTACTATACACATATACATTGTATACTTCAGTCAGAGATATATGCCTCTCTGAAGCTCACTTAAAACTAACATTAATGAGTCGAAGTCCTGCCTCCAGGAAACTCACTTCACACTTAAATTATAGTGAAATGGAGTCCCGCCTCCAAGGAGCTCACTAAACACACATTTGTAAGATGGAATCCTGCCTCCCTGAAGCTCACCTAACAATTACATTGGTGAGATAGAGTCCTGCCTCCAATGAACTCACTAAACATTTATATTATCGAGATGGAGTCCTGCCTCCAGGGAGCTCACTAAACACTTACATTAGTGAGTCGGGGCCCCGCCTCCCTGAAGTTACCTAAACACTTACATTATCGAGATGGAGTCCCGCCTCAAGGGAGTTCACTAAACACTTACATTAGTGAGTCGGAGTCCCGCCTCCCTGAAGTTACCTAAACACTTACATTATCGAGATGGAGTCCTGCCTCAAGGGAGTTCACTAAACACTTACATTAGTGAGTCGGGGCCCCGCCTCCCTGAAGTTACCTAAACACTTACATTATCGAGATGGAGTCCCGCCTCCAGGGAGTTCACTAAACACTTACATTAGTGAGTTGGAGTCCCGCCTCCCTGAAGTTACCTTAACACTTACATTATCGAGATGGAGTCCTGCCTCAAGGGTTTTCACTAAACACTTACATTAGTGAGTCGGGCCCCGCCTCCCTGAAGTTACCTAAACACTTACATTATCGAGATGGAGTCCCGCCTCCAGGGAGTTCACTAAACACTTACATTAGTGAGTCGGATTCCCGCCTCCCTGAAGTTACCTAAACACTTACATTATCGAGATGGAGTCCTGCCTCAAGGGAGTTCACTAAACACTTACATTAGTGAGTCGGAGTCCCGCCTCCCTGAAGTTACCTAAACACTTACATTAGTGAGTCGGAGTCCCGCCTCCCTGAATGCCACTTTGAGTTCATCAGTAGACAGTATGCCGCTCTTGTCCTTGTCCTGTAGATTGCATGCTTCAGTCAGCTGTGACCGGTGCTCGCGCAGGAATTGAGACAGAACACGCAGTACACTAGCTTGGGACTGCAAACACAAAGTCAATGTTGAAATTAAAAAAAACGAATATTAAATACAAACTGACATGACAACACAGAAGTGCCAGACTCCCAAATACGCTTCTATGAATGCCAAAACATAGGTACAAAGTTATATTGATTTATTAGCTTTCATGATTTTTTTTTTCTTTACGTTCAGTGACACAGTACTGCCAAATGAGGAAATCAAGTTAATTTCAAGAAATTGAGGTTTGTTTATAAGATGATATTTACATTTCAATTGCACTGAGACTATATGAAGCTACTATGCCCTATGTATGCTATTTTCAAATAACATACATTGAGACATTATGACGTCATCATGATTATGACGTCATAATTGTAGCGTTGGAGACTGCACTGCTCCACTGTAAACAGGTGGCTATTATTTAATTCTCTCTCTGAATTAACAATGATGTTGAAACATGCTTTGACAAATACTACATGTATATGTCTGCATCAACTGCGGGTCAGTTAACAAACAAAAAATGTAAATACAATGTATAAGTATTGGTTGTTATATTCTTGACATCATTGCCATATAACATAAATTGGCTTACATATGTATTCAACATGGTGTACACACTAATGAATGTCAAGTCCTTCACTGAGTTACTTACCGAGTATCTCTGATACCCTCCCATACCCCCATGTAGGATGCTGATGTCCCTGGCTGAGTTACTTACCGAGTATCTCTGATACCCTCCCATACCCCCATGGAGGATACTGATATCCCTGGCTGAGTTACTTACTGAGTATCTCTGATACCCTCCCATACCCCCATGGAGGATACTGATATCCCTGGCTGAGTAACTTACCGAGTATCTCTGATACCCTCCCATACCCCCATGGAGGATGCTGATGTCCCTGGCTGAGTTACTTACCGAGTATCTCTGATACCCTCCCATACCCCCATGTAGGATGCTGATGTCCCTGGCTGAGTTACTTACCTAGTATCTCTGATACCCTCCCATACCCCCATGTAGGATGCTGATATCCCTGGCTGAGTTACTTACCTAGTATCTCTGATACCCTCCCATACCCCCATGGAGGATACTGATATCCCTGGCTGAATTACTTACTGAGTATCTCTGATACCCTCCCATACCCCCATGTAGGATGCTGATGTCCCTGGCTGAATTACTTACTGAGTATCTCTGATACCCTCCCATACCCCCATGTAGGATGCTGATGTCCCTGGCTGAATTACTTACTGAGTATCTCTGATACCCTCCCATACCCCCATGGAGGATACTGATATCCCTGGCTGAGTTACTAACTGAATATCTCTGATACCCTCCCATACCCCCATGGAGGATGCTGATGTCCCTTGCTGAGTTACTTACCGAGTATCTCTGATAACCTCCCATACCCCCATGGAGGATGCTGATATCTCTGGCTGAGTTACTTACCGAGTATCTCTGATACCCTCCCATACCCCCATGTAGGATACTGATATCTCTGGCTGAGTTACTTACTGAATATCTCTGATACCCTCCCATACCCCCATGGAGGATACTGATGTCTCTGGCTGAGTTACTTACCGAATATCTCTGATACCCTCCCATACCCCCATGGAGGATATTGATGTCCCTGGCTGAGTTACTTACCGAATATCTCTGATAACCTCCCATACCCCCATGGAGGATGCTGATATCTCTGGCTGAGTTACTTACCGAATATCTCTGATACCCTCCCATACCCCCATGGAGGATATTGATGTCCCTGGCTGAGTTACTTACCGAATATCTCTGATACCCTCCAATACCCCCCTGGAGGATACTGATATCCCTGGCTGAGTTACTTACCGAGTATCTCTGATACCCTCCCATACCCCCCTGGAGGATACTGATATCCCTGGCTGAGTAACTTACCGAGTATCTCTGATACCCTCCCATACCCCCATGGAGGATGCTGATATCCCTGGCTGAGTTACTTACCGAGTATCTCTGATATTCTCCCATACCCCCATGGAGGATGCTGATGTCCCTGGCTGAGTTACTTACCGAGTATCTCTGATACCCTCCCATACCCCCATGGAGGATACTGATATCCCTGGCTGAGTTACTTACCGAGTATCTCTGATACCCTCCCATACCCCCATGTAGGATACTGATGTCCCTGGCTGAGTTACTTACTGAGTATCTCTGATATTCTCCCATACCCCCATGGAGGATACTGATATCCCTGGCTGAGTTACTTACTGAGTATCTCTGATATTCTCCCATACCCCCATGGAGGATACTGATATCCCTGGCTGAGTTACTTACCGAGTATCTCTGATATTCTCCCATACCCCCATGGAGGATATTGATGTCCCTGGCTGAGTTACTTACCGAGTATCTCTGATACCCTCCCATACCCCCATGGAGGATACTGATATCCCTGGCTGAGTTACTTACCGAGTATCTCTGATATTCTCCCATACCCCCATGGAGGATATTGATGTCCCTGGCTGAGTTACTTACCGAGTATCTCTGATACCCTCCCATACCCCCATGGAGGATACTGATATCTCTGGCTGAGTTACTTACTGAGTATCTCTGATACCCTCCCATACCCCCGTGGAGGATGCTGATGTCCCTGGCTGAGTTACTTACCTAGTATCTCTGATACCCTCCCATACCCCCATGGAGGATACTGATATCTCTGGCTGAGTTACTTACCGAATATCTCTGATACCCTCCCATACCCCCATGGAGGATGCTGATGTCCCTGGCTGAGTTACTTACCGAGTATCTCTGATATTCTCCCATACCCCCATAGAGGATGCTGATATCCCTGGCTGAGTAACTTACCAAATATCTCTGATACCCTCCCATACCCCCATAGAGGATGCTGATATCCCTGGCTGAGTTACTTACCGAGTATCTTTGATACCCTCCCATACCCCCGTGGAGGATACTGATATCCCTGGCTGAGTTACTTACCGAGTATCTTTGATACCCTCCCATACCCCCATGTAGGATGCTGATGTCCCTGGCTGAGTTACTTACCGAGTATCTCTGATACCCTCCCATACCCCCATGGAGGATGCTGATGTCCCTTGCGGCCTCTATCTCCTTGATTGTCTTGTAGTTAGCCCGGCTCACATTCATCTCCTACAATCCAAAATACTTGTAAGTAATGTTTTCTGTGTTTTATCTTAAAGAACCATAAACACCTAAACAGTTTCCAGCCATATATTTAAAAAAAAAATATTAATGTTTGAATTTTTGTATTAAATTATTTAAAATCAATAAATCTTTTAATAATACATGCATGGAGCAAATATATTTTGATACCTATATGAGATATTTCATCAAATTGAAACATAATGAAAGAAAATAGGCTTTACTATAATTTTATGAACATTTTTAAAACACCTTCATTTGAAAACAAAAATACAAAATCAATTACATTTCCACTTTACTGTATTATCAGAAAATATGAAAAATTTGATAAAAGAAAAGTTCCCAATGTAATGAATTTTATGGTTTACAGGAAAAATGCATATTAAATGTTGTTCTTATATGACTATTTGTGATCCCCCTCCCCGTTTTTAGTGGTTACAGACGTAAACTATATTTTAATAACCATGCATTTGATATTGTTTGATTTATATAGTCTACAGGACTAGTGTATCAATATTGGTATATACAGCATCTTCCTAAAACTAATAACTTAAATAAATACAAGAATTACGCATTATTACATGTCTTGCCTTTTTCGCTTTGTGATTAAGGTTCAAGTCCAAACGTATTCTAATTTAATAACCTATCAATAATGCTATTAAAAGTGGAAGTTCAAATGCAAATTCTCAATTTTTTTTACCAAAAATATCAAACTCTATAACAAAATTTCAATTAAATTGAAGAAAGCTTTTAAGTATAATAGTTTGAGTATTTGACCATGTTTGAATTCAATTGGATAACTATAACACTGTAAAAAGTGGACTTTAACACAAATGTGGACGCCACAGCCTCTGCCAGTAAAGCAACACCTTAGTCTCGCTTTCCTCAACTATCGTCGAAGGGGAGACAAAAATGATGAAGTCAACAGAGATCAAAATATTGAATGTCTAACAATGCAGGAAGCTTAAGGTTAAAATACAACTTCTTACTGGTAACAATCTCTGTTATAAAAATATGTAAATTGTAAATATGTGTTGTGTTAAAGTTAGGCATCAAAACACTCACATCACACAAACCTTGTAGGCTTGTTATATTTCACACACATCACACAAACCTCGTAGGCTTGTTAGAATTCAAACACCACAGAGTCAGGTAATATATTTTAAGTTGTTACACTATCACTTTATGTGGAACCTTGTAGTCGGGACACAGTATTATATTCCTTGATTCAAGAAACATGCTAGTTACTGTTACGTTATAGTTACAAATAAGTGCACAAATCTCCATTAGCACCTCTTGTCATTTTTCTGAAAATGTCATCCAAATCATTTAATTTAACCTAATGATTACCTTAGCGAAAAGGTTCTATATTGGCTATTTTTGGAGAATATCAAAATATTTTTCTATCATTTTTCTTTTCCTTAAGTGTTAAATGCCCAGTGCATTTATTTGGTAGAATATGGTAATTATTGAATAACACTCTTGAGCGTGTCTTATGTTGTTATTTGACTTAATTTAGTATATAGCTACAATATGTATATAATGTATGTATCACCTATCTATCGTTAAGGTCATGCACATGCACACAAACCATGCAAAAAATATTGATAAACTATATATATAGCTATATTGTGGAAAATGAGAGTTTATTATTTTATATTTTCCATTGACCAAAAATGATGGTACATTTTGAATATCCAGTCCAGTACATTAATTTTGTGAAAAAAACATATGCCTAACAAGTTTCAAATTTTCTATCTAACATTCCATGAAAACACTAAACAACGACAATATTACACCATACCCTGTACAATTAATAGGTGATTATGTCATAAAAAATATCAACATCACCAGCATTCTCAAACACTACACTCAGTAAAGCCAACAGTGACACTAGAAAGAAAAACTTACCCCACAGTTCTGGAACATTGTCAGCAATTATAATTACAGAAATATCAATACCTAGCCAACCATTAAAGAATAACCCAAGATTATAGCTGAAATAATTTTTACGTCAGAGTGATGACATGTTGATATTATGTATTAAAAAAATAATACCTGTATATCAAAGTTCACTTTATTTTCATAATTTTCCTATAATTTTAGATTTTTTTTTTCACTAAGATTGTGTTTTCCTTTTGATATTGATTATTCATAGATATTAATTAATAATTACATCAGTCAGCAAGATGTTGATTATGGAAGGGGCATAACTCTTCTTTGCTTATATATATCATCATAACTCTTGGAGCCAATTATAACACAGGGATTCATTTTAGTTGTATAAAAGACAGAAAAATATACATGGTACGAAATATAACCCTTTTTTAATTTTTATTTTTTTCTAAAAGAATTTAATCTATGTGACAACTGTTTTTTGTTGCTTTGTTCCAAACATTTATAGAGGATAAAAATACCTAATCATCATGTTAATTTCATTTGAATCCTGATCATTGATTGGTCCTACCTCGAGTGAAACGTAACGCAGACTCTCCTGTTGTGCCAAGCCTTGCAGAATAAGTTCTATACCATCGTCTGCCAGAGGATTTAAATTCAACTGTAAGAAAATGACAGGAAATTGAAATATATACATTTATTAAAGGCCCAATATATGTAACTTCAGGGAAATTTTCGTGAGCCCGAAAAATTCTGAAAAAAAATCCAGTTGATAACCATGCAAAAATGAGCCTAAAACCAAGTAAACCTGAGCGGTAACTAACAAGAAACTCTTGACAAAAAAATCCAAAGAATTGAAAATAATTCAGGTGGGGCCCACTTCAACAACAAACCGAAGGTAGAAGACAGTTCGAAATGGTCACGAAAGGATTCATCTTGAATATTGCTGATACCAGTTATTCTTAACTAAATCTATAAATATAATAAGTTATAAGGCTTGCTTTTCGCTTCAAGTTTTGTCGAAAGTTACGTATATTGGGCCTTTAACATAGAAGATTTATTCAATTTTATTCATCAGTGATGATTTCAGTGAAAGTTTTTACTCCCATTTGGAATGCTTACAACAATCTTAAATTTACATTTCAGTAATGTGGTCAATGGCCCAAATTATTCCCTCTTTACATATTTTATGCATCTAAATTATTTATAGATTTTTTCTAGAGTCACATTTAATTCAAGCAAAAGAAAATTGATACACTAAAAACAAAAAATGCCTTGTTCTTTTTTTAAATGTTTTCTTTTTCTCCCTTCCTAAATTTTGTTTTTAAAAAACAAAGTACCACGATTTAATTTTTGTAATGATAATTTATTTCATAAAATTAAAAAATAAAACAAAGAATAATATACATGTCTGATACTACTAAATAGATGAAAAAAAAAATTATTATCAAGATATTACAGCTGTGACAGCAGAATTTGGCATATTGCACATTTATAGCCTGGGTTATCTCCCTTATACCATAGACTTGGGGTGACCTGTAAACCTACCAGTAATGTCTCCAGACCAAAGTTCTGACTGATCCCCCCACTCAGGTGTTTGGCTGCTTCTTTGTTTAGTCTGTTGTTGCTGCAATGTACAAAAAATGTGTCGAAAATCAGAAATATTGAATTAAGTACGAAGTATTTCTTTTGAAATTAATAAAAGAATGCCATTCTTAAAAAGTTTATCATTTGTGCATGCCATTTAATTGGGTAATTTTCTCACAAATTTTCATTATTCATTCGATCCCTTTCCATCTTTTTCTATCTTTCATTATATACTTTATCCCATTTTAAAAAACTATTCATAAATTGTTGTCTATTACATGATTATAATGAAGCATTAATAAGATTCACAGAGAGGTTCTGAACTCATATAAACTATGTGTTTGTTACATCGTATTAACTACATGTTTTATCATGAGTTGTTCCCAAATCAATTACATCTTTTACTTTTAATGCCACCAGGTAACTGAGAAAAAGCACATTGTTTGGTTTAATAAAGCTTTGAGCTTCATTCAGCACCTTGAGTTAAATCTTAAAGAGAGCTTACCTGAGGTCGAGCACCTTGAGTTTATTCTTAAAGACAGCTTACCTGAGAATGTGCATCTTGACTTAATTCTTAAAGAGAGCTTACCTGAGGTCAAGCACCTTGATTTAAATCTTAAAGACAGCTTACATGAAGCTGAGTACCTTGAGTTAATTCTTAAAGAGAGCTTACCTGAGGTTGAGCACCTTGAGTTAATTCTTAAAAAGAGCTTACCTGAGGTCGAGCACTTTGTGTTAATTCTTAAAGAGAGCTTACCTGAGTTTGAGCACATTGAATTAATTCTTAAAGAGTGGTTACCTGAGGTCGAGCATATTGAGTTAAATCTTAAAGAGAGCTTACCTGAGGTCGAGCACCTTGCGCTAATTCTTAAAGAGAGCTTACCTTAGGTTGAGCTCATGGAGTTAATTTTTTAAAGAGTGTTTACCTAATGTCGATCATCTTGAGTTAAATCTTTAAGAGAGCTTACCTAAGGTCGAGCACCTTGAGTTTAGTGTTGACCCTCAGAGCTTGTTGCAAGGCTGAAGCTCCTGCTACACCAAAGCCATTCCAGGCCAAATCTAATACCTCCAAAGTATAGTTTTTCTGTGGTAAAAGAAACAACTTCATAACCCAACTGCTTGCATATCATCAAGTTATTATGGTAATGTATACATATATCAAAGAGGTGCAAAAAATGTGTTCAATACCAATTTAATTTGTTCAACTGAAGTCACAACAGAAATCAAATGATGATTTAATGCATTACTTGTTACTTGTGAAATGACAGTACATTTTAGAAATGCTGTTATCTGAGAATCATAAGCACACATCATCAAAATGAGAGATAAACACTTTGAAATAAGGGAAGTAACTCAAACCATGACCATAAACCACTATATTGCTAATTAAGTCCATTTTCTCTATAAAACAGAAAGTGGAACTCTCCTTGACATCTGTAATGCATATCATGGTACCTTTAACCTTAATGGATTTGTTACAAATAACTTACTCAAACTACAGTATTCACCGTAATTAGCGCCCCTCCCCTATAAGTGCCCCTCCCCTTTCTACAAAGGACATGTATTTAAAAAAAATATATAAACACCCTCTACCAATCATAACACAACCAAATGGTTCTATTTAATGGTATGGCAAACCTCACTGTGAACATGATTACACGAAAAAACATCCACAAATAATCTGTGTTACAACTTGTCAGAAATTGGTTGACAACATTTTTTGTCTGTTATCCTATTAATCGCTGCCTTTGGAACACAATTTTGAGATGTCCTGGGCAATAAATATGGCAAATATGTTAACTTGATATGAGATGATAGATTATTAAAATACTGTAAAAGTAGAATTTTTCGCGGTGTGGAAATTTTGGCTTATTTCGCTGGCATTAAATCCCAGCGGATATATCCACACACGAACATATTTAACACCATTCAAACTCTAAAGTGTATAATGGTAATAAAGATACACAGTGCAAAACAGCATGACTGCAGTGTGAAAAATTCACACACAAAAATATTGGCTTTTAAAGTACTCATCAACTTACTACAGTGGACTGCACTTAATATCACCCCTGTTAATATCACATTCCTCTTTATATCATGTTTTTTCCAAGCACCGTTTTTCTCTATAATCTATTTATTTGGTTCATATAAAGTATTTTGAGGTGAATTCCTGAATATCATGTTTTTTTAACCATGCACTCACATAAAATATTCAGAAAATGATGTCATTGTCTTTGATTTCAGATACAACTTGTACAAAATGTTGCATAGAAAATAAAAAATAACCCCAAAAATGATTTTTAATTGAAATAATGTTATCAATATATTGAAACATCTTCAGATGTACATTGAATAGCTTACTTTTAGTTATTGAGATTGGAAATGCACTAGATTTAGTGGAAAAACATGTTTCTCTTAATGTAACATTCCTGTTAATATCATATTTTTGTCTCACAAATGCAACAGGATATAAAGAGGAGTGCAGTACTGTATTGAGCACTTTTATCATTGAGATGAAAATTAACTCATTCATCCATTAAATTTTACAATGAACTATTCCAACCTTTGAATTGGAGGCGTTCAAATGTAATTTCAGGGGTGAATGATTTAGTTAAGCTTGTAGAAACAAACTCACATTTAAGGCTTCTGCAATAGCAATGGCTCCCTTGCCTCTTATAGCATTCCAACTCAGGTCAAGGTCATGTAAGCTGTCATTTATCGCCTGAAAATCAAACAAATGTTATATACTACTCTTTACTTCCTTATCTTTCTCTGCAAATTATTTTTTATCGATGCTCTTTTGAGCGGTCCATTATATGTCTTTATTGTGTTGCTAATAAAGGCCAGGGCTGTTAAGGATCGTAAACAACGAACATTTAATGGCTGTTAGCCTTTGCCCTTAGTACTCGTATAATCATAAATCCAATACACAAAGTTATGTACAACTACCTAATTTAGTTACAAGGAAACCGGATAAGAACATAAGGAAGCATTGCCTTGTACATGTACTTGTAAATGTTTAGAAAAGACAATGACTGCAAACTCAATGGACAAATTTGAAACAATTCAAAATATCAAGATTATTATTACCATATATACAGGAAGATTTACTGTAGTGGATGACTCCATACATACTGTATAATGGATCTTATCTACATGGACTTAGACTTTTTTTTTAACCTATCATAAATCTAATTTGCACATAAATATTAAAACTTCGCTATCTAGACATGTGAAGAAACTAATTTTTCACACCATTTTAGTACAGAGACAGGACATAGTGAGTAACAGGTAATTAAGTTTAAAAAAGCATCAACAAAATGGTTGCTGTAGATGTGTGGTATAAACCCTTATATTACCATTATAACGCTTCATGTTATGATGAATCATCACTACCCCATGTCGCTTTTCATTAATATTCTTTGCTATGAATTCTATTATCACGACTCATATTAATGTATATGACTTCATATTTTTTGCAATGAGGTTATTGACCTGCAAAAATATCATCTCTGCTAAAAGAACAAACTTGTTATATGTATATGATAGAAACACTTACCAGAAGGTCCTAAAAAGACTCTCTAGAGCGCCCCCTATATAAGACAAACAAGTGTGCCCCCCTTTATAAGACAAACAAGAGTGCCCCTTTTATAAGACAAACAAGAGTGCCCCTATATAAGACAAACAAGAGTACCCCTATATAAGACTTAAAAGAGTGTCCCCTATATAAGACTTAAAAGAGTGTCCCCTATATATGACTTAAAAGAGTGTCCCCTATATAAGACTTAAAAGAGTGTCCCCTATATAAGACTTAAAAGAGCGCCCCTATATAAGACAAACAAGTGTGCCCCCCTTTATAAGACAAACAAGAGTACCCCTATATAAGACTTAAAAGAGTATCCCCTATATAAGACTTAAAATAGTGTCCCCTATATAAGACTTAAAAGAGCGCCCCTATATAAGACAAACAAGAGTACCCCTATATAAGACTTAAAAGAGTGCCCCCTATATGGGCCTATCAAGAGTGCCCCTTTTATAAGACAAACAAGAGTGTCCCCCTATATAAGACTAACAAGAATGTCCCCCTTTATAAGACAAACAAGAGTGCCCCCCTTTATAAGACTAACAAGAGTGCCCCCCCTATATAAGACTTAAAAGAGTGCCCCCCTTTATAAGACAAACAAGAGTGGCCCTATATAAGACTTAAAAGAGTGCCCTCTATAAAAGCCCAACAAGAGTGCCCCTTTTATAAGACAAACAAGAGTGTCCTCCTATATAAGACTAACAAGAGTGCCCCCTTTATAAGACAAACAAGAGTACCCCTATAAAAGACTAACAAGAGTGCCCCCCCCCTATAAAAGTATACAAGACAAACAAGAGTACCCCTATATAAGACTTAAAAGAGTGCCCCCCTATATAAGACTAACAAGAGTGCCCCCCTTATAAGATAAACAAGAAAACCCCTATAAAAGACTAACAAGAGTGCCCCCCTTTACAAGACAAACAAGAGTGCCCCTTTTATAAGACAAACAAGAGTGTCTTCCTATATAAGACAAACAAGAGTGCCCCCCCGCATATAAGACAAACAAGAGTGCCCCCCTTTATAAGACAAACAAGAGTGCCCCCCCCCATATATAAGATGAACAAGAGTGCCCCCCATATAAGACAAACAAGAGTGCCCCCCCCCCCCGCATATAAGACAAACAAGAGCCCCCCCCCCCCGCATATAAGACAAACAAGAGTGCCCCCCATATAAGACAAACAAGAGTGACCCCTATATAAGACTTAAAAGAGTGCCCCCCTATATAAGACAAACGAGAGTGGCCCTATATAAGACTTAAAAGAGTGCCCCCCTATATAAGACTAACAAGAGTGCCCCCCTTATAAGACAAACAAGAGTGCCCCCCTTTATAAGACAAACAAGAGTGCCCCCCCCCCCATATATAAGACAAACAAGAGTGCCCCCCATATAAGACAAACAAGAGTGACCCCTATTTAAGACTTAAAAGAGTGCCCCCTATATAAGACAAACGAGAGTGGCCCTATATAAGACTTAAAAGAGTGCCCCCCTATATAAGACTAACAAGAGTGCCCCCCTTATAAGACAAACAAGAGTACCCCTATAAAAGACTAACAAGAGTGCCCCCCTTTACAAGAAAAACAAGAGTGTCCTCCTATATAAGACAAACAAGAGTGCCCCCCCCCCCGAATATAAGACAAACAAGAGTGCCCCCCTTTATAAGACAAACAAGAGTGCCCCCCATATATAAGATGAACAAGAGTGCCCCCATATAAGACAAACAAGAGTGCCCCCCCCCCCCCCGCATATAAGACAAACAAGAGTGCCCCCATATAAGACAAACAAAAGTGCCCCCCCCCCCCCCCCCCGCATATAAGACAAACAAGAGTGCCCCCCCATATAAGACAAACAAGAGTGCCCCCCCATATAAGACAAACAAGAGTGCCCCCTATATAAGACAAACAAGAGTGCCCCTTTTAAAAGACAAACAAGAGTGTCCTCCTATATAAGACTTAAAAGAGTGCCCCCCTATATAAGACTAACAAGAGTGCCCCTTTTATAAGACAAACAAGAGTGTCCCCCTATACAAGACAAACAAGATTACCCCTATATAAGACTAACAAGAGTGCCCCCCTTATAAGACAAACAAGAGTACCCCTATAAAAGACTAACAAGAGTGCCCCCCCCCCCCTTTACAAGACAAACAAGAGTGCGCCTTTTATAAGACAAACAAGAGTGTCCTCCTATAAAAGACTAACAAGAGTGCCCCCTTCATAAGACAAACAAGAGTGCCCCCCCCCCCCCCGCATATAAGACAAACAAGAGTGCCCCCCTTTATAAGACAAACAAGAGTGCCACCCCATATATAAGATGAACAAGAGTGCCCCCCATATATAAGATGAACAAGAGTGCCCCCCATATAAGACAAACAAGAGTGACCCCTATTTAAGACTTAAAAGAGTGCCCCCTATATAAGACAAACGAGAGTGGCCCTATATAAGACTTAAAAGAGTGCCCCCCTATATAAGACTAACAAGAGTGCCCCCCTTATAAGACAAACAAGAGTACCCCTATAAAAGACTAACAAGAGTGCCCCCCTTTACAAGACAAACAAGAGTGTCCTCCTATATAAGACAAACAAGAGTGCCCCCCCCCCCCCCCGAATATAAGACAAACAAGAGTGCCCCCCTTTATAAGACAAACAAGAGTGCCCCCCCATATATAAGATGAACAAGAGTGCCCCCATATAAGACAAACAAGAGTGCCCCCCCCCCCCCCGCATATAAGACAAACAAGAGTGCCCCCATATAAGACAAACAAAAGTGCCCCCCCCCCCCCGCATATAAGACAAACAAGAGTGCCCCCCCATATAAGACAAACAAGAGTGCCCCCCCATATAAGACAAACAAGAGTGCCCCCTATATAAGACAAACGTGAGTGGCCCTATATAACTCTTAAAACAGTGCCCCCTATAAAAGCCCAACAAGAGTGCCCCTTTTAAAAGACAAACAAGAGTGTCCTCCTATATAAGACTTAAAAGAGTGCCCCCCTATATAAGACTAACAAGAGTGCCCCTTTTATAAGACAAACAAGAGTGTCCCCCTATACAAGACAAACAAGATTACCCCTATATAAGACTAACAAGAGTGCCCCCCTTATAAGACAAACAAGAGTACCCCTATAAAAGACTAACAAGAGTGCCCCCCCCCCTTTACAAGACAAACAAGAGTGCGCCTTTTATAAGACAAACAAGAGTGTCCTCCTATAAAAGACTAACAAGAGTGCCCCCTTCATAAGACAAACAAGAGTGCCCCCCCCCCCCCCGCATATAAGACAAACAAGAGTGCCCCCCTTTATAAGACAAACAAGAGTGCCACCCCATATATAAGATGAACAAGAGTGCCCCCCATATATAAGATGAACAAGAGTGCCCCCAATATAAGACAAACAAGAGTGCCCCCCCCCCCGCATATAAGACAAACAAGAGTGCCCCCATATAAGACAAACAAAAGTGCCCCCCCCCCCCCCCGCATTTAAGACAAACAAGAGTGCCCCCCATATAAGACAAACAAGAGTGACCCCCTATATAAGACTTAAAACAGTGCCCCCCTATATAAGACAAACAAGAGTCCCCCCCATATAAGATGAACAAGAGTGCCCCCCTTTATAAGACAAACAAGAGTGCACCCTATATAAGACTTACCAGAGCGCCCCCTATATAAGACTTACCAGAGCACCCCCTATATAAGACTTACCAGAGCGCCCCCTATATAAGACTTACCAGAGCGCCCCCTATATAAGACTTACCAGAGCGCCCCCTATATAAACCCCTGCCATCTCCCCGAAGTTGTTATTGCTGAAGTCTAGAGATGTTAGGGATATATTGCTCTTCAGGGCATCGATAAACAGGAAGGCATCTTTGTCGTTGAGCTGGTTTCCTGAGACAAACAATAAAACTGGATAATATCTTATTATAGTGGGTTGTAACAAAGTAAATACTGATACATGTAAAGATAACATGATTAAATGAAACATTTGGATTTGAAAATAAAATTTCAAAAAGGGATCAAAGGAAAAAGCTGGGCTGGCATGAGGAAAAAAGATAATGCATTGGCATTTCACCAAGATTGCAGGGGTTTGATTCCCAAATTGGAGATAAAATGTTTTTGGTGCATCATCTGCCCCACCACATGGGTTTTCTCCAGGTACTCCAGTTTCCTCCCAAATTAAAACCCCTGCCTACAAACATCATAGGAGTAATTGGTATAAGTGGAAAAGATTGATTTCATAGTCTTCTAAATAAATAAAGATTATCTTATTTAAAATAGATATAGATCATGTTATATAGCTTCAAAGACATTCAAACTGTGTTTGGTTAAAACAGTACAAATTAAATTGTATATCACTTTGGTCACCTGAATGACATTTCTTAATTTGATTAAATACTGTGCTTTAAAAGATATATATATTTTACCAAAAACAAGTAATTTCACTTTTATTACAGTTAAAATTAACTTTATCTCCAAAATCAGTACACTTTATTTAATTTTTGGTAAAAATAATTTACTGGGGACAAAATTAATATGAAAAAAGGCTTTTGCATTTGGGAATATCATTCAATGTTTGCCTTTTTTTCTCAGGAAGAAACAGGCGGTTAGGAACTACATAATGTAATCTACCTAAGGGAAAAAATTAGTTATTTTACTGATTAAAAGGTTACTGACATAGTTTCAAATCCCTGCAAAGGGAGATAATTTATCTAAGGGAGATAACTTTAATGATAAGAAAGACAATTTACCAGAGAAAAGAAATGCTTTACATGAAAAAGTAGATAATTTACCTGCGAGACATATTGTCTTGAGGGTTGTGTTGACTTCTAACATTTCTGCTATGGCTTCAGCACCAGACGACTTGATGAAATTGTTGGAGATATCCTAGGGAGAGAAACATACAAGTATAAATGTTATTCCAGTATTGTAAGAAAAATAGCAAAATGAGGTAAAATCTTAATTTGTATTTGACTGTAGAAGCAATAACTGAAAATAATTAAAAGGCTCCTCATATGGTATGTATAATTACTTACCAGGTAAACTATAAATGTATTGTCCTTCATCATCCTTGCCAGGTACAAGACCCCTAATTTGGTAGGTGTAATTACTTACCAGGTAAACTAATTACTTACCAGGTAAACTATAAATGTATTGTCCTTCATCATCCTTGCCAGGTACAAGACCCCTAATTTGGTAGGTGTAATTACTTACCAGGTAAACTAATTACTTACCAGGTAAACTAATTACTTACCAGGTAAACTATAAATGTATTGTCCTCCATCATCCTTGCCAGGTACAAGACCCCTAATTTGGTAGGTGTAATTACTTACCAGGTAAACTAATTACTGACCAAGTAAATTAATTACTTACCAGGTAAACTATAAATGTATTGTCTTTCATCATCCTAGTTAGGTACAAGACCCCTCATATGGTAGGTGTAATTACTTACCAGGTAAACTAATTACTTACCAGGTAAACTATAAATGTATTGTCCCTCATCATCCTTGGTAGGTACAAGGCCCCTCATATGGTAGGTGTAATTACTTACCAGGTAAACTAATTACTTACCAGGTAAACTATAAATGTATTGTCCCTCATCATCCTTGCCAGGTACATGGCCCCCTCAGCCTGCAGGTAGTTGTCACCAAGGTCCAGTGCTTCTGTTACCGTATTAAACTGTAACAAAGAGATTTTTAAATTATTCCCCATTCTGATAGCTGACTTATTCAACATTCTGTGGAATCTAAAAAGGAATCATATAAATTAACACTTAGCATTACAAAACTCTGTGGGATTCTAAAACCATACACAGTAAAACTTGTCAAATTTGACACAATGTGTAATTCAATCTGACTCATCAAACAACCTATTGGAACAAAATAAATCAGTTTTGTGAAACATGGTATCAGATCACACTAAATTTAATAGACAAGTTCAATATATACAGCTTTATATTGGAATTAGAAATGGCAGATTGTTGAAGAACTCAGGGCCCAGATTAATTATGCTTCACTGTTATAGGAAACATTGTTTCATATATTTTCAGATGATGCTTACTTAACCGAATGGAAAGTAATTTTTTGTAGTTCCATGTCTTTATTGATTTGGTTTTTTTTTCTTTTCTTTTTTTTGGGGGGGTGCAAGAGGATTCGCTCAATGATATACCGGTATATTTTTTTTTTTAATCAGAATAAAAAAATATTGATTAAATTTAAAAGATAACAAAAGTTTGCTGTTGTGACCTAAAACATTTAACTGAGGTGGACAATGCACTGCATGTGTACATACATCAAAGACGGAAACACACCAATCTACCACAGATCATGGTATTGATTGGGCTGGTATAGATCCCCCAGTACACCCACTGAGATAGCCGGGAATCAGGTTTGTTTTCCTCCCTTAGATGTAATGTCCTGTTGCCGTAGAAACTCCAGACTAATTTCCTTTGTTTTCTCATGCATTTGACGCTAAGTTAGATAAATAAGATAAGAGCAAAGCCGTTTGGATCCAAATCACACGACTATTCAACAGTGAAAGTAAGGAAGGCAAACTAGAATAAAGCTTTTCTGATCCGCATCCAATGACTGTTTTACAGCTTAGTTAGATAAGCATGCTACTCAAAGCTTTTCCTGATTTGAATCACAGGCTGTTAAGGTACAGAGTCTCTAAGTACTTTATGCTGCTTTTCCAACATAGGAGAGTTCCAATTTCTTTAACATTGTTCAGGCTTTGGTTTTGCTTCCTCTTTTAATGTACAAAAGGTTTGTGCAATATGAAATATGTCTTTCATGATATCCCTTTTTCACAAGTCACAGAATTTAATTCAGCTGAAAACATCTTAATTGATAACCCATATCTTATTTGCTATAAAAGGTTCTTTTTCTTTTGTTGATATTTTAATTTCTGAAACTTTATTTTGAAAGATATCAAAGCGTTTAGTGCTGAAAAATACTCAAAGTCCATAATTTCATGATATGTTTATGTCTGTGCATAGCAGAAAAAGTTTAAATTAAAAAATAATGAGGTTTTTTGTGTTTATCTACAGTTGAAATCTGTCATTATTTCCATAGCAATTGCTAAATATGCTTATGAAAATCATACATCAACATTTTTTCTGTTACTGATGCTGGCAGCATTGTGACGCGATTTCAATGGACAATTTACTTACAAGGATGTATGTTACTTGAGATAAATTGCATGCTCCTTTTTCATAAGTGTACTCCATTGATCTATGCCATAAATAAGCCATAGAACAAAAGTTGAATGACCATGCAATGAAAGGAAATAGAGCCATTTTGTCGTGACATCTGATGCCACATTTCTATGAACGAAGACATTCTCCATGTTTTTTTCTATACAAAGACCGAAGTCTACAATGATAAAGAACTATCTACGACACATCCCAGCCTGCCAATCAGAGCTGTACCTGAAGTGCTGCAGCCACCGGCTTGGTTCCTTCACCTCCGAGATAATGGTGTCTCATTCGCAGGTTTCTGTCGCCAAGGTGACGGAACAGGAACGACACTGGTACTACACCTTAAACAACAAATGTTTATTGCATGAAGCCAGAAAGTATGAAAAATAAATATACAAACATTTATGGGTAACTGAGCTACCTTTTGCCCCTTGAATACTATGTGATAGAATCGGAGGACACCTCGTGATCACCTCCCTCCCAACTTCATCCCCCAAATACCAAACACCATGCATTTTCTCAATTAGAGTTGGGTTATGGGAACAGATTGGTATAGTAAGTCGTATATGAGCCAAATATATGAATCCCCTTATAGTAAAGAAATATTTGTAAACATTTTATTCAGATCGGAAAGTATTTATTTTGAAATTCTTGCTACACAACAAAGAAAAGTTTCTATGTGAAGAAATACCTGTCTTTTTAAGTCCTCAAATATCTATACAGGAAATTTTAGTAAAAAATAAAGTTTTATGTAATTTTGGTGTAAATTCATATGTGCAAAGTAAGTGTGATACCAAATTTTGAATGGTGGGACACACACCTTTATATTTGTTTGTATAATTATTGGAACGACAGGCTACTTTAATCATACTTTTCTTGATGGTATGTTATATGTAATTTTTTCATCACCAGATGGCGCTGACATACCTCGTCTCCGACATTGGTCCTGGTACACAGATTTACCTGTCGGGTCTGCTGGGTATTCTTCACCTGTTTAAACAACAATAACTAGAATATTACTATCAATGACTTGGACAGAAATATCCAATGCCCCCCCCCCCCCTTGTTTTTTGTTTTGTTTTTTTTTTAATTACAAAACATAAAACATTATATTTTTTTCAATCCACATCCTATCCCCCTCCCCCAATTATGTATATGTTGCTTACTATGGTGATACATTATAACAAATAGAGTTATCTCCCCCTAATATCTTTTGAGATTGACAGAATTTTATCACAGTCCTATAGTAGCTACAGGACACCTCTGTTGACCTAAGGTATCTCAGTCGTTTAAGTGACGTTATCATAACTTGACCTGGCCTAAGGTTCAAGTCCTACTGTCATCTCCACATCGTTACCCCTAATTACTCCAAGACAGTTGTTGGTTATTTGTCACTATAATATCCTCTTGTTTTACATGAAAGTCCCACATTAAGGTAATTTGTAGGATTTCAGAAATATCAAATAAAAGCTCTAATTAGGCCAGAAACATGAGTTTTGACCACAAAGTTACAGATTTTAGAAGTGGTGTGTGTATCCTTAACAAAAAGTAAACTGATGTATTCCCAGATATTCATAATTGTACTGCTAGAAATTAAAGAAAAGCTACCGGCTATAAAGCCATAATTCTTTAAACCAAAATGTAAACTACAATTGTGCAGATATATTCGAGTATATAATGATAATCCTGAGCCACCATGTAAAAAATCTGTATATGATACATTTCTGTTTGATTGTAAAATGCCTCTAGTTTTTTATCACCAGGAGAATTCTGAAGAGAAAATGCACGGTTTTCCAAAACACTGAATAATTTGGGAAACAGGAATGGTGATTGGTTCACTAAATTATCAATTTCATCAGGGAAAGCAACAAAAAAAATAAACTACTCACAAAAACAGGAATAATTCTGACAATTAAGGGAGAATTTGAGGGATTTCATGGGATCAGCAAAATATCTTTGAGATTTATCTATGTAGAGTAATATAATTTTGAATTTATTAATGAGATTTTCAATAAAAATATGGTTAAAATCCCCAAATGTCACCCCAAAGTACAAAAATATTTTTATATTGCAGTAAGTACAGTAAATAAATGACTGTTAATTCTTAAAGTGTTTCTTCCTTCACACAAACGATAAAACTCTTATGTGGGATCTTAGCTTAGATTCAATCCCTACCATAGAGACAATATCCAGCATGGAGATCCAGAGGAAGCATCAAACTTCCTACGCAAACAACAGCATCCTGGTGAGGAAGCTTAAGGACATTATGTACACAGAAAAGAAGGACTTTATTTATTTCTGGTGAGGAAGCTTAAGGACATTATGTACACAGAAAACAAGGACATTTATTATTTCTGGTGAGGAAGCTTAAGGACAATTTATATACACAAAACATTACATAGCCTGGTGAGCCTGACAAGATTTGTTTTACTGTCCTGCTAATTACCAGGTAGGAAAATGAACAAGATATTTGTAAACATTTTCTTTAGGTTGGAATGTATGCTTTATGTAAAGATTATTTTACACTACCAAAATATGTTGGATGTGTAAAATAATCTTTACAAAAATGAACAAGATGTCAGCTTGAAATATCACCGTTTCAGTAGAATAGTTATTTGACTCTCTTATGAATATGTATTACCCTATTCTTTAGCAAAGCAATTTTAGATGATTATGAGGCTGTTTGTAATAACTTTAATTGAGTTGTACAATTCTAGCTAAAGTTGATACGTTGATACATACTGTACAATTTATAAATTCCTGTCGAACACAATATGTATACATTGTACTATATATTTGTCAACAGAAACATGAAACTACCGATGTGACATTACTACAAACACTTCGCAAAACCAGACAAGTTGATTAATAAATAAACACAATTATCAAAAGACAGTTTTAATGACCCCTAGGGAGGTTTAATAGATGAGTTCTTGGATGACAAAGAATCAATGACAAACAGCAACAAGATACAATATAAATTAATGAAACACCGTTTACTGTTTAGAAGGCCTGTGTATCTCCAATAACAATATCTGTTGCCATGGCAAAATATGTCATTCTAACTGGAGAAATTACATGCAACATAATATGGCAGTAGAAAAATTGCCCTTTATAAAATGACATCCAGTAGATGTTGATAACACATGTCTATATATGTACAATATATACATGTGTACAGCTATGGAGGAGGAGAATAAGAAATGACTACATGTACAGACTCACTAACATATGCTCATATAGTGTTTTTTTCAGGTTTAAAAGTGTGTGTGTGTGGGGGGGGGGGGGGCAGTGTAGTGTGAAATAGGCAGGTAATAGAAATTTATAAGGTGGGGGAGGGGGGTGGGTGGGTTGAAGAATTACCTTTTTAGTGACCTGTAGTTTGGTCCTTAGCTGTAAGGTACTTAATTAAACTTATACATATTTTTTTTTTTTTTTGGACAAAAGCAATGGGTCACAATAAGGTGCTATACTTTGAATTCCTGTCATCCCTAACCCTCTGAGTCTCCCATTCAATATACAAGGTACCATATTTCCCAATGTGGCATTCCCCTATATCTCCCATGTTTAATAATACCAGGTAACCCAGTCTCTTGGCTGAGTCGCTTACATTTATCTTTTTCACAATTACAGTATATAATATGTATACCCTCTTACCGGTATATCTCCAATGTTAACTTGAATCCATTGCAATCAGTCTGAATGCCTGAATGCATTTCTATCTTTATATATACTTGAATGTTTATTCAAATTTTGTACTTGATGTGTATTATACAATACTACTACACCGTAATATACCAACTAAATTGATTTTAAAGTTTTGGCACTTTGTCATGATTTCAAAATTGCTTACCAGCGTGAATCTTCAACATCACAAATAACTGACGGCAAGATTAGATTTGAAACCAATCAATTGACTTAATTTAAATCTAAAAAATGCTTGGAATGTACAATTGTATAACTGAATTATTAATAGAAAACGACAGATGTGAATTTCTCATTTGCTTTTAAGTGGCGGAACATAAAAAACCAATCAACTAGATTGAACCTTGAAATTGAGCAGTGAAATATATTGGTAGTAAATTCTGTTACATGTAATGATATTGTGATGCATCAAAGACTATAGACAGGGCTCCGTGATACCACATTCAGCTTGAATCACGTTTCAATAATGACTAGAAACGCTGATAATGAGGAACGAGTTATTGCAACGCCAAATAATCTACTCCCTGCAGCTATAAATTGTCCAATATTCAACTGTACTGCCCCCTTATCTCACGTGTTTGTGATAATCTGAGCAGGCATCTCCAATACATGTATGTATGTAACATGTAGAATGTTACATCATGTTTGTAGGTATAACTGTATATAAAGCTATTTATATATGATAACATTTCTTTTGAAATATGTCAAAATATTAGTTTTTAAAACATGGTGAAATAAACAGATATTATTTTAGTAAGTGGAGTTTTGTGGGTTAACAACCTTTTTTCTCCTTCAATGTTTGTGTAATCTGAACATATAGCTTTGGAATTAAGCATTAACATTGATCTATATAAATAAAATTTGAAACCAATTTGCTTGATTGCTTCTAGAGTTTCAGGTCTGGTATTCCATTTCTAGTCTGGCCATGTATTGTTTTCTCCTGTTACAGTGGAGCCTGTGACGACCTTTTGATTCAAGTACTAGTTGGCATTTCATATTTTTGAAGTTGTAATAGTAGTGTTCCATTGCAATCTCAATACCATCATCGAAAACCCATGGTACAGACTTCTCTGACAACGGGGTAAGCTTATTGTGTATTGCTATCCTAAAGCTTTACATGAATTAAGACTTTTGGAAAAGGAGGGAGGAAAGTGAATCAAATTCATCATCAATCTATTGTAATTATAACTTAAAATGGAAGGAATACATCACAGGGCCTTTTGAACCAATGGGAACGAAGAGGATAGGTGACTTCAGGTAATGGTAACTAATTATGCAATATGATGTTAGTTCCTGTAGAAAAAAATCTTTGGGAGAGTTTAGCCAGTATCATCTTCGCTAGCCAAGGGTTACGATCCGCACACTCATCTTCACCCTTGGCATATATAGACCACATTTCGTAAATCCCGCGACGAGAATTTTCATTGGATGCAGCTAGGTCTGGCTGCGTCCAATCAGAGCGCACCTTACATTTGATCATGCGCTGTTCTTATGGGACAGAAAAAATTGTAAACAAACATGGCACGTGCAGTGTCGACTGTGTCATGGATCTTTACCAGTAAAACAGAGAAGAACAATTTTCACCGACATATTTACGGTAAGGACTTAGTGCGTGGATCGCCGTTTCCTGATGCTGTCTAATTTGATCAAGCTTGAATTTTTCACAGATCAACCGAATGAGATGTTTTTCCATGTTTACATTCATTGCTGAAGCTGTTTTGTTATACGCATTTTGATTGGTCGGTGATTACGTGATTCAAAAGGACACAACGCACACCGACCGCTAGGTGGCAGACCCGGGAGCTTTCAATTTTGCCATGATATATTCCAGGGGTGTAGATTACATAGGTGATCGTAACCCCTGGATATCAAGGATGAGCCAGTATAAGAACCAAATTTTATTCCAGTTTCTGTGACAGTGAATAATCAAAATCATTTCAATTTTTTGAAATTGTAATATTAGTGTTCCACAATTTCAATACCATCGTCGGAAACCCACGGTACACTTCTCTGACGCTTGCATAGCGTCAGAGAAGTGTATATCGTGGGTTTCCGACGATGTCTCAATAAAAGATAGTTAAAATCTAATTATTTATAAAACTAGAATAATAAAAATTTGTTGATTGTTAAAATGTCTTTCAAGTCTAATAATACTGTATCATTTTGAATTCAAAAGGTCCTATTTGCACAACTGATAATGTTTGTTGTATTTGGGCCCAATAAAAAGATCAAAACCATGCTTTTTGAGTTATATACCAAATTGCTAAAGCTATGTAAAAATTAGAACAAGTTTTGAGAAACCAGAATGAAGGGTATGATGATGTAGTAGAAACAACATACACACAAGTAAATAGAAAATATACAAAAACAACAGACATTCTGTCGGGAAACTCCACAACACACAGACCTAATGTAAAACAGACCACACAAATACACTACACACTCATTATATAGATGATCTCAACAGCTGCAACTTTAATTAGTTATTAACCGCACTATTTTTTTCTTTTTTAATTATCAACTTGCTTCTGTTTTTTGCATCTAATTTATTCTCTTTTGGCTTCACAACTATGTATTTTGTTTCTTTTACTGGTAATCTTTCAAATGTTTCTGTATAAATCAGCTCAATATCATATTATTTCTACAAATCACAATATTTGTACATAAATGATATTTCAGAGAATTACACCATTCAACCACAGAATGTAATTTAATTGTAAATCATTTAATGAAAATGATTGAAACATTGTTAAAAGCCATTTTAGATTAAGATAATAATACAAATATATAGGTGTTGTACATATATTTTGTTGGGCAAACTTAAGTCACTAAACTATATAAATGTTAGATCAATCTCAAAAACTGAAATCATCACAACTTGGTAAGTTTAATATTGAGACACAACCCCACACAAGGAGGTACCTGGAGGACGCCGCCTCTTTATTCTCATTTTTTTCTTCTTGTCCTGGCCCTCTACAATTTCCATGTCTAAGCAGAGGTCAAATGAATAATAAATTAGGTCAGAGCAGAGGTCAAGATCACATGAACAACAAATTAGGTAGGAACAGAGGTCAAGGTCACACAAACATATATATAAGACCAGAGGTCAACCAAACATCAACGTCAAGGTCAAAGGTCAAACTAACAAATTAAATTAGAAAAGAGTTCAAGGTCACAAGGACATAAAAGAAGAAAGGTCAAATGAACAACATATAAGTCAGAATTCAAGGTCACATGAAGATACAACTTAAAATCAAGTTCAAACAAGTAACAAATTATATCAGAAAAAAGTTCAAGGTCACATGATGAAAAGGTCAAACAAACAAAACAGTAGGCCAATATAGAGAAAATTTATATTAATAAGCATATAATTAGCCTTTTTGGCACACAGTAAAACACCAGTTACTCGAACTTTTGTGGACTTGATCAATAGTTCGAGGAATACATATTTAGTATTCAAGTAATCCGAGGTCAATTATATACATACGCACTCGGTCTTGACCAAGGAACTGTTCAAGAAATGAGGGGTATTCAAGGAAACCAGGTTTGAGTAAGTGGGGTTTTACTGTAGTATTATATGATATTTCATTAAGGCAGGTTGAAAAAATATACCTCCACTTAAACAAACTCAATGAATGCTGCAACGTACCATATCAAACAAAGAGTTATGACATCACAGATTAAGCCATTCCCTGTTTCCCTGTAACTCCAGAACAATAAAAATTCTTACTTTTGAGTAAATCTGTTTCCAAGTCTGTATCGTACTCATCCGAGTCATGAGGAGATCCAGTCACCCAGGTCTCAAACGAAGGGTGCCGTTTCTTGGACCGTTCTGGGGTGGATTCCTTGTTGCTATCTGCTACCTTGGTAACGGCCCAACCTTCCTTTGGTGTTTTTGGTATCTGGTCATCTGTATAATAATAATGTTTTTAATGTTGTTGACAATTTATAAAACCACTTGAAGAGTTCAAACTTTCCAAGTGATTATTACTATCTTGCTTTTCTATGGTGAAAATACACAAAAATTCCAAAAAAATACAATGATGCTATAAAAATAAGATTATTAGACAATTATTATGTACCAGAGACAAGTGTCCTGACCCCTTGACCGAGGTCAGGGGAGGCTGCAGGGAGTTGATAGGTCTGAGGGGTGAAGCCTAACATAGCCTGTGTGTCCAGCCCCATTACACTAGTTGTTCCTTCCTCTGTGGTTTCCGGTAGTGTGGTTCTTACTGGAGGCCGCATGTGGGACTTTCTGAGCTGAGTCGGTCTCGCAACTTTGTTCGCTGACATATCTGACCGTGTCTTTGGATGAGCTGTCCATGGTCGTCTGGGTCGCTCAAGGTCAAGCTGCGGAACATCAGAGCCTCCATCTTTTGGCGATTTCTTTGGCCTGGCGGACAGTGGTCGTATGGCAATGCGACGTTCTGGGTTAAGTCTGTACTGGCTGGCCTTGGGACTTTCCACTCTTCCACTCTCTGTATCACCGCTTTTATCCATCTTTATTTTTCTGATGTATTAAAAATAATGATTAAAATATATAATCATATTGAAAGAATCAAAGAACTTGTCAATTAAAATTGATTTGTCAAAAAGCGTGTAATTCCTGCTCAAGCTATTGATTCATTTGTGATAAAGGATTTGGCCATTGATCAATCTATCCTGACACTCAAGGAATATACTGATATATTCTAAAGCATTTAAAAATAAATATTTGTAAATTGATTGAAAACAAATATAACTTACCGTAATGATTTAATTATCTCTTGGTGTACAAATCTTCAGCTTAGTTTCTTCATTTCTCTGAAAAAATACAACATAATAATTGAAAAAAAATTCAAACTTGTAAAGCCTCATATTTTCATATTACAAAATTAAAACAAAATACTTTCAAAATTTCACCTTTAACCATCAAATCCTCCAACTGTAGGCTTAAGAATATTAACATGGCCAAGCTCTGTCTACACGAGTCAATTAAAAGCTCATGGCAACATCCCTACCTGCAATGACATGATATAGAACACTAGAAACATACACAGGGCTCTGCAATTTGTTGATAAGTATTGCAACTGAATAATGTTTAGTTTGAATTTTAGAACTGTATATATACAGTAGTCTTTAAAAGCTTTCTCCATCCTGTTTGGTGAAGAAATACAATTATCAGGTTTTCATCAATTTGTATTTTAATTCTTTGAGGAACTCACTTCTATAAGAAAATATCTTAAACTTAACAAGTCCCTGTGGTAATATAGATATTGATTAAATGTAAATATTGAAACATCAAGAAATGATGAAGGGCTTTAAACACTAAAATGTGTCCCAGAACTAAAAATCTTCATTATTATTTAGATTTTTGGTTTAGTATTTTTCATATAAATGTAAATTTTACAGAAAAATAAATGAAAAAGTCTAGGGGAAAACAAATAAACGTGCCATATCATTTCCCACCCCCAAAGATATCAACATAACACAATAGCCATTGTTCCTGAAGTCCCTAATACACAAAGAAATCAAATGTTACCATTATAACCATTTCAAAGCCATTAAAAACATGGTTCATTTATTATTAATGTCTTTCAAAATTGTAAAGATTATGAAATTTTGATGAGATATGCCATGTTTATTGTTAGCTATGGGTCTAACTTCCCCTTTAAACATGTAAATATCTTTGTTGTTTATTTTTATGAAGGCAATAATCTCCAAGTCAATCAATAATCTCACAAACCAATACTTGGTTCAAAACTACAAAATGTATTCTTTGTTGAGATTTGAACTGGAACAAGTTGTCACTTCCAAAACATATTTTTTTTTACTGGTAGCTGACGCTGAATTCTTTTCATCAATATGTAAAATAGATTTATTTGCTTGAACAGTACGGAACATCACATGCAACACCTATCACAATGCACTTATTAAGACAGGAACACCAGAACTAACTCTAACCATTATGAAATATATATACCATTTCTTTGAAATACACTTCATGTAAATTACACAATTTACAACAGCAACAACATGTATCTATCAAATCTAATCAGCTTTCTAATTGGTGGAGACTCATGATTTTTCACCTCAATTTTTATTATGAATTACTTTTACTTTTAAGGTTTGAATTTGAATTTTCAAAATTATATATATATATGGATTTATTTGGCAAAATGGAGGAATTGTAAAAATTTGTTTTAGAAATGTTGGATTTTGTCTATAACTCCTTCACTGACGTTTCACAAACAACTTTTATTCAATTCTATGAATTGAAAGAGTTTAAATGCATCTTCAGGGATGAATAAGTTGAATGCAAAATAAATATATGACTCCTGACACTTATACTATCACACCTAAGACATAGTTGTGAACCAGATATGAGGATATTTTCATACCAAAGACATCTTTGTGACACAAAAATAGCTACAGTCACCTAAGTCGCTCAAGAAAAAATTCTAAAATTAAAGTCTAGTAAAAGCCCAAAAGGTCATATTCAATTTTATATAGGTTTAGAAAGTTAGTGAAAAAAAGTTACAAATATATGTAGATAAAAAAATATACAGTACCTACATTTTGACATCCTTTTTGGTTATTCCCACTACCGTCTTAAATAGTGTGTTTTATACTGATGAAGAGTTCTAAAACTGACAGTATAAGGTGTGAGAAGGATTATAAAGTCATTCTGCTAATATCGGAGATCAGCTAAATCATTTATCACCAATGAATGTACACACCCAACCAATATTTTATTGACATTTATTTTGGTTCTGACCCTCGGAGTCCAATAATCATTTATTCCTCATCGGTCAGTTTCGGTCACTTTCTGCTGATTGGTTTCTCGTTTTCTGCTTTGATTAATTTCCTTGTCTACATTAGAACTCTTGGTACATATCTGCACAGCCAATCTCAGACCAGAAATAGAATGGTCATCAAAGATTATCTATCCTACTTCTTCATCTATTAATTATAACTGACCGATTCGACCCTTGACACTTATTTGACCCCTAAAGGATATCTTTCGTCTCCCAACGAATTGGTTACCTCTAAAAAATCACTGTTTACCACTGAATAGTACATCTCGATCATTTTACCGTTACTTTATTGATTAGATTGATCCGCTAAGTCACTGACCAGCGCTGTAAAATAATCACAGTCACGCCATATTGTGTAGAGATTTCTGATAGTAAGTTGTTCTGCTATCTAAACATGGGCAGTTCTCATTTGTAACAAGTTTCCTTAAAGTAAATTTACGTTGATGGTGTTTAATCTATAAAGCTGATCAGTGGGTTGCTATATACGAGAATAACTGTTTGTATAGACAGGAAGGTCATCGTTTTATCTGCAAATTGAAGGCCAATACTTTAATTATTGTATCATAAACACAAATATCATACTTATAAGCTTAAAGGCAAACATATTGTTATTTGCAATGTGTACAACAGTCATCCTTCCAGCCATGCATCTTATGTTGTCAAACAAGCAAGCAAAGTCCCAGGGTCGTCACCACATTGTTGGAAAAACTAGACTGCTTGTTAAAAAGACAGTAGTTTCCCCTCACCATCCTAAAAATTAGGCTCCCTTCATAAAAGTCTCATCTTGACCTTGAATCCCATGGGACATATATATATATATCTACAGTGACTAAATAATGTACCTTGCCTAACCAACAGGAACTGGATTAACATAATGGTATTCCAGAATCCCACCGCTGCCACCAATTTGTGGAACAAACACCTATCCAGCTTGTGATCTTGCTAAACATTGCTGAACAGTAGAGCGAAGCCCGAAGTTTTACTTATATATATAGTTAAGGCAGAATTGTCCCTGTATAATCTTTGGTTGTTACAAACATAAACATCATACAAGGTCAACTGTTCAAGCATGAAGGTCATACATTTTTGTACATTTCCATCTTTAAAAGCATTTAAGTTATTGACTGTCAATTGTCAATTGTACAAACATGAATGAAGGTCATATACTTGATGGCTTGGTCAGTTTACACAGGTGTTCACTCTGTAGAGGTATGGTATGAATTGAAAGGGAAATACTGGGACCAAACTGTAAGACCAGAAAAAATATGGATTTGGTTAAGACAAGTTATACTGTACATGTATAAAAATATGAAGTGAATTTACTCTCTAAAGCATACAGGTCATGTTACTTTTATCATCAGTTTCCTCTCTGATTCACCATTAGACCAACTCCTTAAACCAAGAACAAGTACCCATAGATAAAAACGTTTCTTTCATTTGAAAGCAATGTTTTCAAGAAAATTTGATTTTGTTTTTACACACAATTTGCTCATTTTTCATAAGTATTTTTTCACCCAGACCTGTTTTTTATTTTCTTTCAAAGCATGCAACACTGAATGTTGAGGACCAATGACTCCCCAAAGACAGTGCCAGATGGCATAAACAATATCTATACATCTATTCATAATACATGTATTGTCTTAACTGTTTAAATTCTAACACAATGTCTCAAACGAGTTGAACCTGAGCCAACTAGCACAAGAGTATCAAACACTGTCAAAAATTGTCAATAGACCTCACCTTCAAGGCTAGCCATGTTCACATTCAGTCACCTATCATACACATGGTAAATTAATTAAAATGTATGTTTTGGTAAGCCTATAGGCCTAAGTAACTTATTTTTGATACTCATGATAATTATATCCGTAAACCCAGGTCCCTCCTACTCATTAGGAGGGAGGCTCCCTCATCTTGACTTAAATTTCCCAATCTGCCTGGAAACCTCCCTCTGCATTTAAGCCCATGCAAACTCACACAAACTCAAAATCTACATCCTGTGGTCAAATGATATCCTTAAGTTACTACAGGGTGTATGTAATGGCCATAACAGGTGTGTCTGGATTTTGAAAATATTTTGATATATATAAAGGCAAAGACAAATTGAGCAACACAGTTTTAGTTGCATTTCACATACTTTTTGAGCCTCAATCGAAATGTGAAATGGGGGAGATCTCCCTCATTGGAGGTTTCAGAGGTTAACACCTATGTGTAAAAATGTGACAATTAATTTGATTTGCTCTGGTTTATAAATCTAAAAAAATAAGATAGAATAAAGCGAAATTCTATAATTTTCCATGTTCATGTGTTAATTACAGTTAAACTGAAGTGAAAAGATATCTACCAAAGTAATGTCCCTATTTAAACAGGGATGTTTTTAATCACCATCTTACCTGTGTCTATATACATAATATATGACCATATACAGAATAGTAATTAATTCATCCTTTGGGCCTGTGTAGCGTGAATGGTGTGTCCAAAACCTGGAATGTCCATAAATGACCCTGGCTGTTTATAGGACGTAAAACTAAATAAACCAAACCTAGTGTGGTAAATGTACGAAACACAGTATAAATAACTATAAAACAATGTATTATTTATTAATTTATTCTACTGTAAGAACAAATATTACCATGTGATTGCCAGGAGAGAGGGATTAAGAGCCAGTTAAGTTTTCCTAAACATTGCCCAATTAATTATTATACATAATACCGACCATTGATGTTTCTGTGCATGAAAGCACTTAAAGTTGTTTTATTGGGTTTTACATTGTAATAAAAGACTTTAAAAGATATAGTGTATCTTGCATTAATTTGAATGAAAGCTTAATCTTTGGATTTGAACAGAAAAATGAACTAATTATGATATACATGTATACATTACATTTTGTTGTTTGAAAAACGAAAGGTATATATTTAAACACCACCTACCCCCACCTGACATTTATTTTTCAAGTAACATAGGCACCATTAAATTTGACAAATGTTGTCGCCTTTGAAGTCTTCATACAATGAAGTTACTTCCCTCTATGGAATTGCTAAATCACGCACACTTACCGGTAAGACAGGTACGTATATATGTGGTAGTCAGACTTCTTACAAATCAAATACGCCATATAGCTAGACAAACTGAAATCATAATGCTGGAAAGTGTTGTAAACACTTGATATGGCAGCCTTTTTTGTCTGGTCCACAAGGATGACAAATACAAAAGCCCCCAGACTTATTTCAGAAATACTCGTCAATTATAACATTATACATATAACAAATACTCCTCAATTATAACATTATACATATAACAAATACTCCTCAATTATAACATTATACATATAACAAATACTTGTCAATTATAACATTATACATATAACAAATATTCCTCAATTATAACATTATACATATAACAAATACTCCTCAATAATAACATTATACATATAACAAATACTCCTCAATTATAACATTATACATATAACAAATACTTGTCAATTATAACATTATACATATAACAAATACTCCTCAATTATAACATTATACATATAACAAATACTCCTCAATTATAACATTATTCATATAACAAATACTCCTCAATTATAACATTATACATATAACAAATACTTGTCAAATAAAACATTATACATATAACAAATACTCCTCAATTATAACATTATACATATAACAAATACTCCTCAATTATAACATTATACATATAACAAATACTTGTCAATTATAACATTATACATATAACAAATATTCCTCAATTATAACATTATACATATAACAAATACTCCTCAATTATAACATTATACATATAACAAATACTCCTCAATTATAACATTATACATATAACAAATACTCCTCAATTATAACATTATACAAATAACAGAGAGCAATTTTCTAAAATTTGTAAACTTGCTGATCGGAAAAAGGTTTGCATCTTGGACAGCTTTCCGTAAATATTTAGGCGTTATAAAATCTAGACAGTTAGATGCATGATGTACAATTCACTATATCAATTAAAATAGTCTGTATTCGAATACATGTCTAGGAAGTCAATAAACCAGATAAAAGTACACATGGGGCAATGTATATATATATATATATAGTATATGCATATTAAAATGAGAAAACTTGCTACCTTTCTTAAATTCTTTCTACAACATGTCAATGGAAACATATAGGATAGCTCAATGATTGGTTAGTGGGGATTTATAATTGATTAATGATACATTTAAAATATACAATAGTATGAAGGTAACTGTAGAGCACACATACATGTACAAGATAATTCTACCTGGAATGTTTAAAGGGGAATAACTCTGATATGTATCAGATATAAGCTAGCATATGCCCTTAAGTTATTTAAGCTTGTAACAAAACAGAAATATACAAGCTGATGAAGTTGGCATTCTTAAGAGTTCACAAAAAATGTGCAGACAGAATTGACACATCCAATTATCTGAGTTAGACTTCTGTCATACAATCCTGTCTCTATAATATGACTTCATTAAATGTTAATTATGCAGTCTGTAGCGGCTGGTGTATAACTGCTATCCATCTTTAGGAAGTATTATCTGTCATGCTCTTTGAAATCCTTGTTAGCTGATACCATCAAAGTTTTGTTGGTGATCAGTCATTTTCACTCAATGTATCAATCAATATACAGCTTTTGTAAGAGTGTTTCTAAAAATACCAAGTTATATAAAAACTCAATTAGACGTAATGACTGAAAAAGGGTTTCTGGGGGAATCAAATGTCTGCTGATGGATGATCATAAAATCGTCTTGTAATATTCAGAGCCAATTTTCTAATGTAAAGAGCATACCGGTATAATCTTCAACTGAAAATAGGGGTGGGCTTATTACAGGGCAACAGAATGATGTTTGCTGATATTCCTACCCAATTTAAACTGCAATACTATGAGCGGGCCTATTAATAGGCGTGGGCTTATTATTGAATAAATACAGCATACTGAGCTACATAGGCGGTTTAAAGATTACAATGCTACTTTATAATACCTGGTAAGCAAATTAAATTTCATATTGGGTTTAAATATAGTGTATATACCATATACCTGGTATGTAATTTTGTACACATGTATATCACCTATAATTTCATTGATTTTTGTTCATTTTTCAATCTATGGCCACTGTAGAATATACTCAAGATTTCATAGATTTACAGCACTGAAGTCATTTAAGGATTCAAAGGAGTATTGTAATTCAAGTTTTCAAGGAAGATTAGCATAGAGTTCAGTGATCAATTTACAATTTATTTCCATGGGTCCTTTTTTGTACATTTTGCCGAAAACAATGGGTCCCACAATGTTAAATTGAAGTGTTTTCAGAATTTCTATGAGTCCCATCACAATTTTATGAGTACTGGACTTGGTACTCGCACACAGATTAATCAATGAGAGTTTTACATACTTTGTATATGAGTTATTTATAATCATCTTTAAGTTAAATCTTAACAAAAAATGGTATATCTCTTTAAGAGGTAATATAAACTTACTTAGTGATAGTATTACTACTATTGGTACAACCTTGATATCCAGGAAATATGTATCTCAGGCAATGTTCCCAAGGATTAGTTGTCAGCAAAATTAAAGGTCCAGTTTATATGAAATGCATTATGTGGATGAGACAAAGAAGTCTAGACTGATCATTTGATGCACAGCAAAAGAATGTCACTATCATGTAACAATAGATCTTGAAGCTTTGACATTAGGTGTTACTCAATTTTAAATTTTCAAAGGACATTTTATATGTGCAAGCCAAGTGATTGGTCAGTTTTTTTACCTGACACCAACCAAATTGCTAGCCACATCCAAGCTTTCAATTTTGCTAAAATATATTCCAGGAATGCAGACAGCAAATTTAGTGAGCATTACTCATGGATATTGAGAGCGATGTATAAGCGTAACATAATAAGTTAATGTTATTTCATTACTTTTTATTTGACCTTAGTAAACTGACAAAGGGATACAGCAGCATGTCAGTTAACTGACAAAGGGATACAGCACCATGTCAGTTAACTGACAAAGGGATACAGCACCATGTCAGTTAACTGACAAAGGGATACAGCACCATGTCAGTTAACTGACAAGGGATACAGCACCATGTCAGTTAACTGACAAAGGGATACAGCACCATGTCACTTAACTGACAAAGGCATACGGCACCATGCCAGTTAACTGACAAGGGATACAGCACCATGTCAGTTAACTGACAAAGGGATACAGCACCATGTCAGTTAACTGACAAAGGCATACAGCACCATGCCAGTTAACTGACAAAGGGATACAGCAGCATGCCAGTTAACTGACAAGGGATACAGCAGCATGCCAGTTAACTGACAAAGGGATAAAGCACCATGCCAGTTAACTGACAAAGGGATACAGCACCATGCCAGTTAACTGACAAAGGGATACAGCACCATGTCAGTTAACTGACAAAGGCATACAGCACCATGCCAGTTAACTGACAAGGGGATACAACACCATGTCAGTTAACTGACAAAGGCATACAGCACCATGCCAGTTAACTGACAAAGGGATACAGCACAATGTCAGTTAACTGACAAAGGCATACAGCACCATGCCAGTTAACTGACAAGGGGATACAACACCATGCCAGTAAACTGACAAGGGGATACAGAAAATGCCAGTTAACTGACAAAGGGATACAGCACCATGCCAGTTAACTGACAAAGGGATACAGCACCATGCCAGTTAACTGACAAAGGGATACAGCACCATGTCAGTTAACTGACAAAGGCATACAGAACCATGCCAGTTAACTGACAAAGGGATGCAGCACCATGTCCATTGAGTGACAAAGGGATGCAGCACCATGTCCATTGAGTGACAAAGGGATGCAGCACCATGCCAGTTAACTGACAAAGGCATACAGCACCATGCCAGTTAACTGACAAAGGGATGCAGCACCATGTCAGTTAACTGACAAAGGGATGCAGCACCATGTCAGTTAACTGACAAAGGGATACAGCACCATGCCAGTTAACTGACAAAGGGATGCAGCACCATGTCAGTTAACTGACAAAGGGATGCAGCACCATGCCAGTTAACTGACAAAGGGATACAGCACCATGCCAGTTAACTGACAAAGGGATACAGCACCATGCCAGTTAACTGACAAAGGGATGCAGCACCATGCCAGTTAACTGACAAAGGGATACAGCACCATGTCAGTTAACTGACAAAGGCATACAGCACCATGCCAGTTTACTGACAAAGGCATACAGCACCATGCCAGTTAACTGACAAGGGATACAGCAGCATGTCAGTTAACTGACAAAGGGATACAACACCATGCCAGTTAACTGACAAGGGGATACAACACCATGCCAGTTAACTGACAAGGGGATGCAGCAGCATGTCAGTTAACTGACAAGGGGATACAGCACCATGCCAGTTAACTGACAAAGGGATACAACACCATGCCAGTTAACTGACAAGGGGATACAACACCATGCCAGTTAACTGACAAGGGGATACAACACCATGCCAGTTAACTGACAAAGGGATACAGCAGCATGCCAGTTAACTGACAAAGGGATACAGCAGCATGTCAGTTAACTGACAAAGGGATACAGCACCATGCCAGTTAACTGACAAAGGGATACAGCAGCATGTCAGTTAACTGACAAAGGGATACAGCACCATGTCAGTTAACCGACAAAGGGATACCGCAGCATGTCAGTTAACTGACAAAGGGATACAACACCATGCCAGTTAACTGACAAAGGGATACAGCAGCATGTCAGTTAACTGACAAAGGGATACAACACCATGCCAGTTAACTGACAAAGGGATACAGCAGCATGTCAGTTAACTGACAAAGGGATACAGCACCATGTCAGTAAACTGACAAAGGGATACAGCACCATGTCAGTTAACTGTCAAAGGGATACAGCACCATGTCAGTTAACTGACAAAGGGATACAGCACCATGTCAGTTAACTGACAAAGGGATACAGCACCATGTCAGTTAACTGATAAAGGCATACAGCACCATGCCAGTTAACTGACAAAGGGATACAGCACCATGTCAGTTGACTGACAAAGGCATACAGCACCATGCCAGTTAACTGACAAAGGGATACAGCACCATGTCAGTTGACTGACAAAGGCATACAGCACCATGCCAGTTAACTGACAAAGGGATACAGCACCATGTCAGTTAACTGACAAAGGGATATAGCACCATGCCATTTAACTGACAAAGGGATACAGCACCATGTCAGTTAACTGACAAATGGATATAGCACCATGTCAGTTAACTGACAAAGGGATATAGCACCATGCCAATAAACTGACAAGGCGATACAGCACAATGTCAGTTAACTGACAAAGGCATACAGCACCAAGCCAGTTAATTGACAAGGGGATATAGCACCATGCCAGTTAACTGACAAAGGAATACAGCACCAATTGCCACAAAATCTTAACGCATTCACCCTTAAAATTACACGAAAACTATTTCAAGCTTTGAACATTGATTAATTCAATGTGTTTTCGCATCAGAGATGAACAAGTTCTTCATGACCTCCATGTTCTTTTTCTTTTCTTTACCCTAAGTCAAGAAAGTAATGTCAGACATTTTCACACAATGATATACCACTATGTGCTAATCTGGGGTGAAGGTAACTAAAAACTTGAGAAGAAAAAGTTCTATATAACCATAATTGAAAATGTTTCCAATAATCTTAAAAAAATTTTATCAGAAATTACAAAATCAAAAAATGTTTTCCTTAAAAAACCTTACATTAATCATATGCTATAAAATTTGAAGGCACAATGAATAAAATAGTTAGTAACATCTAATTTACCTCAAAAACATGGTGCGGCTTCGAGAATATACTTATTGTACCCTATCTATTCAGCTCTGTCTGCAATTTCCTATATGATATAGCTTTGATGATATACCGAAATTGATCATATTTATCAAGGTGTCTTTGAGAAAAATCCATTAGATATGTTAACAGTACAGTGTGTTATACTCTACCTGTCATCATGTGTATGTACTATGTTATTAGCTAGCTTGACCCATGCCCTTCAAGTAGAAGTAAGCCAATAATTTAAAGAAGAAAAACCTATACTTTAAAGTTTTATGTCAAATAAAATGTTTATAAAATAAACTACATCAAATCTGGAGAGTTTATCAACAGTTTCTTGTCCTTCCTGAGAAATGACTATTTACAACTTTTACAATTGAAACTTTACGTAACTATGAATATATGCAGCATATATAGCTATCACCACAACATTATCTTACCTTCTGTCAAGGGTGTGTAAACACACCTATCTGAAATCAACTACAAACTTATACCCTACCACAGCTAAGGTAAATATTGACAAACAGCCTTCTTGACTCTATCTCTAACCTGCCAACTTATATATAAGAGATAGCTGTGTACAGCCAACACATTTTTCACTCATTTTAATCCCCTTTACAAAATTCCATCAAATTTCCCTGTATCAGAAAATGCATAAAAAAATACATTTGTAATCATGTTTTCGCTTCCATCTGAATTCAAATGAAAAATGGTTATTCTGTATTTTTAACATATGAGTTCTGTATTCTATGCTTGATAAATTCCATATTGAAAACCATCTGATTAAAAAAAGCTTTACCCTGAAATATGCATGGACTAGTATGGGTTTTTCTAGATCTTGAATGCAAGCAATTGTATCAGGACATTCATATTGTTATCAACTGTACCATACATCAGATTCACACAATTTGTGTATGTATATGTACATACTTTATACCTGATACAAACACATGGCTGATTGTGATTATTGATGAATGTGATCAGTGTTAGGTAGGGGACCATGACTTAAAAAAAGTAAAACACCAGGGGGTCTTAATGCCTTGAAATCAAAGCTTCTTATTGACACTGATTTGACAAGAACGTTTTTATCTTTTAAATACCACATGTTTTTTTTTTCAATTTTTTCGCATGCAACATGCTTTTGATTTTAAACGGCTTTAAACATTATTCTTTTATTTTCTATGCTAGAAGATTAAATCTGCACCTGATAGATTTCATATAATATCATATTTGACATAATAAGTGCACCACCACATTTTTTTCCAGGGACAGGACAGTTGTGCTAATTGAAATCTATAAAACATTTCCTAAAACCTCACTCAGATTTGTCAATACAATCTTCGTACTTATGAAACCTTTCTCAATCATGGATTCTAGGCTCACACAAACAGTGCTTTCTTTTATCTCGCTTAAATCAGGTCAAACATTTTTCGGTTTTTGCATACTTCCATTTGATATTAACGATTAAAATTGTTGTTAGCTCATCTGGTCCAAAGGACCAAGGTCAGCATATGCAATACTGTGACATCCATCGTCCGCCATCAACAATTTTTAATGCAATGTCTTCTCCATAACCGTTGATTAGAAATTGACCACTTGGCTGGATCAAAGCTTCCCTATATGCTTACTGGGAATTCAAGATTGTACTAATGGTGGGGTTGACTCTCTAGGGATTGAGGGGCAGATAAAAATGGGTCAATTTGTCTCTATTGCTATAAAGATATTCTTCTCTAGAATCTCAATTATATTTGGATGGAAGCATTCATAGGAGGTGGGGATCAAAATTGGTAGGGGTTGAATACTCCCCCCCCCCCCCCCCCCCCAAAGAAAAAAAAAACCCTGAGTCTGGCCACACTCCTAGAAACCCAGTTTCTGAGTCGCAACTTGGAAACAGTTGACATTCTCACCCGATAACCAAACTTTTATACATGTTACATTTAACGGATATTGTTCTTGGGGTCTTAATTCCTTATACTTAAGATTTTTTGTGAAACTGTTTTGCCATGATTGATTATAGATATAACTGTATCCAGGTATAAGTGATGACAGGTCCTCTGGGCCTCTTGTTTGTAAAAATCTGTTAATAAGTCATCTTGCATCCTGTATCTAGTATAAAATCTATTCCACTGGTCCTTATCTCTTTTACAGGATCTATATATATATATATCAGGGAGCCCTAAGAACAGGGGTGCCTACATATATGTCGATTTAAGATATCAATTGGTCCAGCCTTAAGGACATGAAGACTATTGAACACTTGGTCCCGGCTGTATGATGTCGTTGGTGCGGATAACCTCTCGATTGATTTAGCCTTTTGAGGTCTAGCTCACAAACAACATTGACCAAATTTGGCTTCACTGATTACTATTGATCAAATGGATGTCCACTGTTACAATTGGATTTCTTAACTCAACCAAGTGGTGTACATACCACACCAAGAAGCAAGTGGCTTTACAGATTGTGCCAGGACAGACCTTGTTACACATCAACATCATCTTGTCTATCAACATACAAATCAAAATTGTGTTTGGCAAGTGATTGAGTGTAAAACAATTCCCTTTTACAGATTATTTAATCATGAATTATAAAACTGTGATGTTTAATATAGGTACTCCAAGGACTTGGACTTGGAACTCATTCACCCCTGAGGACACAATTGAACTCTTCCAATTCAAAGGTTAGAAAAGTTCAGTATGAAATATAAGGGGTGAATGAGTTAAGTTTTGGAGATTGCTTGGATATATATTCTCCAGATTCATTTGTAAAGCTTTCAGTAAATTTATTTAAACATATTGCAAAAACCTGGAGGTTTAAAACTTTTACAGTTTTTGTACCAAATGCATAAACAACTTTTTGTCCAAAGTCCACATATTCTTGATGTGTTACCCATATACTGTAATTAAATGGGAAGACTTTGAAACCTGAGCTCCGTCTGTTTCTATTGGAACAAGTACTCCAGGCCTTTACAGATGTGACATATGTGCCTCAAAAACCTCCGAAACGTCTCTTTAATTTATTCTCCGTAATACTGCCCGCAGAAATGTTGCGAATCAAAAACCTTTGGTGTGATCGATCAGACTTTTGGACGTCGTAGCTACAGTAAGTATATATATCTAGTCAATAATGTTGATAAATAACATGGAATTATAGCATAAGTCTCGTGTAAGTTCTTCCAGTATAATCTGATTCCAACAGCCCAGAATATCTCTGTCTGGTCCATCAGGTTATTATTGAGCCAGCAAATACTTATGAAGTCTGTGTACTATATGGGGATAATATAACAATAAACTTTCGCCCATTGAAATTTTTTGTCATGTTGGTAAAATTTAATTTTCTCACAGTGATCGATATTTTCTACTTCACACTTGATAACTAGATTCTGTTATGTTACTTATATTAACCCATTCACCTGTGACATTTCACAATGAACTATTCCAACCTTAGATTTGGAAGAGTTCAAATCTATCTTCAGGGGATCAATGACTTTAATGATAAAAAATTGGCCCTGATCATTCAAAATCGAGTGTGAAAAAGTTGATAAGTTAAAGAGTAGTGATTGATCAATTTGAAAAATTGTTTGCAGTATCACATTGATGTGGAACTCTTCAACTATACACACAGATGGGTACCTTAAGCATCCTTAACTGAACCTTTTTCGGGGTAGTAGGAGTACAAAGGAAGGTTATTGTAAATGACACCCCGTTTTCATTACTAATTTAGCCTTAAAGAAAAAAAGTTTTTAGAAGAAATGTTTATGAATTACGGATGAACTTTTCAATCACTTTTGAAAAATATTTTCTTTACATTTCTCAACAAATTTCTTTACATTTCTCAAAATGTAAGGCCAAAAGTTCAAAGTTGAAGATATTTTCAGACGATATATATACCAGGCTATTGTAAGTTTGGTTGAGATATGGTCTGTGTATGCTCATTTTGGTAAACATGTAAATGTATTGAGATATCCTGTTGATACAGGTAAGTTAAAACCCCTTCTGTAATGTGTATCTCACAACACTGATCCACTTATACATCCTTCACTACAATGTTAAACAGTGATCCTATTGAAATAATACTTTGGCCTCTCCTTATAATCCTATTGACTTAACCTGTACAGTATATAAACTACCATTTAGTGTCCATATACAATGAACTAGCCTGTATACCATCTTCAGTGGGTATTGATAGAGTGACCATGTCATACAGGGGGCAGGGGCCCCCCGTTTGGGGCTGGAAAAGATCGAGGCTTATTCAACATCACTAACTTTACCTTAAAAAGAAACTTTTAGGAGGAATATTTATGGGTTTATTTTCATCTAAATTTTAAATAATCTTGTTCAATTTTATAATATCTATTGATCAAAATTGGCTTATATACCAGGTAATAAATCAAAATAATGTATGGTGAAATTGATCAGTGATATTATTTTCTGCATAAAATTTCAAATTTTGAAGATACACATGTTCCTGTAATGGTTCAAATTACCCCAGGTAAAGGTGATTTGTCAGCTGATCTAGTACACTGTAAAACCAATGCCAGGGATTGCAGGGAGTATAAAACTAGAGTGTTACATTAGATATATGGAAACATGGTTTGAGTTTGTTTACAATGCACACAGGTTTAATGTTTATACACGGCCAGCATGTACCTGACATCTGTCATTTACATGACTTAGGAACATTGATTTAGAAACATTAAAATGTAATTTGTAACATTAAGGGAGATTTAAAGTCATAAATTACACGCAGAAAAAGATAATTTGTGAGATCAGTTAAAAATTTATCGATAATCTCTTGGAATTCTTAAAAATGGTTTAAGTAAAATCATTAAACCTTCAGTACTAAGGAATGTCTTCTAGATTTTAACACTACAAGATTTGATGAATCAAGTTTATGACTAAAACTGGCCGTTGTCTATATTCTTGAAATTGTTTTCATCATTATTAAAGGATAGAAATAATTATATTTAAATATATGAAATTGTAAAAATCTATTTGTAGTTTTGAAATAAGAAAAATTTTCATTTGTTGTAGTTGTAGGACTTACTCAATTAGTCAATAACAACCCATTTTAACTTAATTTTTAATAATGCATGGGACTTCTGCATCTTGTCTGGAAAATAAAACTTTTGTTTTAAAGTATTTAAAATTAACATCAAAATATAGATAAAGTATATTATAAATATTAATGTAATTTAATTTTAAAGTAAGACAGTGTGATGCGATCGAAAACTAATTTCATGTAGCATTCCTTAAACATAAACCTCAGTTAATGTAAAGAAAAATATCAATTATTTACCTTTTTTTTTTAATTATGCTTATATCAATTTAATGTAATTTCAAAGTTTTGATAAAGGATTTCGTATTTCCTATCATGTAGATTATTTGATCTGTCAGTGACTAAAAACTTCATAAATTATATCAATTAATTACTACAGGTGCATTAATTCAAATATAGTTTTGGAAATCTTTAAAAGGTACAAATCATTTATTTTTATTCCTTATACCTCGTTGGTAAATGTTTAAAATTAAATGGATATTATCACCTTTTTTGAATGCGTTTTAATAGTTTTAGATTATAGATCAATAACTGTTTAATGATAAAGTATCTAATACACATAGGACCTAATTTGTTTAAATGCTTTGGTTTTCACCAAATTATAAATAAGACTTTATTATATTAATTTCTTTACAATACGTTTACAACACTCGTTCTTAGTCACAATTAATTCAATTATTTGTAATCCTACCTCTACAAGTTATATACAGTTTGTATATGGCCCCTAGCATAATTTTATTAATTTAACAAGTCATGTGTACCACATCATATCTTACTTTCACTTTATACTTGTGAGACAATCGATCAATACTCACACCCTCTCGTGCTTCTAAATCCCTAGGGCATCAGGTGTTGAGCAATAAAAGACTGCATATTAGTCCGATCGATATTCCAATCCACCTGCCACAGTCAATACGTGTGTGTACATGTGAACTCTAACTCTATCTCCAATGTAAACTAACTCAGACGGGCACTTCCGGTGAAATACGTCACCACATCATGCGTACATTATACTGACGTCATCTAATACACACACAAGTTTCGTCCAGTGAGGTGATACACTTTCTTTCAACAAGATGTTTACAATAACATAACCCGTTTGCTGGATTTGGTAAGTTGATTGTTGTTATACCACATTTTTCACTATGACTTAGCTAATGTAAGACTTTTACAAAAAGGTCAGTGTGACTATAGTGTCACGACGGACCGAACCTCGAGGCTCGATCAGGTGATCATGATCTGACATCGGGAATTTACACTCTTTCCTCATCAGTGGCCCTACGTCACAGTGCTGGTGCCTTTGTTTACAAACAGAGGTCACTGTCTTTTCAAGATGTGTTTTCTTTTTGTGTTGATAATTATTATTACATATTAAAAATTATTATACACTCTACTTATATAGTGGTGTAATAATCCCAAACAAACGAAGTGTTGCCTTTCCGTGTCGGTTGTTATGTAAATTGATACTGTCAGATAGACGATCAGGCTTTTATGATACCCGTGATGAGTAAGGGACAGATTACTCCCACCCTGCCCCACACCTCGAAGAACTCCTCCCCTGCCCCACACCTCGAAGATACAAGGTGTCCAATGAGACTACATGACGCTTAGTAAACTGCTCAATTGTAGTAGGCTGAGGACTAGGAACAGTGATTTTAAGACTATTGTACATATATAGCTGGAGCTCGAACCCATGACCTTTGGCTCTCCAGACTGATGCTTAACCAGTGAATGAAATTCTCTACAGGTGACATTTGCAAGGCAACTTAATCAATGCACATCATATAGTACAATTGATAAGTTAACGCAATTTCCTTTCATCAAGATTGCTGGGGTTCTATTCCCCAATTGGATGTGAAAAGGTTTCCTCCGAGTACTCTGTCCCTCCAAAACTGACCCAGCGTGCCAACATCAGGGTCATCAAGAGTGATTAATATAAGTTGAAATACCGGGTAACTTGTTCAGCAATTGATGAAAAATGAATAAAAAAGATATTTTCAATGCACGTCTTTCAAACAATGAAATTGTTAAATACTGAAAGGGGTTTGGTTTCCTTAATAGATTGATTAATTCCAATACCTGTTGAAGAATGAACATCTAACCGATAGTTTAGGAGCTGTCATGCAGTCCAGTGTGTCATTATGCATGATTAGGTTCTATGCCACATATCATTTAGTCTTATTATTCCAACGTTGCTTAAGGTGTATAGTTAACAAAGTGACACAAAATTGACAGTCAGGTTTGAAACTGGCTTTCCTGAACTGAGGCCAATATCTCCAGAATTCCCCATTGAGATTAATATTGCATGCTGATACTAAAAATATTAAGACAGAATTCTAGCTGTATATATATACAGAAAGCTGCAACTACACTTTGAAAAGCCCTTTTCCAGTATACTTTCTTGAAAAAAAATCATATCTTAAAGTGCAATTATGAAGTACATCATAATAAAAAAAGTATAAACAAAAAATTTGCTTTCTAACTAAAAAAATTACATTGAGACTAACCAGCACAAGTAGGTATCCTTGGTGATCAACTGTTGATCTAACATTAAACAATATAGTAAGGTAGAGTGAAAATACAAGTAGGTGTATCTTGGTCAAGTTACACTTGATGAATATAAGTTGTAAGCATGTACAAAAAAGTGATATTTGTGGGGCAAATGGCTCCTAAGATATAAAAAATATGCCATTTTGATCAAAATTATAGCCATAGGTCACACTCAAAAAAATGATGATCAAGTCAATGTAATAAGTTCAAAACAATGATCAGGTTCGATCCACAAGCATATCTTTCATCTATCATAATATATATGCATTTGCATGTGCAACTTTTGAAACAACAAAATGTTTGGCTATTTCATCAACTATTTAGTTGAGTTACCCATTTTGTCAAGGCTATTGACTACCTCATATCAGAGCATTTAGATATTAATTTTTTACTGGGAGAGACCCCCCCCCATACCCCTGTCCCCCTTCTGGACTAGCCTGTCGGCTCATCGCTTCTCGATTTGTTGTTCGTCAGTGTTTCAAATGAGGCTGAAGCCCTCAGGACTAGTCACAATACCACAGGATTAGTGCCTTAGAAATTTTACAAGTCCTTTGGACTAATATATTGAAAAAGTTAATTCTAACCCTGCCGATTGTAAGTAATCTTTTTGACAGCTGGTATTGGTATATGAAATATGAAAATGAAATAATGCTTAATATTTCTATGAATTTGTCCAAAATATGTTTGACAGGTAGTGGTTTGGTATTAAGTAAAAAAATGAAATGATGCTATTTTGACTGACAAATTTATCAGTAATCTTTTTGATAGGTATAGATGTTTATAAAGATAGAAAAAGGAAATGATGCTACATTCGATCTATTGTTAGTTAGCAGCCATGTCTTGCTAATGAATATTGCTAATAAATAGTTTTAAAGATGTCAGACATTTTCTGTATATTCATGCTGTCAAATGAGTAATTAGTTGACTGTATTTTACAGAGTTTCAACAGGAAAATTAAAACCACTTCTCTCCTCTAAGTTACATTACTTCAATCGGCATTCAAAAGTGATATTTTGTTTAGTTATGTATATTTATGACATGCTTTGAATAAATCAGAATGATATATGATGCCGTCAAAGTTTTGCTTCCAGCCTTCCTGGACATTTTGCCATCTGTCAGAATGTAGATTTTTTCAGTATGTATTCATGTATCATGAATCATGATGGCAGTTTATGTGATAGTAAAGTCAAGCAGCTTATTGGAAGTCTCTCCTAGACCCTTGTGTACAATAAATAGATGCCTTATGGACTATGCTCTGTTAGTTCTCGAATACTGTACTTATTACATAGAACATGTGTATATACTTCTATTGGTAGCATTATGAAACAGTCGATCTAATCTTCTCTTAGTCATGTATATAATTGCAGATAAATGTTGACAACAACATATATTGCACTCATTGTGATATTAATATAAATATTCATAGCGCTCCTTAGTTTTACCCGATCGCCTGACAATATATAACAGTCCAAAGACCAAAAACAGTCATCATACTGATAACCTACATTATGTGGTAGTCAGCACACAAACATCAAAGTGATACACACATGTACATGTTGTGACAACATATATATATAGGTTTGACCAAAGGTCATTTTACCAGTTACAATATGATAATTGAATGGAAATTTTTGAATGCTGTGTATATATATATAACATTATATTATTATTGAAATGAACTGTCCGTCAACTTCTGGTGGACTAGCTACTGTTTACGTGTGCTGGTAGTGTATTGTTTGTACACTAATTATTTACTTCTCAATAGGAGTTTCAAGGTAAGAATTGGAAACAGGTCTCAAATTCTTTGTTAGCTTTTGACAGTGCATATAGTATGCCATGTCAGACCATATATTGTATACGTGGAATTTCTTTGAGTTGTGGAATTTTTTCCTTATTCAATTGCATCAAATCTATGCGATATATATACATGTGCACATATTTAACACTACTCAAACTCTACTGTGTCTGATAGGGGTGTATTAATGCATTGAACTATCGATGCATCCCAATAGTGTACCACCCAATAGTTCTATCGCAATGGTGTACCATCCAATAGTTCTATCCCAATAGTGTACTGCCCAATAGTTCTATCACAATAGTGTACCACCCAATAGTGTACTGCCCAATAGTTCTATCCCAATAGTGTACCACCCAATAGTTCTATCCCAATAGTGTACTGCCCAATAGTTCTATCGCAATGGTGTACCGCCCAATAGTTCTATCCCAATAGTGTACCACCCAATAGTGTACTGCCCAATAGTTCTATCCCAATAGTGTACCACCCAATAGTTCTATCCCAATAGTGTACTGCCCAATAGTTCTATCGCAATGGTGTACCGCCCAATAGTTCTATCCCAATAGTGTACCACCCAATAGTTCTATCGCAATGGTGTACCACCCAATAGTTCTATCCCAATAGTGTACCACCCAATAGTTCTATCCCAATAGTGTACCACCCAATAGTTCTATCGCAATGGTGTACCATCCAATAGTTCTATCCCAATAGTGTACCGCCCAATAGTTCTATCCCAATAGTGTACTGCCCAATAGTTCTATCCCAATAGTGTACTGCCCAATAGCTCTATGCCAATAGTGTACTGCCCAATAGTTCTATCCCAATAGTGTACTGCCCAATAGTTCTATCCCAATAGTGTACTGCCCAATAGTTCTATCCCAATAGTGTACCACCCAATAGTTCTATCACAATAGTGTACCACCCAATAGTTCTATCCCAATAGTGTACCACCCAATAGTTCTATCACAATAGTGTACTGCCCAATAGTTCTATCCCAATAATGTACTACCCAATAGTTCTATCCCAATAGTGTACCACCCAATAGTTCTATCCCAATAATGTACCACCCAATAGTTCTATCCCAATAGTGTACCACCCAATAGTTCTATCCCAATAGTGTACCACCCAATAGTTCTATCCCAATAGTGTACCACCCAATAGTTCTATCCCAATAGTGTACTGCCCAATAGTTCTATCCCAATAGTGTACCACCCAATAGTTCTATCCCAATAGTGTACCACCCAATAGTTCTATCCCAATAGTGTACTGCCCAATAGTTCTATCCCAATAGTGTACCGCCCAATAGTTCTATCACAATAGTGTACCACCCAATAGTTCTATCCCAATAGTGTACTGCCCAATAGTTCTATCCCAATAGTGTACCACCCAATAGTTCTATCGCAATAGTGTACCGCCCAATAGTTCTATCGCAATAGTAAAGTGGCAATGCAATAGTATGTGACTATCGCAATTGTATCAATTATTTCATTAGTAGTATTTTTATAACCTAAATGGCTTCATCCAAACAAATGATCATCAAGAAGTTTTAGTGTTATTGGTTAGTATGAATATTACAATTATAGGTATGAGTTTATTCTTTATGCAAACTTAAATGGACTAAAAAGAAATATTTTGTACTCAATTTAGTAAATGAAGGTAGTTGTGTCATTTTAATTACAATATTTTAAATATTTTGGGTATCAATGACTATCACAATAGTATCGCAATAGTTTGTTGGTATCGCAATATTATTGTAATAGTAATTCTGACTATATCGCAATATTATCGCAATGGTTAATTTGTGCTCAATATTCGTCCCTAGTGTCTTCATAATAGTATGATAGCTATAGGTTCTCAGTAAAAAAAACAGCACAGCTGACGGCGCGAAAAATCACCCCACCGTGAATGGTTTGGAGGCTGACTAAGTGTGAATTTCAAGCCTCAACATGCGAAAATATTTACTTTTACATTACATGTACATGTAATAATGTTTGAAATATAAAATATGTGTCGATTAGTTATTGACATGAGTAGAAAATATAATTATTAGATGTACATCAATGTATATATCAAGCACTTCAAAATTTTAACTCATGAAAATAGTGATATATGTGTATGAATGATAGCTAGCTTAAGCAAAAATTTTCATAAAATCAAATATTATACAGTAAATTTATTGGTTTATTAACAAGTGTAAAATTCAATTAAAAATAACACATGGACTATAAAGTATGACTACTTGGTGTTAACTTTTATTCATTGTTTTAAAAGTTCATTGGATGATAAATTGAATTCTTGTATCTAATAAAAGGACTATATATAATTCATGATAATCATTTAATAAAATAATGGCATGACAATGTTACATCATGATTTGTGCCTATTTTTAGAATACAAAATTTCTTTTATATATATATATAATATTTATTTATCTATAAGGAAGTGTTTATTTAGATGTACAAAAGTATGTATTCACTTATAGGAATATATATATATATACCGGGAATACACTGGGGTTTTCTAATACTTTGATGGTGTGATGCTGAATGTCAGGAATTTCCTAGAAATTCTGTTATAGATACTTGGATCGTTATTACGATCTACAGCATTTTACATGGTTTATAAGTATAAATATGGAGTATACTGTAGAATAGAACTGTTTTTTAAAGTAGACTTGACAGATACCATAGATCTATCACTGGTGTGTATAATTTTCTCGTATCGAAGAAATTTACAATATGTGTACTAGTTAATGCCTTGTCGAAATACACGTTCGATTTTACTAGGGCTTATCGCTATTACGATCAAACATATGTTTCCGACAATGGTACAAGTGCATCTAATAATTCATTGTAAAGATTTATATATGACAATTTGCAATACCTTATTGAAAGTTAATACATGTATGTATATATATATCATTTTGTTGTCTCTAAATAAGTTTTGGATATTTATAATTCCGTTGTCTCTTAATCATTACTCTCTTATTCTGTTTTGTTTCGTGATAATACATGTGTATAATTCTACTTTAGAAATACAGGACAAAGTATTTGATATTATTAATACTATAGAAATACATGACAAAGTATTTGATATTATTAATACTATAGAAATACATGACAAAGTATTTGATATTATTAATACTATAGAAATACAGGACAAAGTATTTGATATTATTAATACTATAGAAATACAGGACAAAGTATTTTGATATTATTAATACTGTAGAAATACAGGACAAAGTATTTTGATATTATTAATACTATAGAAATACAGGACAAAGTATTTTGATATTATTAATACTATAGAAATACAGGACAAAGTATTTTGATAGAACTAATACTTAGTATATGTATATCAGAACATAAACATTGGTTATTGTACCTCGTGCATGTCATTTGTGTACAATATATAAAACAACAGCTTGCTTTGCCATTTGTAGGTATAGAATGACATAGTTTATGGTTTCATTACATGCAAATTATGCTATTTAGTATTGTTGCAAGATGACCAAGGTTCAGTATTCTCCAATCGTACGTGAAAACGTACAGAATAGATCACCTGACCATTTAGTTTATTTTTTATGTATTCAGTTTCTTCCCTCATCAGTACCCCAAGTCACTGCTGCATATGCCTTAAATTTCCTATGAATAACTTAACTGTTAAAAATAAATCACCTTTTTTTCTTTTTCCAGAATATTGGAAGAATATCTAAACCTTGACCAAGTGCAAGGAACTGTGATTGAATTGTGGGACCGATACTAGAATAAGACAAATAGATTACCATGGCATCATCTTCAACCACACCCACAATCATACTGGAGGCCAGTCCCATCATACAACAGCCAATCTCTATAGCCAACGAGGACCTCAACAATGTGTCCATGGACAGTGATTACTCCGACGCAGAGGAAGACCTGGCAATGACTTCAAAACAGGCAGAGAGAAGGACAGTGTTACGAAGACCACTATTTTTCAGAAAAGTAAGTATGAAAATATCTACACTTAGGTTTAAATGCACAAGGTCATAATGATGTGGTCTACGCATAATGTTTAAGAATTGTTTAAAAGTTGCTTGACTTAACAGTACATGTCCCGTTATATTCTTAAATTGTGAGTACTGATGAAGTTGCTTTTACACATTTTCCTTGCTAGGGTAACCAGCTCATGCTGCTGTGAAAATATGTCTAAAGAAAAGTTAATTGATCAATAATTTAGTAGTAGAACTGAACTAAGTTGATCTTCTGCAACCAGGTAGTTCAGTTGTTGGAGCATAAGTCTTAGAGATGAGACAGTCATGGGCTCTAGCCTTGATCAGATCAAATCATGCATCCACTCCTATTACATTTGGTGTCTGTGACCAATTCTTGTTTCAAGAACAAGGTGACTGCTTGAAAAAGGCATACTCTAACCTTGGTTGTGAATAGTGAACTGTGCTTACGAGGGAAGAGGGAGGGGAGAGACTTAAAAAAGGGGGGAGGAAAGTACGTAGTATTGTGGCGGAGCTAGACTTAGTCAATTATCTGCAACCAGGTAGCTACACTTTTAGAGCATCTGTCTTGACTAAGTTTCCTAGATTAAAGCCTGGATCTAGCCATGCATTTTTCTGTTCCTGTTAAAATTATAAGGAAAGTTATGGATGGTTTTAAATGCTACCTATTGCTTCCCCTGTGGCCCAATCTGACGACGCTGTAGGTTAGCTTCATGTTTGTTTGTATTACCAGGTACTTTTTCTGTCCCAAAAATTGGTAGGGGGCCTGTCTTCTGAGCTGTTCCCCCTGGATTTATATATTCAAGTTACTCTCAAACAGTTATAAAATTAAATCTGGATTATCAAGAGCTCATGACTCTAACTGCAGAAAATCAAAGAGGATTTGAACATCACAATAACAAAATGTACATGTATTTATTACATTTTTAACAGTGAAATATAAGAAAATATCAACTTGATCAAACTTGCATCATAATTAACTGCTTGTTTTTTCCAATTCTTCACAAAGTTTTCTCCTCTTTTACCTGTCCAAGATTTCTCTGTCACCCCCTGGGGTATTATAGATATCACGAGCTGACAACAATGCAATATAACGTCATGACAACAATATAATGATGTCACGGCAAGTCAACAATTCAATCACATCATGTCAGCATTGTGTTGCATTGATACTTTTGTTAAAACAATACATAATAACGGGAGAAAAATAATCATACCCTACCTTTAAGTTGCGACAGAGAAATCTCCTACCCTCGGGGCGATATGCTTGATTGTCAAACTCTCGACAGAGCCTCGGATTAGACAACCAGGAATATCACCCCTTGGGTTAGGGAGATTTCTCTTTCACACCCTCAAGGTAGGGGAAGATTATATTAATCATCACTAGTGATGATGTAAAAAAATCTTAGTGATATCATTGCACATTATATATATACTATTTTCTACCATTGTTCAACAGTAAAATATGTTGTGAAGAAATTTATTTAAATCCTTCATAATATTTTTTAAAGGCCCAATATACGTAACTCCAGGGAAATTTTCGTGATTCTGAAAAATTCTGAAAAAAATCCAGTTGATAACCATGCAAAAAAAAGCCTTAAACGAAGTAAACCTTGAGCGGTAACTAACAAGAAACTCTTGACAAAAAAATTCAAAGAATTAAAAATAGTTCAGGTGGGGCCCACTTCAATAACAAACCGAAGGTAGAAGACGGTTCGAAATGGACGCATGTTTACAAATAGCGTGTTTCAACTGCTGCTGTACCGGTAACCGCGAAAGAATTCATCTTGAATATTGCTGATATCAGTTAATCTTAACTAAATCTATAAATAAAATAAGTTATTAGGCTTGATTTTTGCTTCAAGTTTTGCCGAAAGTTACGTATATTGGGCCTTTAAACTAATAAATATTTAATGGAATTTATTAAACATTTGTATTTGTTACTATTTCTTTGAAAATAAAATTACATGTATTTCCTATGGCGTAATAATATCCTGTAAGACTAAGCACTGCGTCCTGACCATCTGTTACAGCAAATTTCAAAAATAGAATTAGGCCTAAAAGCTTTTAGGAATATCAAAAATGTAATAAAAAGAAAATTAAATGGCTTCCCATTAAATATCAAATATATTTCAATCTTATGGCAATTTTTTTTTCAACATTTTCGCTTGTGCTACGCAATCATAAAACTATATACTATAAAAAAAACCACCATATTCCTGAAATATACTTGATATTAAATGGGAAACTATTGAATAGCCTCTAATTGCTCTCATGTAGTATGTATCTAAAAAAGTTTCATCAATATTTAAAAGATGTACAATGTATTTGTTCTAGTTATTTAAAATGATTCACATATGATAAATGAGAAACAGATATTATGGTAACCAACACATTCCCTGATCAGATTATTAGGATTTTCCTGCTCATTCGATTTGTTAGGATGATGAAACCTGGTGTAATTAAATGATGCAGTAATTATTACTTACTAATCTGGTACATATATTGCTCAGATGTAATATGAGCGAGATGATGAGGTGTGATTTGAGGTATATATTGTTTATTGAAAAGTAAATGTACTGATAGTCCCGTACCAAATAAATCAGTATGTAATTCTGTCTATATTTGAATCACAGTCAAAGTTGTCAAAACAGTCCAGTATAGAAGGAGAAGAGGAAGACGAAGTTGACCGGGCACTGAGTGGGAAGTCCTCACCCAAGATCGACTTCCTCGCGGGGACGTGTAAAGCCGCAGAGCAGGCAGAGGAGTTTGTGAAAAAAGTGTGGGCTGGGGCGTGGCGGGTGGTACATCACCACTCCCTCCCAGACTGGCTTAAAGACAATGACTTTCTACACACTGGCCACAGACCTCCCACCAACTCCTTCCTACAGTGCTTTAAGTCTATATTCAGGATACACACAGAGACTGGCAATATATGGACACATTTGCTAGGTACGTAAGCACAGACCATATCGGTACATACTCTGTACAACCAACCAAGCTTACAATGTTATTCCAAATCAAAATATATTTGTTGAATCTCCCACCCCTTCCAACATTTTCAGTTGACCTTTGCCAGTCTGCAATTGCATAATTCAAATTACCACCTCCTTGAAATTGGGAGAGTGAAAACATATGTTAGGTAGATTTGTGCCTTACGACCCAAGAGTCATGCAAAGCCAGTGCTTTATCAGGGGGTTTTGGGAATCGTACACTGAGATCAAATTGGGAAAAATTGATCGTTATAACAGCTATTTGGGAAATGAATTTTGACTAACACTATTATCACAAATAAATACATTATTTCTTTTCTAAATTATTTAAAGCACTGTTATGATCAGTACTCATGACATTTACAGCCATCTTTCTTGTTCCTTATTAAAATTAATGACAAAAGAAGCTCCTCAAGCAATATTAAACAACCAATTTTTTTTCAAGTGTCTGAATTGGGAATTTTTAAGAGGAAATTTTGGAAAAATCACATTTTTTTTTCATTGGGAATTGGTCCGTTTACTGGACCTAAAAAGAGGGGTGATAAAGCCCTGAAAACTGAACCTGGGAAGTCAGAAAAATGCTAGCCAGGGTCTTACAGAAAGCCGTACCCCAATTCCAACAGATCAGTTTTCTGTTTTCTCTGCTCCACTAAATTCCCCTTTAATTAGACATGTTACAGTCTGTTGAAAAAACCTGTAGACTGCTGTTGGTTAGAGGTAAATTACTGAGACAGTTTGACTTCTGCATGTTTCTGTATCAGCTGTCTATATGGGCAGCCGTCAATACTAGGAGAAGACATCTGTTAATCGTTTAGCTCCCTTGCATGACTGCAGACCTATAATTTCTATCAACACAAAACTTTTAGCATGCTGATGTTGTAGACTCGGTGTGTTGGTACTTAGGAAAGCCATTCTGCTGAGGAGGCACATATGTTTGGAATGAACGATTCTTCAGATGTGTAGGGTAATGTTATATTTTCATAATGTAACTTTACCGGCAGATACATTGTAATTATTATTACAGACAGGAATTTATGGTCCTTTCTTTGTCTTCATGCATCATCAACTATTAGATTTTGGAGATACGTTTGGATCTATAATATAGGAATTAACAGACAGAACATAATTGTAAAACTTCCTTCACTATGTATTATACATGTTTTTTAACTCTATACATGTTTCTGAAAGGTCACCTTCGCTTGAGGAGTCAATGTACCCCATCAATAGACAAAACACCTGGCAATGGTGTAATTATAGCTGTATGGTCATAAGTTCAATGGAACACTTTTTCACATGTTTGCTTTATCATGCATGGTTGAATATTGGTTCGGGAGAATGGGTGCAACAAGTACCTTTATGTCAGGTTTTCGGAAGGCATTCTTGTTAATATAAAGCATAAATATGAAACCATCGTGAAGAAAATAAGATTGAATCTTTAAGAAGAAAAAAGATTATTTAGATGTTGTTATTTTATCATATTGGGAAGAAAACAATTGATCTGACTGGAAATACATGTATAGAGAAATAATATAACTGACCTCAAATACAGCTACACAATTATAGTATATGATGCAGTAAAACCACTAATTGTATACTTGTTCAAATTTAATCATCACTTCAATTCCATTGATTGTAACACAATGAAGACTTTTTAATCAAACTAGCCCATCCTTTCCCTGTTTTAAAGGATGCTTTAGTTTCTCTGTGACAACTATAGATGCAGCAATTGTTATGTTCACTTCGTTTTACTGAGGACTCTAATGGTGTGGGGAAATATTTGCTCACATGTTTTGGCATTGAGTAAATTTTCATTATCAAAATATTCTGTAATTCTTATTATATTATAAGAATGTTTATCATTTAGGGCTATTTTATGATTAATCATATAGGGGAGCCTCTGAGGTGGGAGGCACCTGTATTAATATATCCTGTATCATGTGAGGTAAGGTTAAAACAAGATCTGCTTACAATTTCTTATATTAAATTGCTTGATATTTGATGGGTATTGTGGATCTGTGAAAAAAGTTCCTCCCATAAGGTTCTGTCCTGTCCCATACGGTTCATTCTGGTTCGTCCTTATATTGATGTTTAGAATATATAGATTGCAGAAACCATTGACAACACAAACATTTCCACACACTAACCATTTCAGAGAATCACAAACAAACTACCCTGTATTCTACATTTGAGAACATCGACTGGCATATCGCCATTATCTTTGTACCATAAATTTAAGATTCTTTTTGTTTTAAAATAATTTCAATCCCCAAAGATACTGAAAAACATGAACAGGTATCCTTGACTCAGTAAACCAGTTTTACTATAAATATTATTGTAAATATGAAATCTTCTACACAGGTATGATAGCGTTCATGGGTGTGGCTGGGTACTTCCTGTCGAGGCCGTCCATCGAGGTTCAGTGGCAGGAGAAGGCTGTGTTCTCTGCGTTTTTTGTGGGTGCTATTTTATGTCTGGGATTCTCCTGGCTGTTCCACACAGTGTACTGTCACTCTGAGAGAGTCGGCAGGCTCTTCAACAAGTAAGTAGTTGTTTATACTGGAATGTGATTTATATTTATGAAATTGTTTACTTTCATGGTCATATCACAACCATAACCTAGCTATTACCATTACCTTTGGAAGTTTTTTTTACACATTTTTGAAGGAACAGCGTAGATTGTCTTACATATCATGTATTTAAACTGCCTAATTATCTTGATCTATCGCCCTTTTATCCGAATAATTTTATTGTCACTTCCATTTTCCACTGAAAAATCTTAATGAATATTACTGCTTATAAAGAGTCATTAGCCCCTTTCGCCAATATATATACCCTGGTACATAAACCTAAACTGTGAGTCTGCTTTAAGCTGAGCTCAAACTTTATACTAGTATTCATTCCATTGGCTTATGATAATAACTTTATTGCACAAAAATTTTCCATAGAGATCTTCATCTTAGATTTGAAATCCCATACAACTATAATACAGAGACTTCAAATCAGCCAGAGGCAGTCTCCAGGAATTGGTGATATTGCGGTCTTAACTCTGTATCCTTTATAAAAAACTCTTTATAAAAACTTTGTTTTTGTCCAGGCTCGACTACTGTGGCATCGCCCTGCTGACCATGGGATCATTTGTACCCTGGCTATACTATAGTTTCTACTGTGAGCTGGGACCAAAAATTGCCTACCTTGTACTCATATTTGTTTTGGGAACTGCCTGCATCGTTGTGTCGCTGTGGGACAAATTTGCCCAACCTCAGTACCGTGCAGTCCGAGCAGGTGAGCTTTAGAAGACAAAAACATCTTAAAATCTCATCACAGCTCTATCACAAAGAAAATGCTTTTATGGAATCAAACCTTTGCTTCTTAGAGTCCCTCATTCATATTACATTGTGCCAAAAATGTTCCTTCCAAGGGAGGTAACTACTTCTGACTTACCTATACACTGCACATTAAAAACTCCTTCAAAACTGCTGTTTACAAAAGATTACTACCTTTCTTGCTACATTTTGTGAGCAAAGGTTCATAATTGTAGGTTGAACCTACAAACTTGTAAACAGGCCAACTTTGGTCAATTATTAATTAAAGCAATATTCGTATTGTGTATACCTCCACGTCATATATTTGTATGTACATGTTATAAAAGAAACCGTGAAGAAGAACAGAACACACTATGATTATCTATGTTTTTCTTTACAGGTGTATTTATAGGCCTTGGTTTAAGTGGTGTCATTCCCGCTCTACACTATGTCATCAACGAAGGATTCTACAATGCCATCAACTTTGCTGCCCTAGGATGGCTGGTCCTAATGGCCGTCCTCTACATTGTGGGCGCAGTCATCTATGCTGTTAGGATCCCAGAACGACTCTTTCCTGGAAAATTCGATATCTGGGTAAGTTACAAATGCATGCTACTTATGTAAATGATTTTGACTTTTCCTGTTGGCAGAGAGGCCGGCTTTTATAGGAGAAATAGGATTCACTGATTAAAGGACTAAAGCTATTCAGCATAAAGTGGTCTGTGTGGCATTGGTCCTTTCTGGGAAGGCTCTAGTTTCATACAGGTGAAGGAATTTAAACCAAAGTTTGTGTAAAGGATACCTGAGCTAAAGAGACTCCATGTTGCACGATGTTCAAATATTATAAAAACTAGAAATGTCTGAGACATAAATGCCCCGCCCGCAGCTGGTTACATTACCATGGGACGGGACGGGACACGACGGACATGGGTAAAGCTATATGCCCCACAATTTTGTGGCAGAGGCATAAAAATAATGTCAGTCCTTGATATTGATTGTCATAATGTTTCGCATTAATACCAATAGTTTGCATGATAATTTGTCAAAATAATACTGATATATTTTTACATTTTCTGTACAGTTTCAGAGCCACCAGATTTTCCATGTGTTTGTCTTGGCAGCAGCGTTTGTACATTTCCACGGGATCTCCAAAATAGCTACGTACAGACTGACACTCGGTGACTGCCTGGCTACGGAGCTACAGTGATGACTGACGACCTTACTCTGATGACCTCTCCGATCGCCATGTGCTGTACTCCATGATCTGATGGATGCCCTACTTTGTTGACCACAGGACTGTGTACCAATTATTGGTATCTGGTTTCATTTGGAGCAATGTAACTGGTCAAGTACTCGAACCAATCAGTTTAGAGTATGATAGAGCATAACGACTGGTCAAACAACACGACTGATTGATTTGGAGCATATGAATCAGTCAGACATTAGCAGCAGTGTTTTGAGTGACCAGTTTATTGTAAGACGTAGAGCAAGGTCGGCCAGCTGAGTAGAAGACCGTTTGGATGGTGAGAGAAGGTCTAATTGATCTATCGATTCATCACAAGGATTGTTCACTGCAGTTTGTTTTACACGAAAAGTTTCACAATTTATAAAATGACTTGTCAAGTTTGTTCCCATTTGTATGTGACATCTGTGATGGTTGTCTTTCGGAAAGAAAAGCTGATAATCAGAAAATAGTTTTTGCAAAATGAAAATTTCCGATATTTGTTGAAATGGCATTACTGTACATAAAGGAGGCTCCGGGTACAAAAGTTGTATACCAACAACCTTCTGTACTTTTGGTTGTCTTATACTATATACTCAGGCCAACAGCTGAAGTTCAGTTTGAGCACATCAAGAGTTACTTCCCTTCCATTTTAGACCAATGTTTGTTTTACAAAACACTCTCAAACATGTGATATCCAAATCCAAACTGTCATACAGTGCCCTTGTATAAAAGTGGGGAATATGTGAATGTGATAAGTTTGAAAAACAGAAATACTGATGGATGGTTTGGGCGTGAAAGTTTTTTTTATAAACTGTGTACAGAAGAGTGTTTTAGTGACTATGACTATGATTAATATACTGTTGTTACATTGTTATTAGTCCCAGGTTTCATTTGAAGAACATGGACCTGTATACATATGTATATATATTTATACTGTAAAAATATGTAGACTAGGGAATAGATAAGAAGCTTACAGATGTAAGTGTATGTATTGGGACATATGTTTACATATAGTAGGTGGCTTCATGTGACTAAATACAGCATTGTATAAACTAGCAAGTCACAAGCCCCTGTGTACATGGGTTACAATCCCCTGAGTCATGTACACAGCATTGTATAGACTAGCAAGTCACAAGCCCCTGTGTACATGGGTTACAATCTCCTGAGTCATGTACACAGCATTGTATAGACTAGCAAGTCACAAGCCCCTGTGTCATGTACACAGCATTGTATAGACTAGCAAGTCACAAGCCCATGTGTACATGGGTAACAAGCCCCTGTGTCATGTACACAGCATTGTATAGACTCGCAAGTCACAAGCCCCTGTGTACATGGGTTACAAGCCCCTGTGTCATGTACACAGCATTGTATAGACTAGCAAGTCACAAGCCCCTGTGTACATGGGTTACAAGCCCCTGTGTCATGTACACAGCATTGTATAGACTAGCAAGTCACAAGCCCCTGTGTACATTGGTTACAATCCCCTGTGTCATGTACACAGCATTGTATAGTCAAGCAAGTCACAAGCCCCTGTGTACATGGGTTACAAGCCCCTGTGTCATGTACACAGCATTGTATAGACTAGCAAGTCACAAGCCCCTGTTCACATGGGTTACAAGCCCCTGTGTCATGTACACAGCATTGTATAGACTAGCAAGTCACAAGCCCCTGTTCACATGGGTTACAAGCCCCTGTGTCATGTACACAGCATTGTATAGACTAGCAAGTCACAAGCCCCTGTGTCATGTACACAGCATTGTATAGACTAGCAAGTCACAAGCCCCTGTGTCATTTACACAGCATTGTATAGACTAGCAAGTCACAAGCCCCTGTGTACATGGGTTACAAGCCTCTGTGTCATGTACACAGCATTGTATAGACTAGCAAGTCACAAACCCATGTGTACATGGGTTACAAGCCCCTGTGTCATGTACCAGACTGATGTGCTGTCAGATTACATCCAAATATGTAAGAGGAGCTCTGATTGGACAATTTATATAAGAAATTATCAGAGATTATGGAAGAGAAATTTTAACATATCATTGACTTTGTGTGAATGGTTATCTAACTTTGAGGGCCGCTGAGTAATCAGATATACCTATGTGAATTTCCATCATAACAGTATGTGAAAATGATTGAATTTGGTGTTGATGATGATGCACATCAAAATAAAATTTCTGTGATATAAGAAAAATTATTCAAATGAACGTGATATATTGACAAAATTCAATTATATATAAGAATTTATTTCTACTGACAATGTATATATTGACCCAGTCATAACATAGTTAAATTAGTTTGAAATAGTTATGAAGGCAGTACACTTGTTTGTGGAAACAGAAGTTGCCAAAAAATAATCTTGTACATAACGAATTAATGTTCTGATTAAAGCCAGATCTCGACTTGTTACAATATTTGTTTGTATGGTTGAGAATTAAGATCTGGCTGTAATCAGATTCACATATTGAATGGATGCTGTAATTTGTTGATTTTAAGTGTGGGAAAGTGGTTTTTGTTTATCATTTATAAATGCCCCAGCGTGTGAGCTGTATTATGCCCTATATATATGTACTATAAATTGTTGATGTTTAGGTACGCTCGACAGGTACCATGTGTAGATTCAAATAATTAATGATTATTAATGCGATTTGCTTTGTAATTATGTTATAATGAGGATTTTTAGGTCATCTGACCCGAAGGGTCAAGATGACCTATTGCCATCATGCTTCGTCCGTCGTCGTGCGCCGTCCGCCGTCCGCCGTCCGCCGTCCGTAAACTTTTCCTTTAACAATCTTCTTCTTAGTAACCAAAAGGCTCTAGGTGCTGATATTTGGCCAGTAGGCACCTGGGATTGAGTGCTACAAAGTTTCCTCATTTCAATGACCTTGACCTGTTTTCAAGGTCACAGGGGTCAAATATGTAAAAACCTTTAACAATCTTCTTCTCAGTAACCAAAAGGTCTAGGGTAATGATATTTGGCCAGTAGGCACCTGGGATAGAGTGCTACAAAGTTTCCTCATATCGATGACCTTGACTAACTTTCAAGGTCACAGGGGTCAAATATGTAAAAAAGCGTTTGACAATCTTTTCCTCACTAACCAATAGGCCATGGGTGATCATATTTGGCCAGTAGGTACCTGGGATAGAGTGTTCTAAAGTTTCCTCATATAAATGACCTTGACCTACTTTCAAGGTCACAGGGGTCAAATATGTTAAAAAATCTACACAACATTATCTAAAGAACTAAATGATCTAGAGCAATGATATTTTTGTATGATATGTAGACCAGCAATGCGAATCTTTTTCTAATATATTGTGTTTAGGTCAAAGGTCAACTTTGAGTGCTGGACGGGGTCAAAGGTTAACATGGGTTATAATAGGTAAAAAGCTTTAAGAATCTTCTTCTCAAGTTCCATAAGGCCCAGGGTTCTGATATTTGGCCAGTAGGAACCTGGGATAGATTGTTCTAAAGTTTCCTCATATAAATGACCTTGACCTACTTTCAAGGTCACATGGGTCAAATATGTTAAAAAATCTACACAACATTATCTAAAGAACTAAATGATCTAGAGCAATGATATTTTTGTATGATATGTAGACCAGCAATGCGAATCTTTTTCTAATATATTGTGTTTAGGTCAAAGGTCAACTTTGAGTGCTGGACGGGGTCAAAGGTTAACATGGGTTATAATAGGTAAAAAGCTTTAAGAATCTTCTTCTCAAGTTCCATAAGGCCCAGGGTTCTGATATTTGGCCAGTAGGTACCAGGGATGGAGCACTCTAAAGTTTTCTCATATAAATGACCTTGACCTACTTTCAAGGTCACATGGGTCAAATATGTTAAAATATCTACACAACATTATCTAATGAACCGAATGATCTAGACCGATGATACTTGCATATATTATATGTAGACTGGCAATGCAAATCTTTTTCTGATATATTGTGTTTAGGTCAAAGTTCAACTTTAAGCACTGGACAGGGTCAAAGGTTAACATGGGTTATAATGGGTAAAAGCTTTAAGAATCTTCTTATCTATTAAGTTCCATAAGCCCCAGGGTCCAATATTTGGCCAGTGCATACCTGGGAGGGAGTGCTATAAAGTTTTCTCATATAAATGACCTTGACCTACTTTCAAGGAGGTCAAATCTTTTAAAAATTAACTTTTACATAACAGATCTTTATAGTCAGATGACCGTTGAGGCCCCTGGGCCTCTTGTTGTACTGTATAATGCTTAGAATTTACGTGTGTTCAGCCATTGCTGCATCCATATATGTTCAGGTTCCTGGTACTACTGGGCAATACTATATTACAAACTGTTTCTAGCATAAACATAAGTTTGATTTCTCATTTCAGAAAAGAAAACTATACAATTTGGAACATTTTTGATAAGTAAACAAAATATTATCTTTAGCAATGCTCTGAATAAGAAAAAAAAATTGGGTTCTGATGAAATTTGAATTGTGAACTAAAGATAATATAACATTTCTATACCGATTGTTTGACCGGGTCTACAGTCATGTTACCAAACAGAAGTAAAGGGGAGGTAACTGTTTAAAGGACAACCACAGTGAAGTGGGACAGGGATCCTTAAAGGGGAGGTAACTATTTAAAGGGCAACAACAGTGTAGTGGGACAGGGATCCTTAAGGGGAGGTAACTGTTTAAAGGGTAACCACAGTGTAGTTGGGTGGGTATCCTTAATGATGTTTTTTTATAGCCATGGAAACAAAATAAAAGATGAGACAGTATATTGGACATATTAAACTCTAATTATTCTTACATGTTTTTTAAAATAAACATATAAGTGGCTGACACTGTAAATTGTAAGCACTTTGCAGCACAAACAAGGTAGAGGTGATAATTGTTTTTGTATCTTTGATGCCCCTTTGATATCAGTGCTAGTGGATCCACATGTATTAGTGTAAATTGTACTTGCTTTCACACGTATTTGACTCAGATTTTCACCTTTCCCTTAAAACTGGTCTCACTCCTCACTTTCGACCTCCCAAATTACAACATGGGCAAAACCATCTTTTAATTGTAAACTTTTACAAAGACACACACAAATTAATATCTTTATTCTGCTTAGCACATGCACACTGAGATAGTATCCACTCTCACCATTTTCAGTTGCTCTTTTAGATGACATCATCAAATCTTTGAAAATAGGTACAGATAGTTTAGCAAAAATATTGGTTGGAAATACCAAATTTATGTGTCAAGTATTGGGTATCTCCTTCTGAATATTACATTGTGAACATATTTAAGAGTTATCTCCCTTAGAATATGTGAACAGTCTTGTTTCAATTTCAGATAAAAAGTGCGTAAAATGACTACTTATAATGAACTAGCACCGGCATTATGAATTTTAAATTTTTGTACCACGATAAATGGATAACACATGAATTTTATCTGTTGCAACATCCATGTTTTATAGCACTTAATTTGATGGAAGTTTGATAAGTTTTAAAACAATAAGATGTACCTCACAAATTGGCCCTTCCTGATAGAGAAGTGGTTCACTCTAACTATTTAATTTAAGACCCTTGAAAATTTATTTGAAAAAGTCTGGACAGACTATGAAATTACACAATACACCACTTGATATAGTTTAAGTTATATCTTTGATCAATTTCTAAAGACCAAAATATGTTTCTTGTAATTTTTAAACATCAGTTATCATTGATGATTTGAGTTTGTTAAAATAAATTGTATATTTTTTAACTTGTTTTGTTTACATTTATTTCCTTAATAAAATTAATATTGACCTGATTACAGGTGTATAGTCATTGTAGATCAACTAAAACATGTGTATTAGTACTGTATAACTCCTGCAGGTATAAACTCTATCCACAAACATACGCTACCTTGTGTTTATACAAAACCTGGACTGCAATCATTTATGGCAGAAACATGCTTTTGAGGCTTAGTCGCAGTTGATACTCAATTTGGGAGGGGTTTAATGGCTATAATTGTATCTACACTCATAGATTGCATATCTACAGTTTCTACAAAAATATAAAGTTGTTTTCAAGCAGGATGTATTTAGCATAAGTGGATTATGTGCCGGGTACTTATAGGCTTTGTGAAATATCATAACAGCTTACATGTGCTTTTGTTTAGAGCAAAACACCCATTAGTGCTTGTATGAAGCTACATGTATCAGACCTCTGTACGCTTAGTAGAACTCTCAGGCTTAATATGCATATGATTTTATTTTAAAGCAGCATGCCTTTTTGCGATGAGGTGATTAGTTAATTGTATACAAAATATGGGGACAGCTGATAGTATGTGTATAAAGAAGCCCCTGTGATTTTAGATTTGAAATCTATGCAGAGTAAATAGGAGGTGTGAGCTGATAAATTCTATGGTGGTAATGAAATATCAAAATATTTTTCTGTTATACATGTATCAAACTTCAGAAAGTGCTGTGTATTCAAAGATGATTTCGTGATGGTTAAATTCAACAAAATACAAGAAAATTATATTTTTCCTATATCTGTTTAATAATTGTTGATAAGGTCAATTTTAGTGTATTTCCTTTGTTAAATTTATTAATTTTGTTTGTTTTATTTTCTATGTTTATATGTGTTGCTATTATTTGCAGTTAACGTATGACTTTGAAAGTTCTAAATTTTAAGAAAAAATAGTGAAGAATGTGAGAGAATACTGATGTAAGCTGAAGATCTGATATACCCATTCCAATAATGTATGTTATTACAAAATAAAAAAAAAATGACATGTCTTACAGGGTTGTGCCTTGTCCTTTATGTATAATGTTTAGTTCTGTTGAATATTTTCTCTACATTATAAGACCAAGATGTAGATGATTTAAATTGGTGCAAACCCAATATGAATGCCACTCGTCTTGAGCAGTCAATATATATTTTGTATGACAGTTATGCACACTCCACATAGCCAAAATCTCTTGCAAATTCAAAATTTTAGAAGTGTTGCTGTCTGTCTTAAATTCTTTATAAATTTCAAATTTCACAATGTATATATACTGGCTTCATACTACTAATAATCCTTACTCCTTTATGCATAAGAGGTCTCAGTCTGCCAGATTGTATTAATGGCGTCAAAAGTTTCTTGCCGTTACTGCGCCTTAATCCTGTAATATTCTGCGGTAAGTCCATATACCATTAATGTTGTATTACTAGAGTAACAGGCTTGAATTAACTGTTGATCAGATAGGTACCTTTCATGCTCTTTATTCCCTTATCTATTTAAAGTTGACCAGAGCGGGTGTTCATCTTTTGTCTATGAAATGGCCGTCATTCCCTCATAATTTCAATATTGAACTTACTTATATGCATGTGCAGTTGCACAGGGGTGTAGCTGCCATGTAAGCACATAAGCCAGGGCTTGCACATCATTTTTTCCAAAGTATGTGTGTTGAAGTCGAGAAATTCCATAATTCAACTAAAATTCTTAAAATTTCACTAATACTGTTACCCTTTTTAATCAACTTGTCAGATTAACAGACCAGGCTGAAGGAAGTTTGTTATTTGTATAATCATATGTCATATCGGGTTTTATCACATAACCGACCCATTCAGTCATGTGATACGACCATAGCGCGAATATGGTATTACACATATGTGGTAAATGACACCATTATGAAGCCATAACCAAATTATACTTTTATGACGTGATATGATTGTCTCAGAAGTGAAAATCATACTGTTAAAGTAGAAATTTGCCTTGCTTATAAAGAAATATATTTGAGAGTTTTGGAATATTTTCTCATGAATATAAGTTATAAAATAAAAAGAATCTTACATTCGTGGCAATGTTATATGGAATTTTAATTACATAATCAAATATATTACTCGCCTAAAGGCTTAGGACATATGAAATTATCTAACTCGTTTAATAAATTCCATATTACGTTGACGATCTTGTAAGACCCTCTATTTAGTGAATCTGTATTAACTATAAAATAATTGATGATAAGCCTGTTCAAACAATGCGAAATAATGCTTAAGAAAATAAGCGAGATTTTTTTGTCTCGCCTCGACGATAGTCGAGAAAGCGAGATATAGGTGTTACTTTTCTGGCGACGGCGGCGTCAACATTTGCTTTAAAGTCCACTTTTCACAGTGTTATAATTATCCAATTGAATTGAAAGTTGGTCACATTGTTCAAACCATCATGCTTAATACCTTACCTCAATTTAAATGAAATGGTGTTACAGGTTTTGGTGTTTTAGGGCAAAAACATGGAAATTTTGAGAATTTGCGTTAAAGTCCACTTTTTTTATTGTTACAGATATCCGATTGAATTGAAACTTTATGTAGTTACTAACATTATCATACTGAACATCTTAGTGAAATTTGGAGGAAATTTGTGTACAGGTTTTGCTGCTTTGGGTCAAAAACATGGGAATTTTGAGAATTTGCGTTAGAGTCCACTTTTTATAGTGTCACTGATATCAGATTCAATTGAAACTTACAGTAGTTACTGATATTATCATACTGAACACCGTAATGAGATTTGGAGGAAATTTATTTGCAGGTTCCGCTGTTTTGGAGCAAAAACATGGGAATTTTGAGAATTTACATTAGCATCCACATTTTATAGTGTTATTGATATGTAATTGAAACTTGGCTATGTTACAGATATAATCTTGCTGTATATTTTGTCATACTAATTTTTACGTTGGGACTTAAATATTATCGGCAAAGCGGGAAAGGCGAGACATACAATTATGCGTAATTCTTGTATTTATGAAAAGATTATTTTACACAACCAATGAATGTTTATGTGACGTTTTGATGACTAGGTCTAGTAAGATATGTACCCCGTCACCTTCATCAATAAAAAAAGACCAGCAAAGCGTATGTGTACGGGTTGGTAACGACAAATCGGTCATTTCGTCCAGGCATATGTACAATAGTAAAGTTATTGTACCGATATGATTCGATTTACCTACGCTTTGTTTAAGACTTGGTCATAGATATGCGAGAGTCTGTGAGCCCCCTCATCTCGATTTAGAACCGGCCCGCTGCGGCGTATCCAGATGGCTTCTTTGATTTGCCGCCACAGCAGGTTGTTCTGTCTAGCACTTTGGAGTTTCCCCAGTCAATCACATGATTTTCCTGTATGGCATGGTCTGTGATTGCCGATGTGTTTGTCTTGATACTCCGCCTGCTTCTTCGGATCGGTTGTATGTCTTTCCTTCTTATGTTTCAGTATATTTTCGGTGTTCACCAAGGCGAACACCAAATCGTCTTCCCGACTCTCCAATATAATAATTATGATGCGTCGCAGTTTTGGCATCCGATCTTGTAAACGCATTTTGCGACAGTTTCTTTCCGTGTTGTATCCTTAGGGTGTATGTTCCGAAGTGTCTTGTGGGGCTTCATGGCTGTTGCTATTCCATGACTGCGATATATCCTCTGGATGTTTGCAGATATACTTTGACATACGGGATGACTACTTGACCTTTTGTTCTGTTCTTATTCTTAATTGGTCTTTTCTTTTCTGTGATAACTGTCTCACATCTATTGAGTAATGTGCGTACGACCACAGGGACCTGAGAATTTGTTACAGCTAGTTTTGGACCTAAAATAGGGTTTTGAGAGTAATTTTACACATTTAGGGGGTTAAAATCAATTTCGATAAAAATGCCCCCTCAATGGTCATAAAAGCTAAAGGGTGGAAAGCTTTCCATGTCGAAAAATCGACCCCCCCCCCCCCCCCTGTGCGTACGACGATGTTAAGGATAGTGAAAATTGAAGTTGAGGTATTGGTCCGAATGGGAATTATTTCTTTAACCTTTACGAAACCGTCTTCTTCCTTTACTAACAGTGTCTAGGAAGGACATTGTGCTGTTGATTTCTTTCTCTCGTGTAAATTTGATGTTGTTAGTAGTATCCATGTTGTTGATGTGTGTCGTCAATTCTTTCTGTGACTCCTTCATTCTTGATTATCTCAAGTACATTTGTGTGTCGTCAATATTTCATTTCCACATATCTTTACATAAATCATGCTTTCCAACCCGAAGAAAATGTTAACAAATAAGGGAGATTTCTAACTACAGTTTTACCCGAGTCGAAAGTGGCAAAATTACATTACATTATACTTATTGACGGAGGTGTGTATGTCACACAGATGGCTTTTATGTCTCTGTTATTACTTACTGGCGAGTAAATGACTTAGAAACGTTTGGATATTAATTTTATTTTCAAGACATCATGGAAGTAAAACATATCATCGTAGTTTATTTTCACATTAATGTTTGTATATGGTACCTACCAAATGGCATCATTTAAAATCAATACTAATAAACGCTCGGAGGGCTTGCACATTAAAATACCTCCAGCTACGTCCCTGTTGCATGATAATAAGATGGAGGCCAAGTTCTTATTTGTTGGAGATCCAACTACTTTTTACAGAGTTCTAGCCCGTTATCTTTGAAAAAAAATAGTAAAATGATATAACCGACATTGGAGAGCCTTGGGTAACGCCAGTAAAAAGTAAAATTAAAAAAATCGTTAAAAATTACTTAACTTTTGATTGTTAGCTGGGCATTCGTTTCACACTGACAAATATAATTTACATCTCTCTTGGTTATATTTTATGAATGATGAAAAGATATGTATGGCCATGTTTTGTCTAAGCCATCATCGGCTAAGTATCTTGAAATAGCAAAAATGAAAGGAAAAGATCGAAGTGTCAATATAAGCCCGAATTTCCTCTGGTCCTAGTGATGACACCAAACTTTGACATATAGATGTTGGAATGCGTAAAATATGAGCAAAGGACAGACTTCAATGTTCCGAAAAGGCATCCTCCTTATCAATCTAGATGGAATCACAGAGGTTAGGCACGGACGTGTCACGAAGAAATGATTGTCAGATATTTTTTTGATTTTCTCGAATATAGCCCCTCCCACTACTATATGTCTGTGTCACAGATATACAGTATATGTACGTCACAGATATATAGTAGTGGGAGGGGCTATATTCGAGAAAGGTAAAAAAAAATTATCTGACAAATATTTCATAGTGACAAAGGTCCGTGCCTAGCCCATGTGGATCGAATGCAAGTCATGTCACTTCCTCGCATCGACGAGGACGGCAAAACCAGGGAAAGTTCACGATGGAAAATCGCGATCGACAGCATCCCGACTATCCTACAATTTTGTGGAAGGCCGCCCCTGTTTGTCATGGATAATGCGGTTGAATTTTAGGAATCTGTAGTAACAGGGATCTGAGAGTTTGTTACAACTAGTTTTGTACCTAACCTAGGGTGTTTAGAGTATTTTTACACTTTTGCGGGGTTTAGATCAACTTCCGATAAAAACGCCCCCTCAATTTAACCCCCAAAAGTATAAAATAACTCTATAAACTTCCTAGTTTAGGTCCAAAACTAGCTGTAACAAATTATCATGTCCCTGTGTTACTCACAACTTTACATCGCTGATAGATCTGAATGTGAAATTGGAGGATAAGTTATATTTTTTTGTTACCATTTATACTAGTATTAATAGGACGCTACAGTGACAACCTTGGTACCATGGGGACGCCTATGGTCTGCTGGTAAACCTAGCAACCGAACTAATAGGCACTGTCAACCAGGAACTCCATCATTCTCACAATATCGTCCTCAATCTATTCTCAGAAAAAAATACGAACGTATTTTGACGAAGGTTCATTTAATGGTTTTTCTTCAGTTTAAAGATTGGAGTATTGATATAATTTTAAAGGGTCGATATGTAAAATGTTTTTGAAAAGAGGATGTTATTAATCAAAAGATCGTTTAAATTCTTCCAGTTCGATTAAAACTATAAAAGATGTATAGCTCCGCTCTGATGTACGTTCATGACATGAACGTAGAGTATCAGATTCAAAACCACTTACCGTAGCACTTAAGTTCGCTACATCGCATTATATGTACAATGTAAGTATGCTGCCATAATGACACGGGAGTGTAATTACTGAGTTGACTATCCGATTCGCCTTTTGGCGTGGATAGAACTAGTGAACTATAATCTACGGAAGACCATTAGTGCCACTGTTGAATATAATTTATCTGGCGGATTATTTTGAAAGTGGCGGCCTCCATATAAAACAGTTTCATGTGGCACTAACAGGCTTCCGTATATTTCAAACTGAAAGCATCTTTTTCTATTTTGAATAATGGACCTGATGGATTTGACCACCCCAAGAGAACTCTTTATGCTCTCGTTTTGCCTTTTGTCTGCCCGTAGTCTCCCAGAGTAACAAACATCGGTCTCTTGAAACCGAGAATTAGTTTAAGCTCGTTTTGGTCCTTAACTAAGATGTTTAGATGTTTAGAGCAATGTTAAACTGTCCGGGGGGGGGGGTGGCTGTGAGGAGGTGGCAATTTTCAATGATTTTTGACAATGGGTCAGGAATTGACAAGAGGGTCGGAGATCGAATTGGGAAGGAGGTCGGGGATGGAATTTGGGTCTAAAAAATATAACGTTTACGAATTCTAAGGCTATATACATCTTTCTAAATGACTAACTGTAATGCGGTTTACGTCTTCGACTGAACTAAATTAATATTCATTACTTAAGAGGATAACAAAAAAAAATGTGTACTTCAATTGATCAGGAACAGGGGATCTCTATCATTTAGTAAAAGGGTATCACAGGAAAATCTTAAAACTTGTATAACTTTGTTGTTAAACTAAAACAAAACAATTACGTCATCAAAACAGATTTAATAAAGCACTTTTGTGATAACAACAAAATACCAAAACAAGATTAGCAAGTCCTCGAAAAAACTAATAAAGCACTATTTGTGTTAACAACAAAATGCACGTGAAAAGTCATGGAGAAAAATCACAACACGGAATATCAACAAATACGAAATATCAGATAAATGTTGGTGGAGATAACACTGTCTGTATAAATCTAAAGGTTGTCACATGTCAGGAGATTTCTATGTATTCATAATCTCACGTTTCATAGATAACTTATGGAGTACAGATGATCCTAACAAAATAATGAATTCAAAATGGAATTGAGAATCGCTGATTTTCACTAGTATACCAGACAAAAAAAACCCCTCAGACCTAAAATTATTAATACATAAAAACGGTCGATAATTGAAACACTGATTAAAGGCTTGATTTTTTTTACCTCTCAAAAATTGTACATTGATCTGAAAAAACTTGTTGCAAAAGTTCAAGTGCCGGAGCTTGAGTAGTTCAGGCGTTTACACTCATAGGGACCTGAGAATTTGTTACAGCTAGTTTTGGACCTAAAATAGGGTATCGTGTTTAGAGTAATTTTACACATTTGGGGGGTTAAGATCAAGTTTCGATAAAAATGCCTCCTCAATGGTCATAAAAGCTTTTATGTTAAATGGAAAACATGCATTTTGTATTCATCAGAGTAATAAGCTATATTGATAAGAATAGATACGGTATGTCTGGCGATGTTCGTTTCCACTGACATTTTAATGTCTGGTTTATTGAAAAAAACGGCTCTTGATCACAACGCTGAACTGAAAAAAAAATCATTACCTGTTTCGTTAATAATTTTTAAAATGCCAGTTCAATTAACAATATACTATAAAAGATAAATGTCGTTGTTGAAAATTTTTGCTCCAGTAAAAAATTGCTAAACCTAAATAAGACATAACCGGATATATTGCAGATTGTCAATCATTGCATGTTTTGCTTATATATATCAAAGCACTCACAACTCAAACAGATAACCGAGCTCAATATACAAACATATCAAAGTACTACATACTCATTTACTCAAACATACAGAAGTATTCATTACTCAACTCAATACTCAAAACATAACAAAGTTGTCAGTACTCAAATATATAGAAGTACAAAATAATCAAACATATCAAAGTACTCAAACATATAAGAGTACTCAATACTCAAAAATAGAAGTACTCACTACTCAAATATAGAGAAGTACTCACTACTCAAACATATCAAAGTACTCAAACATATAAGAGTACTCAATTCTCAAACATAGAAGTACTCACTACTCAAATATAGAGAAGTACTCACTACTCAAACATATCAAAGTACTCAAACATATAAGAGTACTCACTACTCAAATATAGAAAAGTACTTACTACTCAAACATATCAAAGTACCCATACATATAAGAGTACTCAGTAATCAACTACATGTATATGCAAGTACTCAATACTCAAATATATTAAAATACTTCATACTCAAACATATAGAAGTACTCAATACTCAAACATAGAATTACTTAATACTCAAACACATATAAGAATTTTGTACTCAAACATATAGAAGTACTCAATACTCAAACATAGAAGTACTCAGTACTCAAACACATATATGAATTCTGTTCTCAAACATATAGAAGTACTTAACACTCAAACATAGAAGTACTCAGTACTCAAACACATTTAACAATTCTGTACTCCAACATGTAGAAGTTCTCAATACTCTAATATAAGCAAGTACTCACTTTTCAAATATATAAATACCCAGTACTCTAACATTTAAAGTTGTTTTGCTCCAACAAATGGATATGATCAATACTCAAACATGTATATTTGAAAACACTCAATACTGAGTTGATATGTATTAAACATTTCATAAATAATTGCATGATTTTGTTTATGAATTGTACAAGTGGTAGAACATTTAATTTGATCAGATACATGTGTTTTTTGTCACGTGACTATATTTTATCACAGTTATTGCGTACGTATTAAACAACTGCTACATCTATAACTACTGCACAACCGAACTTCCACACACATACTACCGAAATATTTCAAACCCACAAGTTTTGCTTTCATTTATGTGGTTATAACGATTGAACCAAGACATACTTATGTTTAGTTACAATACATAAAAATCATTTTACAACGTATAACTTTACACAAGCACATGTGCAAAAACTAATCACCGCACTGTACTTGTTCTGATTAGACAAAGTTAAATACATGTATCATATCAAATGAAGGTCTCTTATACAATCAATCGTTCTGACCACATAAACGCTAGCAAACTTAGTGTAGACGATATTAAGATAGATTATAATTAGGTTACAGGTAAGCCTGTGGCAATCAACTGCTCTTCTTTCCTTCGGTGGTGTCGTCTGCCTTGATGTTGATGGATAGGCTGAGTAAAAAGTCGGCAAACACGTCTTGTAAGTAGCAGAGGATGAGCCAGCCCGGAGCGTACTCGAATGTGATAAGGCCCATCACATTATACTTATAGTGACTGTAATCCCAGGAACAAGCTCCGAACTGGCGGAGCAAAAGACCGGTACAGAACTCCCACGAGTACAGAATACCAAGGTACAGCACCAACCGGATGTACCTGGGCACACCGTGCTTCAGATACAGGTAAACGTACAGCTGTTCGACGAGGAATGAACAAGTTCCGTAGATAAAGAACGAGAAAATACTGGAGTGACCCTTGAGCGATCTGTTCCCGCTGGGTTCGAACATCATGTCGAAGAGTGCCGTAAACACAATCTCGTCTAGAAGGCCATGCATGCCATAGAAGTAGAAACGTGCCCAGGCGGGCATCGCTTTCTGACGGTTCTGGACGCTGGTCATTTTCTGAAAGTTACAAAAATTACAAAAAGGTACATGACAACCCAACACTTTACCTGAGTGGAAGTTTTAGTATACTGCCTTCTTCCTGTAATATACAACTTATGTTCAAGAAAATTACGAATAAACGGTCCTTTTTGACCGGCTACGAAACATTGAAGAATATTTCGGTGTCAACGCGCTTCCGTCCGGGCTACAAAAACTAAATTATACAAATACAAATTTCGTAATTGTGGTAGAATCGTCAGAGACGTTTAATTAAAAAGGAAAAATGGCGTTGTTATCGACAAGAAGATATGTGATGGAATTGACTAGGAGGCCGGGGGAAGTCGGGAGTGGAATTGACAAGGAGGTCGGGAAAGGAATGGGGTAGGAGAATGGAATCGACAAGGAGGTCGGGAGTAATATTGGGAAGGAGGACGGGAGTGGAATTGGAAAGGAGGTCAATAATGGGATTGGGAAGGAGGTCGGGAATGAAATGGAAAGGAGGTCGGGAATGAATTGGGAAGGAGGTCGGGAATGGAATTGACAAGGAGTACGGGGGAAGTCGGGAATGGAATCGACAAGGAAGTCGGGAGTAATATTGGGAAGGGGGTCGGGAATGGTATTGGGAAGGAGGTCGGGAATGAATTGGGAAGGAGGTCAATAATGGAATTGACAAGGAGTTTGGGAATTTGGAATTGACGAAGAGGTCGTTTATGCTGTCCAGAATTAACTTTTTGGTAAGACATGATGAAATAAGTTTTTTTAAAGAAAATCGGAGAGAAAACTGTTTGAACACTATGTACGGGCCCATGAGACTAGTGAAACAACGATAGGTCTAGTGATTCAACACACTGGCGTATCAGTTTCGCAATCTCGTTTGACTACAGGACTCCAAGGCTTACAAGCCGTCCAGGTCTGAATCAATGCTGGCATGCAGTACAACAAAACCAACCTCCACGCCAAACCCAGCAAGTGTGACTGGGCAACTTGTTTATTTCAAAGTACGGAAATAAGAAATCAAAATTAGATTGAGCCTGTTTTATCCTTTCAAATTCTTACTTCAAATAGCATTTCGCTTGGTACTGCACGATGTATCCTGCAGTTTCCTGTACACGTGTATACCACACGTGTTTGATGGGAGTTAATTTCGTATGCACGAATGTTATTTTCATTGAAGCATGCATTTCAAAATATCTTTCAAGTGTGTGCATGCACTGTATATGTGTGTTTGTGGAGTGGGACGGCGGGCGGGTTTACACACAAGACAAATCTTATTTAAATGTCTTTCATAATTGAATTTTAAGTATCTTAGTTTAAATGCTCCGCGTGGATTCTATTCAGATCATGCTTTCGCATCAATGGCATTGTCTCAAATACAATTCCCGGCAATCTGACATCGATTTCAGATGTAATCAACAGAACTTCTCCTTTATGCGTTATTGTGCAAGCACATGTATGCAGGAGAGATAATATGAAGGACGATTAACTTACAGTTCGATACCTAATATGAATTACCTGTTCTAGCAACGAGACGACCCAGTTTAGGAACTGTTTGAGTTGAGTGTCATTATGAATATACAAAATGTACAACAGCAGGTAGGTCGTGTACAAGGCGATATAGACACGTGCAGACATCACATATGTACGACCAGTACATTTTTGTAAGTCTTGCACAAGGAACAACGGGACGGCAATATAATTACGAAATTGATAAGTAAATTGCTTGCCAGCATTGAGCAGTGCATGATTAGGCTAATGCACATACACATGTGTGTATAAAGTGCACAAGACTTGGTAGATATTGGGCCGTCTTCAATTAGTATCGGTTTCATGGTTGTGGCACGCTTGGTCTATGGGAATTAATATGTAAGAAGACGCTTACGATCGACACTGAGACATTTCAGTTCACGGTACCGCTATTTTTAATATTTATATGAGTTGCCGTTTGACTTTTAATGCTCTCGATATATACACAAAGGTTCGTCCTTGAAACTTTAATTAGTGTTATCGAACAGTCATCACTCAGCAACTTTAATTATATTTCACACATATATTGGTGACAGTTGCTGTTATAAATATGCTTGAAAGCCCAGTCAACTGCACTACACTTTGGAACCACCAGGCACCTGCCGTTAAAGCAACGATTCATTCCATCAGCGGAAGTTGATGTTTTCCACAAGTATGTTTTTGCCAACTTGTCTGGCAGAATTTAACGCCATTTATACAAAAGCTTTGTCAACTTATTCCAGAAATGATCATACCGTTAAGCTCAAACGTACAATTTGTCAAATCGACGGAGCAAAGATGACGTTGATCGTTCATAGAAAGCTTCGTCAGCAGCAGATGGTAACTTATCCGCGGGAAAAATTTATGTCGACGACAAGTAAAACGTTACCAATGTTCATAACAGAGACTATATTACCCGTTATATACATCTCTGTTCATACTAGGAAAGCTTTGTCAACTTTTCCATGGATTTGTTTTTGGTTTAGAACATAGGCAAGCTTACAATACTTTCTGTATGTTAAAACGATAGACAAGGCATGCAGATGCATGGTCTATTACCTGTGTTCGTTTCCAGACAGGCTCATTAATTGTTTAACACATGCTATATGAAGCGTTGTGTCCTCATACAGTCCACAATCTACATGAACTGTCTAGGGAATTCAAATGTCGATGACAAAATGTTACATGTATTACAAATTGTGACATGAGGAATTTTCCAGAATATTTTTTTAAAAGACGTGTACTTGCTAGCTAGCAATTATTTAAATCAACATCACTTCACAAAATCCTATCCAACGACGTTATAGCAAATAACATCAATAAACACTTTAAACAATAAACAATATACCTAGTTACATGTTTCCTTTTTTCAAGTTTAAAAAATTAATGTTTTCACGGTAATTACATATTTCAGTTCTGAAGATTGTAACCGTTCCAATGTTTAGTTTTGGTCCTAGAACTTATTATGATACAAAATTAACACTTAATTTACAGTCAGCTAATATACGTCTCCGGTACAATTAACGGATACAAAGATCGTTTTTTCAACTTTGTCAAATTAATTCACAAATGAAGAATATAATTATACTGGTCATGTATATATACGTCCTTCACCGCGGTCATGTCATATACATGTATGTATGGGAGCATGCATGGAGACACCAACGATTATATAATGACCATGTGGCCAGCATGCTAGCCAGGTCTATTTAGAGTCTGACTAACATTGAATGAAGTCACATCCGACTGTCGATTAAACAATTGAAATGGTTAATTTCGCGTACACACCATCTACATGTAATAAACATACAGAGCTCTGCCATATTCGATGTGAACAGGTGTGAAGATCGACCAGGCCACTTCATTGTGTACAAACCTATCTATATTGCAAGAAAGCACGCTTACTTCAAAATTAAATAATTGATACTTTAACAACTTAAATGAAACCCAGTCCAAAAATATATGGAAATATGAATTACGTTTTCAATACCTACGGTTTCGCCGACACTACAGCTGTAGTTCTGTTACGAGTCGAGTAGGCCTAGATCTTGATCTCTAAAACGAATTCTGATATTTACATTGGATTCGGTCAAAGGTGACAAGACATGCGTATTACTAACTTCCGGATTCCAAAACCAACATGTCTGCGCCCATTAGATAAATGTGTGTATGGGAACATTTACTTTTAACTGACAAATATACACACTTTAACAGCAAAAAATGAGTGTTTCAATGAGTGAAGAAAAGATGCTGACCCTCCAAAAACAAATGAGGGAGAGTCAGGCGGACTTGGGAGACTTTCTCCGTGATATGGACAATTGGGAAACTGAAGTAAAGAAAAAGGACGAAGTTCTGAAGAAAGGAAAACCAGTAGAACAAGATGTAGGTTTTATTAGTCAATATCAAGGTGCGCGACACTTTTTTTTAAGTTTAAATTGTTTCATTCATGTAGTATGGACCTGTTGTAACCAACCAACCAATCCCCCCCCCCCCAGTGATCAATCTACATTTTTTTTCATGGGTCATTTTCATTCATATTGCAAAAAACAATGGGTCCCATAATGTTAAATGGGTCCCATAATGTTAAATGGGTCCCATAATGTTAAATGGGTCTTTTCAGAATTTTATGAGTACAGGACTCGGGATGCGCACGTAGATTGAACACTGCCCCCCCCCCCCCCCCCCCCCCTCCTCCAATCTTCATCTTCTAGACGTTTCGGTACACCGAGTCAGGGACGTATGTGTCTCATGTACGTCCCTGACCGAGTGTAGTTTCGGTGACCTGGCACTGAAAAATGTGTTGTCGGATAATTTCATATTTGTTAAAATAAAGATTGTCGAATTTAAAATAATATGAAATCAGCAACACACGTGACACATACAGGATTTTGTTATTTTTGAAATTTTTATTGAAACTTTTTTTGTCATTCACTTACATTTGTACTTCTCTTCACAGAAGCTTCCACCAGTTCGAAATAGTTTGGATAAGAAGAAGCGAAAAAAGAAAGTGAAATCAGCTGGATCAGGAGTGGAACCGAAAAAAGGAAAGGAGAAGAAAAAGATTAGTGGCTATGACTTCAGGGCATGGGACAAGCTTGACTATGTAAATAATAACAAGTTCATTCATAATTGTATACTGCTCACTGCATCTGCAAAAAAAGAAAATGAAAAAAAATATATATTGTTTATAAATGAATTGGGTTTCAAACAAGTTTAATCTAGCTAACATAATAATGACTTGCCTGATTTCTTTTGAATACCAAAAAGATCTAGTTATATCAAAATATTTGACCAGTAGGATGTAACTATCAACTTTGTAAAAAATAATAATCAGCTTTCAAAGTCATTTGGATCAAGTGCACTAAACATTAGAAAATACTTTTTAATAACCTAAGTGGTGGTTTTTGGCTGGATTCATTTTAAAATCAAGAGGCTATCAAATGATTTCAAGTTAATAACCTTGGCACCCTTTTCATGCACAGGGATCAAATAAGATAAAAAAAATTGTTAATAATTACTTGACAGTTTAACCTAAAAGGCAGTGTTATAAAACTTGTTTTTTTTTTAATTATTGATGATCATTTCCTACAGGATAAACTTTTGTTGATAAACTTTTGTTTAATTATCAATTATCATTTCTGACAGGATAAACTTTGTGAAGAGGCAGATGATGAAAAGCAATCTGCAGAATCATCGGAGTACGAGACGGACGAAGAGTGGGAAGTTGAGAGAAAGAAGCAACAAGCTCTTCTTGAAAAGGACAGAGTATGTGACCCGGGTGATCATTTAAATTTACCAGTGATATCCTGATCTTCAATATACGTAACTTCAGGACATTTTTCAGGATTCTGTAAAATTATGACAAAAAATCCAGTTGATAACCATGCAAAAATAAGCCTAAAACGAAGTAAAACTGAGCAGTAACTAACAAGAAACTGTTGACGAAAAAAACGAAAATAATTCAGGTGGGGCCCACTTCAACAACAAAGCCGTAGGTAGAAGACAGTTCAAAATGGACGCGTGTTTACAAATACTGTGTTTCAACTGCTGCTGTACCGGTAACCACGCAAGAATTCACCTCAAATATTTCTGATATCAGTTAATCTTAACTAAATCTATAAATGAAATAAGTTACTAGGCTTGATTTTTCGCTTCAAGTTTTGCTGAAAGTTGCATATATTGGGCCTTTAAGGTGTTCCAACATTCTACCACTAGCCCTCCACCTCTGGGTTGCGAGTTCGAAACCCACGTGGGGCATTTGCCAGGTACTGACTGTAGGTCGTTAGTTTTTCTCTGGGTACTCCGGCTTTCCTCCACCTCCAAAATTTGGCACGGCCTTAAATGACAATGGGTGTTAAAAGGACGTAATAGAAAATAAACAAAACCAAACATCATCAGGACGTTTCACTTTTGGGCAATTTTGGGAAATTTTTAATCTACATTTGGTATAAACACATTTCAAAACAGATACTTTTCCTGCTCTGGTATATACTTTGGATTAACTTTGTATTTATGTAATAAGACTATAATGTATTGAAAAAAAAACATGAAAAATAAAAACAAATGTTAAAAAAAAATCTTTTCCTGTGTTATGAATCAAGATAAAAAATCTTTTCCTGTTTTATGAATCAAGATTGAGAAAAATGTTGTCCAGAACTGTTGTTACTGAATTTATTTGTATCTGTATCATTGGGATTCCAGGGTAATGAGTTCTTTAAGAAGGAAGACTATGCTAATGCAATTGAGGCCTACAGTCGTGGGATGGCCCTGGATGCCTGCAACCCGCTCCTCCCAGCCAATAGGGCTATGGCACTTCTGAAACAGGACAAGTAAGTCTACCTATTGTTCCAATTGCCAACTACAATGTATGCAGGTCTAATATGTGTTTGAAAGCAATGTCTTAATTCTTACTCCTCCAAAGTTGTTGATGGGCCTTTAAACGGAAACAAACAAACAAAACTCATTCTTGCTCTCAGCCACAGTAGTTCTGCCTATGAAATGTGATAAATGGGGAGTAAATATTCAAACACACACCCCCCCCCCCCCATTCTACAATAACAGAATTACTAAAAGTTCACTTTAATTTGTGTAGAACTGTATTTGTTACCTGTCTTTCTACCTGAACTCATTCATCCCTGACAAAACATTTTAACTCTTTTTAATTCAAATGTTGGAATACTGTAAACGTACTTAATTTGGCGCAATCAAATTTTAGCGCATTTTTACTGTTCATCATATTAGCACAATGATAAATTCGTGCATCAGTGAAAATAACTATATAAGCAGTATATTAAAACTCCAATTAGCGTAATCATATTTTAGCGCAAAACTTTCAACGCGAAAAGCGCTAAAATAAGATTACCGCGAAAATATGTACGTTTACAGTAGTGCCTTGGGTGCATATTTTCCATGGTTTTTATTTGACAAATACAATGTATAGCAGGGTTTGATTTGGAGAACATTTGTTATTTTACAGGTTTGCTGCAGCAGAAGCTGACTGTCTGTCTGCTCTGACACTGGACCCCCTATATACCAAGGCTCACCTCAGACTTGGCTCGGCAAGATTCGGACTAAAAAAATACACACAAGCCAAGGAAACGTTCGAAAAAGTTCTCCTGTTGGAGCCTCAAAATAAAAAAGCAAAATTAGAAATTGAGAAAATAGAAAAGGTATGTTGAAAATATATTTGATAATGTATCAATATCCACATTTATTGTGCCTTTTGAAATAAAGGATTAATTATAGATATACCCAAGTATAAAAAAAGAAATTTTGGATGCAATAACAATAATCTTGGTGTGTGTTGTTTGGGGAATAATAATGTCTTATTAGTATGATAACATTTACAGTTGCAATCTTATTTTCAACAGATTTTGGTTGCACAATTTCTTCTTACCTGTTCTTGCCTGGTCATATCTATACATGTATATTACCATAATCCCATGTTGAATGAATACCCATGTCCCAGGTAATGGTCAATGTATACACTGTGCGTAGTCAGGGCTATTCCAACAAAATATCTTTCCCACCCCAGGGCCAAGTTTTGTTAGGGGTACTGCCAACATAATTTTATTTATAACTTATATTTAAGTAATATAAGGGTTAGAATTAAAACTTGTACTGGATTTGCTCTGAGGATGATCAATACATATTTTGTTGTTTTTTTTTTTTACAGGAGATCTTGAAGGAGAAGATGGTCAGTCAGGTACAGACGGTGACCTGTCCTGATGCTGGACTGGTCAAGCCTATATCTAAACCACCACACGAACGGTCAAAGGTCAGTGCAGTGATTTATTCTTAAACAAAAGGAACTGTTGGTTCTTGAAAGTAAAAAAAAAACAAATAAGGAGAAGAAATTTCTGAAGACATTCTGATAACTCCTATAAGAAGTGATGAACATATAGTTTTGATTTTAATTTTGTTTTAGCTGTAAAATTTTCAATAGCTGCTAACAGTTATTTACTTTTTAGATCTACATCACAAAGGTAAAGTAGTAAGTAAGGGAGATAACTTACAGTATTTTTCAAAATATGGACTGATGTCTTTAATGGTTTTATGTTACTGAATTATATATGCTTTATTAGAGTGTATTTCATATAATTGAAGTTCAGGGCAGTTGTGTGAAAAGATGGAATATATTGATTGATTTCATGATCAAATACTTATGATCTCAACGTTAGCTACATAACACTGGAAGAAGACCGATTTAAAAGTTTGATTTTTTTTTTTGGTACCCACAGAAGCGGATGAGAAGGATTCACATCGAGGAGGTAGGAATAGAGGAAGATTTGGAGAGGCAGACAGCCATACACAAAGTCAAGGAGGGGCAGAGTGATGTGAAGAAAACCATCACAGCTAGGGATGAAGTCATGTTTGAAAAGTTTACTTCAAGCGACCAGTCTTCTGTCAATGAGCAATCCAATAAGCCTGAGTCGACCAGTTCTGAAAAAGGCAATAAAAAAATAATGATTGAAGAATTAACCAACGGTACCAGTGAACTTTCTTTAGATTTATCAGAAAAAGTGAAGAAAGAAAAAGGTACAGCCAGTACGTCTGGGAAAACTGATGAGAGTCCATCCGGATCACCTAGAGGCTCTGATGGAGGGAGTGAATCTGTTTCTCCAAGAAGCTTACAAACACCACAAACTTCCTTTCAGTTCCAATCGGATTACAAATCATTAAAAAACGACCTTGAGAAATTCTACGATTATGTCAAGGTTAGTGAAGATTTTTAAGAAGCAGTCAATTTCCATTGTAATCATTGTTTGCCAAACATTTGAATATAATAAACACTTGTCTAATGAAGGCATATTGCCATAAATACCAGTTATGATTGTGAAGTTAATAATGCACATCGTGGAACTTCAGTAGCATTTTCCCCCAGCATATGCGTCTAGTTGAAACTTGTAAGAATGGTTGAGACAATTTGGTACAGAACAAGGAAAATCCCTCCCACATGGACTAGATTAGCACAAAGAATGTTTATTTGACAGGCACCATAGTCTTCAAAATTGCATAGGTGTTAACCTTTGAAACTTCCAATGAGGGAGATCTCCCTCACTCCATATTTCCAATGAGGGAGAAAGTGCGTGAAATGCAACTGAAACTGCATTGCTCAATTTGTCTTTCCCATTTTATGTTTCCAAATAACTTCAAAAAAGTATTCATTTGATCCAGACACACCTGTTATGGTCGTCACATACACCCTGAAGTTACAAGGGGATCATTTGACCAACAGGATGTAGTTTTTTGAGTTTGTGTGAGTTTGGACTTAGATGAGGGAGATTTCGAGGGAGGTTTGGTAAATTTTGGTCAAAATGAGGGAGTCTCTCTCATAATGATGGAGGGTTAACAGGTATGAAATTGTATTCGATAAAAAAAGGGCCCACCATAATTCCCTAACGTTAATGTTAAAGAGAAGGGCTTGTTAATGGTATAGAGAAGATCTAGTTAATGGTTAATTGGGTTTTATAAGGTTTACTGTTTACTGTCATATTGCAGCTAGTTCATTTTAGGGCAAGACTTCATGAGTGTAATTTGTATGCATGCTTGTATGTATGTTCTGTAAGTGAAATGCCAAGGTTTTTGCCTCTTCGTGATAACACAGATGTGACACCAAGTACTAGACTTGGTTTATAGTTTGTTGATTGAAGAATTGAAATATCTGTCCCCGGTCATGTAAAATGTTTCTTTGTTCTAAGCATCATCTGACTTGTGGAATTTATTGTTTTGCAGGCGATTGACCCGAGCAACTATGTGAAGTTGTTTGGAGAAGCCCTAGATGCTGAAATCTTACTGAAGATGTTAATTGTGTTCCAACAGTATTTCTTGCGGTAAGGAAAAAAATGAAAATAAATAAGTAACTCACTGAAGTTTTCATCCAAAGAGATTTTTGTAGAATTTTTAAGTTTCCGCAAAATTAGAGTTCTTATCAAATCATATTTCCTATAGTTAAATGGTTATCATAGAATTTGTATTGAGAGTGTGTTGTTTTAATGTTAACTGTTGTTTATTTGTTTGAAGAGATTGTATCAATGTTTAAATTTTTTTAAACCCTAAAACAATATCGCAGAAATGTTTTTAACCTCTTTTTATCTTACCCTTGCGGAACCCTTGCTGGTATGGACTGGCCCAAACACTCAGCACTACTCATTGTATGTGCATGCCAGTAGACTAATCTTTATGTACATGTGATTTATATTTTATCTAACAGAAGAAACAATAAAAACATTCGACCTTTTAATAAAAAATATGTTTTAGACAAACTATAAATGTTTCTTTTTGCCTCTATATAATCTTCAGCACATAGAAGGACTTGGCGTACACTGTTGTTGTTTATCTTGTTTGCAGAGATGGTGTTAATGTTTATCCTCATTTGTGTCAACTGTCTGGTGTCAAGCGTTTTGATATGACTGTCATGTTCTTCTCTCGGAAGGAACAGCAAGGTTAGTAGTCTGCATGTTTATTTCTCGTTGTTCCTGTTTTTCACTTTGACTTTTTTGAGACTGCCCTTGACCTTTGTTTAGTTCACTTTATCAATAAAAACCTTGTTAAAACCTCAGTTTATTACATATTTGACCCTTTTAAGGACAGTTTGACTCACTATAATCACTATTTGACATTTCATGTAATCAACATTTTGTACAGTATGACCACTGCTTGTCCTAGTAAGACTTGGGTCTTCTGTTAATGACCTCTGGTTTGCTCAATATGACCTCTATGTTTGTTCTGATGTTGGCCTTTGATCCCTGCTTGACCTGATTTGACCTTCAGTTTGCCCAATATGACCTATACATTTCTGTTTTAACTTCTATGCCCTTTGATTGCTCCAGTATGTGTAATGACCTTGTTTTCCTTGATATGATATACTTATATGTATCTTTAGCTCTGTACTTTATACTTGCCATCATCAGTATCCAGATTCCAGGAGTTATGCTAACCTACACTCTCTACACCCCTTGAATATGTCATAACAATACTGAAGGCTCTGTTTGTGACCACCTTGTTGATGAGGCTAGAAGGCTAGTTCGTTCCTTTGATGTACATTAGAAGAATATTGCATACTTTTTTAATGGTAAAATTAACAGGCTTTGAAGTCGGGTGAATCTGCTTTGAAATCTTCAAAGACATGTATCAGCCTAGAGCTTGGTCAGGTTTTTTTTAACGTAGACCAATCAAACAGCTATCTTCATGCCTTCAAGTTTATGATGACCTATTCCAGAGGTGTAGGGGGTGTAGGTGAAAGTAATCCCTGGATATCAAGGATGTATACACTGTACTTACATGGAGAGCAAATAGGCTACCCTGGTATACTACAGAAATGTTGTTTTGCTGATAAAATGCTCCGTTATAAAAGCTGTGTGCTTTTCTCCACGTTATAAGATTTAACTCTTTGGTTTGTATTTCTCCACAGTTATAAAAGATTTACTGGAGACTGTTAAGAAAGAGGGACACGCTTCAGATGCTGATGTTGAAAAGCTGAGGAAGAAATACCAAGTTAGCTGACCCACTAGGTCTGCTCCGACTGTTGATGTTGTGTTTTGAAAAACAGATCTAGAATCTTCATCACCTGCTCAATCTGTGATAACCGGAAAAGATTATTTTTCAAGTCGAAGAGCAAACCAGTTTTCATTACTTTCATAACAAAACATTTCTGTGTCTCAATTCATTCCTTAAATATTTTTTTTCATTGGTTACCTGTATTTTGTAACTTAAACAAAAAATTCTTGAATCAAGGGCCACTTAGAGTGGAATATAATCCAATAGTAAATCAGCCTTCTGCTCTGAAACTTACAGATTCCTTGTTATACTGTACTATAAGTCTAAGAAAATTCAGAGTTTATAAAGAGTTTAGACTTTATAAGGAATAGAGATGATTTTATCATAAACAAAAATGATAATGAAATAATTATGTTTAGCTGTAAGCATTACAAGTTGTGACGAGTTTTACACCAGATGAAGACTAATGGGCTTTATTTAAAGAATGATTTCGTTGAAATATTTTGATTGACTGCATAATGTTTTGTAATTTGTATTTTGTGATATTAAAATTTGTTACAAAAATATTCAGTTCTTGTTAAAAAAAACTTTTTTTTCTTTGCACAATTTAACAAAGAGATAACTGTTGAATGAAATCATAAACATAAAACAATCTACATTGATATATCTTTGTTAATGGTTAGACTGAAAATGTTCTCAATAACTGAAAGGCCTGGGGTACTGATATTGGACCTATAGCATGCTGGGATGAAGGGCTACCTAGTTTGTTCTATTGAATGACCTTGATTCACTTTCAAAGTCACAGGGCCCAAATGTGTTGTTAGGAGACCCACAAAGATCTTAGTGCCCACCATAGACAATCTGTATTTGTTTTTATATTGTTGGATCTTTTCGCTTACATGTGTTTAATTTCAGTTCTATAAAATTTGAGAATTCCTCTTAAAGCCATTTTGTTTTTTCTGATCAGTTAAAAAAAAGGGCAATTCTACACACCAAGGAGAACATACACACAAATGTATGTAATTTAAGAAAGATCCCTTCTCAAGAAGTAGCGATAAATTTTCAATGTCAAAATCCAAAACGTCCGTCTGTCGGCCATTTGGTGTTTCTGATCAGTCCCAAAATCATAAGGGCACAACTAAGCACCAAGAAAAACCTGAAATTTGTAAATAATCCATCCAGTAATGGTCAAGAAATAGCATTATCAAACAACAATTACTCACAAATCCAAGATGTCGGCCATATTGTTTACTGGATCTGTCCGAAAAAGGACCATGCACAACTAAGCACTTTATAAGAGGGACCTATATATGAAATCTGAGAATGATCCATCCAGTTCTTCTTAAGAAATACTGATAAAATATTATTCACAAATGCAAGATGGCCGCCTGCCTGCCATATTGTTTATGAGATCTATCCGAAAATGGACTAGGGACCAAGGGGAACTTACAGATGAAATCTGAGAATGATCCATCCAGTACTTCTCAAGATATAGCGATAACAAAGTATTGCTGTAAAATCCAAGATGGCCGTCTGTCGGCCGTATTGTTTATCAGATTTGTCCAAAAATTGACCATGCACAATAAGTCACCAAGAGGAACCTACGTATACAGATAAAATTTGAGAATGATCCATCCAGTAATGCTCAAGAAATGGCGATAACAAACTATTACTGCAAAATCCAAGATGGTCGTGTTGTTCATCAGATTTGGCCAAAAATTTACCATGCACAATAAGGCACCAATGAGAACCCACGGATAAAATTTGAGACTGATCCATCCAATACTTCTCAAGAAATGGCAATAAAAAACTACTACTGTAAAATCCAAGATGGTCGTCTGTCGGTCTTCTTGTTTATCAGATTTGACCGAAAATGGACTATGCACAACTAAGCATAAAGGGAACAAAAAATTACATTTGAGAATGACCCATCCATCAATTCCAAGAAATAGCGATAACAAGAATTGTTTACGGACGGACACTGTGAGCGCGATTTGAATAGCCCACCATCTGATGGTGGTGGGCTAAAATTCTCCAAGCAGCTTCTTCTCAATGAAGGCCTCGCCTTGGGTACGGACATTTCTCCTGTATCAGCTGGGATGAATGGCTACGAAGATTGATCAAATCTCGATATATAGATAATTCGCGTGGCTTTTAAATGACACAAAACGTCTGGTCTATGATTTCGGCTCCAAAAAGTACAAAGTAACAATCTATGATTTCGCCTCCAAAACATACAAAGTCACAATCTATCGTAATCCAAAACATACAAAGTCACAATCTATCGTAATCCAAAACATACAAAGTCACAATCTATCGTAATCCAAAACATACAAAGTCACAATCTATCGTAATCCAAAACATACAAAGTCACAATCTATCGTAATCCAAAAGATACAAAGTCACAATCTATCGTACTCCAAAAGGTAAACGGTCACAATCTATCGTACTCCAAAAGGTACATGTACACGATCACAATCTTTGGTTTCGCCTCCAAAATTTACAAAGTCACAATCTATGGTTTCGGCCCCAAAAGGTACACAATCACAATCTATGGTTTCGGCCCCAAAAGGTACACGGTCACAATCTATGGTTTCGCCATCAAAAGGTACACGGTCACAATCTATGGTTTCGCCCCCAAAATGTACAAAGTCACAATCTATGGTTTCGCCCCTAAACTTAAGGTATACGGTCACAATCTATGGTTTCGCCTCCAAAAGGTACACGTTCTCAATCTAAGGTTTAGCCTCCAACAGGTACACGGTCTCAATCTAAGGTTTCGCCTCCAAAAGGTACACGGTCTCAATCTAAGGTTTCGTCTCCAAAAGGTACACGGTCACAATCTATGGTTTCGCCTCCAAAAGGTACAAAGTCACAATATATGGTTTCGCCCCCAAAAGGTACACGATCTTAATCTAAGGTTTCGCCTCCAAAAGGTACACGGTCACAATCTATGGTTTGGCTCCCAAAAGGTACACGGTCACTATTTATGGTTTCGCCCCTAAACTTAAAAACTTAAGGTACACGGTCACAATCTATGGTTTCGCCTCCAAAAGGTACACGGTCACAATCTATGGTTTCGCCTCCAAAAGGTACACGGTCACAATTTATATTTTCGCCTCCAAATGTACAAAGTCACAATCTATAAAAGCTTTTATAACCTTTGAAAATTGATCTTAACGTGACGTGATACATGTTATTGGAGGGCATTCCCTTGAATGCCATAGGCCTAATGTGTGGGACTTTTCAAATATTTTTTTTGTTAAAGAGTAACTGTAGTGCTGAACTATCTTTCGTGTATGGAAAGATTGGTATGTAACAAGTGAGATAATTCTCACGAAAACAATTTTTTAGTCAAAATTACAAAGTTTTGACCATTTTTCTAAATTCACACATGAACGCAAATCAGAAAATCCCCGATTTTGCCATACGACCGGAAGTGACGTCACAACGGTGACCGCACTGATAGACTTGAGTAGTCATTATATTAAAATTATATGAATCGTTTCACGACTTGTTATTTGTATAGAGTCTTCTATTCAAGAATATGACACTTATTATATATCAAGGCTGTATGGAGTTCATTAATGACCCTAATGATAATTCCAAGGTGTTGTATATGCCCCAGGGGGTCTTAATTAGTGGTGAGGGGGGTCGGGAGTTCCACAGGTGTGCGGCACACGTGTTCATGATCACTCGACCATAAATCAATTACCACCGGAATCGCTAACATGATTAACAGGTTATTATTTTGTGGAAAAACTTTAAGACTTCAAAACATGCACTTATACAATACAATACAATACAATTCTTTATTTCGAACTTCAAGGCCTCCAGCCCACAGTACATTTGGTAATACAAGTTACACCATTTTATTTTGACATTCCACATTTAAAGTGAATATTTACATGAATACAGTGGCAGTTATATAGGTAGATCAATACTTTAGTAGGTACATGTATATATATACAAGTACAATGTACATTAACATGATTGCATAATCGCTACAGCTGAAGCATTTCTTGTCTTATAGCAAATGCTTTTGAGATATAGATGGCCAGTAATTTAATCTGGTCAATATTTGAGGATTTGAATAGATCAGCAAGATTTGCAAGTGATGGATAGTTTATGAACTTTAATGGTATAAAGTTACGACGGATGTCCATCAATACCGGACACATTAGAATGAAGTGTAGTTCATCTTCTATACAACCAGTATTGCAAATCCTGCATATTCTATCCTCCCTTGGTAGCCCCTGTCTACGGCCATTTTCAATTTCTAGGTGATGAGTAGAGCACCTAATATTTGCTAATGCAAACTTTAGATGTGATGACAATTGACTAGAGATATAGTTTTCACATAGCAAATTTTCTTTTATAATTGCATAAAATTCACATCTTCCAGGTTTGGATAATTGTTCGTTCCAGTTTTGGAGATTGATATCTTTCAGACGTTGTTTAAACTCTGACATAAAAGACTTAACATCTGCGACACCCTGATGTAACCATACTTGGCCAAAACCAAGTTCAAAGAGCATAGTTCTTATATTTGAGCACCAATTTGATCTCCCATTTGCATCCTGGTTAAACAACATGTTATAGCATAATTTTGGTAACCTGGTATTATCCATACTTTGAACTTTGAGAAAATACTTAATAGGTTTGCACATATAGTTTACACTTAGATCGTATCTCCCACATTCACCTTTTGCTATACAATTATTTGTTTTAATACCAGTACACAACAGCCATTTACAAAATTTATTTTGTATACATTCAATCTCCTTCCTTGGAGATGTACCCCAGATTTCAGCCCCATAGTACAAAATTGGGGCAATCATTGTATCAAATAATTTAAAAGCAACCTTTGGATCTTTAGTACCAGCTTTACATAGACAGTTTTTGATCATATTTAAAGCTTTGAAAGCTTGTTGAGCCAATGATCTGCAACAATTTGACCAGCTCAGCCTAGCAGAAAAAAGTACTCCGAGGTATCGATAGTATGTTACAGGTGTGCGGCACACGTGTTCATGATCACTCGACCATAAATCAATTACCACCGGAATCGCTAACATGATTAACAGGTTATTATTTTGTGGAAAAACTTTAAGACTTCAAAACATGCACTTGATATGATTAGGTATTAATTTTCTCATATTTTTATTTCATATAACACCGCTAAAACGGCGTGTGTATTCACTGATGGTCACGTTGATTGCTTGCACATATCAGCAGGAACTGATCGTAACACCTTTTAAAATGCACGCTGAAAATTTTTAATGCATGCCGGTCGGCTTGATAAATACAAACCTACCTAAAAACAACCTCAAACAAACAGATGAGGAAAAGGATATTTGTGTTGCTTGAGACCACCACGGACTTACATATAATCTAATTCCGTGTATAGACTCAGAACTTCGAAAACCATATATTTTATTGGACTTCAAAGAAGAAGAGTTAGTAACGTATATAGAATCACAAGACCAGCCTTTTTATATGTACGATACAATGTACGTATATATTGGAAAATAGAAATATATAACTTTTATCATTTAATTGATGCTTTCGACCTGTATAATCTGTTTTAACGGGTATCACATTTCGACTTCTTTTATCCTTATATGTTCGAGAAATTATAGGTGTGTATAAAAGTTAACAGCTTTCTATCCATTGATAATTTATTTATGTCTATGCAGTATAAAGAAAAACTTGCGAATATTGTAAAACAAATGGAATATGAGCGAAATCCTGATGTTACCTGTCTTCAGGCACACACATCGAAATAGAAATCAAGAACAATGTATTTCGAATTCTGTTTGAGAAAAAATAAGATTAGATTTTTGAAAACCCCTGTGTTTTACTTACAAGAAATGAACATGGAACATCTTTTGAAAATAAGATGAAAAGATTACTTAATTGGTTTTAATCACAGGCACTTGTGGCAAGGAGAATAGTCATCTAAATATATAGATAATATAGCAAAATATGAATAATTCGTTGGAAAAGACTAATATAGGCTTAGTCTGTTGTCTAATCCATTTATTGATACAGATGTTTACTAATTCTTTTGTTTTTCTTGTTAATTTGTTTAATGTATCAATAATAAAATATTTTGAAATTGAAATATGAATAATTAAAATAAAATACAAAAACTGAATTTTCGGTTAAATTGCACAAAAAGAGTGTCTGATAGTCGATTTTTTGTTAAATTAAACCGCTTCACGTATGAAGCTCAAATTTGGCAATTATATTCGATATGGTTTTAGATGGTTAATAACATAAAAAGAAAATTGGAAAATTCAGTTTTTATATTTTATTTTAATTATCATATTTCGCTATATTATTTATATATTTAGATGGCTATTGTCCTGGCCACAAGTGCCTGTGGTTTTAATCCGCATTTTATTCATTTATGTTAAAAAAAAAATATGAAAAAAACTGTGATACAGACATATCAGGGACGTATATGTGAATATACGTCCCTGAGACATATCAAGCAAGTTTTCAACAGAACTTTTCTCGTTGAAGAGAAGAGTCAAATTCGACATTAAAAAAGTGTCATATACTGTTTGGGTTGACGGTGGGTTATGGAGATTTCAAAAGATACACGTGCACTCGATAGTCTATGTTCCAGTCGATAACTAACTACAGATTAAGAGAACACATTTTGAAGTTATAATGAGGGGATAATAACTGCAACATACTCAACTATTACAATTTAGTTAACTTTGATAGCCCTCACCCCACCCCCCCCTATCCAATGTTAATTAATTGCTATTTGAGTAACAAGTTACGCGTGAAGTTATCGAACTGACCAGGTAGATTATCCCCCTAATCCGATTACGTAATATAATGGACACTAACATGAGATGTACAATATTCAAAGGTATTATTATAAGAGTCACTCTTGAATCATTGGATAAATGATATGTAATAACTGACAATATAAATGATACAGAGTATTACACTATGATAGCGCATATATACGGGTCAATTAAAATGAATTTGAACAATCAATAAACACTAAATTTATGAAAGGTTCCAAATAAAGTTATTTCAATGACGATTTCAGATTATTCTCCCGACCCCAATATTATGGTGCGTCCCTTAATTTCATTGTATAATACACTTTGAATCATTAATCAACCAGACGTACATATTACTATTATATAGAGAGACTTAGGACCCAAATTCTTGTGTTCCCGTTGTGACGTCACCAATACGTGTGCACAACTTTTAGCGGTTCGCGGTGATTGTGGCAAAACAGGTAAAAAACCAAAGTTTAACCTGTCGTAACTTTGTAACTAGTCGGCCGATTTCGATGCGGTTTTCGACAATGTATTAATGCCGACACAACGAGTCTGATCATTTCAGTTTCTATTTGCACTACAGTTACTCTTTAACAACAAAACTATACTTCGGGAAGTTGGCTAATGAAGATTTTGGTTATCAACACTTAATTTTTTCTCCCGATAATGTTATCTATTACACATCAGAAACGTGTAAAATTATTGATATAGCCAGGGACGTATATGTGCCTATATGGCTATATCAGGGACATATATATATATACGTCCCTGATATAGCCATATAATTTGGCGGGAAAAGAACTCTCCTCGATTTTTTTTTTATAAGACATGCATGGAAAATATAACTTTTAAAAGCTGGGAACAATTTGATCGAATAATTAAAATTTTGAAATATTGTGTCAGATGATTATTTAAAGATTCATAGTTTGATAATATATCAAAGAGGGATCTGCATCAGGTCAGTTGTTTTTAAATATTGCTATCAAAGTCCGTGGTTTGAGGAAAGGGAGTTCCGAAAAATGACCGATTTTTATCACCACTTAATTAGATTATCTAAGTCTGTGATTTTTTTAACAGACAGGGCAAAATCCTTAAAGTAAGGGGGAATGATTAAAACGTCAAACTTCACGACACTTTAGTTACGGATATTATGACCGTCTTCTCGTTTTGTTTGGTGTTACCTATGGTCAACTTCCGGTTATAAGCATGGCTACACTTGTGAGAAGTTCCCTGAACACTTTTCCACGATTTGCACAACGACTTACGGCGTTTAGAGGTATGTATGTATTCTTATGGTGATTGCACATGTTTTGAGTGTAAGTTCATCAAAGTGATTGATATTTTGGGTGGTGCAGTTATGTTTCAAAGTAAATTTAGTAACCGATTTCGCTAACCTAGGCTTCGTAACCAACACATTTGTACTGTCAGTAGACTACATTGTATATAGGCCTATCTGTAATGGTAATCAGCAACATTCATTTGATATTTACCTGGTTGTTAGCGTAATGCTGTATCTATTTGTCCTGAAGATGTGTCTAGAGCATTCACCAAATGTAGAAAATATGATTTTAGTGTTACTAAATTCTAATTACTTACTGTTTACTTCCCGGAATCCGGGAATTTTCATACTAATTCGTTTTCGTACCGGGAATTTTCGTACCAAAACGTTTTCGTACCTGGGAATTTCCATACTGAATTTTTTTTTCAATTAGGTCTACTTCTTAGGTCTAATACACATATTTATATCAGTTATATTTATTTTACTATCTCTAATCAGGGACGTACATGTATATGCTCTAATAAATGAATATATGCATATGCCGTATATAAACTGATGAGTGTCCTGTGAGCGAGTGTCTTGTAGCTGTATGGATATAGATATATTTATCAGCAGAAGTGTTTATAAATCTCTCTTGTTAAATGACAGTTTAAGCTTTCCAATCACGTTTTCAGCCGGATCCAAATCTGGACTGAATATATACTGTATGTATATATGTTCAAATCTAATAAGCTATAATCAGTAACCCAACTGACATGCATTTGAGTGTATACTGAATGAAAATCGTTCATTTTGTTTCAAGTATCTTTGAAAGAAATAATGTGATTATTAAATGTAGTTAATTTCATTACAGTATTTATATAAAATACGATCTGTGTAATTTGTTTGAGCTCTCGCGATTTTGGGAGAATTTTTTCTGTGTTTTTGGTGGAATATAAAATATAAACCATGCAAGTACTTTTTTCACGGTAGAGCGCCTTCGGGTATTTTCAGCCGTCTGGTATTTTCGGCCCCCTCAAAATAAAATTCGATTTTCTTAATGAACTGTCCTTGATCATAAAACTTATTCAGATTTCCAGACTTGTCTTCTATTGGAAATTTCATGACGACTGGCGGCGAATTGGAACTCTTATTTTACACGGCACAAAAACGAAATTATTATTTTTCTTAACAGGTAAAGGCCATTATTACACCATTCCAAATGCCCAATGACATTGTCTCTAAGTGTGTATTTTCATCAGATTATTGAAAATCCAAACAGTATGGTGTTTTTGGACGATGTTTGATCGAAAGTCGGTGCGTGAAAATGAGTCCCGAGTAGCAACACTTCAGCTGGGAATGAGACAAGAGGGGCCGAAAATTACCGACATATTTTTGCAAGTCTGAAGTTTTCAGCCCCCTGGTATTTATTTTCTCTAATTTCGGTTATAAAATGCCTGAAGACTACGACTTTGGTCAAATTTTGGTTTGTCTCAAAAATTTAGGGAATTCCCCATATAGTTCCAGGTGACTTGACCTCTGAGAGGCCAAAAGGGGGTTATTTTTATCACATTTCGAGCATCCAGAGAAAGAACAATTCTATCACGTTCAATATCCAAACAGGTCTCATTCAGTACATGTATAACAATAGCAATATCCATTGTAACTTTGCAGCGGTTTTAATAAAAATCTGATGATTTATATCAATATTTTAACAGACACAATTAAATATCATCGATATAATCATCTGATTCATTATACCAGACCGTATGATACGTAATGTTTCTATACTGTATGGAGGAAATTTTACCTGCTGATTTTGTCTACTTTCAGATTGTATTAGAATCTAATATTATTTTAAATTGTGAAAAAAATAGTCATTTTGCCTTTTATTAAATAATATTTGAAGCCACAGAAACCTGACGTTTTATCATTCAATAATTAATCACATATTTTTAATTGTGGATACCTGTAGAATAGACAAAACATTCATATAATAGATTTAAAAACATTAAAACCGATTGCATAAAACCCTATTTTTATAAACGTAACCACTGTAAAATTTTGACATTTTATTTAATTGAATCAGTCAGAAAAAATAATAGATAAACCTAGTTTATCTGTATAATTTTATTTGTTAAACGACATGTAGATTAAAATTTTAGATGATCTCAAATAAGATCGTAGATAATTAATTGATTATTTATCAAATATTCACGGTGGCTGAAAACTTCAGGCTAGGTGGCCGAAAACTGCAGAAGGGGGCTGAAATTTGCAGACGGCGCGTCATTACAAAACCGGAAATTAACAACAGCATGTGCGGCCTTCACATGAAACGCCTTTGTTGACAAACACACTGGAGATCGGAGGTGTCAGGTTTTCACTTAGTTTGTTGATGCAAGGTTTAGAAAAGTCACAAAAAACGATTTTTGTCTTAGGGGGCTGAAAATACCCGAAAGCTCTCTAAATACCTTTTGCAATCTTGAGTGATTCCATCACCAAACTATTAGTGTCCAGAGAACGATGACAGGTTGTGTGTGTGAAAGGCTGTCAGGAAAGATAGGGCGCGTCCAGGCCAACAGCACAAGCTCTGATTGGCTATCCAATCAAGAAAGAGTTTCAAGCTATTAGTCTCAAAGGTTGCAGAGTTCAGTCAATCAGTCTCAAACTATATTTTACCGTTAAACTTTTCGTGTAACCGAATCCGGTATGATAGTAATTATAATTTGATATGTATCATTATGTATTGTAGCACATTATTTTGGACCATGGAAAATAGACTTTATTGTGTAATCATGTTTTATTTTACATATCATGAAGAGTGCATATTTCATTATCCATGTATGATTACGACAACGTTTGAGCGATACTTTTAATGATGTGACATATTATTAATACCATATTCTTACTCATTATTGAATGCAATGAATGGTATTTTATCAATTGAAATAAACAAAGGGCATGATGTAAGTTACTTTGTCAATTTAATAAAAATCAAAATGTGTCAGGAAAATCGACCGTTATATAATCCATTTGTTTTACCAAATAAATCTACTTCTACCATAAACTTTGATAGCAACTTTGTGTAGTTCATGCTTCTGCTAATAAATTCTTCAAACTGGAATAAGTTGGGTTGCTCTTTTTACATTTGCAATGATTTCCAATTTCTTATAATGTTCATAGAAGTAACAAAACACTAAGTATTTGTTTCAATGCATTTTTTCTATGGATATCGTGACGTATATAACGTGAACATGGCATGGCAAGTTTTCTATTATTTGTGTATGTCCCTATATATACTGTAAGTTAATTATTTATAATAATACACACATATATATATCGGACAAGAAATTAGATTAGACTATCCATGGAATACACAATTCAGAAATAGTTCATTTTTTTTTTGAAGTTGACCATTAAATAAACCTAATAATCTGTAAATGTTTCAATATGTCAAAAATCACATTTATACAATTCACAACAATGATTGGCACTCCGGGTAACAAACGTTGATGTGTGAAATACATAGGTGACACATGTACAGTGTCAGCGTGCGCGAGTCAAAGCTAGGCATTAGCTTCGGACATGGAACTAAATTACTGAAAATATGAAATACTCATGCAGTATCAACCTATATAACAAGTGTTAATAGTAATGGAAAACAGTAAGTAGCATTATATTTGCATTAAAAGTATTATACATTTGTAGTACAAAAATACCCGGACGAAAATTCCCAGGTACGAAAATGTGTGCAGTACGAAAACGTTTCAGTACGAAAATTCTGGTGTCCGTCTCCTGGAGTAGTGACGTTGCCTTGATATGTTTCACTATCCCGGAGCTTGCGGTTCCGGGTGCATGGAGATAAAAACAACTATTTACAGTATTTACAGCTATACCTAAAAATAAATTAGGTTACTTCACTCAAAGAGACTTCCTGAAGTGACGAGGTGACTTCACCAACTTACAGGTTGTCATGTGATTAGCCTATATTTAGAAGCAAAAATCTGATAAAAACTGGAAACATTTAAACTCTACCGAGGTTTGGTCTAGGCTGGTCTACGAAAATCTTGCCAGTGCATTTTATTTAGTAGAAGGAAGGGTCAAATTTATTAGGATGGTGCTTCCAGTAGCTGTTCAGGTGACTCTTAAAGGTGTTGACATTCCCAGCAGTAACCACATTGTCAGATAGGTTATTCCAGGTGCAATTACTCTGTTGCTAAAGGCATGCTTACTGGTATTAAGTCAAACATTCTTTTAGTACAGTTTTTTACTGTGACCTCTAGTGTTGTGTTCCACAATAGACTTTGTCTATATTGTTCAATATTTTATAGACTTGTTTCTGGTCTGCCCTTATTCTTCTATATTCCAGGGTATTTAGTCTTTCGGGGTAAGGAAGGTGAGATACTTTCTTGACCTTTTTTGTTGCTCGGTACTGGACATTTTCTATAGAGATCTTGTCTTAGTTAGCATTGGTGTCCTTACCATACTACAATATTCCAGATGGGGTCGAACTAGTGTTTAATTCAGCTGCGTGAACATGTAGATATCCATATACACAAAAGTTCTGAAGATAATATACCTAGTATTTGGTTTGCCTTTTTTACTGATGTATTCACATGTTCGCTAAACTTGAGTTTTGGATTAAACGTCACTCCTAGAACTTTTTCTGACGATATCTTACTTACTGGAACGTTGCTGTTTTCACTTGGTAATGTATAGTTTGAATTTCTCCTCGTATTTCCAATTTCCAAATGTTTGCATTTGTCCAGATTTAGTGACATTCTCCACTTTTTTGTCAACTCACTTATTTTTGTGATGCTTATTTGTAGTCCTTGCTCGATATTTCTGAGAACAATTTTGTGTCATCTGCAAACAACTTGATAAGACAGTCACATACATCAGGAATATTGTTTACCAAAAAGAGTACAGGGCCTAAAACACTGTTGATACGACACTTTTTCAAAGGCTTTGGAGAAGTCTAGGTAGATAACAGCCCCAGAGTGGCCATTTTCTTTTGCCTGTGTCCAGTCTTCAATAACTTCTAGTAGTTGTGTGGCACAGTACCTTGCATGCCTGAAACCGTGCTGACAACTTGTGAATAGTTTGTTTCTTTCAAAGTGATCTATAATATGGTCTCTAAGTATTCTTTGCATGATCGTTCCGAAACAGCTGTTAAACTGCTTCGCCAAAGTTGAATATGGCAGTAAAGTAGGAATATCTTCACTATTTGTTAACCAATGTATTGAATATGACCCATTTGTGCCGCTGTGTCCATGCAACCTGTCTTACATGCAGAATTCATAAATCACAGGTGTTTGGAATTTTAAAATGTATAAAAAAAGTAAAACAACTGATATATAATTTAAAGTATATTTAAGCAGGGACGTATATTTGTCACATATACGTCCCTGATTTAAGTAGGTTTTTTTTTTATTAAAATGCATATATCTCAGTTTTTATCGGAATTTCAAACACGTATGTAATGCTTAAGAAGAAAAATCAAATTCAGAGTTGTAAGGGAATGGAACAGACAAGCTTATAAATTTTCTCAAGTAATGGAGACTTGTTATGATAGTTTGATCAATGTTGGGAAAATTCTACATAGTGCATTATGAGAACTGTAACTGATATGCTTCTTTCATGATGAACTCATGATTGTATATTTCTAGCATACCAGAGAACATCATTGGCTGCAGCTGCTGTGGCTGAAAGCAGACCCGTAGATGGAAAATGGACATTAGCAAGTGCTGTGTGCTTAGAACGATATCCCAAAATAGTTCCGGAGAAGACTCCTTTGGAAGAGAGAATTGGTGTTACTCTACAGAAAATAGAATTTGAACGAAGTGTTCTGAATGACCATGAGTTGAAACGTCTTGATGACATGTAAGTCTAGAGAGATTTTTAATTGTTCTATAGTGCTGAGTACCAGATAGAAAATAGGCAGAATTCAACTTTCTATTAAACACAAAGGCCATGTTGGTCTAATGGTTAAAGGCCCAATACACGTAACTTTCGGCAAAACTTGAAGCGAAAATCAAGCCTAATAACTTTTTTATATTTATAGATTTAGTTCAGATTAACTGATATCAGCGATATTCAAGATGAATTCTTAACGCGGTTACTGTTACAGCAGCAGTTGAAACTCTGTATTTGAAAACATGCATCCGTTTTGAACTGTCCTCTGACTTCGGCTTTTGTGTTTAAGTGGGCCCCACCTGAATTTTTCGCGTAGTTATCAACTGGATTTTTTTTTTAGAATTTTTCAGAATCACGAAAAATTTCCGTAAGTTACGTACATTGGGCCTTTAAAGTGTCTAACTTTCTGCTACCACTGGGTCAACAATGTGTTTGATGAGTTGTTTCTATATTGCCAGGGCAAAGAAGAAGCAAAGAGAAGAAGAGTCTGGCTCCTCAGAACCGACAAGAGGAATCGAGGTGGCTGATGGTGAGGAAGTCAAGCTGACAGTGGCTGATCTCGAGGATGTCTGGGAACTGGAAGCTCTGCAATATGAAGAAGAAAGTAGAGAAACAGGTTCTCATCAGCCTTTATGTAGGTTCAAAACTGAAAATTTTGAAAATTGAGAAACTCCTGTACAGATTGCTTTGTTTTTTTAAAAAAAACAGGCTTACTTTCAGAACTGCATTAAGGTAAGCTTGGTGATGAGACACTGCTCTCGACCACAGTAGAGGAACAATGTTACAGTGTATAATTCTGATTAAAACATTTACAAATGGTACACATTTACTGATAAAAGATCACACATGTACCATAAGGTAGATGACTGAAGCAAAGTGTTCAAGTTCAAACCTGTAATCGCTAAATTTAGAAAATTCTGTGCTCTTTTTATAGTTTTCATGTTACTATGAGCTAGCCTATGAGGAAAGATGTAATATGCTCCTGGTATTAGAATTTTGACATTTGCATACAAAACAGTGCAGATTCAGCAAAGATGTATAGTTCAGCTTGATTTGATTTGTATATTTCAGCTGCTGACAGAGAAAATGACCTTCAGTCTGTGAACAGAAAACTAGACAAGAAACTTTTCCTAGTAGTAAAACAGAGGCTTGGCGAATTTGAACAGTGGATGCTTCCTCAAGGCGACCACCAGCAGGACGAATCCATGCGAGAGGTAAAATACAGAATGTGATGAGCAATCTGTTTGCAAATCATAATTGATAATTGGATTGTAATCAGAAAGTGGAAATAATGTTCTCACACACTTCATAGGTTTATTCCCATTTTTGCTATGGAAAAAAATAAGCCTGTCTTTTACCGGGGTAGGGAAAAGACAGCACTCACGAGCCATTAGTCTAAAACGTCACTATCACGTCATCACTTCATGCAGTGTAACCAGAATACCAGAGTAACTTCACCAATTTTCATCAAACATTGCACCTGCCAGCAATGCACCGAGTTCATGTTACAACTTATTGTACTTTACAAAAATGGCAATCTGATTAAAAAACAGATCCTCACTATTACTATCGTGTGTAGGATCTGACTGCCACCAGTAAAAGGTCATGTGCAGATGACCTTTGTATTCACCAATCAAATCACTGCTTACCAAATTCTGAAAGTGAAAAGCTAATTATGTCCCCCAAACGAAGTGGGGGGACATATTGTTTTTGCTCGGTTTCTTATTATTATTATTATTATTATTATTATTCTTATTATTATTATTATTATTATTATTCTTGTTTCTTCCACTTTCTTCCGCCGCGGAGGTTTCCGACCGTTTTCTCAAAAACTACTGGACGGATCTTCACGAAACTTCACACACATACTCATTAGGGGCGGGGTGTGTGAAAACGGGTTGTTTTTTCGCGACCGGAAGTCCAAGATGGCCGCCAGAGCTAATTTCCGGTTTTCAAAATTCAGTCTCCGATTTCAGTAAAAATTGGTACATGGGTGTTTTAAGGGATGCTGAATAACATGGTAACATTTTCGTAAAGTTTGGTTGCCACCGAAACGAAAATGGAGGCCTCTGATTGGTCGAAATTTATATATTGTCCGATTTCAATGAAATTTAATATATATGTGTAGTATTACACCAACAACATTGTCGTCACATCCGTTTCATGATTCGTCAACATGGCCGCTATTTCCTGGCTTCTGATTGGTCGAAATTTATATATTGTCCGATTTCAATGAAATTTAATATATTTGTGTAGTATTACACCAACAACATTGTCGTAACCTCCGTTTCGTGATTCGTCAACATGGCCGCTATTTCCTGGCTTCTGATTGGTCGAAATTTATATATTGTCCGATTTCAATGAAATTTTATATATAACTGTAGTAGGACACCACGGACATTGTCGTAACCTCCGTTTCGTGATTCGTCAACATGGCCGCTATTTCCTGGCTTCTGATTGGTCGAAATTTATATATTGTCCGATTTCAATGAAATTTTATATATAACTGTAGTAGGACACCACGGACATTGTCGTAACCTCCGTTTCCTAATTCGTCAACATGACCGCTGATATATGGGGTGTCAGCTATATTTCCATTGTGAGTTCATTGGGCTCATCAGTTCCGACCAAAGGGGTAGTTTGGGGGACATCTGTAATGGTACCCCATTACAATAAGCACTTGTTTCGATTTGTTTCTACACTTATCATTAAACCAGAGTAAAGTAATGAGAAACCGAACGACCGTATACAAAAATGGCGGTGCCCAGTTCAGTGGTCTCTACGCCAAGGCATGTGGTCTTTTTAGACATTATCTGTTTGATTTGTAGTTTTTGTTTGTCCGAAAAGAATTAACAACTGAAGATAAAGAAATTATCACAAATATACTAATCAAATTGTTATATAATGCCCTGAATGATTTTCTCTTCTTCACTTCGATCCGTCGCAATGTTTGTTCGTCTACCAAACACCGTTTACAAGGTGCATTTTGATTGGCTGTTCATTTCCTAAATATGGAAATAATACAGGACATTTGTACATGACCTTCTACTGGTGGCTGTCATATTCTACACACAATAGTAATAGTGAGGATTTGTATTTTAATCAGATTGGAAAAGTGTGGTAGAAAAATAATCAATCACCCCTGTATAATTGAGAAATCTCCACCCTCGGGATAAGATTAATTAATTTTTGCTCTCGGCAAGGCCTCGCGATAAAATTCATAACTCTTACCCTGGGGTTGAGATTTCTTAGTCTCCATCACACAGGGGTATTTTGTACTTTTTTCAACTTTGAACATTTTAATAAAATTGCAAAATGGACAATTGAGAACATTGTCTAACAAGTGGAAATTAAACAAAAAATCACCCAAAAGAAGACTTCTCTGTGGTTGTCAGCGGGGGCATTTAGTGTCATACTGGCGCATCTAGTTCTGAATTGTGTTGTAGACTGCTGAGAGGACGCTCCGGGAGATGTGTGGAGACAATATACAGTCACAGTTCCTGGGGAATGCTCCATGTGGATTTTACAGAGAAAAGTTATCAAAGACTTTACAGAAAAAGATGTGTGTAGATGGAAACAAGGTAAGGGTACAAGGTCGAAAAAGCTACACATACAATATGGCAAGAAACATACAATACACACCTTGAGTTATAGACCTACAGGACACAAAGTAGGAGTAATATACCAGTACATACTGGTTAGGCTGTATTTGTACAGTGACGTGCCAATAGTCTTCCATTTTTTTTTTATTTTGCTATATATTCTTTGTATTTCCAACTTTTTCAATGAATTTTCCCCGACTTTGTTTATGGATCAATTTTAATGAAATTTTGTGTACTTATAGAGAATTGTTTCCTGTTTTATCTAATAATATTTTCACTGTTTTCCGTTATGTATGACCAGAGAAATCATAATTTATTTACAACATCCAATTTTCGGGACACCATTTTGGTAGATTTATATATAGAAATGGAATCACACAGAAATTAGCAGTGTAGATAATTCTTTATAGCTCCATAAATACACAACGGAAAATTCAATAAATATTATGAGAGGAAACCTTGGATATTTTTGTACCAAATGACAAAAAATTGTCAAAATCCATCCATAAACAAAGTCAGGAAAATTCATTGAAAAAAGTTGGAAATATAAAGAATATATAGCAAAATAAAAAAAAATTGAAAGACTTTTGGCACGTAACTGTATACAATTATTTGATTTTATAGATTTGTTAAATGTCTGTTCAGTGTTCTGGATCCCATACTGACAAAAAAGTATGCTCTGAAATAAATAAGTACAGTATAATTAACTTGAAATCATCTCCCTTAACTCCATGAATTTCATAATTTCAATTTGTTGCGTTTCAGGTATTTTTCTTCAGGGCGGAGTACAACCAAGGGAGTGTGATTATTAATGACCGTATCACTGATTACAAGTGGTTGACAGTTGATGAATTGGCGGACTATTTAGACCCACGCTATTACAAAAAATGTAAACTGTTTATGTCAGAGATGTGTTGATAAAGTAACATGAACTTAATTTATCATCAACATATGTAATGAAAGATTAACCGAACCGTGATATGTTTGTGTTAATGAAAATGTCTACATTCAAGACGCTTTACAGTATTTTTCTGCAAAAGTTCAATCCAACATTTGATACTGTACCTTGGAATCGGACAAGACCATGGATGTAGTTTTGTTCATCATGTTATTTTGTAATTCAGCGTGGTGTAGAAATAGTATTTATTTCCTGCAATGCCGGTGTAGACACATCGTCGGAAACCCATGGTACACTTCTCTTACGTTTGTACAATGTATACCGTGGGTTAAAACAGACAGGTAATCTCGTTTTCGTACTTAAAAAGTAGCCAGTTATATCATCTATCTTTCATGGCTATATTCAGCAGGAGTATTCCCGTTTGTAGCTATGCGATATAGAAACCAACACGGCTGAGGCATCGCCTGTCAAGAAAATCTGAGTGTTGTGTACAGTTATGATTGAACAACTTCAGTGACAATAAGTACAATCAGACATTGGCGTCATGACTTCAGAAATATACCAAGGTAGAATTATCTAATCAAGTGCTATGAGAAACGACCATTCTGATTGGTTGAAATCTCAGAATAGAAGTCTATTCAGGGTGTGTTTTAGCCCACAGTATACAAATGATTGAGAAAAGTATCGTGGGTTTTGGACGATGGTGTAGACATTTCCTGGTACAACCGACCAGTAATGTTATGTAGCTGTAGCTCTGGTCATGTGATACACTGCCATAGTCATGTGTTAAAAGTACCTTGGTCATGTAATACACTGTGGTGGACTATGATAAAATACCAAAATTTGATTGATGGATACAGCACCTAGATCATTTTGTGTGATCAGAGGTTCTAAAATTGTTTCCAAGATGTTTTTATTGGTTCATTTTCTGGATATTAGGAAGTTTTGGATGCTTTTGATGTAGGATTATACAATTGGACTCCAGTTTTAAGGATGTGTTAACAAGTCATTTACATATTGTTGATTTGTGTATGAACATTGTATTAAATATTTTACAATGTGTAATAAAATTTGTCAATAATTAAATTATCTTGTGTGATTTCTTTAATAAATTCCATATAACAATGAAAAGTGTAAGATTCTATTCATCACTGTCATGTCGAACTGATATTTGTGAGAAAATTCACCGAAACTCTCAAAATCATTTCTTAAAAAGAAAGGCAAATGCTACTTTGACAGCATGAATGTCATTTGCTTATGATGTCACAATAGTGTTATTACACATGTTATACCATATATATATATGACATGGCTGTATGACACGATTGAACAGGTCGGTTATGTAATAAATACACATATAATGATAACATGCTTTAACTTCATATTATTTGATAGAGAAAGCCTCATATACCCCCTGCTTACCGATGGATTTCCCAATGTGGCCATAACAATTTTTTTTAATATTTCATAATCTTGGGTTGTCATAGTGTAACATTGTTACACCTCCTTGTAAGAGCAAGGACTATGTTTTGTTTTTAAAATAAATAAATCTTTTCACACCTCACCATTTTAATATTGATAAGTGTACTGTGTGACCTTGAATAAAGGACAAAGTAGTGTATTCAGCAAACTCAAGGTCACAGATTTAAAACGTGACAAATTTAGTGTTTTAAATCATATTTATTTATAGGATTAATCATCATCACAATTTTCAATCCTACACAAAGTTATAAATGTATATACATATATACACAAGTCATACAAAATCTTAGCACAAATACAGAAGTATATGTAATTAGATTGAACTGTATCGGACATCATTAGCTACATATGCAGGGTTCTCATTAAAAGCCGGTTGCCGGTAAAAGTAGCCTGTTATTCACCAACTTTGAACCAGCTTTTTTTCAGAATTTTATATATGTCAACATTACAGAATGGGAAAATTCAACCAGCTATTCTTTCGAAGTCAACCAATTATTGCGAACTTAGTGAGAACACTGATATGGCCGAAACGATCTTTATCTAGAGATGGACTTCTACAATCTTCCATTTTAAAAAGTTTGGCATTGTTAAACTGAGAAATAAATGAAATGCTCAAAAGAATAAGTTAAGTATTCAATACCTTTTAGGGTTTATGGGTCCTTATACCACTGAACCTTATTTCCGGTAGAAATACAGGCATTTCACTTCTGAAAACTATGTACATGTACTAGCTCACTAAAATTCTCCAACTTTTTTATCCTACAAAACTAATTTGTGAATTTAACTTTTAAGTTTAAAGTTTTTTATATGAAATATTTGACCAGGAAATGTACAAGTTAAAGTATTTTTTTAGCACTATAGTGATGATAATGGAGACAAAGCTAGATTTTTGTTTGTAAAATGTTTCTAATTTTTGTGGGCGGCATATAAATCCAACCTTCCAGTAACGCCAAGATCTCTGCAAAGATGTTGCAAACAACCAGCATGTAAAGAACGATAACTCTTGATCTAGGATCTCTAACCCTGAGACTATACAATGTACAACATTGGTTATTGTTCATGAGGTATGTAATTTACATTTTATGTAAGTTACAAATTCACATATCTGCTGTATTGACCATTCATTTAAATTGTCATGTTTGGAGAGTTCGATTTTTCATGAAATCAAGGAACATAAAGAAAATTATAAACAAATATTAATGAACAGTCTACATACAGTACTACACACTCATTATACACTCATACTGATCCTAAACATTTTCATCAATACGCTCCTTAGCATTTTCATCAATACGCTCCTTAACATTTTCATCAATACACCCCTTAACATTTTCATCAATATGCTCTTAAACATTTTCATCAATACGCTCCTTAGCATTTTCATCAAAACACTACTTAACATTTTCATCAATGCGCTCCATAACATTTTCATCAATACACTCTTTAAAATTTTCATCAATGCCCTTCTTAACATTTTCATTTAACGCTCCTTAACATTTTCATCAATACGCGAAGTATGAATGTCATTAAAGTTATGCATCACGACCAGTAAGTGGTTCAAGTGTGACCTTTCAGAGGTTATATTTATGTATTCCTTACTCCTTCTCGTTTGTGTATATAGGCGTCAATGGTAATTTCAGTGTATGTATCGTAAAGGTGGCCAAAACGTCCCACTTGAAACAATGACTGGCTGTGACACTGAACATATTTACTAAACAAAATTTGAACCAAAATCAGTGAAGTGGAAACTGCAGATCCTAGACCTTTATAGGCCCAATATACGTAACTTCAGGAAATTTTTCGAGATTCTGAAAAATTATGAAAAATAATCCAGTTGATAACCATGCAAAAATAAGTCTAAAACGAAGTAAACCTGAGTGGTAACTAACAAGAAAAATCTTGACAAAAAAATACAAAGAATTGAAAATAATGCAGGTGGGGCCCACTTCAACAACAAACCGAAGGTAGAAGACAGTTCGAAATGGACTTGTGTTCACAAATACCGTGTTTCAACTGCTGCTGTACCGGTAACCGCGTAAGAATTCATCTTGAGTATTGCTGATATCAGTTAATCCTAACTAAATCTATAAATATAATAAGATATTAGGCTTGATTTCGCTTCAAGTTTTTGCCGAAAGTTACGTATATTGGGCCTTTAAATCTTGAATACGTCAATGCATACAGTAATGCAGATAATTCAACAAAACGTGTGCATATACACAAATCCAATACATTCACACCATAAACCTTATGTTTACATAAACCACTTAAAATTTAGAACTATTTCCATGATACTAAAATACTGTGAAAATGGTATTAAAAATATAAGCATTATTAAACTGAGTTGATATTGCATTTACAGTCGGTATGAAAGACAAATGTATGATATCTGATGAATGACAAAGATAAATGGGATGTAAAATCTGGAAATTCACAACATTATAATGATACTGGTCTTGATATGACAAGGTAGAGAATTGTATTGGGAGTGGAATTAGTTTATTTCTGGAGCCTGGGTTCAGTGGGTTGTGATACATTGTCCGTTAATTTCTGGAGCCTTGATGGGGTTCTGTGGGTCGTGATACATTGTCCGTTAATTTCTGGAGCCTGGGTTCAGTGGGTCGTGATACATTGTCCGTTAATTTCTGGAGCCTGGGTTCAGTGGGTCGTGATACATTGTCCGTTAATTTCTGGAGCCTTGATGGGGTTCAGTGGGTTGTGATCCATTGTCAGGTAATATCTGGAGCCTTGATGGGGTTCAGTGGGTCGTGATCCATTGTCAGTTTATTTCTGGAGCCTTGATGGGGTTCAGTGGGTCGTGATCCATTGTCAGTTTATTTCTGGAGCCTTGATGGGGTTCAGTGGGTCGTGATCCATTGTCAGTTTATTTCTGGAGCCTTGATGGGGTTCAGTGGGTCGTGATCCATTGTCAGTTTATTTCTGGAGCCTTGATGGGGTTCAGTGGGTCGTGATCCATTGTCAGTTTATTTCTGGAGCCTTGATGGGGTTCAGTGGGTCGTGATCCATGGTCTGGTGTAACATCAGTCCCAGCACTCCAACACGATTGGCCATGGACACTCGAATGTTGCGTTCTTGCTCAAACAAGTCATCCAGCTCCATCCACTGCCAAAACAAGACAAAGACATGATAAGCAATAGAGGATTATCGGCTTATGTAGTCATACACCAAGAAACTTTCACTCAGTCAAATTAATAATGAGAATACAAACATTGCAGGTTTAAGAATCAAGGTATGGGGAGTTTAATACTGATATTTGGCTCAAACTTCCTTGTCAGAATGCCTGGACAAGATAATTTCCCCATTATCTTGAATGGATTTTAGCTGAAATAACAATGACCTTTCCATGATCTTATCTATCAACTTGTTGCATGATATTGATAATACATGATACATATGTAATGTGCAAGTTTCATATAACAGATTTGATGAAAACTTCAATCCGGGTTCTTTACACAAGTCAAATGGTGATTTACAAAGCACTTGATCATGCCAGTAAACAAAAGATCACTGCAAAATGCTTGGTCTGCGTGCATGGTGCCATAAACCAAAGTATCGTATCTAAGAAACAACTTTTGTAAAGAATGTACAAATGTACGTAATGTTATAGGTATATGGAGCTGTATTTGTCACTTTGTCAATACTAGTATCAGTCGACTGGTGTAAACTTTCTACTAACCTGCCTTACTCTCTCCATGTCTTACTAACCTGCCTAACTCTCTCCATGTCTATCTCTGCTCGTCGTAGTTTCTCCCACACAAAGTGTTTGTTACATTTCCGTTTCGGTGCTCTGCAGTATTCTCCAGTTTCCTCAAATACATTAATGACTAACGGGCAGCCACACACCTCATCTGGTCCCACCTACAATATCAACAGTCCACTTCTGTTAGAATACTACACTAAATGTGTTCAGGAGAATTAGTGACTAACGGGCAGCCACACACCTCATCTGGTCCCACCTACAATATCAACAGTCCACTTCTGTTAGAATACTACACTAAATGTGTTCAGGAGAATTAGTGACTAACGGGCAGCCACACACCTCATCTGGTCCCACCTACAATATCAACAGTCCACTTCTGTTATAATACTACACTAAATGTGTTCAGGAGAATTAGTGACTAACGGGCAGCCACACACCTCATCTGGTCCCACCTACAATATCAACAGTCCACATCTGTTAGAATACTACACTAAATGTGTTCAGGAGAATTCAACTTCGCTGTCATACCAACCAAACAAGAGGTCGGAGGACCTTAATGAGAAGTTACTTGAGTTGTATCACAGGTGCTGGTAACTCAATTTTATTGTAGAAATCAACATGTTCAGAAACAATAAATACATTTATTCAATACTTGTCATATGGCACCAAAGGATAAGAACTTGAATAAGTGGCCAAAGGCCTAAGGGGTCACCTGAGAAATACTATATAGTTACTGGAAGCTTGATTTCGTTGTTCAAGATTTGATGAGGAAATCAACACATAGACAAAAATTTAATAAAAGACTTAACAAATCATCAAAGAGTAAGAACACAGAAAACTATTCAAATCAACTATTTCTCTACTGAGGATCCTCACCAAGTAGGTACAATTTCTTACTGACAATGATCCTCACCTGATCCTCACCAAGTCGGTACAATTTCTTACTGACAATGATCCTCACCAAGTCGGTACAATTTCTCTACTGAGGATCCTCACCAAGTCGGTACAATTTCTTACTGACAATGATCCTCACCAAGTAGGTACAATTTCTTACTGACAATGATCCTCACCAAGTCGGTACAATTTCTTACTGACAATGATCCTCACCAAGTCGGTACAATTTCTTACTGACAATGATCCTCACCAAGTCGGTACAATTTCTTACTGACAATGATCCTCACCAAGTAGGTACAATTTCTTACTTACAATGATCCTCACCAAGTCGGTACAATTTCTTACTGACAATGACCCTCACCAAGTAGGTACAATGTCTTACTGACAATGATCTTCACCAAGTCGGTACAATTTCTTACTGACAATGATCCTCACCAAGTAGGTACAATTTCTTACTGACAATGATCCTCACCTGATCCTCACCAAGTAGGTACAATTTCTTACTGACAATGATCCTCACCTGATCCTCACCAAGTAGGTACAATTTCTTACTGACAATGATCCTCACCTGATCCTCACCAAGTAGGTACAATTTCTTACTGACAATGACCCTCACCAAGTAGGTACAATTTCTTACTGACAATGATCCTCACCAAGTCGGTACAATTTCTTACTTACAATGATCCTCACCAAGTAGGTACAATTTCTTACTTACAATGATCCTCACCAAGTAGGTACAATTTCTTACTGACAATGATCCTCACCAAGTAGGTACAATTTCTTACTGACAATGATCCTCACCAAGTAGGTACAATTTCTTACTGACAATGATCCTCACCAAGTAGGTACAATTTCTTACTGACAATGATCCTCACCAAGTCGGTACAATTTCTTACTGACAATGATCCTCACCAAGTCGGTACAATTTCTTACTGACAATGATCCTCACCAAGTCGGTACAATTTCTTACTGACAATGATCCTCACCAAGTCGGTACAATTTCTTACTGACAATGATCCTCACCAAGTAGGTACAATTTCTTACTGACAATGATCCTCACCAAGTCGGTACAATTTCTTACTGACAATGATCCTCACCAAGTAGGTACAATTTCTTACTGACAATGATCCTCACCAAGTAGGTACAATTTCTTACTGACAATGATCCTCACCAAGTCGGTACAATTTCTTACTGACAATGATCCTCACCAAGTCGGTACAATTTCTTACTGACAATGATCCTCACCAAGTCGGTACAATTTCTTACTGACAATGATCCTCACCAAGTAGGTACAATTTCTTACTGACAATGATCCTCACCAAGTAGGTACAATTTCTTACTGACAATGATCCTCACCAAGTAGGTACAATTTCTTACTGACAATGATCCTCACCAAGTAGGTACAATTTCTTACTTACAATGATCCTCACCAAGTCGGTACAATTTCTTACTTACAATGATCCTCACCAAGTCGGTACAATTTCTTACTGACAATGATCCTCACCAAGTAGGTACAATTTCTTACTGACAATGATCCTCACCAAGTAGGTACAATTTCTTACTGACAATGATCCTCACCAAGTCGGTACAATTTCTTACTGACAATGATCCTCACCAAGTAGGTACAATTTCTTACTGACAATGATCCTCACCAAGTAGGTACAATTTCTTACTGACAATGATCCTCACCAAGTCGGTACAATTTCTTACTTACAATGATCCTCACCAAGTCGGTACAATTTCTTACTGACAATGATCCTCACCAAGTCGGTACAATTTCTTACTGACAATGATCCTCACCAAGTCGGTACAATTTCTTACTTACAATGATCCTCACCAAGTCGGTACAATTTCTTACTGACAATGATCCTCACCAAGTAGGTACAATTTCTTACTGACAATGATCCTCACCAAGTCGGTACAATTTCTTACTTACAATGATCCTCACCAAGTCGGTACAATTTCTTACTGACAATGATCCTCACCAAGTAGGTACAATTTCTTACTGACAATGATCCTCACCAAGTAGGTACAATTTCTTACTGACAATGATCCTCACCAAGTCGGTACAATTTCTTACTGACAATGATCCTCACCAAGTAGGTACAATTTCTTACTGACAATGATCCTCACCAAGTAGGTACAATTTCTTACTGACAATGATCCTCACCAAGTCGGTACAATTTCTTACTTACAATGATCCTCACCAAGTCGGTACAATTTCTTACTGACAATGATCCTCACCAAGTCGGTACAATTTCTTACTGACAATGATCCTCACCAAGTCGGTACAATTTCTTACTTACAATGATCCTCACCAAGTCGGTACAATTTCTTACTGACAATGATCCTCACCAAGTAGGTACAATTTCTTACTGACAATGATCCTCACCAAGTCGGTACAATTTCTTACTTACAATGATCCTCACCAAGTCGGTACAATTTCTTACTGACAATGATCCTCACCAAGTAGGTACAATTTCTTACTGACAATGATCCTCACCAAGTCGGTACAATTTCTTACTTACAATGACCCTCACCAAGTCGGTACAATTTCTTACTGACAATGATCCTCACCAAGTCGGTACAATTTCTTACTGACAATGATCCTCACCAAGTAGGTACAATTTCTTACTTACAATGACCCTCACCAAGTAGGTACAATTTCTTACTTACAATGACCCTCACCAAGTAGGTACAATTTCTTACTGACAATGATCCTCACCAAGTCGGTACAATTTCTTACTTACAATGATCCTCACCAAGTAGGTACAATTTCTTACTGACAATGATCCTCACCAAGTAGGTACAATTTCTTACTTACAATGATCCTCACCAAGTAGGTACAATTTCTTACTGACAATGATCCTCACCAAGTCGGTACAATTTCTTACTTACAATGATCCTCACCAAGTAGGTACAATTTCTTACTGACAATGATCCTCACCAAGTCGGTACAATTTCTTACTGACAATGATCCTCACCAAGTAGGTACAATTTCTTACTGACAATGATCCTCACCAAGTAGGTACAATTTCTTACTGACAATGATCCTCACCTGATCCTCACCAGGTAGGTACAATTTCTTACTTACAATGATCCTCACCAAGTAGGTACAATTTCTTACTGACAATGATCCTCACCAAGTCGGTACAATTTCTTACTGACAATGATCCTCACCAAGTCGGTACAATTTCTTACTGACAATGATCCTCACCTGATCCTCACCAAGTAGGTACAATTTCTTACTGACAATGATCCTCACCAAGTAGGTACAATTTCTTACTGACAATGATCCTCACCAAGTCGGTACAATTTCTTACTGACAATGATCCACACCAAGTAGGTACAATTTCTTACTTACAAGGATCCTCACCAAGTAGGTACAATTTCTTACTGACAATGATCCTCACCAAGTAGGTACAATTTCTTACTGACAATGATCCTCACCTGATCCTCACCAAGTAGGTACAATTTCTTACTGACAATGATCCTCACCTGATCCTCACCAAGTAGGTACAATTTCTTACTGACAATGATCCTCACCTGATCCTCACCAAGTAGGTACAATTTCTTACTGACAATGACCCTCACCAAGTCGGTACAATTTCTTACTTACAATGATCCTCACCAAGTCGGTACAATTTCTTACTGACAATGATCCTCACCAAGTCGGTACAATTTCTTACTTACAATGATCCTCACAAAGTAGGTATAATTTCATACTGACAATGGACAAAACATATCCTAAATTGCTATTTTTTTTTTACATAAACTAAACTTAACTCAAACCCCTCCCCACGAGGGAATGGGGAGAATGGCTGACCTAGGGATATTGAAATCTATGATTCAAACAATATCCGGATGATTTTTATATCCATGCAGAGAAAGATTTAAGCATTTCCTCCAAGTCTGGAGATAACTTTTGCAATATCGGTTAATTATCCCTTTGGGGTCCAACCCAGTCCTTTGGGGTTTAGACAAGAACCCCAGTGTTACCGTTTCCTTTGGACCAGATTAGCCGATAAATTAGAAAATCTGGGTTTGAATACTGGTCTATTTCGGATGATTTTTCTTTAACATTAAAAATACTTATTACTAGTTATATTTGAAGAATTTCATCTTTTTTATTTCTCATTAAGTCCTTGATGATACAATTTTCCTATCTGAGATGATGTACCTATCAAAAGTACAGTCATGCTGGAAAAATAGCTTTCAACACGTAGTTACAGTTTTCGGCAGTGGTACAGGGATCCTTAATGACAGATGCTGATCAATGTTCTGGACTTCAGGACATTTAGATTATTTGTACAATTCTCTACCATCAGTTGTCAACATGTCACAATTACCTTTGGTTCCTTCGTGTGTTCTGGACAGAGGACTTTTAATCTCTTACAGTAAACTTTCTGTTGTGTGTTGTAGTAGTCACAAAACATGGAGTTACCCTCTATCCGTGTTTTATAAATGGACCCGAATGATGTCTGTGCCTCAAACTGAAAAATAAAACGAAAGGAATCAGCATTGCTACAAATGTGGGACATACTAAAGATGAAGCTGGGAATTAACAATAAGTTGAAATGTACCAGGTAATGGTTTGAATCAAGACAGATATTTCTCTGGCTCAAGGAAACTCTACACCAGATTTCATGTGAAATTATTTCCTCCCCTGTAGTAAACTGTACATAGAGTGTTACCCCTCTCTCTGATATTAGGAAAACCCTCGTTAACTGGGATACCTTGTTATCTGGAATATCTTTATTACTTAAATATCCTGTTTACCTAGAATACCCTGTTTACCTGGAATGCCCCTGATTTTATGAAATGTTCTGTTCATCTGGAATAACCTGTTCCTATTGAATAACTTGTTAATTTCAAAATTGATTTGGTCCGATTTAAATGCAGAATTAAGCCAGTTTAGCAGAAATTAAGTTTTGATCCTGGAACCAATTAAATTTCAGCAAATCGTAAATCTGATCAAATGGTCAAAATGATTTTCTGATTTGTAAAAAAAGGTCTGTATGTTATATTATGTATAAGCAAGATGTAAACAGATGTCAGGCTAGAGAATTTATCAATACCTTTGCAAAGCACTTTTCCATGTGTCGGAGTGCCCCCTTCTGGTTGAGTTCAGCTCCACAAGTGACACAGTACATGCTGTATTCTGTATCATCTTCTGCTTCCTTCTCCTAAAATGTCAAAGGTCAAGCTCATCTCATCATCAATTTTAAATAACATTTTTCCAATTATTTCATTTTCAAAATCATAATTCATAAATCAATTACATGATTTATTTATTTGATACAAGTCTCTCTCTGTACACAACACTGTCAATTAGAATTGATCAATTTCCTGTATTAAACCTCGCTATCATTTCAATCTCACAGCTAAAGTACATTTATTGCATGAAAACATCCATCCACTGAAATTATTACATTTATTTCAAATCAATCCCTTTCTTCAAAAGATGTAAATTCAAATAATTATAATACTGCAATTATAATTACATATCTACATACAAATGTCAGCAGAAGTAATGCTTCTAATTTGACACATGTTGTAATCAGTTCAAAATATCAGTGTTAAGATGAGACTTTGGCTGAACATACCTCCTGGTCCGGAGCTATGATTGTATGTTTGACTCGCTCTAGAAGTGCGTCTAGTTCCTGATGCCGTAGATCAAGCTCCCCTAATTTATGCCGTGCCTCAAGTTGCTGCCTGCGGATTTTCTCCAGTGCTTTCTTGTTGTTTTCCTCCGTCACACAAGGCGTGCTCTGCCATTGCTGGATCTTAGGGGGCAGAAGTTCATAGATACGACTGGAACAGATAACAAAAAATGATATCCTTGAGTAAATGTCTCAACAATAAAGTGCATACCAGGAAACATTCAGTCTGTCAAATATTTGCCAAGTGTTTATTTCACTTTTTCACATGTTTTTATTTTTATTTATATATTACATGTTGTGTACTTAAACAAGCTGGCATGATCAATTTGCCCTAAATTAAGAGGGGGAAATGGCTTTAGTTAAACTATAGCAAAACTATCCAAGTATACAACAGTCTGAATAGAGACAAATGCATTCCTTCTGTGGGAAGTACAATGTAGCACACAAGTTCTAATGAAATGTGTTTAATAGCATACAAGTTCTAATGAAATGTTTAAACTATCTTGTATGTTGGAGATTGGACCTATGCTACATACTTTTTGGCCAGTTTCATGCCACACTCCTCGGAGCAGTACTTTGAGTTAGACCGGGCAGGCTCTATACATCCTGGTCCGAAACACTGGCGTGGCTCCTCGTCCTCCACCTCCCGTACATCGTCTACCTCTCCGCCACGCTTCTTCTTCCTCTCTGAACCGGTCTTATCTTTTAATTTCTACAAATAAGAAAAATAATTATTAGAATATTAATATGTTTGGTGTGTATGGGGTATTTGTCTTTAAAAGTCATTATTACTGTTTGACCTTGGAAAGGAAAATGAACATTGTGGTCCCTTTTTGGCCTGTGTTTCAATCTACCAGGTAGTTCTTTTTTTTTTCTTTCTTTAAATTGATTAAGACGATAAAACATCACATATGTATCATGATTTTTTCATTTCATTTATGGGTGACCAGTTTAAATTTATAGTGTAAATAGGTGAATGTGAAAATATTTCATTTTTTGGGGGGGGGGGGGTAAGCTTCACAATTGATAGGTAAAAATGTTTGATGCCATTCATGGATCATTTCATACCTTATAAACTTGATAAAGAAATAAAGAAATCAATTGAGAGGATTTTTCAAGAAATGTATGATTTGTAACTCTACCTGTTTTTTCTTGGAGGGTGAATGTTTGCTGCTTTCTTTCGACTTTTTTTTCCTTGGTGATCCCGACTCACTCTTCCTCCTCCCTGGCTTACTCTAAATTTCAAAACATGAAACATAAACAGTCAAGCTAAGTTTACACCACCACAGGTACAATGTTTTTCAGGTCTTTATCAAATCTCTGCAAAAGTCTGTTACATGTGAGTGAATTTATATTTATATTTTTTTTTCGAAATCAATATAAACCTGTATCTTTTATTTCAACATTTTTGCTCACAACATGTATCGTGATTTGTAACATTTTCAATTTTTTTTTTAGCTTTAAGAGGTTTTTGTGTCAAAAATACACATTTAAGACCAAAATGAAACCTTGGCTGTTCATATACTACATTAACATTAAGGTTACATCATTTACACAGTAGACAATAGCTAGATCAAGTGGCCTCAGTAAGTACATGTATAACTAAAATAGTGCATCTCATTCACCTTGATAGGTTTTTCTATGTTTTCTGAGGCACCTCCATCTTCATCTAAATCCATGAATTCATCCTCATCTTCTGAAAAACGTCTGAAAGATGAGAAAACAATCATAACATTGTGAAAGATAAATATGATGTTGGTTTTTTTTACATTTTTTTGATACATACAGTTGGACCTTTTTATCTGGAAGTACTTGTATAACCTGAAGACCCCATTTTTTTTTTTTAATCCCAGCTTAACTTTAAACCAAACCTTTCTTCTCCATTTGAATAGTCTGATACCCCAAAAATTTCCCACAGTCCTGCCGACTTTGAAAGAGAGAGGTTCTACTGGACTTTTACTGTATTTGCTGTAATTAGCGCCCCTACACTGTTCTGCGGAGGTATAGAAAATATAAGCACCCCTTCTAATTGTGACAAACAATCTGTTCTTTATTATGATAAGCTAAACATTTCTGTGTGCATTTTTACAAGAAAAAAACCCACAAATAATGATAATATGTGTACAAATTATCTTAAATTGATGGCTATAATGTCGTTCATCATGAGAACAACCCATTTTGGTCACAAAACAACGTTATTACTGACTTATAAATATGACATTTTTCGTCCAGGTTCTAGTTTTTAAGTGCCCACTTTGGAACCAATTTTTTAGTCGCCCTGGGCGCTTATTATGGCGAATACAGAAATATCGTAATTCTTAATGGCCATAGGACGCATGGAAATTCTGCAAAGAAAGGTTTTATATATTGATAATAGAATCAATCTAAGGTGTCTGAATCATCTACCAGAAATAAGGGGAATGGTTTATATGCTGGTAAAAATGGCAGCTGAATTATCTTATTGAAATGAAAATGACTGTAGTTGGATTATCTACTTGAAAGATGGCAGATTATCAAGGCAGTATATAATGGCCTTGCTATTTGATTTATCAAATCTAACAAATGGCCAATATGCTGTTCCTACACAAACATCTCACCCAGAAAAGCTTGTTCGCATAGACTCTGTTTCTGATGTGACTGTGCGTTGTGATTTTTCTGGTTTCTTCCCCGACATGTTCAAACCCTGTTCCAAAGAAAAGGTACATATAAACTAATTATGAAACAACAAGGAAAATCATTTCTACTGAAATGTCAGAATTTAACAAAAATTCCTAAAATTTATTTTACTACTCCCTGACAAATCTTCTAGATTTTTCATAGATTTTCAAAATTTGTCAAAGGAATGCATAATGCCTGAATGCTTAATTAGTTTTTTTTTCAAAATTAAGGTTCTAAGATATAATAATATGAACTTACTTTTTTATATAAGTTGAGCAAAAATTCTAGATATAATTATTCTGTTGCAGTGGTTTTGAAACCTAAATCACATTAGATGTCATTTCAATAGGCAAGTTATAACAGATTAATTAGAGTGTACTTATTTTCAACACTATCATTTTTCCATTTCAATTTTGAATGTGTTTGTATGGCCCACGGACATTTTTAAATACTTAACTTTTCATAAATACACAACTTAATCGCTATGCACAGGTGTTTCAAAGTAATTATTTCATTTCTTAAATATCAAACCAAAATAAGTGCAAACATTTATATTACTGAGACTATCAAACTCTGTCACACACTTATCCAAATATACATATTGATAGTGGAGAAACAGAAATTCTGTTAGATTCTGAACAATCTGTAAGATGAGTTGGCTAATGGCTATACATAGAAGATATATAATATATATTCTGTACCAATATCAGCAAACCACATGCTGCGCTTTTATATAAACTGTTCTCCTCCCTACAACCATGGGTAGGTAGGTGATCTTAAGAAATATATATTTTTAAAACTGAATTATGAAGAATTTCAATAGCAGTTGAATAAAAAGCAGATTTTTTTCTCAAAAATATGATTATTTTTTCTTGTAATATTTGTGTCACAAGAGAGCAAAGTACAGCAGTACAATACAATTATGGCAAGAGATAATGCTTCAGAATCAAGCTGTATATATGATGTTTATGAGCTGGCTGGAGAGATATAAGGGAGACAATCCAAAAGCTATCATAAAGCTATCTAATAATAATTGATACTCCTGTTTAATCTTAATTCGACCTTTGACTCTTTGTCATGACCTTGACCTTAACCAAAAGAGTGTTATGTAACACTTTTTCTCTATTAGTAATCAACATAATATGTGAAGTTTGGTAAGTAATAAGAATGGTCCAGGACACACAAACAGATGCCCTTTGACCCTTTGTCCTGACCTTGACCTTCACTGTGGGGGCTTAACAGAGGCTGACAATACATGGCTTGATCATGATAATCATATATATTACATTTCTGGTTTTTTTATTTTCAAAGAATAATGATGTGCAAGCAAATGTATGAATGACTTAAATATACAAATGTTTATAAAGGAGAGTCCGCCTGAAGAAGCCTGAGAAAGCAGAAAGGCCTTGCAGCAAAGTCTTTGTTTTTTTCAAAAGGAATGTATATTTCCCTTGATTTTGTAGATTATACTTGGTTGCACATGTTTAAATAGAGGGAGATTATCTCCAATCTAAATATAATAAAATCCTTGAAAAAAATAAAATAAAATGGAACGAAAAACAGAAAGAAAGCAAGCCTGACAAAGACACACTGTTTAGTGTTTACTCTGAACAGGACACTTAATAGGCATAGGAAAATGTGGTAAAATAAGGTTAAGAAATATAGAAAATAACACATGCATGAATAATTAAAAAAAAAAACAATAGTTAAAGAAATCCAATGATAGCTTTTGAAACCAAACAAAAACTTGAGCTATTCCATGATTGTCAAATGTTAGCAAAGGAAGACAAATCACACAGAAGCAGCTGATGTTATGTCTGAAGTAAGACCTAAAATGTCCCTGTCTTCCGATTCACAGACTTAAATATTTATAATTCTCTAATCACCCCTCTTTATTTATAGGGTTTGTAAACCTTATCAATGGTTTAACTATGTCTAAAGTAAGATCTAGGGTGTCCCTGTCTTCCGATTCACAGACTTAAAGATTTATAATTCTTTCATCACCCCTCTGTATTTATAGGGTTTGTAAATCGTATCAATGGTTTAATTCTTTCCTCTCAAGAGTGATTTATTGTGCTTGTATATATATCATATTATGTTATACCCTCATACTCGGTCACAAATGATTTATTTGTAGCAAAACATTTGTACAGTGAAAGATTATGATATATTCCATATGATACAATATTTCCAAGAAACTTAAAGTAAAAAATACAGGAATATTTTCATGTTTAGGAAAATCGGTACATCAGTTCCATTAATTAACATTGTAGTATTAAAACATACGAATGAATATTTCAATGGTGTCAAATGTTTTTAAATGGATCTCATTGTCAAAATGTATTATCTATCAAGCTGAAATGTTTACTTAATTTATATGATTTGAATTTACAAATAAACAAATTAGCAAATTTAACTACACTCTACAGTGCAACCAATTACCACTGCTGTCAAACACACACTTTTCTGTCAAACACACTTCAGACCCATAATAGACAAATGTGTTGGTTATCTTTTATATAGATAATTTTTAATGCTCAATTTTGTAGAGTGCGTGCACAGGAAACATACCACAACCTATCTTAAAACGCTTACCCCTTGATTCTTACGAAAACGGCACTGGAAAAAAAAGGTTTTCGTTACAATTACGGCTTGGTCAAATACATTATAGAGTTTATTTTATCATTTTATGTTATATAGCCATATTTAATTTAATTATTTTGTATTTACTACTACGGCAGTTAATATTTGGTGAAGAAAATTAATTCATTTGTTTGTTTGTAATTTTCCAATGATTACTGGTGCTTAAAATGGCATTTTTGATGTCTGCTGGATTAAATAACATTCAGATGAAGGTTATCGGACTTTAAAATCAAGATAACAGACATTTCAATAACATCATAACATTCTTGACCATGACCTTGGCCTTTCGAGTTCAGCACAAAATTTTGCAAAACAAAAACATTTTACTTACTCAAATGGTACATTTAAAATTTGCAATTCATTAAAATGAAAATAACAGACATAAAAATATCTAAAAGATCAATGCAAAACAATGAAAATATGTCAAAAATTACTTACAAAATTTAGGCATTGTCGCAACCTGCATTTTTGACGTATTTTATTTGGACCACCAAATTTTCTCATATCCTGAAAAAAAGAAACCGCAATGTATTCTTAACGATCATGCTTGCATATATGCTGTATAAATGTGGTAAAGGAAATCATCGATATAAAATTTGTAAAATATTGTCTTACATTTTTTTTTTATAAGCAAAATCCCTGGCCTTTTATTTGTCAAAGACTCCTATGTTCCTTTTCTATCATCAAACTTTTATTTGACAGCATATTCCATGACTAGTACATTGTTTCACTGGGAGGATTTTGGAGGTTCTGCCATCACCCTTATTTTCCAAAATGTTTAGCCCCAAGGGCACTTAATTAGAAGACTCTGATTCACACATGTATATTATTCACCTGTACATATAATGGAAAGTAATTTGGTTTATTTTCTTTTACATTCTGTTAACAGCCAGGGTCATTTAAGGACACGCCAGGTTTTGAAGGTGGAGGAAAGCCAGAGTACCCAAAGAAAAACCACCAAGCTAGGGTCAGTAACTGGCAACTGCCCCACTTGGGTTTCAAACTCGCCACCCGGAGGTGGAGGGCTAGTGGCAGAATGTTTGGACACCTTAACCACTTGGCCATCGTGGCCCCTATAATGTAGAGCAAAGGAAGACACACAGTCACTACATTGCTCTCAACTCTATACCCTGGTTATTGTAATGCTCATTTAGTTTCAGACCTGGAGGCCTGACAGTCAGCTGTTGATGCAGGTATCTTCAAGACACCACTGACTACCGTTATGGTATTATTATAACCTGTAGGATGAGAACCACTGATGACAATACTACTGACAAGCCTACCTTACAGAAGTCACACCTTCCACAGTCTTCTGTCCGATGACAGGCTTTAGTGACGATACTACTGACAACCTTACCTTACAGAAGTCACACCTTCCACAGTCTTCTGTCCGATGACAGGCTTTAGTGACGGTACTATCGACAACCTTACCTTACAGAAGTCACACCTTCCACAGTCTTCTGTCTGATGACAGGCTCTAGTGACGGTACTACTGACAAGCTTACAGAAGTCACACATTCCACAGTCTTCTGTCCGATGACAGGCTTTAGTGATGATACTACTGACAAGCTTACAGAATTCACACCTTCCACAGTCTTCTGTCCGATGACAGGCTTTAGTGACGGTACTATCGACAACCTTACCTTACAGAAGTCACACCTTCCACAGTCTTCTGTCTGATGACAGGCTCTAGTGACGGTACTACTGACAAGCTTACAGAAGTCACACATTCCACAGTCTTCTGTCCGATGACAGGCTTTAGTGACGATACTACTGACAAGCTTACAGAATTCACACCTTCCACAGTCTTCTGTCTGATGACAGGCTTTAGTGACGATACTACTGACAAGCTTACAGAAGTCACACCTTCCACAGTCTTCTATCTGATGACAGGCTTTAGTGACGATACTACTGACAACCTTACCTTACAGAAGTCACACCTTCCACAGACTTCTGTCTGATGACAGGCTTTAGTGATGATACTACTGACAACCTTACCTTACAGAAGTCACACCTTCCACAGACTTCTGTCTGATGACAGGCTTTAGTGATGATACTACTGACAACCTTACCTTACAGAAGTCACACCTTCCACAGTCTTCTGTCCGATGACAGGCTTTACATTCTCCACATCGCCTTGAAGACTTTTTTCTGGATTTTTCCTGCACATGACAAATTTATAGGTAAAAGATATAATTCTTTTAAATAATACGGCTATTCATTAGACTTTTCTAGCTTATCATGTCATTCCACATTATGTTGTCTCCCCTTTCCCAGCCACACCCTTTTCTAGCTTATCATGCCATACCACAGTAAGTTGTCTCCCCTTTCCCAGCCAAAACCTTTTCTAACATATGCCCATTCCACAATAATTTGTCTCCCCTTCCCCAGCTCATTACTTCTTCTTTCTTAGACCATCCACAAAACTTTTCTTAAGCCACTTATACAAAGTCACTCCTTTTCAAGCCTCTATCAATTACCTCCTCAACCTGAATTATCTCCCACTTCCACAGCCCCCATAACTTGTCTCCCTTTCTGCAGCCAACATTAACTGTTTCCCGCTATTGTTCCCAGCCCAGCTCATTAGAGTAAGGACATTGATCACCTTTTCACTGTACTTCCATTCCTGTCTTAGGCCTTCTCTCTCAGACACTGGATGAGAGGCAAACTTCTCTTTGTTCTTCTTCTTGGATTTATACTTGATATCAAGGCTAGGATTTTGCTCTGTAATTATCAAGAAATCATAAAAGAAATTTAAATCAAAGTCTGACTTTTATTTTTTTGTTTATTTGAATTATTTAGAAGGACAGTAATTTCAGGAAAATAATGTTTATAGGGAAGCCTTTCATTGAGGTAATTAACAGCAGTGCTAAGACTGGCATGTGTTCATCACCATCATTGTATTACCTGTCTGTGGATTCTTGTACACATTATAATTTGAACTTTCAGTGATTGTGCTTAAGGAGTTCAAAATTCACAGGAATTTGCTTTAAATGGAGATAAAAACTTTATTTGAAAACAATTCTGTCCATTTATTTTCTTGATTCCATTAAGTTCCATGCAATGGAATGCTTCCAATTAAGATTTTCGTTACAGACAGCATCTTAATGGGATTACTATTTTTCACTTCACAGTTAAATGATTCAGAAATTCCCATTTTATATTATTTAAGAAAAAGTGTAAATATAATGAAGAAGAAAATATCCCAGAAGGATCTTAGTGCCAACCATTGATTGGCCTGAATTAATGTTCTTCAAATTTTCTTCAAATTTATATTTAAAATCAAAAGGCATAACTAGGGATCAAGGAGAACCTACATATGAAATCTGAAAGAGATTCATCCATATTTGAAACACAAATATTGATACATGTACGAGTGTAGTCAAAATCCCAGATTTTTTTACCATTTGTAAAACCAAAATTTGAGAAAGATCCATTCAGTACTTCTCAAGAAATAGCCATAACAAATATTCAAGATGGCTAACTGTCAGCCATTTTGGCACAACTAGGGACTAAGGGTAACCTACATGAAATTTGTGACAGATCCATCCAACATTTTTAGAAATAGCTGTAATTGTTAAATGACTGCCAATATGAACTGATGATTGACTGACAATCAACAGCTTTTGATCAGCTTTTGTATCTGTACTGACCTCTACACATCTCAATCTGTACTGACCTCTACACATCTCAACCTGTACTGACCTCTATACATCTCAATCTATACTGACCTCTATACATCTCAATCTGTACTGACCTCTACACATCTCAACCTGTACTGACCTCTACACATTTCAATCTGTACTGACCTCTACACATCTCAATCTGTACTGACCTCTACACATCTCAATCTATACTGACCTCTACACATCTCAATCTATACTGACCTCTACACATCCCAATCTGTACTGACCTCTACACATCTCAATCTGTACTGACCTCTACACATCTCAATCTATACTGACCTCTACACATCTCAATCTATACTGACCTCTACACATCTCAATCTGTACTGACCTCTACACATCTCAATCTGTACTGACCTCTACACATCTCAATCTGTACTGACCTCTACACATCTCAATCTATACTGACCTCTACACATCTCAATCTATACTGACCTCTACACATCTCAACCTGTACTGACCTCTACACATCTCAATCTGTACTGACCTCTACACATCTCAACCTGTACTGACCTCTACACATCTCAATCTATACTGACCTCTATACATCTCAATCTGTACTGACCTCTACACATCTCAACCTGTACTGACCTCTACACATCTCAATCTGTACTGACCTCTACACATCTCAATCTGTACTGACCTCTACACATCTCAATCTATACTGACCTCTACACATCTCAATCTATACTGACCTCTACACATCCCAATCTGTACTGACCTCTACACATCTCAATCTGTACTGACCTCTACACATCTCAATCTGTACTGACCTCTACACATCTCAATCTATACTGACCTCTACACATCGCAATCTATACTGACCTCTACACATCTCAACCTATACTGACCTCTACACATCTCAATCTGTACTGACCTCTACACATCTCAACCTGTACTGACCTCTATACATCTCAATCAGTACTAACCTCTATACATCTCAATCAGTACTGACCTCTACACATCTCAACCTGTACTGACCTCTACACATCTCAATCTATACTGACCTCTACACATCTCAATCAGTACTAACCTCTATTCATCTCAATCAGTACTGACCTCTACACATCTCAACCTGTACTGACCTCTACACATCTCAATCTGTACTGACCTCTACACATCTCAATCTGTACTGACCTCTACACATCTCAATCTGTACTGACCTCTACACATCTCAATCTGTACTGACCTCTACACATCTCTATCTGTACTGACCTCTACACATCTCTATCTGTACTGACCTCTACACATCTCAATCTGTACTGACCTCTAAACATCTCAATCTATACTGACCTCTACACATCTCAACCTGTACTGACCTCTACACATCTCAATCTGTACTGACCTCTACACATCTCAATCTGTACTGACCTCTACACATCTCAATCTGTACTGACCTCTACACATCTCAACCTGTACTGACCTCTACACATCTCTATCTGTACTGACCTCTACACATCTCAATCTGTACTGACCTCTACACATCTCTATCTGTACTGACCTTTACACATCTCAATCTGTACTGACCTCTACACATCTCAATCTGTACTGAACTCTACACATCTCAATCTGTACTGACCTCTACACATCTCAATCTGTACTGACCTCTACACATCTCAATCTGTACTGACCTCTACACATCTCAATCTATACTGACCTCTACACATCCCAATCTGTACTGACCTCTACACATCTCAATCTGTACTGACCTCTACACATCTCAATCTGTACTGACCTCTACACATCTCAACCTGTACTGACCTCTACACATCTCAATCTGTACTGACCTCTACACATCACAACCTGTACTGACCTCTACACATCTCAATCTGTACTGACCTCTACACATCTCAACCTGTACTGACCTCTATACATCTCAACCTGTACTGACCTCTACACATCTCAATCTATACTGACCTCTACACATCTCAATCTATACTGACCTCTACACATCTCAATCTATACTGACCTCTACACATCTCAACCTGTACTGACCTCTACACATCTCAATCTGTACTGACCTCTACACATCTCAATCTGTACTGACCTCTACACATTTCAATCTGTACTGACCTCTACACATCTCAATCTGTACTGACCTCTACACATCTCTATCTGTACTGACCTCTACACATCTCAATCTGTACTGACCTCTAAACATCTCAATCTGTACTGAACTCTACACATCTCAATCTGTACTGACCTCTACACATTTCAATCTGTACTGACCTCTACACATCTCAATCTGAACTGACCACTACACATCTCAATCTGTACTGACCTCTACACATCTCAATCTGTACTGACCTCTACACATCTCAATCTGTACTGACCTCTAAACATCTCAATCTGTACTGACCTCTTAACATCTCAATCTGTACTGACCTCTACACATCTCAATCTGTACTGACCTCTACACATCTCAACCTGTACTGACCTCTACACATCTCAATCTGTACTGACCTCTACACATCTCAATCTGTACTGACCTCTACACATCTCAACATGTACTGACCTCTACACATCTCAATCTGTACTGACCTCTACACATCTCGCAGAAAAACTGCTTGATTGATCTGGCATCCAGCTGTGTGACTCCAATACAGTCACCATGGTACCACTCCTCACAGTTGTCACACCCTCTGTAAACATAAATACAAGTTTGTCACATCCTATACAGTCACCATGGTACCACTCCTCACAGTTGTCACACTCTCTGTAAACATAAATACAAGTTTGTCACATCCTATACAGTCACCATGGTACCACTCCTCACAGTTGTCACACCCTCTGTAAACATAAATACAAGTTTGTCACATCCCGTACAGTCACCATGGTACCACTCCTCACAGTTGTCACACCCTCTGTAAACATAAATACAAGTTTGTCACATCCAATACAGTCACCATGGTACCACTCCTCACAGTTGTCACACCTTCTGTAAACATAAATACAAGTTTGTCACATCCAATACAGTCACCATGGTACTACTCTTCACAGTTGTCACACCCTCTGTAAACATAAATACAAGTTTGTCACATCCTATACAGTCACCATCTTAACACTCCTAACAGTTGTCACACCCTCTGTAAACATAAATACAAGTTTGTCATATCCTATACAGTCACCATGGTACCACTCCGCACAGTTGTCACACCCTCTGTAAACATAAATACAAGTTTATCATATCCTATACAGTCACCATGGTACCACTCCTTACAGTTGTCACACCCTCTGTAAACATAAATACAAATTTGTCACATCCTATAATGTCACCATGGTACCACTCCGCACAGTTGTCACACCCTCTGTAAACATAAATACAAGTTTGTCATGTCCAATACAGTCACCATGGTGCCACTCCTTACAGTTGTCACACCCTCTGTAAACATAAATACATGTACAAGTTTGTCACATCCTATACAGTCACCATGGTACCACTCCGCACAGTTGTCACACCCTCTGTAAACATAAATACAAATTTGTCACATCCTATAATGTCACCATGGTACCACTCCTCACAGTTGTCACACCCTCTGTAAACATAAATACAAGTTTGTCATGTCCAATACAGTCACCATGGTGCCACTCCTTACAGTTGTCACACCCTCTGTAAACATAAATACATGTACAAGTTTGTCACATCCTATACAGTCACCATGGTACCACTCCGCACAGTTGTCACACCCTCTGTAAACATAAATACAAGTTTGTCATGTCCAATACAGTCACCATGGTGCCACTCCTTACAGTTGTCACACCCTCTGTAAACATAAATACATGTACAAGTTTGTCACATCCTATACAGTCACCATGGTACCACTCCTTACAGTTGTCACACCCTCTGTAAACATAAATACATGTACAAGTTTGTCACATCCTATACAGTCACCATGGTACTACTCCTCACAGTTGTCACACCCTCTGTAAACATAAATACATGTACAAGTTTGTCACATCCTATACAGTCACCATGGTACCACTCCTCACAGTTGTCACACCCTCTGTAAACATAAATACATGTACAAGTTTGTCACATCCTATACAGTCACCATGGTACTACTCCTCACAGTTGTCACACCCTCTGTAAACATAAATACATGTACAAGTTTGTCACATCCTATACAGTCACCATGGTACCACTCCTCACAGTTGTCACACCCTCTGTAAACATAAATACATGTACAAGTTTGTCACATCCTATACAGTCACCATGGTACCACTCCTCACAGTTGTCACATCCTCTGTTAACATAAATACATGTACAAGTTTGTCACATCCTATACAGTCACCATGGTACCACTCCTCACAGTTGTCACACCCTCTGTAAACATAAATACATGTACAAGTTTGTCACATCCTATACAGTCACCATGGTACCACTCCTCACAGTTGTCACATCCTCTGTTAACATAAATACAAGTTTGTCACATCCTATACAGTCACCATGGTACCACTCCTCACAGTTGTCACACCCTCTGTAAACATAAATACAAGTTTGTCACATCCTGTACAGTCACCATGGTACCACTCCTCACAGTTGTCACACCCTCTGTAAACATAAATACAAGTTTGTCACATCCTATACAGTCACCATGGTACCACTCCTCACAGTTGTCACACTCTCTGTAAACATAAATACAAGTTTGTCACATCCTATACAGTCACCATGGTACCACTCCTCACAGTTGTCACACCCTCTGTAAACATAAACACAAGTTTGTCACATCCTATACAGTCACCATGGCACCACACCTCAAAGTTGTCACACCCTCTGTAAACATAAATACAAGTTTGTCACATCTAATACAGTCACCATGGTACCACTCCTCACAGTTGTCACACCCTCTGTAAATATAAAATACAAGTTTGTCACATCCCATACAGTCACCATGGTACCACTCCTAACAGTTGTCACACCCTCTGTAAAATTCTCATTTCCCTTTTATCAATGGACACAAAAATGTTAACAGTTCTTCCTGAAATTAATTTCAAATTACTTAACTCATATTTAACATATTTTTACATGTATTCATTTCTGATAAAAGCAAAAGACATATTACATGTCTTACATTGCTAATTTATTTCATCACTGAATCATAAGTTGGAATTACAAATATCATGTCAAATACTGCATTACATCATTTACATTACAAAGATGATATACCAGGTAACCTGAACAAGTCTATCATTGAGTCAAAATAAAATATTCATTTTGAGATGAACCTTGTAAGCCATGCCAACTTCCTCATCAACAAGTTTTCAAATAATTTTTTATTGAGCAAGATAGGAATTTGAAGCGGCATTCTTTTCTCTAGCATGGCCTCCAAAGTTATTCAATGTCAGAGAATATGTGTTTTTTTAATAAGACTCAAGTATTTGTGAAATATAAATGTCTTTTCATGTCTAGATTCACATACTGACAAAGGCAAGGATACATATGTTACAAATCACAGTATTGTCATCTATTGAAAGAACAATTAATACACAGTGCCTTGTACACCATAATAAGCTGACTTACATCATAAAGCGACTACAGTCGGAAGAGCGACAGATACAGTATTGGGCCTCGGCCACATGTTCCCGGGGGCCCTCGGTGTGGTCCATCCTCCGGATCAGCTGGTTCACCTTTGCTTGTCGCTCCGGTAACAGGAACTGGTTGGCTATTCCGTCTGACTAGAGAACAAACAAATACAGAAAATGTCGGAAAGTTGTAAATCTTTTATTTATTTACTTGCACTTCAAAACCACACTATCAAGTTACATATATAGCATTATACACATTTTATACTTCCTGTTTCCCTATACAAGAGGCACCATGGGCCTGCATCAACTCAGTTATAAATCTCCCACTTGAAACCTACAGCGGGGTAACAGTATTTATGACTACAAGTCATTTAAAAGAACTTTTTCAAAGATTTACAAACGTTTCACATCAAGCAAGGCAATTTCAATTAACAAACTTTATAGCCCTTCAACTTACTAAATATCACCACCATATATCTTTTGTTTATTTGAATATAGTATTTTAAAAAAAAAAGGTTGATACAAATAAATGATGCCTTTGATATGGGTCAAAGTAATTCAAATGACAGCTTTAAATTTCTCCCAAGCAGTCTACTGGCAAATAATTCAGAAGAAGTCACATTCAAAATATTTTAACATATCTGACCCTGTGATTTTGAAAAAAGGTCAAGGTCATTCATTTGAACAAACTTGGTAAACGTTCAAGATCACCCAAGCATGCCACTTATCATCACCCTGGGCATTTCAGTTACCGGTATTCTAATGAATTTGTTTGAAGATTTTATCAATTTTACCATATACCAGGTATAGCCTTTATATAGCCTTTGACCTTGAAAGTTTATATAGCCTTTGACCTTGAAAGAGGGTCAAGGTGATTCCTTTGAACAAATTTGGGAGTCTTTTATCCCTCGATACTACAGGTTTTTCCCCATTACCCTTGGTCTATTGGTTATATTGAGGGTAAATATATTTGTTCCCAGTAACTTTGAAAGGTGGTTAAGGTCATTAATTTAAAAAAAACTTGGTAGCCTGTCATTTCAGCATGCTACAGACTCAATATCTGCAATCAGGGACTTTTGATTATTGAGAAGATGTTTAAATCAAAATACTGATGGTGCACTAAGCTCACTTATCCTTTGGTCATGGGAACTAATAATTATGATCTAGTAGCAACTCTTGATATGCTTATATATGTCTGTCAGGATCATGATACAGTAGACTTTGTTTGTATCAGTTTGCATTTAAAGATTGGTTAATGGATTGTATCCCAACTCACTGTGTTTGTCTTTTTATGCCCAGGAACTGTATAGTTTTGGGTTGGGGTGTCTGCAAGGGTGTGACAGACCATGGGGTAAAATCTAAAATCATGTTTGTGCTCATCTCTTTAAACCCAGCAACTGTATATATAGTTTTGGGGTGGGGATCTCAAAGTATAAAGTTATGACTCAAGAATCAAGTCTGCAACGGAGGGGCAGAACTGGGGGTCAATTCTAAAATCATATTTGTGACTGTCTCTTTATGCTCAGTAGTTGTATATTAAGTTTTGGGGTGGAGATCTTAACCCTTTAAAACTTATATCAATATTGCCAAATGGACTACCTTACTTTTGGACCCACACCTCAGACCCTGGGGGCCAGCCCCATCATTTGTATAAATTTTATCCCGGCCACCCAGGAATGCTACCACTGATATATGAATGTCATACATTACTTAGTTTATTGTGCCACTTTTGGCCGCCCTTCAGGCCCCTGGGAGGTCAGCCTCATCATTTGTATAAATTTGAATCCCTGCCACATAGGGATGCTTCCTACCCAATGTTATTAAATTTTGAATAAGCGGTTATGAAGAAGAGGTCATTTGATGACGGACGGATGATGGACACAGAATAGCTCACCTTGGTCCTTTGGACCAGGTGAGCTAAAAATACATTTAGCTGGCCCCAGCTTGATTCCCTGATTGGATAAGAAAAGATAAATATATTGGGTTGCCTTCCTGACCTCATAGGTTTTCTAGGTAGTATTCTCATTTCCTATATAGACTTCAGTCATGCTTCTATCAAGGCCAACAAAAATTAAAATAAACAAAAGTACAGGGTAAGTAAATAAATAAGTAACAGTTCATTTTTCATCAATTCCTAAAAAGTCTGATTTCAGATGTAAAACTAAGCAGACTGTAACAGAACCTGTATAAAATAAAACAGTACATTGTATAAGGAAAGTTTGACCAGAAACATCTATCACAGACACAACACTTACAGAAAAAGACATTTATAAGGAGGGAACCATTAGTTTGTTTAATAGCTATATAGCTGTATCACATCACTGAAACATTATAATTATATACAGTAAACGTTAATATATTTTGACATTCAATTAAAACAGTGACATAGAAAGAAAATCTTACTCACACAGGTGCCTTCTACTCTCACTCTGATTCACAGACACATGCTGATTGATTGTGTAATTTATAAGCCAATATGACCCCAACTTCCTGTGTAAGTGATTCACACACTAACACGTGTGTATTGAGACTCCAGTAACCAAATTCCACAACTGTATGATGTCCACTTGTTGTTTATCTCTATGTGGAAGCTGTCAGTAACAGTTTATAGGACAGAGACACATATATAAGTTACCTGTCTTTCTAGTGTCCTAATTTATCTTTGTGAGTGTCAGAATCGTCTCTGTTTGTGAGAGTAAATGTTTATAGCGGGCCTGTACATGTGGAGGTCAGGGTAAACTGACACATGTAAGATCACACGTAGCAGCAACCTAATCACCAATAGTGCACTAAAACCAAGAGGCCCACAGGACCTGTATCAATAATGCTTGTATGACAAGAATATAGGAGTTTGAAATGAAGTTAAAAGAATTATAATAATTTATCCCCGATCTTGAAAAGGAAACAGGAACAGGCATGATTGTATTTCACCAAAATAGATATAAATATATATATATATATATACCCCTTTGTGACATGTAAATGATGTCATGTAAAAGGTTAACTTCATTTATTTTACAACAATTATGACACCCAAAACTTTTTTCAACTTATAAGAATCACTTTTATTAGCCTTAATATATAGCATTACATACCCGTCAATTAACCCTTCCTCATTACGAGGGAGATTCCCTAATTTTGACCAAAATTTACCAATCTCCCTCGAAATCTCCCTCTTCCAAGTCCAAACTCACACAAACTCAAAATCTACATCCTGTGGTCAAATGATCCCCTAGTTACTGCAGGGTGTGTGTAATGACCATAACAGGTGTGATTGGATCAAATGAATACTTTTTGAAGGTATTTTGATACATAAAATGGGAAAGACAAATTGAGCAATGCAGTTTCAGTCGCATTTCACGCACTTTCTCCCTCATTAAGGGAAATGTCGGCTGAGGGAGATCTCCCTCATTGGAGGTTTCAGAGGTTAACACCTATGACACTAACAAATGAAGGAGACTGAAGTACCTGAAGAAAACCAAGGTAGTTGGGCATGCTGACCCTTAGCCTTACATTTCACGTCCATCATAGAATCGAAGACGTTTTATGCATAAGCTGACCACCCCTAGTGAATTGGGGACATTTGAATAACGATTATAAGTTACAGGCAACTTAAATCACCCAATATGTTCTGATGTGATCATGAGGTTATACAATATATGTATGGCATGTGCATTAATAATTGTACATTACACAAACAAATGCTATTAAAATATACCCAAGCTATAGCAATTAGAACTGTATCATGATACAAGATGCAATAATGCATGTACAAAGTCTGCATGAACTTAACAACTTCATAATGATAAATAGGATTCTGTATATATACAATATGTACTAGACTATAACCGTAAGCTTCTTTACCACAAAGCTTTAGGGAGTAACACATTCCTCATATTATACTGCAACTTTAATAATCAATAAAAGTTACATCGTACTTAATAAAATATTTATATAATATAGGATTGGTTTCAATGACATTTTCCAACTTTTCACATTAGTAGAATTCACATAATCTATCTTTTACTCAAATCTGTGTTTAATTAGCATGCCATTACTTAATTTTTATGCTCAAACTTTCTATGAAGAAAACGGTTAAACCCCTCGAAAAATTTGGAAACATTTGGGTAACTTTGCACATAGATAATTTCAGTTTTCTTTTAATTATTTTAAGCGCTGATCTCAGTAGATACATCACGGCAGAATTAACTCGCAACCATCAGTTAGGATTTACATATAGATATGTGAGAGGGTCTACATAAGAATAACTTAAAAAGCAATAAAATAATGAAGCTTTTTTGACTATGTGCTTTTTATGTTAAATATTGTGATAAAGTTGACAAGTGCAGCAAATACTTGTACAAGGAATATTCATCATTCACATGTACAATGATTTTATAATCGTGACACCTGCTATATATATATACAGTAAAAAGTTAGATATTAACATTTTTTGAAAGTCCCAAATAAAGCCCCATTGTCCCAAACAATTACATGTTTGATACCACAGTGGGAAAATGATCCAAATGCAAATGGCAAACACAATGCCTATTATATTTTAACTGTATCACTCTATACGACTAATCTGAAACCACATGTATGTAATTCTATGTATGCAGGCTACTCTAAAGGGTAATAGCCATTATTACACAGTCAATAACTTTAGTGTCAATAATGATGACAAAAGAGTACAACTGGGGAATTATATATAGGCATTGCCTTTCTCCATTTTAACCAACAGGTAATATATAACAGCAGATATATTTATTTTGAAAAAGATTTAATATTAAAGTTGAGCTTGAAATAATGTTTTTTACAATTTAGATTCTTTAGAAAACAATTCTTATTTCCATATCCAGCAACTGAAGCAGGTAATATAGAGAAAATTTGAGCAAATCTTGAATACTTTTGGCACGATGCTGTACCTTTAGCACAATAATTGTGACTATACACATGTAAATGATAAAATACTTTGACTATATCATGTACACTGTACTTACCATTTTGTCTGTTTTTTAGGTTAGACTTGTAGATATGAGACCCCTCCAAGGACCTCTATCATCGATTCGTCAGAGTGTACTCCTAGAAAAAATATTAATTTAAAAATGACTCAATATCTTTAAAACATTTAAAACACAACTGTTAACCGATTTTTTGAATCTACCCTTTTCATTCTCTAAAAATAAAAGTGTTATTTAATTTTCCCCGCCCCCAACTGGTTACATTACCATGGGAGGGACGGGACAGGACGGACATGCCAGGTAACACTATATCCCTCAAATGGAGCTGGATGAGAAAAACACAAACAAGGCTATATCTCCAAGGCTTCCATGGAAATTAATCAAAACTTTTAATATATTTATATACTGGTAGATGTCTGACTGACGCCAAATTATTATCACCTATTTATGTTTTTAACAGGATTTCCAACTTATTATAAAGTAACTGCCCCTTATACGGAATAAGAAATTTGATAGCTAAAAACACCTAGCTGAAAACTAGTTTTGTACAAGTGCCAAGCTTTTTATATATTACAAAGAAATTAATTAGTTTAAATAAGACTAGTATTGATCAGTCTGATGAAAACTACTGTATCAATATCTCTCAAACTTTGCATACAATTATACTTAAAGGAATAAAGAAAATGTCTAAATCAATACTTTTGGTTTGTAATTTTTGTATCAATTCAGAGTAATGTTTTTCTTAGCTTGCTTATAGGTAAAAGCAGTGTGCTAATATATGCATTACTGTCTGTGGCAATTATGAATGGTGGCCACGTAAAATATAGATTAGAACCTATATGTTTTTGTCCTCTGCATCAAAGATATAATATGCAACAGACTTTTGACCTATCCATACTGAATTTACACCTTGGTATTTAATTTTACATAGTTATACAAACAATGAATTCTACGTACATTGGGCATGAATCAATTTAATCAACTGCAACATGATCATGATGATTGCATTGCCCAGTATCATGTATCACAGTACAGTCAGGGTATCTTTTAATTAGTATGGAAGTACTATTGAAAATCAATTGCCATGGGCAAGTAATACTTTTTCACTCAAATCAACAAGTATTATTTGTGAAGCATTTGGACATAAATATTCACTATGAATCTAGATGACACTGATTTAATTTTTAAACAAAGGGCCTTATTTTTTAAATGGACCTTAATTGCTCACCTGATCTACAGCTTAAAGCCTAATTTCCTTTTTTAAGACAAGTCAACTTTTCATTACATGCTACCACACAAATACCGTAAGCCAGGGCCTATTGTTTATTCAAAAGAAGCTTCAACTTTTCACACAAATGACCCTCATGCCAGCTTGCTACAGGCCTATTTACATATCTGCAGAACCCAGACTTTTTTTTATTGAGAGAGAAGTCAGTTGAAAAATAGTTTTGACCCTTGTGACCTTGAAAGTTGGTCAAGATTATTAATTAAAGTAATGACAGCCCTTTATCACAACATGTTACTAGCAAAATACCAGTACTTTTAGCCTTTTGGTTATGGAGAAGTTGTTTGAAAATTAAATCACATTGATCTCTCAGTGACTTTGAAAGTGGGTCAAGGTCATTTATTTGAACAACATAATAGCCCTTCATCCCATCATGCTACAGCCTAATATCCATTTTGAACTGTCGTCTAACTTTGGCTTAATGTTTAAGTGGTCCACACCTATATTATTTTGAATTCTTTAGAATTTTCTGCATGTTGATAACTACTCCTGCTTATGGATGAGTTAGAAAAACAATGATGTGGTATAGTTGTATGTCTGACACCAGATTTACACGTACAGCTTTAAATTTAATATAATTCTGTAGGCTAACAATGCAAATTTAGATTTCATTGACTATTTAATATTGGATAAAAATGCATGCGGTTTATTTAATGCATGTATACAATTTGATGTATGTTTAACCAGAACTGTCGCAAGGATGGGTGACTAAGAATACACCCGCAACCCCATGAGATAAAATAGATGAAAAATAAATTAAAGGTGCATTTAACACTTTCAAAAGGAGTCGGAATACGAATTTCTTCTGAGCTAGGGCATACCTCCATACTGTGTTAACTCTTTCCACAAAAGAAATATGTTGAAAACTGAGAGATACAAATGTAGCATAGCCAGTCAAAACATGTTCATCTAAAGGGGGATAACTCTTAGTAAAGGGTTGAAAATTTAAATACAAAGTCATTTCATAAAGTGTTCCCACAAAATTTTGATGAGATCTGTTGAAAAATGAGCGAATGCATAGTTGGACCAGGGACTTAGATAGCAATCTGAGTCCGTGGTTGGACAAATTTAATTGTGCTCATTTTTTATACAAAAGGGGGGATAACTATCTGTAAAGGGTCGAAAATGCAAAATTACTTCAGGGGCACATCTCAATATTTTTCAATATTCTAACAAATTTTTTTAAAAATCTGTAAAAAATTAGCGAATCCATAAAGGTACAGAGAGACTGATGGAAGGATTTAGGACGAGCTGATCCCAGTGTAACCCCGGGCCACTCTCCCTAACTTTGTTGCGAGGGGTATAATAGACTTAGATATATTTGAAGATAAATTCATCAAGCATGGTTGATTAACACTGAAATAGACATAAAAAGAAAAGTTGATGTAGCATGCAACTAATAAGTAAAAGATTAGTGTTTTGCTATTTTCATTTTGGAACTAAAATATCTGTATATGATAATTTTTATTAAAATATCAGCATTAATGACCTATTTCTTGACTTCGTTATCATCACTATATGTCTTTTTAATAGCTCATGTACAATAAAATATCTACTGTAGTAGGCTAGATCAACTATTTTTAGAGATCTGGGCATTGAATCAAAATGTGTATACATGCACATTACACAGAGCTATAAGCAGTTGTTCGAGTCATACAACATCATAATTAAGACGTTTAATATAATAAACCTAAGTATAATAACTTACCAAACTATCTTTAGTGGTTGTTCATCCTCTATAAATAATTGTTCTCGTGAAATAGTGTTGTGCATTTCGCGAGACAGAAGCATATCTGAACGCAAGCATAAACACAATGTGTAATACGTCACAACTTTTTGTGTTCTAGCCCGGAAGTAGTTGAAACCGGTAATCCCAGCCATTTTCACAAAATCCTGATGCTGTGAGGAAAGACGCAGACGAAATGGAAGGACTTATTCCAGTTATCAATAAGTTGCAAGATGTATTTAATACAGTGGGATCAGAGACTATATTACTGCCACAGATCGTTGTAATTGGTAACCAGGTAAATAACGGGAAGGAAAATTAGCAGCAATGTTTTGATTTCACTTTTGATTTCAATGTCATGGGAGTAAAACAACATCAGTCGTCTGTTTCTCGCATCAATACAATAAATATATTACCGCTGCATATATGATAAGACAGTTAAGAAAACGAAACTGTGGTCGTTAAGTTTGACAAACCATTGTTTTTGTTGCATCAGATAAAATAAATCCACAAAACACAAGTAATGGTTATATTTAGACTTGGACAATGTCCGAGGGGTTCGGACTAGTAGTAGGCCTAGTACTCTGCTCCACAAAATATTGGGACGGCTGCAGGCGGCTCTCAGAGTCATATTTAGCAACCAGTCCACGGATCGGATGTTACCGATTAATATTTGATTAAGTCATGTTGTACATTATGAAATAGATTTAAAACATACTTAGAATATGTGATACACTACAGTTTGAAACAATAATTCAATATTTACCTGGGATAACCCATAAAACTAATTAAAACTAAAAATTAATTCTAATTGGCATACTTAGCTTGCCAACTCTCCCGATTTTGGACTGCTTCTCCTGCCTCTCGATTTTGAGAAACCCCCAGGCCAATTATAATATATGGATTTGTTTGACTTGTAGTCACTATTAGTCAAACAATATCAATATAATAGTTGTTGCGTGCGCCTTTGGGGCATTTAGCTCAACCATATCACCTTCTTGTGATTTGTGGAGCCCTTCACTCAAGAATTTGATACTGCTTAAATAACAAGACTGACTTAAGTCCAGTAATGGTCTTACTGGTAATTGCAAGTGGTGTAACTATGCCCCAGGGGGCTGTTATTTGTGTGGGAGGGGGACCAAGCCCACATAGCCACAGGTATTCTGCATTCATCCTCACTCGAGTATAAATCGATTACCACCTGATCTTGGTTTATCAGTTGATTTTCATGTACTTTTTTTTCTCACAAATTTTGGTGTAATCTAAATTACAATAATATGTATTTTAAAAAATTTTATTCATATTGTATAATATCGTTATAAGAACACCTTCAATATCCATGTCAATGTTCTTCAGATACTGATCGAAAATATTGTAAAAAGAATTCACAAAGCAGGGGTTAATCTAGGATTTGGGGAATACTTAACCCTTTATGAAATTTAGGGGAAATAGGTCATATTAGGGGAAATGAAGGGCCGCTTAATGTTCATCATTGTCATCAAATATTTAAATGATCATGACCGAAAGTATGACAGAAAACGGAAGCAGATCAATTTTGTATTTTATAGATTATCACTTCGGCGAAAAGGATAAAATGTGAAAGTTGTCTTGAATTGTTCTTTAAATTTTAATATTTTACAGCTATTCTTTGCTATAATCCTTTCATATTTCATCAAACATAGGGGAATTTCCCCTGTTTTGAGTGGATTTTTTTTTATGGGGAATTTGTTTTTATAGAAAGGGGAAAACACTATCAGTGGGGAATACTACCCATTTTCGGTAGTAAAATTGGTCTAGATTAACCCCTGCAAAGTATGTGATGGCTAGGTCTATAGAAGTGTCGCCATGCGGTTTCATCACAACAATGACAGGGGTTTATCTAGACCAATTTTACTACCGAAAATGGGAAGTATTCCTCACTGATAGTGTTTTCCCCTTTCTATCAAAAAAAATTCCCCATAAAAAAATTCACTCTGTTGACTAGTGATGAATGAAGCTAGCTATCAGCTGTTTTGCGTATGTACATACATGCCGATACGTGTTCAACAATGTAACAAGGGTTAAGCACCATGTGACACCGGCAGCTTAAAGTACATGCGAATGGCAGGAAATTTACAATAGTTAATGTAAATATAAAGATTGAAAGTCTATTTTATTGTTTGCATCGGCTGATGAAGTCAAGTGAACCTCATGCAAATGGTACATGAACTGCGAACAGTTCACTTCATTTGCACGAGGTTCACTTGACTTCATCAGCCGATGCAAACAACAAAATAGACTTTCAATCCTTGAAGGAAAATGTGGAATTTTAAGACTCCTAATGTTTCAAAAGTTATGAGGTGCTGAAAAATAAAATGACTATTACACAACACAAACGCCAATAAATGAATCATTTATTGATTCAAATTGAAGCTGCTCTTATTGTCACCGACTGTGAACACAGCTCCTATAAAATCTATAAGTAACATGAGAAAGAGTCCTCAGTTTTCATTTGTTTCAAATTTCCCATAATACAGTGGATGCCATGAGTGACTAAGCAACAAAACAACTGATCGGGGCTGAAAACAAATTATAGTATTGTTTAAAAGACTTCTGGGCCTCTTGGTTTGTTGATAAGTCATCTTCTGATATTCTGTTTAGTGTCAGAAAAATTCTATATTTGCTTATAGCAGTGCACTATCTGGCTACATAATGGCCATACTATAGACGTGGTGTCTCGGTCAGAATGAATTCCTGCTGTGAAAATATCTCAATTAACAGCTGATTAATAAACAAGATTTAAGGTCATAGGCAAAGAAGGATGGGGTATTTGTGTGTGCAAATTAAATCTACATGCTTTGTTCTTGTGTGGCCTGAAACGGGGAATAAAGTGTTGCCTTTTCCATCATTCTGTTATTCAATAATTTATATTTTTGTTATAGTTCCCTTTCTGCTCATTTATTCTTTATTGGATATAGATACCGGTATCTGAACTGCAGTTCGGTATGAAGCTGTGTAATTGTACAATTCATGTCAATTAAGTTCTGACTTGGTGACAGGTCACCATTTTTCCCGCATGCTTGTGAACCTATTGCCTAAATTCACTTTGAAAATTTCTTCTTCCACAAAATTGGTATATGACCTACATTGAAGAGCTTTGTCTTACACAAGTTGATATTTTCTTAATTTTTTTACAGAAGTGATATTACTTATGAAAAAGTGCATCTGTCTTAGTAATATTTCTACTATTAGCCACACAGGTTACACATCCACTTCTGTGGAATTATTGTTGTATTTTGAAATGTCTTTCACCAATATAGTCATGTGATCATGATCTCTATATGTCTGTACCACTTTACTATCACCTTGCTCTCTAACAAATGCAGCACATGCACAACTCGTATATAAATTCTCATGCATTCTATAGATCACATGCACATTGTACAAAGAACCTACAATGTATTGGCCAAGGACTCGCTCAAGAAGATCATGAATTTCTTACCTATTGTTAAAAGTTATTCAAAAGTTTGAATTTGGTTCCAGAGTTCCGGCAAAAGTTCTGTGGTAGAGAGTCTGGTTGGGCGTGACTTCCTTCCACGAGGGACAGGTATTGTGACAAGGCGCCCTCTGGTGCTGCAGCTCGTCCATGTGGCCAAGAATGATACTGAGGCCAGAAAGCTAGAAGGGGGAGGTAAGCAATGACAAGCTGTAATACTTTTCATACTGGAAATTGTTGGTGAACATTCACTGTAGTATATAATTTATCATAACTGATTGCAATTGAGTAGAAGGGGATTCCCATGGCGCAAAAGTAAAGACATTGGAGAAAAAATGGCTCAATATAGATAGTGAATGGGCAGTATTACTACCTGTCATATACAATGCACATGTATATATACATTACTGTGGGGCCAATTCTAAATAATCTTAATATTTAATTATCCAAAAACTGTACTAAACATAACACTGTGTAAATAATAGCATATTTGATGATTTTAGGAAGTGTAAAGGCAGAAGAATGGGGGAAATTTTTGCACACAAAGGAAAAAATCTATACAGACTTTGCTGAGATCAGAAGAGAAATAGAAAATGAAACGGATCGGATGTCGGGAATAAACAAGGTGAGAGCAATGTAATGTATTTATTTTTGAAAATCAGTTTTGAAAATGAGTTTTTTCTTAACGACTATAACTGTTTCAGTACTGCAACCCGAGTCTGAAATCAGAATTCGTATCAGCTGCTGTTATCAGCTATGCTCATCCCTGCAACAATATCATAGTGGATTTTTAATCTATTGTTCAAAGTTGAACTTCTGAAAAAAAAGAGGCTATTGTGAACCAGTTATCATTTGGGGTTGTTATAGACATTAGACACACATCTACTTTTTCGCTGCAGCTTGGACACATTGAATGATGCAATTTATTGTCTTCAAAATACCGATTGCCACATTTAATTTGATCCCAATAGGCATTGATTTTGGTTAGGCAGTTGTTGAGTTTCTAAACACAAGTAAATTTTATCGCATTTTAGTAAATTTCTGTGATTATATTTTGTATAATTATAAACATCTCTGTAAGTGTTTTGATAACCAATTTATGAGCATTTACATCAAAAGCACTCTGCAAATCGCAACTTCGTCAAAAAAGAAAGTCACATGATAAAAAATATGTATTCTGCATATATAGCAATTTTTTTTCTTATTACAGTAAACTCCACTTAATGTCACGTCGGTTAATATCACTTTTCGGTTATTATCACGTTTTCTTCATGCACCGTTTTTCCTGCTATATAATCTATGTAATGCCATTCTTTTAATATCACTTGTTTCCAGGTGGATTTCGGTTAATATCACTTTTTTTTGGCCACTATCACACAAAAATTACAGGTAAATGTTAGAAATAATTTCATATAAATGCCCCGGGGACTCGAGTTTCACACCTGAAATCGCTATGTTAACAACGCCGTGGTCAGCTGCGTCTTTTTCACACCTACCTGATCACTGCCGTACTAGTCGAACAATAGATTGACTTGGCATACCGGAGCAAAGATTACACCTTTGGGTGAGGGAACCCACACTTTTGTAATCTTATATAACGCCATGTGTGATTTAATGAGTTCCTAACACGAGTTCCATTTTTCATTTCAGCTCGTCTTAGATCGAATTCACGTTGTCGTGAAGAAGGCTTACAAGTGGATGGTCTTCCGTAAACATGACGAAATATTGATTGAAATTAAAATAAAAAGTGTCTTTTAAACAATAAGTGTCCAATTAATTAATTTAAGCTAATGTTCACGTAAAATGCAGAGATATCGTCTTTGTTATGATTTTTAAATAGCCAAAGTACGACTCCGACATGCCGTGATTCTAGGCAGGCTGGTGAATAAATACAAGTGCCGAGACTAAATCTTATCGCGTGGTTGTTTTATTTGCATAGAGGTCATCCAATGAAACGTCACGTTTCAAAGGTAAAAGTTCATTTCGCGGTAGCGCTATACAACCGACAAACTCTGTGAACACGATGTCGCACTTGCAGCGAATATCTAAAGAAATTAAACAAACAACAGATTTCACAAGCGAAAAACCAGTATACATATCAAGATAACGGTAAATATTTACGGAGTGTCATGATTTCAAAACACGAATTTGATGCAGAATACCAGCCACTTGTATGCCTAACGTTACATCACTACAGTAGGCCTACTGCAGTAAACAATCGCAGTACGTTTCGTCCCTGGTTTCGTGTGAAGCTAGCCTACTGATAATATTACGTACAAACAATATATATGAAAATAAGTGCATTCCAGAATAAAACCAAAGATTATACGGTCACTGGAGTGAAAAAAACATTGTTAGTGATAAAATATCTTTATTCAACAATCTTCTCTGTTGAGTCACAGCACTACGACATTTAACCAAGTCCACTTCCGGTTTTGAGGGCTGAAAAATGTCAGAAAATACGTTTTCTTTTAATATCATGTTCCGGTTAATATCATGTTTTCCCCGGACAAATGAGAAGTGATATTAAGCGGAGTCTACTGTAATAGAGTGTTTTAACTTAAGCCAGGATTAAATGATGTCATGACTTTCATGTGCTATTACCGGTGTATCAAAACACAGATAACATAGAATTCTCTTGCCATGTGAACAAGGCAATAGCATTAGGAAGCAAACCTGCATATTTTTCGTTGTCTGTACATGACAAGTCAAATGATATTTAAAGCCTGGAAATCATGATAAATTCAAAGTTTTTCCTTGGCCTTGTAAGTAAAGAAGAGGTCATAAGTTATCAATTCGTAAACAAATATCTACACTTTTTAATGTATCATTGTTAATATCTGTAAGGAATGGTATTTATATCTCAGTAAATTAATTAATTTCAGTCTGTTATTGATAGAAATAAAACAAATTCATTATGATTTATCATTGGTTTTACAGGGAATTTGCCAAGATCCCATCAACTTGAAGATATATTCACCAAAGATTGTGAACCTGACCCTGGTGGACTTGCCAGGGATGACCAAAGTCCCTGTGGGAGACCAGCCACAGGACATAGAGGGACAGATATACGACTTGTGTTTAAAATACATAAGCAATCCAAATTCAATCATTCTAGCTGTAACTGCAGCCAACACAGATATGGCCACCTCAGAGGCACTGAAGCTGGCCAGGGACGTGGATGTTGATGGTATGTTGGTGTATTGTTACACTTTTGTTTGTGAAATCCTGCTCCATAAATGATTAACAATCATTAATTATGCATGAGAAAAATAGTCACTTTTTTGTCTGTCTCTTATAGGCAATATTTTGCAGGCCATTTCAGCAAAATTAAAAAAAAAAAAAACACCAACAAGTATATTAGTATATGCTTGCTATCAAGGACTCGCACAACTAAATAATTTACTAATTTAGCTTTCAAGCTAATAACTTTAATATTTGAAGTTCAACACTAGTAACAACTACCTAAGTTCACAGATACATACATGGCAAAGACTTCAAATGGCTTTTTATCAGGAGTTTCATGGCATTTTAGCTCGCTACAGGCATCTGCTTCGAGCAACGAGAAATTTACATGTAAAACCAGTGAAATGGGACAGGAACACACTCTGACTTTTGACCCGATATCAATCCACCATCACATATCAAAATCTACCAAAAGTATACATTTTTGTAAAGTTAAATATCTATAGATTTCATTCAATGCAGAATATGTCAACAGTTACCTATTTAAATTACTCAGAATCACTGAACTTAGCTGGAACAAATTTTCGGTAGGGACTACAATCATATGAAACACTTGGTGATAGGCTGTTTTAGTTGTGTGAGTCCTATTAATGGCAACACTGGAATAGTAGCTACTTAGTGATATGTGTATAGGGCTGCATTGCAGTTTATAACACAGATTTTTACTTACCCTGTATTATAAGTTGATGTGGTTGGCATGATGATATAGATGTCAGGTGTAGCGAATGGCATGTGATCTCAGCCAAATGTTTTGATTGGTTTGTTTCTGACAGGATCAAAAGTGTTGAAACTCAAAGGTACTGTGTTTAATGCTGTTCTGTTATATTCCCAGGTCGTCGTACTCTGGCAGTGGTGACCAAGCTTGATCTGATGGACCATGGGACAGACGCTATGGATGTGCTCTGTGGACGAGTGATCCCTGTCAAACTCGGCATAATAGGTGTAGTCAACCGTAGTCAGGCTGACATCAATACAGCCAAGGTAAGACGCCTCCTTGTGAAATACATCGACGGATACCCACGGTTGATCGCACTTCGCTTACTTACTCATTGGTGATTGTGAGTAAGCGAAGCAAGATCTATTTTTGGTATCCGACGATGGTGAAAAATTGCTTTCCTAAACGTTGTGATGATCAGAATATATACACATTTTATGAATGGATCTGTATTTGATATGGTTGGAAATGGTTTTGTTATAGTTGGAGATCGTATAATTTGGTGGAGTTTAAGTTATTATTGATAAGTGAGGCCTGAACAAGTAAAATATCACCAAGGGTTGCCCTGCCAGTATCAAAATCTGTTGGGTCCCTTGAAACGTCACAATTGAAATGGGTTAGAAACATACATGTACAAACTTTTAATTTTCTTTGCTCGGTTGATTTTTTTTGCGGGAATTTAAAATAACACACGTGTAGTAATAAATATTTTAATTTTCTAACCTGATATTTCTTTGAAGGATTTACCGTCTGCTGTGAAAGATGAGGGTGCATTTTTACAGAAGAAGTACCCATCTATAGCTAGTAGAAACGGCACACACTTTCTAGCTAAGACATTAAATAGAGTAAGTATACCTTATGATATTGAAAAAAAAACACCCAAAAACACGCAGATTCAATGGAATTAACATGTATTTATAATGACTGATAACATTAAATTCATTTATTTTTTTATTATTTCCATTCAACAAAACAAAAAGGACCACTTATAAAATTGATAACATTAAAATCAATAATGGTTTCCCTATAATAACATTTGATTTGGGGCCAAAACAATGGCCCTTTTACCCTTGGAAAATTTGGCTATACACACTGTAGTTCCTAATTTGTTACCTGACATTAAATTTCCAACTGAAAAGATGATATGTTGGACAATTACTGGGAAAATGCTGCAAAGTCGCATTTTATTGAGTGAAAACTCCCCTTCGGGAACAAAGAGGAGTCTTATTGAATAATGTTGTAAATAGTGAATAAGTACAATGTATTGTGACCAGATAACCTCCATATTCCTAGTCATATTACAGCAACACTTAACTGTGATTTAGACATCCATAATCTTGAAACAAAAAGAAATTTGAGGAAAAAATAAATTTACAGTTACTGTATACTTTAACTGAAATCTCTGCTATGAAATCAAGTGTAAGTATGGTAAACCTCCCAGTTTTGTTCGGAACTGACCAGAGGTTTATGGTACTGTGATGTAGAATAATTAATTAGTTGTGTCATGATTAGTAGAGGAGTATATATACATGAAGTTTCAATACCTCCGCTGAAAGGGTAAGGGATGCTAATGGGGAGAGGGACGCTAATTATGGCGAATTTGGTACATGTTCTTTACAAGACAGATACCAATGTAGCAAATAATGCATATCTATAGAAATTGTTTAAAACGCAGCCTTTAACTCTTTCCGTACCGTTGTCGTATACAGAGGACAAAAAAACATGAAGTCTCCTCCCCGTTGTGGTATACAGACGACAAAAAAACGTGACGTCTCCTCCCCGTTGTCGTATACAAACGACAAGCTGCTTGACATTACATACTTTTTGATTAACTGGGAACGGCAGTCGACAGATGAGTTGACTAACAACATTTTACACAAAATCGACTGCATCAGTTTATAACAAACAATTTGATAGGCGTAAAGTATACATTTTCTGTCATGTGGCCCATGTAGATTGAATTTCCCGCGAGATACTGCGAAGTGTCATCACCAATGTAAACATTGGTGATGTTGTAGCTATACATAGCGGTACCACATCTGACGAACATATTTGCTGCGAAAATAAAGCTCTGTATGTCTTCTAACTTTAGAAGAACCGAAAAGAGCATTGGTTTACATTTACCTGCATTATTTCGGCATAATGTCCACTATGCAAACACAACAACGAACCGTCATTTTGGCCGAAACGTCTGGGGGTGAGCCTAATAATGACTTCCGGTACGGAACCCGGACCGGAATCACGGTACGGAAAGAGTTAAGTAGGACCTTAAAGATAGATTAATATATATTCCAAATTACTGTCAACTTTATGAAAATTTTGTTAAAAACTTGTATCACAGGACGAAAATGCTGAATTTCCTGACCTTTATTCTACTATATGGACAAAATAATTTCATTAAATAGACCAAATACAACATTATTTACTCCTGACTAACATATATGCTTATTAATATTGAATAACACACATAATAGGTGTAAATTTCATGGATAACTTTTTCTATGAAATAAATAGCTCTTATAAACCCCCAGTCAATTTCTTGGTGATTATCTAACACTGAGTTTGAACACTAGAAATTTATATCATTATGAATATAATGTGACTTCAGTTTGAACAGTTTCTGTAATTTGTATTTCCTTTAGAAGCTGAAGTTCTATTCCCAATGACAACAAACTGTAAAGTGGATATATTTCTGTTTCTTTTCAGTCAATTTCTTGGTGATTGTCTAACACTGAGTTTGAACACTAGAAATTTATATCATTATGAATATAATGTGACTTCAGTTTGAACTGTTTCTGTAATTTGTATTTCCTTTTAAAGATGAAGTTCTAAATCCCAATGATAACAAAATGTAAAGTGGATATATATATATGTTTCTTTTCAGTTACTAATGCATCACATACGAGACTGTTTACCAGAGCTAAAGACCCGGGTGAACATTCTCATGGCCCAGTTCCAGTCCCTTCTCATCTCGTTTGGTGAACCAGTGGAGGATAAGGTAACACTGATTTGGTTCATGTTTCTATATATCTTTATATGCTGGATTGTATACCATCCTCGATATCCAGGGGTTACTCTCACCTACGCTCTCTACACCCCTCAAATATGTCATGGCAATGCTGAATGCTCCATGTGAACCACCTTGATGATGAGACAAGAAGACTGGTTAGACCCTTTGATGTTCTTCAAAAGAATCTGGTGATCACATAACGGTAAAAAATTGACAAGTTTTGAAATTTGTTGCGGTCCTTTGTAATCTTAAATGGACAGGCATGCAGTCTGGCGATTGGTCAGTTTTTTTTTACCTGAACGTACGTGCCATGAAATATTCCTGGGGTGTAGAGAGCGAAGGTGATCGAAACCCCTGGATATCGAGGATGGAGTGTATATCTGTGTAGATCAAATTCTGGAGAATATTCATTTTGGTGAATAGGTCTACATTTATAAACAACAGGCAAATAAAAGTGAAAGTTATCAAGTCAAGCATCTTCAAACTATTACTTTTGATATCTTTATTAATGAGTAAAACACGGGTATAATGTAATCAAGAGGATATCTTAATATTGTCATAGATCTAGGTGTAACATCAGTAACTTATTTACTGCTTCTGTATAATATTTAATGTATTGGTATTGTTGATCCTATCTTGGGATTATTACAGGAATATGAAAATGCTTTTGTTGGCATTTCTTCCTAACAGCAATATATACTGGTGAGCTTACTACCTATCATAGATTTTACATACAGTCGAACCTCTTCATCTCGAGGTCAACGGGGCCGTGGTAAAACTTTGAGTAACTGAGTATTTGAGTTTCCTGTGTTTGAATGCTATTGTAAAGCTTGGCCAGGACCGACAAAATACTTGAAATGATAGGGGGTATTCGAGTTATACGAGTTTGAGATAATGACGAGGTTTGACTGTATATGATATGTGTACCTGTCTCTCTCTATGTATGGTTATTCACCTGTAAAAACTGTCTGTATCTATGTATGTTGATTGTATGTATGGTTATTAACCTGTAAAAACTGTCTGTATTTATGTATGTTGATTGTATGTATGGTTATTAACCTGTAAAACCTGTCTGTATTTATGTATGTTGATTGTATGTATGGTTATTCACCTGTAAAAACTGTCTGTATTTATGTATGTTGATTGTATGTATGGTTATTCACCTGTAAAACCTGTCTGTATTTATGTATGTTGATTGTATGTATGGTTATTAACCTGTAAAAACTGTCTGTATTTATGTATGTTGATTGTATGTATGGTTATTCACCTGTAAAACCTGTCTGTATCTATGTATGTTGATTGTATGTATGGTTATTAACCTGTAAAACCTGTCTGTATTTATGTATGTTGATTGTATGTATGGTTTTTAACCTGTAAAACCTGTCTGTATTTATGTATGTTGATTGTATGTATGGTTATTAACCTGTAAAAACTGTCTGTATTTATGTATGTTGATTGTATGTATGGTTATTCACCTGTAAAACCTGTCTGTATTTATGTATGTTGATTGTATGTATGGTTATTCACCTGTAAAACCTGTCTGTATCTATGTATGTTGATTGTATGTATGGTTTTTAACCTGTAAAACCTGTCTGTATTTATGTATGTTGATTGTATGTATGGTTATTCACCTGTAAAACCTGTCTGTATCTATGTATGTTGATTGTATGTATGGTTATTAACCTGTAAAAACTGTCTGTATTTGTGTATGTTGATTGTATGTATGGTTATTCACCTGTAAAACCTGTCTGTATTTATGTATATTGATTGTATGTATGGTTTTTAACCTGTAAAACCTGTCTGTATCTATGTATGTTGATTGTATGTATGGTTATTAACCTGTAAAACCTGTCTGTATTTATGTATGTTGATTGTATGTATGGTTATTCACCTGTAAAACCTGTCTGTATCTATGTATGTTGATTGTATGTATGGTTATTCACCTGTAAAACCTGTCTGTATCTATGTATGTTGATTGTATGTATGGTTATTCACCTGTAAAACCTGTCTGTATTTATGTATGTTGATTGTATGTACGGTTATTAACCTGTAAAAACTGTCTGTATTTATGTATGTTGATTGTATGTATGGTTATTCACCTGTAAAACCTGTCTGTATTTATGTATGTTGATTGTATGTATGGTTATTCACCTGTAAAACCTGTCTGTATTTATGTATATTGATTGTATGTATGGTTATTCACCTGTAAAACCTGTCTGTATTTATGTATATTGATTGTATGTATGGTTATTCACCTGTAAAACCTGTCTGTATTTATGTATGTTGATTGTATGTATGGTTATTCACCTGTAAAACCTGTCTGTATTTATGTATATTGATTGTATGTATGGTTATTCACCTGTAAAACCTGTCTGTATTTATGTATATTGATTGTATGTATGGTTATTCACCTGTAAAACCTGTCTGTATTTATGTATATTGATTGTATGTATGGTTATTAACCTGTAAAACCTGTCTGTATCTATGTATATTGATTGTATGTATGGTTATTAACCTGTAAAACCTGTCTGTATTTATGTATGTTGATTGTATGTATGGTTATTAACCTGTAAAACCTGTCTGTATTTATGTATGTTGATTGTATGTATGGTTATTCACCTGTAAAACCTGTCTGTATCTATGTATGTTGATTGTATGTATGGTTATTCACCTGTAAAACCTGTCTGTATTTATGTATGTTGATTGTATGTATGGTTATTCACCTGTAAAACCTGTCTGTATTTATGTATGTTGATTGTATGTATGGTTATTCACCTGTAAAACCTGTCTGTATCTATGTATGTTGATTGTATGTATGGTTATTAACCTGTAAAACCTGTCTGTATTTATGTATGTTGATTGTATGTATGGTTATTAACCTGTAAAACCTGTCTGTATCTATGTATGTTGATTGTATGTATGGTTATTCACCTGTAAAACCTGTCTGTATTTATGTATGTTGATTGTATGTATGGTTATTCACCTGTAAAAACTGTCTGTATTTATGTATGTTGATTGTATGTATGGTTATTAACCTGTAAAAACTGTCTGTATTTATGTATGTTGATTGTATGTATGGTTATTAACCTGTAAAACCTGTCTGTATTTATGTATGTTGATTGTATGTATGGTTCTTAACCTGTAAAACCTGTCTGTATTTATGTATGTTGATTGTATGTATGGTTATTCACCTGTAAAACCTGTCTGTATCTATGTATGTTGATTGTATGTATGGTTATTCACCTGTAAAACCTGTCTGTATTTATGTATATTGATTGTATGTATGGTTTTTAACCTGTAAAACCTGTCTGTATTTATGTATGTTGATTGTATGTATGGTTATTAACCTGTAAAACCTGTCTGTATTTGTGTATGTTGATTGTATGTATGGTTATTAACCTGTAAAACCTGTCTATCCCACAGGGTCAGCTGTTACTACAGATTATCACAAGATTCGCCTCCGCTTACTGCAGCACCATAGAGGGAACCTCGAAATACATTGAAACTTCAGAACTGTAAGTGAACAGATAGCTAAACAGAGGTTACCCAAACAACTGATGGATTGTTATTATAATGTTATATAACCCGAGTTAATCTTCATGTTTTATAAAAACACAAGGTTTACAGGGCGTTTTGGTTTGCAATTTAAAGGTTAAACAATGAGAGTTATATAAACAGGATAACCTGCCATCATGAGTTATGGAATGTCAATATTTTATATGGAAAGCCAAATTTTTCTATTGAAAATACATTATGTTAGCTTTTGAAGGGGTAACAATTGCTGTGAATCATGACGCCATTATGGAATCAAAAATCATTATTAGGTGATGTTATAACTACCCTGTGACATCATGTCCATGGTGTTACCAGTGGGTAACCCGACATGTTTACCTGGTAGGTTTATCCTATAAATAGGGAGTGATGAAACCTGTAGTGGCTGTGGGAGAAAAGACAGGAAAGGCCTTGCATTTGATGATATTTAGGACCCAGGGTACATGTATAGTGCAGAATCAAGGGGAGTTCTTTGTCATTGAATGGTTAATATTGTCCAAGGCAATTAATATTAGCCGAAGTTGCAGCTAGCTTGATGCAATATCAAATGATATTTCACGTTTGTTCCTAGAAAATGACTCTTCATGTTTCAACATTAATTTCTCAAATTCTAATTGTATATTTAATTAAGTCAAACATGTGGATAATGAATTGAATTTTGAAGTTGTGCAATATTGTCAACGTAATCATGAGATCTAGAATGTAGGTATGTAGATCTATATTGCTAATGATGTATATTTTCAATTTCAGATGTGGAGGAGCTAGAATATGTTATATATTTCATGAAACTTTCGGTCGAACTTTAGAATCTGTAGATCCACTTGTAGGCCTAACAACAATGGACATTCTTACAGCTATTAGGAATGCAACAGTGAGTTAGATTTATAAGTTATTATTGTTTCATTCAGTCTGGATAAAAAACTAAAATGCCTATGAACATGATAAATGATAGTCTGATTAGAGTTGATGCTTACGACTTCACAAGCTTCAGTCAAGTGAAAGCTGACCTTCACATTCTGTCAACATTTAGTCCAATGAAAGTATGTGAATTACACGAAAACCAAAAGATCAAAATATGTTAGAGTATGAAAAGTTAAACAAAAAATGTGAAGTGAAAAGTTTCGTTGAAAATTAAAGGTTTTGTATTGTTCTTGGTGTGATATATTTAACAGTATGAGAAGTGCTGGGTAATTATCTCTGGCACAGCCAACAATTTATTTCAACTTGCCAAATCATGATCTTTTCCAGGGTCCTAGACCTGCTCTTTTTGTACCAGAAGTGTCATTTGAACTGCTTGTAAAGAGACAAATCCGGCGACTAGAAGAGCCAAGTCTTCGCTGTGTAGAACTTGTTCATGAAGAAATGCAGCGGATAATTCAACACTGTGGCACACAGGTTTGTAGAGTGGATAATTCAACACTGTTACACACAGGTTTGTAGAGTGGACAATTCAACACTGTTACACACAGGTTTGTAGAGTGGATAATTCAACACTGTTACACACAGGTTTGTAGAGTGGATAATTCAACACTGTTACACACAGGTTTGTAGAGTGGATAATTCAACACTGTTACACACAGGTTTGTAGAGTGGATAATTCAACACTGTTACACACAGGTTTGTAGAGTGGATAATTCAACACTGTTACACACAGGTTTGTAGAGTGGATAATTCAACACTGTGGCACACAGGTTTGTACATTGAATAATTCAACACTGACACATAGGTTTGTACATTGAATAATTCAACACTGACACATAGGTTTGTACAGTGGACAATCCAACACTGACACACAGGTTTGTACAGTGGACAATCCAACACTGACACCCAGGTTTGTACATTGAATAATTCAACACTGACACACAGGTTTGTACCGTGGACAATCCAACACTGACACCCAGGTTTGTACATTGAATAATTCAACACTGACACCCAGGTTTGTACAGTGGACAATCCAACACTGACACACAGGTTTGTACAGTGGACAATCCAACACTGACACACAGGTTTGTACAGTGGACAATCCAACACTGACACCCAGGTTTGTACAGTGGACAATCCAACACTGACACACAGGTTTGTACAGTGGACAATTCAACACTGACACCCAGGTTTGTACATTGAATAATTCAACACTGACACCCAGGTTTGTACAGTGGACAATCCAACACTGACACACAGGTTTGTAGAGTGGATAATTCAACACTGTTACACACAGGTTTGTACAGTGGATAATTCAACTATGTTACACACAGGTTTGAACAGTGGATAATTCAACACTGACACACAGGTTTGTAGAGTGGATAATTCAACACAGGTTTGTAGAGTGGATAATTCAACACAGGTTTGTACAGTGGAGAGGGAAAGAAATCAAATCCACTCCCAGGTCATAAAATCCTTATTTATGCAAGCTCATTAGCAATGTTTGACAACACTTTATAATGTGAACAATCATATACATGACCTTATTTCACGGTTCAGTTTGTGCAAAAATATTTTATACTGTGCATTGATATCTTATTTTTCACATATATTAAAAAAGATGATTTTTTTCCTATGTATAAATATCTGCCTGTTATCTTCCAACAGCAAGAGATGTTGCGGTTCCCTAAGTTGCACGAGAAGATTATTGATGTGGTGACACAGTTATTACGCCGAAGACTGCCTCCCACTAATAGTATGGTGAGTAGACTTACCGGTAATTGACGACTTCATTTCCTCACCTGCACCGACAGATTACCCGAGTCTGGTATTATTCATTAGAAATTATAATTTTACACTGATGTGGTGAAAACTAGTGTAAAGACTAAACACTATTAGCTCTATGAATGTGTCTTGGTTCAGTTTTAATTGAATTAAATTAAAGGAACCAATAAAAAAACAATGATTGTGTTGGATGACCCAAATCTGCTGTGCACAACATCAAATTTGTCAAAACTGAATCAAGACACAAATCTAACCGTGGACACTTAAGTCAAGTGAGAGTGTGGTATTGATTTGTAACATAGTTTTCAGTAGATTTTTTATTCAGCAGCACAATTTTTTTTATTTTTTTTTTTTTTGACAGGTGGAGAATATTGTAGGAATAGAACTAGCTTATATTAACACCAAACATCCCGACTTCCACGAGGTCCACGTCGTACAGAAAAGCATGACTGAGAATACAGAGCTTCCAAAAAACATCCACAAGGAACTGATGGATGCCAGAGCAAGTGAGGAGGCTAGGGAACAATCGAAAGATAAAAAGGTAGGATTATCATGGCTAAAGAACAATCCAAAGACAAAAAGGTAGGATTATCATGGCTAAAGAACAATCCAAAGACAAAAAGGTAGGATTATCATGGCTAAAGAACAATCCAAAGATAAAAAGGTAGGAATATAAAGGCTATAGAACAATCCAAAGATAAAAAGGTAGGAATAAAATGGCTAAAGAACAATCCAAAGACAAAAAGGTAGGATTATCATGGCTAAAGAACAATCCAAAGACAAAAGGTAGGATTATCATGGCTAAAGAACAATCCAAAGACAAAAAGGTAGGATTATCATGGCTAAAGAACAATCCAAAGATAAAAAGGTAGGAATATAAAGGCTATAGAACAATCCAAAGATAAAAAGGTAGGAATAAAATGGCTAAAGAACAATCCAAATAAAAAAGGTAGGATTATCATGGCTAAAGAACAATCCAAAGACAAAAAGGTAGGATTATCATGGCTAAAGAACAATCCAAAGACAAAAAGGTAGAATTATCATGGCTAAAGAACAATCCAAAGACAAAAAGGTAGGATTATCATGGCTAAAGAACAATCCAAAGATAAAAAGGTAGGAATATAAAGGCTATAGAACAATCCAAAGATAAAAAGGTAGGAATAAAATGGCTAAAGAACAATCCAAATAAAAAAGGTAGGATTATCATGGCTACACTCCAGTATCATGATTTCACAGAGGACAGTGCCTCATTTGTGTAGTCGCTTCAACTTTTTATAAATGAAACAGTTTCGGGTATAAATCCAGCTGGTGAATCTGCAAATGTTCATGCAAGCCTTGCAAGGCTTTGACAAGGCTCCACTGAAAGCAACATCAAATTACTAGGTCTGATAAAAAACTCAGTCAAACCGGTTTAAATGTTTGGAATGAGAAACCCGAATCCAGACCAGAGTATTGTTGTTAAGAGGGAATTTAACAAAAAAATATTTTGTAAACTTGCTTTTCTATATGAGCAATTGATGACAGCTGAAACTAAAACATAGATTCTGATGCTGACCCATCTTAAAGAAAAAATGTTACAATATAAACAGTATTTAAACTTCTTTGAAAATGGATTAAATTTGTAGGTTGAAAATTAGTGAAGAAAGAATAAATTAACCAAACTTAATTGGACAATGATTATTCTAGCTACTGGAAATGAAAGTGTAAGTTTGGAGAACTTACATGTTCTCATCATTATAGTTATGACACTCTGTATACATTTGCAGGTTCTCAACAGTTCAGCAATCTCTAATTTCATCAAGAACAAAAATCTACATGATAAGCTTGAGTTGGGAACAGCCAGTGCCCCTAGCAGTGTGGCAGGGTCACCTGCTCACGGTAGAAAGGGGGTCAACCTATTATCCGACGTGGTAAGTAAACTCACCAATACAAGCTAATAGGGGTGTGTCTATATACTAAAACCATCAATTGAATCAAGCTGGAGATTGGAACATTGTGGTATTCAATTTAGCACTTAAAGATCAGTTTTGAAATTTTGCCACGAAGAAGATTGTTTTTGTAGATTTGTCATGCAGACCTGAAATTAAGATATACAGTTGCTTTTCATGTTCAATAGTAAAAAAGATATGTCCCTTTTATCAGTTCTCCCTTGAACCACGCTGGTATTCAAGCATGGTAACTATAGCGTCATTAAGTAATCATAGTCAGTACAGTGTTTTGTTGGTATGGTTATAGTTGTTATGTCAAAATCTGGAAATACAGCAAATGGCGGTCATTGGAATGAAAACACTTTCTTCGTATTAGTAAAGGAATGGTGGGACATTAGCTAGTATATAGTACCAACTCAATTTCAAATGGGTAAACTGAATTTACAATGATAGATGTACAAATACTTCACAAAAAATGTGTAACCTGATTTGTTGTGTTACAATATCCCTATCATCACGATTTATCTGCAGGAGATAGAAATTCATGAGGTATGCTCACTTCTGATACAGTATTATCCACCTACTGGTCATAGTCAATTTCTCAAGTACCTTTTCTCATCATATGGATGTACATTGTATCTTATATAAAGTTCTAAGTATAAATCTATCCATATATTTAATTGATTAGATACAGTGTGATCTATTAAACATTTAACTTTTGGTGTGAATTTGATGGATCAAATCGCCTCCTGTTCATCATGGTAATTATACTGACCAATACAAGCTAGTGGGGGTCACCTCTAATTAAGATCATGTGACATCCAACCTTCAAATTTACTTACCATAGTAGTTTCACAGACCACTACAAGTTAGGGTCAATTACTTCGTATTATTGACAGGGACAATGTTTAGGAAGAAATGTAAAAATGTTCTGTGGAGAAATGTATTTATGCGATATTCATTACTTTTCACGTATTAAATGTTATGATATATTAATCTGTGTTTATATTATTTAGACCAAACAAAATATATACTGTTTACTTTGTTGATATTCCTATCTAAATGTTTTCAGACATTTCAATACTAAAACTTGAACAAAGTCTTATCAGTTTTTTTTTACAAGATAAATGAAAATCTGCAATAGTGTTTTGAATTCCCTTTGATTTGTTTCTTTGCAGTTGGAATTTTGCAAAGTATGTTGTACATATCATGCACTTGTAATTTTATTTTGCTTCAACCTTATTTCCTTTACATTCTGATTGTCTGTACTGATATCTATTGCTGCATGCTTATTGTGGTTGTAATAAGTGTACTTTTCAATATGTACCGAACTATGTACTAGAGATGCCATTTACGCTCTGGGTCATTTTAGCAAGATAGGACATTGAGGAGGAAATCGGAAACAAAATGTTCCCCAAAAATATCACAGCTGATACATATTGATAGTATTAACGAATGACAAATTTCTTAATTAAAAACTGCCTTTCTTTGGATTGTGTAGTCAAAGTCTTAATTAATATTCTGAAGACTGTTCTGTAGTCATAAAACACAAACAGCACAGCAGACATATATATCAGCATAGAAAATAGGGAAGGAAGAATTTTATTAACCTGTCAATGAATACTTCTTCAATACAAATAACACAAGGGCAGTAATTCTATTTGGATGCTGTTTTGGAACAACAATGGGGGATAATTCAAGTGAATTAAAACTGTTTTTCTTATCATTAATTACCTACTACCAGCTGAGCATTTATATTAAGAATTAATGTTTTAAAATAACACATCACATCATGATCATGAGTGAATGAAAATACAGGAAGTCAACTTCAAGTGTATCAAAATGTTCAAAAGAGTATAACTTTTTAGCTTATAATATTATTATTATTTTTTTTTTGCATTTTAAGAACTTGTTTCATTGTCTCCTCTGCCTTATCTGTGATTGCTTTAATCAAATATTTATAGAAGTTTTTTATCGATCTGTTATTGGAATGATATGCAAAAATTTATTTTTATGTGGTAATTGTTTTAGCCCTTCATCATCAGATGGTGGGCTGTTCAAATGGTCCTGTGTCCATGATTTGGCATCTGTCCTTAAACATTTCTTGCTAGAAATGGATGTTTCCTACTCAAATATCATATACATGTTTTTCTTGGTCCTTAGTTTTGCCATTTTGACTTTTTAGACTGATCGGAAAATAAAAATGGCCAACAACAGTTATCTTGGATTTTGACATTGAAAATTTGTTGTCACTATTTCTTGAGAAGACCTAAATGGGTTTTTCTCAGATTTCTAATGTAGGTTCCCCTCGGTCCCCTTGAGGTACCTTTCGGATTTTGGGAATGATCAGAAAAGAACAGATTGAATGGATCTTTCTCAAATTTTAATATGCAAGTTCCCCTTTTGTCCAAAGTTGTGCCTCCTGGATTTTGGGACTGATTGGAAAAATAAAATGGCTGGCAGGTGGCCATCTTGGATTTTGATATTGAAAATTTGTTACCGCTATTTCTTGAGAAAAATTAGATGAATCTTTCTCAAATTTTGCATACAGGTTCCCATTGGTCCTTGATTTTGCCCTTGTGATTTGGGACTGATTAAAAATCAAAATGGCTGACAGATGACCATCTTGGATTATTTGTTATTGCTATTTTGTGAAAAGTAATGGATCTTTCTCAAATTTCTTATGTAGGTTTTACTTGGTCCATAGTTTTGCCCTTTTGATATTGGGACTGATCGGAAAAACAAAATGACTGCTAGGCGACCATCTTTGATTTGATAGTTCAAGACTATCAGTGATATTTCTTAAAAAGAATCCACAAATTTTTATGAAATTTAGAGCAAGAAAGAGCTAGACAAAAGGAGCAAAGAAGGGAAAACATCAAACTGTCAAAGAATAAATGAAGATCAAAAAATGGTTGGCACCAAGATCTCTGTGGGATCTCTTTAAGATCTCTAGTTTAAATACAACTTACAGAGAAGACATATGCCAATATATTTTGAAAGAACATTGGATTGGATTACAGATACCATAATTATGTATTTATGTATGTTGAATATTCCCTTCTGTGTTTTAATTTCACTTGGGGGGGGGGGGGGGGGGAGTACCCTGTATACAGATATTTACAATTCCACTACAAGTTTCCCCTATAAGCACTGACTGAAGAAAATGCATTCATAGCACTGTAGATGCAATTGATCCACACCAATTTAAAAAACTTATCCTCCCACCTCCAATTATGTGAAACAGCTATATGAAGCAAATATTTCTGATATAAGGCTGTTATAGAAATTTTGTGTGCACTGATGTTTGACATAGACACTGAATCATAAAAAATAATATAGTCTAAATGACCTATAGAATAAATAATAGAATCTAAGGACCTATAAAATAAATAATAGAATCTAAGGACCTATAGAATAAATAAAAGAACATAGAATATAAGGATCTAGGTATTAAGATCAATGATAACTAGGCAATTTAGAAGGTAAATATATCTCAAACAGCACTTTTCAGTTCAAGTTACATGTAAGCGTTTTATGCATCAATTACTCCGGTCATAAATTATCTATTTGTCTATTCTCTACTTGTACCTGATAATTAATCTGATCGCTTGACTTTTTACATCAAAATGCTTGTTTTATTTATTATAACATATAAAGGTTGAAGGTTTTCGTGGTTGAATTAAATGATCTATGATTTGAGTTGGATAAGAAGCTATTCAGTTACTTTCTCATAATCCTGATTTGTTTTAATTTAAATCCAACAGCCCACCGCTGATGTCACCAGAAAGCTTTCGACTCGGGAGAGGAGAGACTGTGAAGTAATTGGTATGTTACAAGAAACATGATATTAACAGCTTAAACATCAACAAATCTAATAGACATATATACATGTTTCTACCACAATACCCTGTGTTATTCCACTCAGACCATTGTATAAACATGCTGACTGTTGGATAAATATATGTTATATACCACTAGTGGAATATGACCTCCCAGATTTTTGATTGGTTGAAAAGTTGAAGTTTGACCGGAAATCACATGGGTTAATGCAATGTGCTGATTGTTGACGTCGTCACAATTTGATGGAAATATATACGAGATGATGTGTTTTCATGCAAATACCATCCGTGGTTCACAGAAAACAACACTGCCATTGCAATTTAATATTATTGTGGTAGAAACAGGTCACACTCATGGTTATTGGATATGGAATTTAATTCGCTCTCATAAAAAAATTTTTAAAGTAACAAAAGACACTCTCTAAAGTTTGCTACTTTTGTAAATTTTAAAAAATAATTAATTGAGTGAAATAAATTCTATATCCTACAGCCACTCGTTGTGTGACCTCTATGTATATGTCTATATTGATATATTTTGTTCCAACTTCTGTGAGATAATCCATTTTTGTGGATTTTTTTAATTTTCTATGATTTCATGGTTATCTTACTTATCTAACTTATCTCAATCCACAAATACATCAGTTAACCAATTTACAACTTTGGTATGAATCAATTCCCCTTTTGTTTTCTCGTAATATACATATCGATCTTTTGTCCATGGAAATGTTTGTCTGAAAACAAAGAAATTCAAGCAACACGAAAAGATCACAATGTCATATCCTAGTAGTTAAGTGTTGAAGAAGGTTACTGTTAAACAACTGTAAGAGAATAGATTATAGCTTGGGAAATTAAAAAAAAAAAAAAAAATTGAAAATGTTTAAAGGCCAAATATACGTAACTTCAGTTAAATTTTTGTGTTTCTGAAAAATTCTGAAAAAAAATCCAGTTGATAACCATGCCAAAATAAGCCTAAAACGAAGTAAACCTGAGCGGTAACTAACAAGAAACTCTGGACAAAAATATCCAAAGAATTGAAAATGATTCAGGTGGGGACCACTTCAACAACAAACCGAAGGTAGAAGACGGTTCGAGATGGACGCGTGTTTACAAATAGCGTGTTTCAACTGCTGCTGTACCGGTAACCACGAAAGAATTCATCTTGAATATTGCTGATATCAGTTAATCGTAGCTAAATCTATAAATATAATAAGTTATTAGGCTTGATTTTCGCTTCAAGTTTTGCCGAAAGTTACGTATATTGGGCCTTTAAATGAATTTCATTGATAGCGTTAAAACTCTGCCATTCTTTATGTAGTTTACTGTTTCTGCGTGATACAATGTGATAAAAAATAGTTTACCAGGTATGTTTTAATTCAGATTTGTATTGTCACTATCAGATAACATCCACATAGATCTGGCGAGTGTGTCTAGCCATATTGTTTGGTACATATTTTCGTTATGCTGTATTTACAGAGTGTCTGATCCGGTCGTATTTCCTGATTGTGCGTAAGAACATCCAGGACACCATTCCCAAGGCAATCATGCACTTCCTGGTGAACCATGTCAAGGACAACCTCCAGAGTGAGCTAGTCAGTCAGCTGTACAAGAAGGAGGAGTTTGAGTACTTACTAGAGGAGTCTGACCACGTCGCAGCACGCCGTAAGGAGGCCCAGGACATGCTCAAGGTAACTCGATCTCAGACACTTCTCTTGGAAGTGAAGTCTCGTAAATCCAACAGAGTGTTCATTCATGATACGGAGACTAAAACTGAAGTGCATAATGTACTGAATTAAAGCAAATAAGGACAACGATGAATTGGCACGCTCACATAACTTGCTGTTGAAAGCAAATATACAGAAATATATTAGGGCAGTTTCTGAATTTACCATGTGGGAGGGGCAGGAAGCACTTTTTCAGAGACCCCACCAACCATCAAATGTTAAAAGAGATTTAATATAAGGAATAGTATGCAGATCTAGTGATATATTAATACAGGTTCTCCCACCTCCCCCACATGATTAATTATGGAATAGCCCTTAGAGTAATCATGATACAGTGGAATGCTTTCATAGCATAAATCGCTAAAATCAGATTACCCCTCAAATATGAATGTTTACAGTATGCTGCCATGATTTATAAAACATTTGGCATTATCATGAAATATATCTATCAGAGGGAAATTATTTATCAATTGAAAAAGATTTTATTCTTTATACAGTAATTGTTTCAAATATTTATATCTAGCATCTTTTTAGGGCACTTACTTTCTAATATATTCCAGGCACATATATGTAGCAATTATTTCAGACACTGACATGCCAAAATTTTGTCTGTTTTATACTATTTTTCACAGCAATATTGATGTCTTGCACATTTGATGTAAAATTAAATCAAAGATGGATATTAAAGTATGCAAAAGTAATACAATAATCTTTCATGTTTTTTTTTCAGGCATTACAGAGAGCGAGTCACATAATAGGAGAGATCCGTGAGACCCACTTATGGTGATAACTGTCTACGGGACTATAGACTTAGTGCTGGTGACCACCTCAGTACAGTGTGTGTACAGTCATGTCTTTAATAACAAATCTGGATTTGATGCCAATCATCTCTTAATTGTTGTGCAAAATTCCAATAAGCTTTGTAATTTGAAGACATTGTATAGATAGTTTTATCCTGTGACTCAAAATCTGACCTGTTATTTCAAAATTGACATGAAATGTTGAAAAATCAGCAGTTTAAAACAAATGTCATGTGGTAAAGTTGACTGAGGTTGCAGTTAGAAGAAGCTTCAGAACATGACTACTGACTGATATCTGACACTTGTTGTCAAAGCGGTTCCCATCTAAGATGACCGAGGTCATGTTTGGTGATACCAGTACAAATATCAGGGAAAATGTCAAAGTGCAAAAGTCAGTGATGTCAAAGTGCAAAGGTCACTCAGACAAATACATTAAATTATAGACAACTTCTTGTTCCATGTGCAATTTACAAATTTTTTATTCGTTGTCTAATACACATTTATTATACGGTGGAGCATCAGCTGTTCATCTACCTTAAATCCCGGTAAAAATAGCCGGAATATGTGTCGTCTGGATTACTGGGGAGGGTAAGGTCAGTTATCTCCCCTGAAAAATTGAATGGATAGTAGCTAGGGACAACCAAATCAGTGATCGCTAGATGAGGTTTGATTGTAAATATAAATACATTTCATAGTAGAATACAATATAAACTTTTTTTATAATTTCTGAGATACATATTTATAACTGCATGTTAATAGAGGTTAATGTAAAAAAAAAAGTCATATATTCAAGGTATCAAATTATATTCATACATTTAATTATTACCGGTATTTATAGCCTTTTTTTTTAAACAACTTGTTGCCATACTGAAGGAGATTTGATCATACAATGACTGAAATTGTTATGATGGCCAGTGCGATTTGATTTACTTATTACCTCCGATGACTTTAAACTACTGGTATTTGTGGTTCTTGCCAATATTAGGTAGTAGAACTAGTTGATCACAGTGAGATAGAGAATGCCTTTAGCACAAAAGTTCGAAAGATGATTCTCCGCTTTCATACTTGCCAACCCTCCAGGCGGCCCAACTTTAGACTCCCTCTTAGGCACCCCCAGGCCATTCAGCTCTGTAATTGTGCTGAGAAATACAATTCAACACATATCTGAGTGGGTACCTATTTTTACATTACAGTAATTGGTAGAAAATGATTTTCTTGAAAACACAGTAATTTATATAAAGGATTAGTTGCTCCATCGCATATCTGTATAATTGGTGGAAAAAAATCATTGGATCTATAGATAATTACAAGAAAGGACTCAATGTAAGCTGTACATGTAGGGGGGGGGGGGGGGCAGTTTTCTGTGGCAACTTAAAAGCCAGACCAGAAGGACCAGAACAGTTTGGAGCAAGAATGTTGTTGTGATTTGTATTAAGTTTGTTGTGACCACGAAACCTGTGATGTGTCGACGTATTTAAAGCTGTAGTATACTACACGTACATATGTAAATGTTTGTTTCTATCTCTGTGACTTTGATCTGCTGGTGTTCCCAGTGCGATGGAATAACGTATTGCTTGTTATTCCTGTACATAGTTTACCTCACTCTGCGGTGAATTTCCAATTGATGTATGTCCTGTTCAAACGGAAACATTGGTAATATATATCTTGTGAGACTCTTTCGTTTGATGTCATAAGAAATTTTGGTGTGGATGTAGGCGAGGGAGAGTTCGTATCAGATTATGTTTGTCGATAAGAAATGCGATGACTTGGTTCATCATACTATGTGTGATTGAATAAAAAAAAAGAAAACAAACTGAGACTGTATAATTGCTGTAATTTTTTTCCTATGTACAATTTAAATTGTACCAGTACTGAAAAACATTTCAGATATAACCCATGTTTTTTTTCCGTTGATTTAGACATGTGAATCCTATTTAGAATAAATAAACAGTTAGGATCCTTTGTATAAGTATAAAATATACTCCCTTTAGAAGTACATGTGATATTTATTAACATACATTAATAATCATTATTCCTCTGTTAAAAATAGTATGAAGAATTTGTCAATTTTTTTGCTCATTAATTAGATATACTTTAAATGTGTAGTGGGTATGGATACATCAAGTCATCATTGTAATCATATTTTCGACAATTTCATAATTCTGGTCTTGATAATAAGTGCTGTTTTTGTTTGTTTTTCATATCTTTTTGTTACATGACATGTTAACTTTTATTCCAGACATTTAAGTTTTTAATACTAATCATCAGGAAATACATGCAGTTAATTCGAGCTGCTGTATACATTTGAGTAGTGTTGTGAAAAATAGGTACTAAACCTGCCTCTGTATGTATATCTATCACCCTGTAAAACGTACGAATGGTATGACTGGAACCAATAACAGGATGATGAGGAGTAACTTAGCAACAGGGGAGTGTTATGATAAACAAATAACAACCACAGTCTTTGATAAGTTTTACACGACTCAGTCGTGGTGTTAAAGGAATACATATATCCGTATCCAGTCTTTCTCAAATCATATCAAAATGTCGTCAGATTTATATTCATCTTCAACCAATCTTGATGCTTTTGATTTTTATCAAGATGATCAATTTTGAAAACATAGAGAGTATATCTTAAATTTTTTTTATTATTCACAGTATACCAAATTTGTTTTGTTAATGTACAATTTTCCTATAGTCTTTTAACTTCAAATTTACCTTTTGGTTAGTGTGATCCATTACCTTGACCTGTATGTGTACCTCATCATAGTGTATGCTACCCTGATCTTGACCTTATGTAGGTTACCTTTACCTTGTGTATACTACCTTGACTTTTGACCTCATATATGCTACCTTGACATTGTGTATGTTACCTTGACCTTGTGTGTTCTACTTCAAATTTGTTTATGCTTCTTTGACCTGGTGTATGCTACTTTGACCTTTGACCTGGTGTATGCTACCTTTAAATTGTGTTTGGTAACTTGACCTTGTGTATGCTACTTTGACCTTTGACCTGGTGTATGCTACCTTTAAATTGTGTTTGGTAACTTGATCTTGTGTATGCTACATTGACCTTTGACCTCGTGTATGCTACTTTGACATTGTGTTTGGTAACTTGACCTTGTGTATGCTATCTTGAAACATTGGTTTCTATGCAGTATTACTGATGATGTGTCCCACACCCCCAGAGTAAGACAGACTGATATGTATGCGAGTATGAGATAGTACATTCCTGTTTGTGTTTTCATGCCATGTTTACCTATTTTTCTGACATAGTACACAGCAATAGTGTCTGGGAAATATACAAATGATACTGAACCTCTTTCAGAAACATTCTAAAGTGTATGAAAAATAATATTTCAACAGAAAATGAACTTCAGAATTAACCCCGTTTGAACTTGCTTGTGACGGGTTCGGTAGGAGTCATAGTGCTAAATGACAATATAAATGACATGTTCTAGTGCTGTAAAGAGACTACCCATATATAAACACAGTCTAATTATATCGGTTACAGAATACAATTTAATTGGATGTAAATATCATATTTAACATATAAATCCAGAGGTAATTATGATACGTTTACACATATGTAATTATCAATGAAATGCTCAAATTGGATTTGATACTGAAATCCTTATTTAACCAGTATTGTAAGTAGCATAATAGTCTGTAAGACAGGAAAATCAAGTGTGTTCATCAGAGTTCAGTTATCTAGTAAGCTTTCAATATTTCATCTCCAGAGACTTAGAGCTCCTGTTATGAGGTTATTATATAGTTAATTTTACTGTGCCATAAATGCAAGACTAGGGTATATATTGAACAGTTATTATAAAAATGGCATGTATTCTTCAAGAAGTATCCGTAGGCCTTGGTAGACTGGATTGTACCAGATCATGACCCTCAGCTTGGGAAGATGATCAATTTATATAAAAACTAATGGGAGTGACAATAACTGTTTTGTTACACAACTTCTGGAGAAAATGGACATTGTGCAAATATCAATGGTAATGACTCGTTTTGATTATAAAAGTTCATTATTCATACAATCAATCAGATTTGCATTCGTGTATTTGATTTGTTCATATCTGAGGAATATTTTTAATTACATCGGGTAGCACTCCTCTAATTACACACAGGTGAGATTTCCTCAAATCAAAATAGATCTAGATAGAATTAAGTAAAACAAGTGCTTCCCCTATGGAATCATGCATAATCTAATTAGCTAGCTATACATATTACAATTATAGAGGATCTTATATAAGTATCAAATTAATGCAATATGGAATTGATTAAACCAGTTTAATAATTTGATATGTCATGAGCCATTAGGCGAGTGACATAGTAAATTATTTAATGCATTATTGAAATAATTTTCATATTATATTGACAGGAGTTTAACATTCTTTTCATCATTTAACTTATATATGAAAATTCATAAGAAAATACGCCAAAAGACTAAAATTCATCTCCCAATCAGACAGACAAATTTCTACTCTTGACGATACAATTTTCACTTCCACGACAATCATATGACTTTGTAAAGAAGTATTTCATGACATCACAACAGTGTTATTACACATGTGTAATACCATATTTGTTACATGGCTGCATGACTTGATAGTTGATGGGTCAGTTATGTTTAAATGGATCTCGGGAGGCAATATTAGTAGAATCATGGTACAATAAAACATAAAAGTGTAGGGTGTAGTGAGGCGAGGTGTTTTAGGACTCGAACATGACCCGAACCCAGTTGTTCAAAAGGTGATAAGCGAAAGTTTTAATCATGATGTTACTTGAATATGAAACCATTGAAGGAGTGACAACTTTTCAGATATCACAGATTCAGTAGAGTCAATTTACATACGTAACTGTGGGATTGTACCTTGTTTGTTAACAGAATTAGTACAGACTGAAAAATGTCCTTAAAAGTGATTAAGCTAACAACCCTTTGAACAACTGGGCCCTGGTGTTTGTTGTTTAGCCGTTATAGAAGACCCAGTAGAGATCGACTAGGAGTGTGTAAGTAGGGTGTAAAAACCGGTTATCAGCCGTAAATACGGAGGGTAAACTCTCCTATAGAATGAAAAGTGAACAGTTTTTGTGTCAAAATGAAATTGTTTCTAGTCATGTTTAACTGTCGGTGAAATGTCAATGTACTGCTCTAGAATAATGTGAATACAATGTTAAAATACCTATATCTTTTGTCTCAAATATCTTTAATATCATACCCAGACTGAAGTAAGCCTTTTCCACAAAAATAATTGATGTGTAAGTAGTGTGGTGTCAGGGTAATTAAAAGTGTAATTGTATGTTAATCACAAAGTAATTGGGCATTTTTAATTCAAGGCATTACATTAGCTTCAGTACATGTGTACGGGGAAATTTTCGCCGAGTCTTCCGTCTCGCACCTGTAATTTATCTATCCATATAGTGTTATTTTCGACTACTTCATTTAATGTTGGTTTCTAATTTTTGTTCTCGATATAAATTCCCCTTTTTACGAAAGACAAAAAAGGCGCAAATTCAACCGAGATGAAATTTACCTAGTACACAGTACACAATCCGTATAATCAATTAATTATTAATTTCAAAGTTAATATATCTGATACACTTTTATATTGGTGTATTATACACTCTCTCAGTAATATTACAGTCATATCCGTGTATATTCTTACATGATTTATTTGTGACTGACATGAAGATGTTATAATTGATGTTGACATTGTCAAATCCTGTTATTGTCCTCTGTGAGATTTGTGTTTTTCCATCAATCTATGAGAAGTGTCCGTCGCAAAAAAAAGTCCATTATTTCACAAATATTTATTTACATTGTAGATGCACAGGAAACGGAGATTAAATACCTGATGTTATTCGGAAGAAATGAGAAATGTTCTTCAATAGTATTTGAAATAACTGATTTACAATACAACATGTAGTCACATATTTTGCTGTCCTTTACGTTCTTGGACAAGAGTGCAAACTATGCATTGCAACAATGGTGTTAAGTCATAGTTATATAAATAAACAAAAATAGGACAATTTCAACTTTGAATTTGTTTTAAAATGTAAGATTGCAAAAAAATTAAAAGCTGAAAAGTGAAAATGCTACAGTTTGAATTACCAGGATATGCAAATACATTGGTATGAGAAATAAGACAGAATTATATTATTTTTCCATCAAGGTAAGTTATTAGTACTGTTAACATTGTAGACTGTAATGGGCTTGTCCAAAATAATTTTAATTTTAAATTGTTTTTGTGGAGTTTAAGAGTGAAATGGTTAAAAGTGAAATGACTGACACTGACATTATATTTTGAAGAGAAAATGTTGAACCAGAATACATTTCCTTCCATTGTAACATTTTGTCTTTAATGTATTTCATACATTTCTTCTATAAGTTATAGAACAGGCATTAATTTTGCAGCAGTTCATGATATATGCTGTGTGTAAAAATAAAAACTGACAAAAACATTGAAGAAAATTACACCAATTAAGAATTTAGTATAGAGTAACTCAATAGAGGGACCTACACAATCAAAAAATGAACTTTATTGTTAGTCTTGAGTCATATCAATCTGCTTTACTGGTACGTAGTGTCACTTTTATGTGAAATGTAAGTATGTTGTGTAACTGTCGCTAACGACAAACTGTCCATTCAATTTCAAACCATGTATTATACGATTCATGTTCTGTATTAATGTCTTAATGTGATACAAATTTCTTTCATCATACAATTATGTAGTATCAGTCGTATTATTAAAGAATTTTGATACAAAAAAAAATAAAAGAATCAGCTGACATTTAAGACCCTGTTGTTTTTTGTACTTAAAGGCCCAATATACGTAACTTTCGGCAAAAATTGAAGTAAAAATCTAGCCGTATAATTAACTTATTATATTTATAGATTTAGTTAAGATTAACTGATATCAGCAATATTCAAAATGAATTCTTTCGCGGTTACCGGTACAGCAGCATTTGAAACACGCTTTTTGTAAACACGCATCCATTTCGAACCGTCTTCTACCGTCGGTTTGTTGTTGAAGCGAGTCCCACCTGAATTATTTTCAATTCTTTGGATTTTTCTGTCAAGAGTTTCTTGTTAGTTTCCGCTCAGGTTTACTTCATTTTAGGCTTATTTTTGCATGGTTATCAACTGGATTTTTTTTCATAATTTTTCAGAATCCCGAAAAAATTCCTGAAATATTGGGCCTTTAATATATGACAATAATTATGTTTATTTACAAAAATTTGAAAGAAGGTATACGTTTAATCAATATATGACAAAAATTTACACAAATCTGAAAGTAATATACATATCAATAAATATGATAACTTAATTACACATATATCTGAAATCAGGTGTAATGTATGATTCTGCAGCTGTTTATGCAGTACCTATTTATCATTTATTTGCAAATATCATTAGTTATTGAGTATCTGATTAGTTACCAGAGGTTGATTTACCTGTGCAATTTACCTGTACAACATTTCTGCTATAGACTATAACTCACTATCATCACAATTGACCACCTAAGTAAACATGTTTTTATAAGCAGAGTTGGTGTTCGGGGAAGTCCCCGTCAATACCTGCATTGCATAACTATTTATGTAGTTACTAGGCACACAGAGAGATTAAGGGTACTTTTACGTATGCAGTTGAAACAATTGAACCTGTCATGCATGCTGCCAGAAGGGTCCGGCTCTGCCCCTCATGACTTAAGTCTGTTGATCATTACATGCATTTTGAAATGGTTAAGATCCCAACAATACCACCACTATTTAACCTGGTCTATTCATGTTATTTAACCTGTTCTATTCATGTGTCTAGATAACAGCTAAATTTATAGATTATGAAAATATCTAATCTTTGGTCAAAATCACGATGATTTATGCCTCCTAATCCCAGGAAATCTTGCCTGTATAAGTGAAAATTTATCTGGGCTCGAAGTGAGCCAAAGTCATTAACCTAAATTAGCTTGCAGTAGTGGTAGCCCACCTCCATGCATACTACGGGCTAATTATGAATTCTCATAAACTGTAACTATACAGGAGAGTAAGAAAACTTATAAAAACAACACATTAATACAAATTATTGTATTTTATTTAACTTTTGTACTTAACACATAAAACAAAAAATTCTATATTAATTTTCTTAAATGATTTGCACACCAAAAATTGCCAGAATTTTTTACCAGCACATGTTTGTTCCCATAAATAAACTCTGTGAAGGTGGGTAACAACACATATAATATTATCAACACTACATGGTTTTGATATTCCATTGAAAATAAATTTGAATTCATCATCTATAATTTCAGAGAAATAATGGAACCTCTGCTGTTTTCGTTTAGGACCTACAAAATGTTTAATCTGACCTTGCAAGGCTTTCTCATGGCTCATCCGAAAGTACCATCAGATTACTTTTAAGGGTCTGACCTTATTTGATAAACAAATATGGTCTGACCAGTTCAAACGCTTATTAAAACGAAAACAGCATAGATAATTAAGATAATTAAGCCTTTATATACAGATATTTCTAATACTCCTATAAAACTTATTTCCTAGAACATGTAAATTCCTCGGACATTAAATTACCGCAACAACACAGTGCTTCTGATGTATCAAAAATAATTAAAAAATTCTTATTTAAAAAAAAAATCATAAACATGAATATTTAATATATTCAATTCTAATGAACGGTACTCTGAAAACCATACAAATATAACACAATCATTGTAAAATATCAAATTAATACCAAGATAGAACATTTTTAACATTGTTGCCAATTTAAATTGTGTATAAAACAAAAGCCAGGCGATAAATAATGATTTGGGTGTACCAAAAATACAAGCCATTTATTACAAAGCAACACAAACTAAAACCATGACAGGTTTGTTTGTTTCTAAAAAGATAAACTATAAGATTTGATAAATGAGAAATATACGATATACCGAGAGGTTCTGGCAACAGTACTTTTACCTTATTATGACTTCAGTGATTATGGCGAATATATCACGAGAGCAAACATTACTTAGCTCGTTATCATCAACTTAAATTTCATACTGAACTACAGAGGACGAAAGTTTGACTCGGCGAGAAAGTTTCCATATTTAATATAAAGTTTACTTATTTTACAACAATTATGAAACAAGTTATCCAATTTATATTAATCACTCTTGTTGGCCCGGATGTTGGCGTGCGAGGGGTCTTATTGTGGGAGAAAACCCACGTGGTCGAGCAGGTACTGACCAAATACCTTTTGACGTCCGGTCAGGGAATTGAACCCTGGCCGCCTTGGTGAAAGGCAAGTGTGCTATCCACTGCACCACCAGACCACCCAGTTTTACAGCATCACTGTACTCGTCAAAGCTTTCACTCTCCCTTACTTCACATGATACACACCCATATCAAGTGTACACTACATAAACAGTATGGTAGTCAAGATCAATTCACATAAGAGTAAAACCTTGTTAAAATGCCACATGCATTCAAATGACCAACTCCTTTCTACACTATACAAATGTACCATTATATGGATATATGTATGTCAATTCCTTTCTTATCCTATTACCTCTCAATCACCCTAACACTGTGGCCCTTTATTATGCAAAATTGGACCTATGTTGGCCGTGTAACAAGGTTTGACTGTGTTCACCATAGAACACTCTTTACCATGTCTGTAGCCACTCACAACAGTATCTATTACTTCTTTCATGAATCTTGTCATCACCATTTGGACATCTAAATGAAACTGAGAGCAGTTAAAAGTCATATGAATATGATCAGAAGCCATATGATATAAGATGCAATATTCCATTGAATTATTTATAAAACTAAATTACTCTCTATCCCAGATGTAAAATATTGCAAAAATGGTATTAACAAATAAACCTAAACCAAAAACATTTAAGACTGAAGCAACAAAACTTCGTCAAAGGGACTGACTTAATCTCCCATTATAAACTTAAATCAGCTATTAACGCATACATCAATGCTGTCATGTCTATCAAATGAAAAATTTAAAGTTATGTCCCCTTTGATTGTATGAAAATGATGGTGAAATCTGACTTGACAGAAATCCAAGGGTGAGATTTTGACCAATCAGAATGGTCGTTTCTCGTGGCACTCGGTCTCGGTTAGATCATTTGATGCCGATGTCAATGTCTAGAAGAACTTATTGTCTTATATATATTTGTTGATCATACACAACCCACAGGTTTCCTCGGCAGGCGATGCCGCCATCATGTTGGTTTGTATTGTATAGCTAGGCTTTTCTCCTCTATGTGTAACAAATGTTTTGTCCGTTTTTAAATGTAACGTTTTCAGGTGAAAATCCTAGCAACCTGAAAATGTTTATGCAGACCTTGCAAGGCTTTCTCAAGGCTTGCCTAAAAGCAGCATCAGATTACAATGTCCAACCTCATAAAATAAACAAACTTTGGTCCGACTTCTTCACCCGCTTAAACAAAAACAGCCCTTAGCTTAAACACAATATCCGGACAGGATGTAGCCACAGTAGAAAGAAGCAACATGATTGGCTACTAATTTTAATACGAAAACGAGATTCTCCTACTGTTCTAGCCTACGCGACACAAACCCATAGAGCAGTGTCCCGCGGGTTTCCAACGATGGTAAATGATGCCTAGTGTACATGTTACTTGATGCGAAGTTAAATGTCTGTAAAATCAGGTTTCACGGCAGTATCACAGTATGATGCAAAAGTTATATCATGGATACTTAAGGTTTTTTTAAATACTTTAAAGGCAACTGCAAACATGTCATACAACAATTACATATGAAATCAATGATTGTGACCAATTTTAACTTATTCATTTTAAATGCAGGTTCTGGTAATGATATTCAGCTTAAACAGTATTTAATTCAATTATCAAGCAAAGTCTCATGTACTTCAGGAGGAATGGAAAACAAGCTAAGAGCTTAAAATCACCCCTGAAGACACATTTGAACTCTTCCAATTCAAAGTTTGGAATAGTTCATTGTAAAATAAGGGGTGAATGAGGTTGTTTCTCTCCCAAAACATAATTATTTACCAGGGTCCAAATGCAAGCAATCTTGAATACCTCGACTGCAATATGAATCAAATAAAGATTAAGTTAAACATTTACCATACATGTATACATATTGTCATATATATAAATACATGTGGTGAGATTTCAAAACTTTACAGCAATAATGTTCGTACATAAGTACAATACATGATTGGGCTCAGAGGCCCGTACTTTTCATGAGTTATAAAGCAATAAACAGTGTGCACAAAAATACTTCAGTTGAATGTAAATAATGATCTATCACAGATTTAATAGACCATGGAGAACACAATATGTTTTGTGGAAATTATGAAATGAAAATAATTTAATGAATTCTTCCTAATACTACACAGTATATAAATGAAAGGGTCCATTTACGTTAGCAATTAAATTGACTTTGTTGGCTTTCTTTTTAAATTCAACAGTGAAATATCAAACCTATATCGCTAGAGTCTGCATGTTTAACACACTGATAAACCTTTATGGCACAAATTCTGTATACTTAAAAGACAGAGGATATCCAATGAAGATTTGTGTCGGTTTGTAACTTGATTGCTGCATTATGTCCATAGTGACACCATTAACATCATATACTTACCAGGGTATGAATATGAACCCAGTCACATCTCTTTGATACAAGGTGTTTGGGATGAAATCTTTTAATCATTATCAAAATTGACCATATAAACTTATGACTTATAAGTCAGCATGTGAAAGGCTTTATTATATATATGTATTATATATGTACCAATATAAGCTAAGCAAACTTTTCAGCTCAGTATACAGAAGTTTGAACTTGTTAGGATTATAATAATTTACACCAGATATCAATAATTTCTTGTTAGTTAAGAATATAAATACACACAATGATATTCTCTTATAAAAGTTCAAATTCTCAACTTTCTTAATTACATGTAGCGGATATAAATTGTATTTTATCATCAAGAGTTGAATATTCTGTTTCTCGAATAACAATAAGGTAAACAATAGCAGTTTGACATGATACTGCATTGTATAACACATTCTACATGTACCATGTATGTATTGAGTGGAGCACAGCCTAGCCATGATAAACCTATGGTAGCTATGACAGAAACATGTGTTATAGTGCTCATAACATGCTAACCATGAATTTATTTAATGATATACAGTTAAACCTCAATAAAATATACCCTGTGTTTTGTTTGAAGTCTTCCACCTTTAACATATTTCAAAGTCCCCTTTGTATTGAGAATTTCTTTATTCTTTTCTCTAAGTTATTGCCAAACCTCTTCATAAAGCAAAGTTTTCTATGGACTAGTGGCAGAATAACGAGATTTTACTATATAACATAAATCAGTTGTATTTTTTTAGACTTTTTTGTGGGAGGAAAAGATACAAAGTTTAAATTGCTCAACCCATTTCTTTATATTTTTTTTCATTTTGAGATTAAATTCAAATAATTTCACAAGCTTTGTACACTTATAAACTAATCTATCAAATTACGGCACAAAATACAATACTTTAACCTAAATGATAACATTAATATTATTTCTAATATACTAAGTATCATGGTCCCAGGATAACGGCAGGTTTAATGATATGATAAATGTTACCAGACAGGAAAAATTCTTGAAATAAAACATCATAATTTGCATACCACAGATTCTTGTTTTCGACCAAAAGCTGATTCAAATCAAAACAGTCTACATATTAGAGTTCACAATTACAATTTTATTTTTTACATTTATCATATTCAACCTAATAAGCGCACCAGTCTAATATAAGAGCACACCCCCCCCCCTCCCTTAAAAGGGCATTCTCACATATATTAACCAAACATTCTGTTCCAGAGGAATAAACAAAATCACACTACTTTTTATCCCCACCAGAATTTACATGCGAGCATTTCCTGTACACGGTTTTAATAAGCACACCCATTTTGTGTATTTAAGTGCACAGTGCGATTATTAGGTAAAATACGAAGTCTGAATTCATATAATTTAACATGCAAGTGAACCTATGTTTAACCAGATCAAGGCACACCTACAGTACTTTTTGTAATGTTGTCCTAGTCAGTAATACTTGTAAGAACAGTGTCATTGTAGTAAAAAATATACAAAGTTAAACGATTCTTCTATGTCTAGTGCATACAACATTTGACATTGTACACATTCTAACAGTAACATTACCACTTGTGTAACAAAGCCAACAAAATACACAGAACTTACCTACTTTATCACATTCTCTCATGATCCGAACTCATTAGGTAAGGTGTAACACATTTGAGCTGCAGCAACCGTAGCTTCATGGTTCGATAATTTGTATTTTATTATCTATTGTAGGACCAAAAATAAAAACGAATGGGTGTAGAAACTACAGTTCCTGCAGCTGAGTCTAACAGTGAAACAAATATACATTGCTCAAAGACTGATGGTGGCAGTATATCGGTGACAATGGTGGCAGTATATCAGTGCCAATGGTGGCAGTATATCAGTGATGGTCCCTAAGATAATGAAACAAGTTTTTAGTATGTACTCTATAGGTTTGTCTGTAGATGCCCAACTCTGTGTGGCTCTCCACATTGAAGTGGTTGATTTTATATGATGTACACTATTTATGAAACAATTTTTTTCTAACCTATATCAGTATCATCCATTATGCTTAACGAAAATGTTGCATTTCTCATTTTCCAATCTGTACGGTAAGTCCACTCTGTTGACTATGGCAACTAGAGGGCTAAGCATCCGCTCACACCATTTCTGCCTTCACATCCAGCAGAGGCGTCTTGTGCTCCACCAAGTTTAAGTCCACACCGTCACCAGATTTCTGGCTGCCACTTTCAACACTTTCAGACACTGGTAACTTCCTGTACAAACTAGAAAATTTATGAAATGTTAGTAATGCTGAAATATATCTGATCATCATAATTATAATCATTCAATGTCAGGAATAATACAGATGAGAAATAAAATTAGCATGCATCACAAATAATAAATTATTGAAAATTTCACATAGCTACTCTAAACCCCTCAATCTCTAAACCCTGAAAATTAAGTCGGATTGAGCCCGATAGCAGCAGATTGTTCTAAGTATCCTTAGATGCATCAGTCATTAATTAAGTTTAAAAAGAAGTTGTATAATGCTTATCCTTAAAAAGTCATCTTAGGGCTGAAAATTCATTCAATCAGAACTGACTTCAAATGTTTTTTTTAATCTAATGCGAACACTGCCAACGCCAGAGTGATCTATAAACAATTCCCAATATGTCCAATTTCTATACAGTTGGTAACATATTCTTCATAAATCAGGGTACAGAAAAATTCCATCATAGCGCCATATTTGTCAAACCTCCTTTCACAGCTACAGTTTTCTTTCTGCATAATGTTAATAAGGGGGCATAACAATATAGCAAGGGAGGCAACCAAATAAGGGGGCATAACAATATAGCAAGGGAGGCAACCAAATAAGGGGGCTTAACAATATAGCAGGGGAGATAACCAAATTGAAACAGATCAACAGACATTGGTGAGTCTTAGTGAGACAGGGGACTGTGGTAGGGTATAATCGTACCTTAATTAATGAAGACAAACTCTAAATTTAACATGCATACAAAAACAAAGCAATCTACAAATTAAAATTACTGATATATGACAGCCTGTCTACCTGGGTTTCAGAGGCTTGAGGGAGGTATGAGTGGCAATGAAGCCCCAGAATCATAAACCTTAACTTAAGGAATTTCCTGAGCTGTAAATTTTACTGCAGGAAAAAAAACAAGAGCCCCAAGGGGCCTTAACGGTCATCTGACTACCAATTGTAAAATCACTATGAAAATACGTGTAGTCATTAAATCAAGTTATAATATGCCTGTATAGATTGCCAAGTTCAAGATAGTGGCCTTCTTGGATTTCTGATGGGCTTGAAAAATAACAACACTTTGTTGGGACCATCTCAGGATATCATTTCTGGCAAGTTTCAGCTCAATTCCACTGGTAGAACTTGAGAAGTTTAGAATGTGTTTTCAAAATGGCCGCTGTGGATTTTTGACTACAAGAAAAATAACAACAGTTTCGTTTTGGCCCCAGTGACCTTGAATGAAAGTCAAGGTCATTTCTTTGAACAAACTTGGTAGCCCTTTATCCCAGCATGCCACAGGCCCAATATTAGATCTCTGGGCCTTTTGGTTATTCAGAAGAAGTTGTTTAAAGATAATGACCGTTTTGGTCACTGTGACCTTGAATGAAAGTCAAGATCATTTCTTTGAACAAACTTGGTAGCCCTTTATCCCAGCATGCCACAGGCCCAATATTAGGTATCTGGGCCTTTTGGTTATTCAGAAGAAAATGTTTAAAGATTATGACCGTTTTGGCCCCAGTGACCTTGAATGAAAGTCAAGGTCATTTCTTTGAACAAACTTGGTAGCCCTTTATCCCAGCATGCCACAGGCCCAATATTAGATCTCTGGGCCTTTTGGTTATTCAGAAGAAGTTGTTTAAAAAGATTTTGACCTTTTTGGCCCCTGTGACCTTGAATGACGGTCAAGGTCATTTCTTTGAACAAACTTGGTACCCCTTTATCCCAGCATAACACAGGACCAATATCAGGTCTCTGGGCCTTTTGGTTATTCAGAAGAAGTTGTTTAAAAAGATTTTGACCTTTTTGGCCCCTGTGACCTTGAATGACGGTCAAGGTCATTTCTTTGAACAAACTTGGTACCCCTTTATCCCAGCATAACACAGGCCCAATATTAGGTCTCTGGGCCTTTTGGTTATTCAGAAGAAGTCGTTTAAAAAGATTTTGACCGTTTTGTCCCCTGTGATCTTGAATGAAGGTCAAGGTCATTTCTTTGAACAAACTTGGTAGCCCTTTATCTCAGCATAACACAGGACCAATATCAGGTCTCTGGGCCTTTTGGTTATTCAGAAGAAGTTGTTTAAAAAGATTCTGACCTTTTCGGCCCCTGTGACCTTGAATGAAGGTCAAGGTCATTTGTTTGAACAAACTTGGTACCCCTTTATCCCAGCATAACACAGGCCCAATATCAGGTCTCTGGGCCTTTTGGTTATTCAGAAGAAGTCGTTCAAAGATTTTGACCTTTTTGGCCCCTGTGACCTTGAATGAAGGTCAAGGTCATTTGTTTGAACAAACTTGGTACCCCTTCATCCCAGCATGGCACAAGCCCAATATTGGGTCTATGGGCCTTTTGGTTTATGAGAAGAAGATGTTTAAATGGAAAAGTTAACGGACGGCGCACGGCGCACGACGACGGACGAAGCATGATGACTATAGGTCATCCTGACCCTTCGGGTCAGATGACCTAAAAATCCTTCATTTCTTATTTTTCTTTGTAATCTGAAGAAATTCCCTTAGTAAAGGATTATTGATGAAACATTTTGGGCTGGATTTCTCAGAAATCAACATTTTGATGTTTATATTTTTTTCTATAGCCAATTGATTTCATTTATTATACACATACAACCGACTCAAAAACAATCAAAAATATCATAAGTTGCCTCCCTTTTACCATCAACAAGGTAATCATGTATTAATACATAAATGCTGATTCACAGTTATAAACATTAGACAGGGATATGTCATTCTAAGAAGGGTGATCATGATTAATTAGAATACATCAATTCTGACTAACTACAAATTATATACTATAAGCATTGGTATTATATGAATACATATGATAGTGGTAAAATTTATAATTCATTAAACAGTCTTCATGCAAAATATGTACTGTGAAATCTGATATTTCTGTGGGGACAAAAATTTGTGGTTTCCCTTCCAAAATACATATCATCGGTATTTATGAATTTTATAAAAAAAATATCAACAATAATCCATAGAAAAGGAGAACCGCTTGTTAAAAGAAATACATTAATTTGTAAAACTATTAATTCTTGGATAAAGATTATCTAGGAAATCAACAAAATTAAAAGTACCACAAAAACTAATGATTTCACAGTATATAACAAATATAGAGTCAGTGATTTACAGGACTAGGACCCTTTCTGTACTTAATTAGCTGTGTATGTGGTTGGCTTCCCACTTAACAAAACAAAACTGGTGACAATGTAAGTATACAGACATCATGGTGTTTTGTATGGTAGAAAAGATTCCTTGACCTTCCATATAGGTTAAGAATCTTGTTGAATAAAATGCCAATAAAAACAAACAACCAATTTGCTAAGAATGATTTTGACTTCATGTAGTGATATTTTGAGAAACAGTTTTATTTGATGGTTCTAATATATGTGTTGTCATCTTTAATGTTTTGTCAACCAGTTTTACAATATAGGCAAAATGATTATGTTTTACTTTAAATACTGAAAGAGTCGATAAAGAACTGTACATACAAGGTGCAAGTGATGAAGGTGATCAGAGATTTAGTGGAAATACAAAAAAAGAAAACAATATTAATCTGGACACTTTGGTTTATGCAAAAAATGCCAAGAATATTTTGTACATTATAGAATAATAACAATATCAGAATTCAAATTGAACTGAAATTTCTGGGATTATATTTTTTTGCAACAATACCATAGCCCATCCTTGATATCTAGGGGTTACACTCACATACCCTCTCTACACCCCTGGAATATGTCATCCTCGATACCCAGGGGTTACACTCACATACCCTCTCTACACCCATGGAATATGTCATCCTCGATATCCAGGGGTTACACTCACCTACACTCTCTACACCCCTGGAATATGTCATCCTCGATATCCAGGGGTTACACTCACATACCCTCTCTACACCCCTGGAATATGTCATCCTCGATATCCAGGGGTTACACTCACCTACACTCTCTACACCCCTGGAATATGTCATCCTCTATACCCAGGGGTTACACACGCATACCCTCTCTATACCCCTGGAATATGTCATCCTCAATATCCAGGGGTTACACACGCATACCCTCTCTACACCCCTGGAATATGTCATCCTCGATACCCAGGGGTTACACTCATATACCCTCTCTACACCCCTGGAACATGTCATCCTCGATACCCAGGGTTTACACTCGTATACCCTCTCTACACCCCTGGAATATGTCATCCTCGATATCCAGGGGTTACACACGCATACCCTCTCTACACCCCTGGAATATGTCATCCTCGATACCCAGGGTTTACACTCGTATACCCTCTCTACACCCCTGGAATATGTCATCCTCGATATCCAGGGGTTACACTCACATACCCTCTCTACACCCCTGGAATATGTCATCCTCTATACCCAGGGTTTACACTCGTATACCCTATCTACACCCCTGGAATCATCCTCGATATCCAGGGGTTACACTCACATACCCTCTCTACACCCCTGGAACAAGTCATCCTCTATACCCAGGGTTTACACTCGTATACCCTCTCTACACCCCTGGAATATGTCATCCTCGATACCCAGGGTTTACACTCGTATACCCTCTCTACACCCCTGGAATATGTCATCCTCGATATCCAGGGGTTACACTCACATACCCTCTCTACACCCCTGGAATATGTCATCCTCTATACCCAGGGTTTACACTCGTATACCCTCTCTACACCCCTGGAATCATCCTCGATATTCAAGGGTTACACTCACATATCCTCTTTACACCCACAGTAACATTTAAGGCACAAATTAAAGCTAGCTGTTTGATTGGTGTCGGGTAAAAAAAACCTGACCAATCGATAGGCTGATACTTGCCTAAAAGGACCTAAACTTAACATCAAAGCCTGTCACTTTTTACTGTAAAGTGAAATCAAAGTTCTTTTGTTGTACATCAAAGAGTCACACTAATCTTCTTGTCTCATCAACAAAGTGGTGCACTCAAGAGCCGCCAATTTTGCTATGACAAATTCCAGTGGTGTTACAGCGTAGGTGTGCTTAACCCCATGGGTATCAAGGATGACAATTAACCATTAAAATAAAGCAGCAATAGTGTTTCAATATTTCAATTTTGTAGACAGTTTTCCATAGTATGTTAAATCTGGATTTTGTGATGACAGAACACTACATGAAGATACAGGTCACAGAAATAAGGAGGTCATGTTACCCAACACAAGTAGAGCCGATCTTAAGCCAGGAAAACATCCTTAGTTTCCCTCACTTTTGTCATACTGAAACATAGTAACAACAAAAGCTTCATGGCAATGCAATACTGAATAGGGTATTAGGTCAAAGGTCAATAGGGTGTAAGGTCAAAGGTCAATAGAGTATTAGGTCAAAGGTCAATAGGGTATTAGGTCAAAGGTCAATAAGGCATTAGGTCAAAAGTCAAGAAAGATGTGAGGGAGGTGTTTGCTGTGCAAATGATCATGATACACCTCTTGAACCGTCTCTTCAATGTAAGTAAATCTAAATAGCCAATTAAATCTCTCTTTTAATAGCCTAGGGAGCAATCAGTGTGTTAAAATTGGACTAAATTTGTGCATTATTACAAAAATTGCTTTTTCAAAAACCAGTGAACATATCAGATTTATTTATTCTTTTCAATTGATAGCTTTCTATAAGCATCTTAGCTCTTACAATCTTATGAATACTGGTCTAGATGTTGAATTGTTTGTGTAAGCAATACCCTTTAGTTCTTCACGTCAATACTACCAAAGCTTTGGTCAGAGCTACACCAGCTCTCTGACCTCCTATTAAGCCCTCATTAGGCTCAACTTTTCCCCCCTTTTCACTTCATTAACCCAGGAAGGATACAATTCCAAATTTTTTTGGATAACTCAAAGTGTCCAGGACCTACTTGTATGAAATAACTAAAAGATCAAAGCATTATACAGTTGTTCTTTGAATTAATCTTTTTGTTATCATTGAAAGAAAATGTGCATGGAGTTTTGCTTTCATTATTTAATGTATAAGTTTGCTTATTGCTTACAAAAGACTTAAAGAGTTAACAATAAAAAATAGATGAACCAAAGTAATACCAGTGAGTAGTTGTAATACGAAAGTATTAAAATAATACGGGGGTGGTGCTTAAAAAAGTTAAAAGGAGTTGAATGATCACATCAATGTAGTGGTTTGATTATTGAGTTGTATACTACTAGCACAAGTAGATTACCACTTCAATAAATACTAAAATAGCTTACTAACATATATATCAGACTGCTCTCTACTCAAACAGGTTAGCACCTTCACAAAAAGATAACTACCTACATCAATAGGTTATTGCCAACACATGTAATGATAATGTAAGGGGTGTTTGTTTGAGAGTTGTTTGATGTACAATGTTGGGAGTGTTTGTTTTAGAGTTGTTTAGTGTACAATGTAAGGGGTGTTTGTTTGAGAGGATTGTTTAGTGTACAATGTTTTGGGTGTTTGTTGAGAGAGTTGTTTGGTGTGTGATATTTTGGGTGTTTATTTCCACTTAGTTCCAGGGATGTAGAGTATTTCATGTGAGATACTAACCTGTACAACCATTGCTGACACCCTGTGGCTAGGAACAGGAACAGTACACAACACTCAAATATTGTCTTCATCGGTAAGGCCTGTAACAAAGGAGGACATGGCTGAATGACTGCTCTTACAAAGGAGGACATGGCTGACTGACTGACTGCTCTAACAAAGGAGAACATGGCTGACAAGGCTCACTGACTTATCTAACAAAGGAGGACAAGGCTCACTGACTTATCTAACAAAGGAGGACAAGGCTCACTGACTTATCTAACAAAGGCTGACATGGCTGACTGAGTGCTCTAACAAAAGAGGATATGACTGACTGATTGATACATTTTCTACATCTTTTCACTATAATGTTTAGCAGGGGTACACATTGTGTCATTGTTATTTGATATATAAATCTATTCATGTACAAAAATGTGATTTAACAAAATTATTAACAATCATTTGATCTTTTTTACAGATGATTTCAATAAATCTAAAAATTTTATTTCCATTTGTGTGTATTTTTAGCTGCTAACAAGTAAACAATGGTATTAATCAAAATATGTCAGGCAGCTTTCAAAGTTCAGTATTGTATTTGATATTAATTTCATCCCGTAACCTACCTGTAGGAGTATCACAACTACGATAAAGTTCAGGGGGATTCGGAAAAAGTTCATTATCGTTGCTCTCGCTGAAAAACAAAACAAAAATATATACCTTTAAATAAAATCTTAGTTTTACCTGAAATCACATGGTCCAATGCCACATGCAGATTGTTGACGTCATCACTTGACGGGAATATATACAAGGTGATATGTTTTCGTGCATATAGTCAGTGGTTCATTCAGGTTTTTTCTGACTGAGATTGTGGTAAAAACGGTTCACATGACTCATGGTTTTTGAATAAGCTAAACCTCGTGTCTTTTGTGACATTTTTAAAAATTAACTAAGTCAAGTGAATTAAACACTTATACAACAACCACTCTATTTATCACATGATTGCTGTGTTATCCATTTAATATATACCCATATCACATAATAATATTATATGCATGTTAATAATAATATGTGTGATACTTGTCACAAATTTTTCATTTTAGCTTGCAAGAGACTCACTAAATCGAAAAAGAGTTCAAGAGGGTCTGTATCACTAACCTGGATACAGTTGTATCTAAGTATCTATGGCAAAACATTTTCCACCCCTCGGACCAGGTAAGCAAATTTGTATCAAAAATTTGTATGAAATTTAAACTCAAATAAGATGACGTAACACACACATATGCTGCATCTTTTGAATTTAGCAATAGATACAGCATGCCGAAAAAATTAGTTAAACTGCATCATACAGTTGTTTCGTCCTCTTAGAACTATTCAGTGATGCTAGGGACCAAAACACGTAAAACCTCTGAATTTATAAGTAAAATTAAACTAGTTCTGTATATTTTCAAATTGTGTACTATGAAAATGTGTGTAATGTACCGTGCCACTACTCAAATGAGATAACTGGCTATAGAGGCTGAAGCAAACCTTGGGGACTAAAATCCACCACTATCATGAAAGATGACAACACACACGTATGTTGCACCTTTTACATTTAGTAACAGATACAGTATGTCGAAAAATGAATTAAACTGCATCATACAACTGTTTTGTCCTCCTAGGACTCTTCAGTGATGCTAGGAGCCAAAAGGTGGGAAACCAAAATTTCTAAACTATTGTAGAAGAAGAAGGGTCAGGTGTGTAAAATCCCTTCAATTATGAATTCCTATTATGAATACTTACTAGCTTCTGGCACATATTTCCCTCTCATCTGACCTAGCGATGGCCAAAAAATGCCCACACACGTCTCAAACACCAAGAAGCCACAGAAAACAAACAGCTGGTTCTGAAATGGAAACAGATTTGTTTGAGTATTGATTGAACCTCTGATTCTACTGATTAAACTGACATCCAATGACTGTTACCATGCAAAAGGAAGGGTAGAAATTATTTTATACATTATATATGGATTTTCTATGAAATATTTTGAAAGATCTTTCAGAGAATTCCAGTTAAGCAAGTTGGCATGTATGGTATGAAGTTCAGCCGGAACCGACGAAATGATTTGAATTAAAAAGTGTCTTCAAAGTTATACGAGTTTAAGATAATGAGGTTTCAGTGTATTCTATGGAGAATAATTTGGCATAGATCTACCTTAAAACTTTTGAAGTTCCTAGCAAATCAAACAGCTGTTATTGTATACCAGATTCAGACAAGTATGAGACATGTTTCAAATTTCCCACCCTTAATCAAGTGAAACCTAAATGTGGAACATTGAGAAAATGGTTTTACAATACTCACTCCTTTGAAGATGATAGGTGTAGAAAGTGATAGAGCAGCTACAAATAGTACAAATCTGAAAAACAACAAAAATGAGGAATTTAAAATTAAAATACAGACTTGATGTATATATAAATGAAGGTTTCTTGATCTCCCATGCCAGGCCTTCTGATCCTGGCAAATTGAAAATTTCCATTTCTCTGAAATCACACACTGTAACTAATGTATCATACATACTTACTTACCTTGATGGAGGTCTAGCAAATATGCTTGGTATCCATCGAAGATTCCTACAATGTACTACCACCGCCTTACCACAACCAGGACGTTGGTTGTCTCACCCTATACCAGGGAATGTTATTATTGTATCATACAGGTAAGAAATGCACCAACATTTTAAAAACAATAATTGAACAAAATCTGTTGACAGCTATCTACTGATGACTTTCAATTCTGTCTTGTAAAATCATAACGAGAACAACAGGAGAGGCCAGATCAGTACAAGTTCTATGTACATGGAAGGACATCTAAACAAAAAATGCAGAAGAAGTTAGTCTGGAGAGGTGTTTTAAGGTTTCAAACTAACACATGGCTGATAGAGGACTAACTCCCCAGGCAGTTAAGTCAGGGTAAAAGCAGCGATATGGTAATTTCTATGAATTACATTTCAAGATTCACTTTGACATACATACATGCTTCTCCTTATTTCAAACTTTCTTCCTATCAAAGCAAAGCTACAAAGATTTATTCTAACTTATATTACTCCATTGGTGTTGGATATACAAGACCCCTTTTAAATTGAAATTCTGGAGAGGTTAAGATCGTTACTGCCTATATATTTGAAGTATACCAAATCCCCACTACGATTGAGCATGGACAAAACAACAGAATCTTGCTTATAGACAAATTGATTCTAGCTTTGTACCTCTATAGGTTTTAACACATTTTTGAATGAATTCATCTACATTTTGTATAACAAGTGCAAAGCTTATCTTTATCTAGTCTTTCTTTCTATCTTTAGACTTAACATATTTTCAATTTCAATAAATTTTATTGTCAAAAAGACAATAAAATTTATTGAAATTGACTTTACATATTACCTCTATAAGTCTCCATCAATATTCATCTTTGACCAAAGTCTTTAGAAACAAGTGAAGTCTAGTTCCCCACATATATATGTATACAGACATTATAGTTTCTTACTTGTGAAAAGCTCATGTCTGGTAATAAGCCCCCCCCCCCCCCCCCTCACCTCTTCCTTTCTTTGTGTGCCCCGTAATAAGCCCACTCCTTTTCTTGTGTGAGTACAGTAAACTCCACTTAATGTCACATCGGTTAATATCACTTTTCGGTTATTATCACGTTTTCTTCATGCACCGTTTTTCCTGCTATATAATCTATGTAATGTCATTCTTTTAATATCACTTGTTTCCAGGTGGATTTCGGTTAATATCACTTTTTTTTGCCACTGTCATACAAAAATTACAGGTAAATGTTAGAAATAATTTCATATAAATGCCCCGGGGACCGGAGTTTCACACCTGAACTCGCTATGTAAACAACGCCGTGGTCAGCTGCGTCTCTTTCACACCTACCTGATCTTGATCACTGCAGTACTATAGTCGAACAATAGATTGACTTGGCATACTGGAGCAAAGATTACACCTTTTGGTGAGGGAACCCATACTTTTGTAATCTTATCTAACGCCATGTGTGATTTAATGTGTTCCTAACACGAGTTCTATTTTTCATTTCACCTCGTCTAAGATTGAATTCAAGTTGTCGTGAAGAAGGCTCAAGTAGATGGTCTTCCGTAAACATGACGAAATATTGATTGAAATTAAAATAAAAAGTGTCTTTTAAACAACAAATGTCCAATTAATTAATTTAAGCTAATGTACACGTAAAATGCGAAGATATCGTCTTTGTTTTGATTTTTAAATAGCCAAAGTACGACGCCGATATGCCGTGATTCTTGGCCGGCTGGTGATTTATGGTAGTAAATATAACAACAACACATTCATGAATTTGACTATCGGTGTATTGAACGGTACATGTTATTGAAGTATAATAATGATACATGGCGGACAAGTACAGTAAAAGAACTGATATAGCAATAAATACAACAATGTCACAGACTGATTACAAGCAGTGAAAAATAGCGAAAAAACTTTGGCTTGAAGACCGACTCAGCTGTTCTGATGTTTTATGATTTAATATTTCTTTAACAATTTCTTAAAATGATAACTAGCAATAGAATTAACTTCCTTAGAATTGGGACCTCTACCCTGGGATAAATAATCCTCTACTACAGTTGTTGTAGCACCGCAACGATGGTTGCAGAATTCCTTGGTAGAAACTCTACTATGTTAAGTATGTGTACTTCCTCAGAATTGGGACCTCTACCCTGGGGTAAATAATCCTCTACTACAGTTGGTGTAGCACCGCAACGATGGTTGCAGAATTCCTTGGTAATACTAGTTACATATATCACATATTGGAACATCCACCACTGAGGTAAAAGTCCACCAGTATACGTGGTATACTGTACAACGAAGGTTGTAAATCTGTGATACCATGTTTTATAATTATGAATCATATAACGATAATCGAAATTGATATTGCTTGGGGAAAATGATGTAATAGCATCATAGCATCATGCTTCCCAGAAAAAAAAAAAAAAACATCATCCATTGTAGTCCAAGTCAGCCTTCGGCGTTACCATGACAACTTAGTAAAAATACTTGTATATATATACCCACTAATACTTCAGGTGTCTCGAAATACAAACTTATAAAGAGGTGAGCGGCGGGGATGGATGGTGGCAACTTCTGATGATGCCTGAACTCAGCGCGGGAGCTCTGATCACGTGACTGGCTGCTGAAGATTATAAGGGGCTGTGCGCATGCACAGGGTTCTGATACGGCCCCAAGATCTAGACTGTATATGTAGAAAGTTAAGTCTTAAAGTAGCATAGGAGTGTTACATACTACCATAAACCACGCTTAAACTTTTAAGCTCCAATTTATGGTAGTAAATATAACAACAACACATTCATGAATTTGACTATCGGTGTATTGAACGGTACATGTTATTGAAGTATAATAATGATACATGGCGGACAAGTACAGTAAAAGAACTGATATAGCAATAAATACAACAATGTCACAGACTGATTACAAGCAGTGAAAAATAGCGAAAAAACTTTGGCTTGAAGACCGACTCAGCTGTTCTGATGTTTTATGATTTAATATTTCTTTAACAATTTCTTAAAATGATAACTAGCAATAGAATTAACTTCCTTAGAATTGGGACCTCTACCCTGGGATAAATAATCCTCTACTACAGTTGTTGTAGCACCGCAACGATGGTTGCAGAATTCCTTGGTAGAAACTCTACTATGTTAAGTATGTGTACTTCCTCAGAATTGGGACCTCTACCCTGGGGTAAATAATCCTCTACTACAGTTGGTGTAGCACCGCAACGATGGTTGCAGAATTCCTTGGTAATACTAGTTACATATATCACATATTGGAACATCCACCACTGAGGTAAAAGTCCACCAGTATACGTGGTATACCGTACAACGAAGGTTGTAAATCTGTGATACCATGTTTTATAATTATGAATCATATAACGATAATCGAAATTGATATTGCTTGGGGAAAATGATGTAATAGCATCATGCTTCCAAAACGTGGCTGAGAGCGCCAGTGAACAGCCGAGTGTCCCCAAGTAAGAGTTATATATAAATTATGCATAAGTGTAAATCTATATTTGTTTGATAAAATGTATTATTCATGAAACATAACTCAAAGTATGAATGCACACATCTAAACCTAACAGTTGCCATGGTAACACAAATTGACTAATTAAAAAAAATATTCAACATACATAGCATTTTTATATATATAAAACCCACCAACGTTAATCATAGCATCTAAACCTTGGTCAATGCCTGGTCGAGATACACTACATGACATAAATAAATATTATTAGTGTCATAAGATTAATATTATAAGTATCTGCCTTATCGAACGAGGATAGAATTGCAAGTAACCATGTACATAGACTTGGCAATATATCCTGTCTGATATATGGTAAATATAGAATGATAGAACAAAACAAAGAAATTGTGTGTGAAAACATCCTCACTCTTATGTACATTATGTAAAAGTAAGTATGCTACAGCAAAACATACTCTGATAGGCATGTGATAATGAAGGAATTATCATGATAAATGGTAAGTGTCACCGTACAGTTGTGATGTAAGTTTAACAATGTTCTAGATAGAGAATGTTTAACTTGTGATAACAACCTACATCGTCTCTAATCACATGACTGTTAATGAGCTTTGTGCTGATTTTAAGACCACATCATTTGTGTGAATGTAACGACAGTAAGAGTCTGAAGTCCATCTACCCATTGTCTTTATCAAATGGTCTTCCATTCTTCTTCCTGCAGCTGTAGTAGCTGCCCCTATCCTGAACGAATGCCCGCTGTACAAATCTTGAGGCAGTCCGCAAGCTTGTAAAATCTGTCTAAGTTTACTGATAAACTCATCCCGCTTCAGTGGTTGTCCATAGTCTCCAACAAACAGAGGCTGGGTGGGGCTTGCCACGCGCAATCTCATCATAACATAATTATCCAAGGCACACTTAGGGCAAATGTTAGCATTGTTGCAGAAGAATTTGATACTGACACCGTGACGAAAAGGATCTGTCTTGGAGCTTTTAAGAAACAATACTGTCTTGTCCTTGTTGACTGTGACATCCCCGACTGTTAAGTTACTTCCAGGATGAAACTTTGACTTGCATGTGAACTCTCCACATCTCAGAAATCCAAAGAATGCTACGACACAGGCTGTTCGCATCATGATATTGATGGGGTAGCCGAACACACCACCTTGTAGCTTAGCACATAATAATGAGAGAACTTTGAAAGTTATGGGATACCTGGGTTTCCTTGAACTTTGGGTGTCTGTCCTTTTGATCCCATTCATGGCCATTTGAAGCCTGAGCAAGCTTCCCGTCATATCATGTGTAATAGTTGTAGCATAGAACGGGCTTGAAACACCTTTGGTTAAGTATTGAAACCGAATCCCACACAAATATAGTTTAATGGTAGCGTATCTCACTTTCTGGATCTTGTGGCAAAATGTTACAAAATATATCAGCATCTGTTCAGATATAGGTGGTAGGATTGAATTCCATACAATGTTATTCATTGTGCAATACCTGACATACAGCCGAAATCCAGATTTGTAAACTTGTCTGGTGGTTTCTGACACGGAATTACTCATCACTATGTCTGCTGACCGTTGTAACTCCACATCACCTTGGAGACTGGGGGGCAAGTACAAGGAGTTGGTCGTGCGGTTGGAGCCAGCTTGTGAAATCTGTCCATCTTAGAGCGTCCTTTGCGTATGATGTACACTGTAGCCTCATTGTCACAGAAAAACAAGATGCGTTTGTTACCCCACATGTGTCCCCACAATATAGCCGCGACTACTATAGGGTACAGTTCCTGAAGCGCCATGGACATTTTATCGTCTTTCAAGATTGGAAAGTTCTCTGGCCAAGTTTCACAAAACCAATAACCTTGAAAATATCCACCATGTCCAACTTTGGAGGACGCATCTGTATGTAACGACATGTCTGAAGCCCTAGTCAAGGAAATGTCATGGAACATAGAAACACCATTCCAATCCTGTAGAAAAACTGTCCACATAAGTAGATCTTCCCTACACTGAGCGTTAATGTGTACATGGTGATGTAGCTCTTTCACTGATGAAGCCAAAGAAAGTAGGTAGCTTACAAAAGATCTACCACTCGGTATCACGCGACTCGCAAAAGCTAGGTGACCAAGTAACTGCAGAAGCTCCCTCTTTGTGCATGTTTTGCGACTTGAAAACTCCTGAATTAACTTCCCAATTCTTTCAAGCTTAGGCTGTGGTAATCTAGCTTGCATATTGTCTGAATCCAATATAATGCCTAAATATTCGATTACAGTTGTAGGGCCTGTAGTCTTATGCTTAGCAATGGGAATATTAAGTCTCTCAAAAAGTAACATCAAGTGTTCCATAGTTTGATGTGCTGGGTACTCTGGCTTGTCTATTGTGAGAAAATCATCTAATAAATGCAAGATGAAATTGATGCCGTAATTGTTTTCTGCAATCCAGCATATGGCTGTAGATAGTTGATCAAAAATTTTTGGACTTGATCTGCATCCGAATGCTAGGCGATTGTAGTAATAATAATAGTCTAACCACTTAATACAAAACAGGTGGTGTTGAGATGGTGCAATGGGAATCACTTTAAAAGCATCAGAAATGTCTGTTTTACACATCTGTGACCCTTTGCCAAATTTCACAATCTGTCTGATGGCGTCATCTATCCTGACGTAAGTGAGGGAACATTCGTCTTTATCTATCATCTCGTTGATACTGTTGTGATCATTGTTATTGTGTGGAGATGATAAGTCGACTATGAGCCGCTTCTTATTGGAGTATTTGCCTGTAGCGACCCCTATTGGAGACACACGATAAGACTTGAACGGCGGCGAGTGGAAAGGACCAGTCACAAAACCTTTCTGTACCTCTGTGTTTAAGAGTTCTGTTACCGTATCTGTTTGACTGAGAGCAGACTGTAGATTCTTGCATTCTTTTGTAGGAATATCTGTCAATCTCACTTTAGTATCAAAACCATACTTAAGTCCATTGATGAGATAATTAGTGAATTGTCTATCCTTGTGGCTCGCAAGTTCGAAATCTAAACGTCCTATATTCACAGGTGTATTGACCGATGTATCATGAGATACAGAATGGCTAATTTTGAAGTTTGAGTCTAGTCAGTTTTTCTTTTTTGAATGTGGGTTGGTATGCTCCAAACAATCAGCCATCTTGTGAGTCTTGTCCTTACAATTAGAACAAACATGACTATACGGGCATGTTTCTCTATGGCAGCCGCTATTGGAATTGTAATTGTTACATACTTCTTGACCGTTGTGAAACTGTCGTTTTCTACCATGTTTGTCTGTATCTGATTTGTTTTGACGTGAACGGGTGTCATTGCCATGTTCCTGATGACCCTTGCCTGTATTGCTCGGGCAATAGTTACTGTCGTGTGAAGTTTCACCGCAGTGGGAACAGCAACGAGATTTTGCTCCTGCCATGACCATCTGAATCAGATCTCTATCTCTGATAGACCAGTCCATCTTAATGCCATGCAGCTGCATAGCATTGGCACTTTTCAGTGAGAACAGTTTATGGTAGTCGTAAAATCTAGCACCGTATATGTTGTACAGGCCGACAATGATCGCCTCGTATTGATCTAGCTCCTCCCTTCGGTCAGGGTACGTCTGACACATGGTGCGTTTATACCTGCCGAATGCGGTTATGAATTCCCCTATAGTGAGATGTCTGCGTAGTTTGGACTCGGTACGTGACGATTTCTCAGAGAGCTCTGGGCTTTCATAATAGGGAATCAGTAGTGTGGCTAAATTTACATCCCTACCTTCAATGATGTGCCGTCGGAGTGAAGGGGACATCAGGTCCATATGAGGGATATCCTCTGGCGACACCCCGAACGAATTCCTGTGTGGGTTAATGTGCTGCTGGATGGCTACTGACGTACCGCGTGGGGTCGATGTATTCCTGTAGACGTCGGCGAGTGTCGTAGTTGTCGGCGCTTCTTTCCAGCTGCCCTCAGCATCGATGATCCTAGCCATCATGGCTTGCATGCCGTTCATAGTTTCCACTAAAGTCTGAACGACAACTGGAGTCATGGGCGCCGCCATGTTGTTTCCTGAGCTGGGACTATCTCCTAGATCCCTGCGCGCGCTATACGAGACCGCGTCACCGTGATGTGGAGGTGCGCGAATGTCCGTGCGCAACGAAAAATAGTCCGCATAGTTGGTATCCCGATTGTCAACAACTTCGTTTTCATGATCGGACTGGGATGAACAACGATTGCTTTCTTGTCGGAACGACGAAGGCGCTGATGATGTTCCGTGTGTAACGGGAACGTAGCGGCTTGAACCCGTGGTGGGTCTTGGAATTCTCGAACTTTGCGCGGGTCTAGTTGAATTTACTGCCTTGTTTAGTACATTGTCCACAAAAAGCTTTCGTAGTGTATTCAGAGTAAATGTAGGGGATGTAACCAAACCACAAGAAGCTAGTTCGTGACGAAGTTTGACCGAACTCCAGTTCAAATAGTTCGTCATATCCAACGCACTGCCTGTAGTTTTCTGCCTTTTCTTTGGTCCCATGTTTGGATAGATCGATAGACTCCGATGACGTGAGGAATATATGGAAAATGTCAGGAAAAAAAACAACCAATCCTGCACGGTTGGAAATATCTTCAGAAGAGATTCTTTTAGATGATAATGTTGTAAGTCGAATAAAGCCAATATTGTATGATAAACACAACTTCTGATGATGCCTGAACTCAGCGCGGGAGCTCTGATCACGTGACTGGCTGCTGAAGATTATAAGGGGCTGTGCGCATGCACAGGGTTCTGATACGGCCCCAAGATCTAGACTGTATATGTAGAAAGTTAAGTCTTAAAGTAGCATAGGAGTGTTACATACTACCATAAACCACGCTTAAACTTTTAAGCTCCAAATAAGTGCCGAGACTAGGCCTTAATATTATCGCGTGGTTGTTTTATTTGCATAGAGGTCATCCAATGAAACGTCACGTTTCAAAGGTAAAAGTTAATTTCGCGGTAGCGCTATACAACTGACAAACTCTGTGAAAACGATGTCGCACTTGCAGCGAATATCTAAAGAAATTAAACAAACAACAGATTTCACAAGCGAACAACCAGTATACATATCAAGATAACGGTAAATATTTACGGAGTGTCATGATTTTAAAACACGAATTTGATGCAGAATACCAGCCACTTGTATGCCTACATCACTACAGTAGGCCTACTGCAGTAAACAATCGTAGTACGTTTCGTGTGAAACTAGCCTACTGCTAATATTACGTACGAACAATATATATGAAAATAAGTGCATTCCAGAATAAAACCAAAAGAATATACTATCACTGGAGTGAAACAACATTGTTAGTGATAAAATATCTTTATTCAACAATCTTCTCTGTCGAGTCACAGAACTACGACATTTAACCAAGTCCACTTCCGGTTTTGAGGGCTGAAAAATGTCAGAAAATACGTTTTCTTTTAAAATCATGTTCCGGTTAATATCATGTTTTCCCCGGACAAATGAGAAGTGATATTAAGCGGAGTCTACTGTATAATCATGTATCTTACCTCATGAAAGATTCCACATTGGTATAATTAGACAGGATCTTGAACAATGACGACCCTATCATGATGGACACCTGTAATGTAAATACTACAATTAGACACACTTTTTTGAGTATGTAATACAAGTCACACTTATACTGAAGTTACCATAAATTACATACACTTTTCCTATTTAAATTTGATGAAGTTGAAGGAAATTTCCCACTAAAAATTTGTTTTATTAAGTTTAACGTTTTTTTCCTATTTAAATTTAGTGAAATTGAAGGAAATTTAACACTAAATATTTGTTTCATTAAGTTTAATGCTCTATCAACAGATAAAATAGTTGAAGGATGTGTTTCCATGTGTGTAATGTATGTGTACCGGTGACAGGGTATGTTGGTGTACTTGTTTCCTTGTGATAGCATTGATATGATGCCTGACTTTATCATGCTATCTCACTTGATAAACCATGCAGATGGCACAAAGCAAAATATTTTGCTTCATGTATTTTCAAATTTTAAGACATATTTCTAAACCAATCATGAAGTACAAAATTATCTCTAGGAATATTTTACCGAAACCTTGGAAATGAAATATTGTATACTGCATACCCATGTAAGCTAAGATGCTTTTTTACTCAAGAAGACAATTCTTTTGGCTGTTTAGTACATATAAAGCCTTTAACTATACAATATAAATTATTTCAAGTTTGAGTAATAAGACAATTGTATATTTTAATGCGTCCTACCCGGGTATATGTCTGTCTCATTCTTTGTCCTAGCTACAAGTAATAGCGTGTGTGGTTTGTGAGGAAATATAGCAGCACACATGCCTATGAGGACTCGAGAGACATGCAGTCACAGGTGCTTGATGTCCATAAAGTCCATGTGGACAGACTAGGCCAGGACTATGTTTTGAGTAACACTCATAATGTACAACTCTGTACACACAGTCTGCCAAACTCCCGACATTTTTCTGGGAAAAAATGCTTGATGGTAAAGAAACCAACAATTTATAAAATCAGCCTAACAATCACTGACATTCTGATATTTTGCCTTAAATATTTACTTTAAGCACATTTTTTACATAATTTTCCATTACCATGAAACCAGCAAATATGTGTCCATGAGGTATGGTATTCTCGGTGGAGGACAACAGATGGCGTGCTGTACTGGTGGCAGAGCCATGGGTTTCTGGGGTCAGGGCAGGGGTCCACTCTAATACAAATATGTACATAGAGCCCTCAAACAACGACTGGATCAGGCCCAGGCACAGGATCTTGTGATCTGTAATAAACAATAATAGCTATGATCTTATAAACACAGGATCTTGTGATCTGGAATAAAGAATAGTAGCCATGATCTTATAAACACAGGACAATGTGATCTGTAATAACCAATAATAGCTATGATCTTATAAAAACAGGATCTTGTGATCTGTAATAAACAATAATAGCTATGATCTAATAAACACAGGATATTGTGATCTGTAATAAACAATAATAGCTATGATCTAATAAACACAGGATATTGTGATCTAGAATAAACAATAACAGCTATGATCTAATAAACACAGGGTCTTGTGATCAGAATAAACAATAATAGCTATTATCTAATAAACCCAGGATCTTGTGATCTGTAATAAACAATAATTGCTATGATCTAATAAACACAGGATCTTGTGATCAGAATAAACAATTATAGCTATGATCTAATAAACACAGGACATTGTGATCTGGAATAAGCAATACCGGTAATAGCTTTGATAAAATAACAAACCCTTAATACAAATTTAATATTTGACTTTTTTTATTCTTAAAATGGATGCTTCCAGTTACGTTTATGTTATTCTAGTCAGTGACTTATGATTATCGGAGGTCATATGATAAATCTGCAATATGACTGAAATGCAGATCCTTATTGTAGCTCTGTTACTCTCCACATACATCAGATTTGACAAATACCCATAAGGGGTCATGTTCTTGTGAAATTTTGCATTAGCCAATTAAATCAGTGCTTACAATATTTTGGAATTGAATGTTGGAGGGCGAAAAAACTTACAAATAATTATAATCGAAGTTATGCATTAGGTCATTCCATCACAACAAACTAATTACTGTAAAAGACAATATTTTCGCGCATGTTTTTTTTCGCTTAGTCAGCCCCCAAACTGTTCGCAATTTGGAAATGTCCGCGCTGTAGTCATGTTGTTTTGCACTGTGTGTCTGTAATACTATTATACACTGTAGAGTTTGAATGGTGTTAAAGATGTTAGCGTGTGGTAATATTCACGGAGATTTAATGCCAGCAAAATAAGAAGACATTTCCACACCGCCAAAAATTCCATTATCACGGTACAGGTTGTGACGTAATGACTTGCTGCAGATGACAGCGACAATTGGACAATTCGACCAGGTGTGAAGTGCAGAGGGTGCGAAGGTCATTAGAACGTAACCTTTTACAGAATGTTGTCAGATTCTTCTGTAACAGAATAAGGATCTGCATTTTGATCAGATTGTAAAATCTGTTGACTAATGAATGACAGACACCAAGGTAAGACAAATATTAACTTTGGTCCTTTAGGAAGGTGAGCTTACATGAAAGACAAGTCATGTACCCCGGAATAGAATGAGAGTCACGTGACATAGAGCTTACCTGTTCTTATAGACTTGAAGGCATTACTGAAACTGACAGAGAGGTCGCTAGTCTTGTCACCGAAGTTTTTACTCCAGGTAAACACAATGATCAATAGAGCTTACCTGTTCTTATAGACTTGAAGGCATTACTGAAACTGACAGAGAGGTCGCTGGTCTTGTCACCGAAGTTTTCGCTCCAGGTAAACACAATGATCACAGTCATTATTGTTAGGACGGTTAACGATACATCAAAGGGGGCACTGCAATACAACGCAAAACATTTCATCACATGTCTAAACTCAGGTCTGAATTGGTGAAAATTGACACTTCTCTACACAGACCTATCTTACAATGTCATTGATTTCATTGAATTTAATGTGCATTAAATTTTGTTTTTCAACAGCTTTAAACTTTAATCTAAATTCCATGTATGTATCAGTGAACAAAATAGTTCATCACATATCTTAGTTTTAGTGTTAAACTCAAGAATTGGTGAAAATTCACACTACTATTCACATCTTTCAATGCCATTAATTTCATTGAATTTAATGCTCATTTTTGTTGTTGTTTTTCTCCCCCAATAGATGTAAACTTTAAAAAAAAAAAATTTCATTCTTTAAACCAGTACTGAATATTCAGACAGACATATACATGCATAAGTTATGGAATAAATACTACTTACTGGTGATGTGCTTAACTCATCCACCCCTAAACTCACATTTGAACCTTACCAAATTAAAGACTGGGTTAGTCCATTGTGAATATGTAGGGGTAATAATGTGTCAAGTACCGGTTATTACTGATATAATGATTCACATTATTACATATTAATTATCTTCACAGAAACTTCGGCAAGTAACTGTAGATCAGATCAGAGGTATACTCTGTAAACATATATAGAGGAGCTTACATGAGTGTCTATGGTATTTAATGAACAAGTCTAATAATATGATTTGTCACAAGCCTTCTGGCCATGTCATCCAGCATGTCATAAATATGGTATTACATGGTCGTATGACATGACTGCATGAACGGATCAGTTGTGTGATAAAAAACACTTAAGCATACATCAACTTACACAAATCCAAATCTGTCAGCGAAGAACTGAGCCACTAAGCCAGCAACAATAGCTACCAAGGAGTTTCCCAGTACGGCGTGACTGAAAACATTTCCCAGAGAGTCCTGACCGAAACCACGCTGTAAAGAAATGTGAGACAGAATGTAAAGAAAGACAAATTTCATTTAACACTGATTTGATATTAAGATGCCTATATATTGTGAGGAACATGAAGCATCTGTATACTGGGACATTTTTGCTGGATTTTAATTTACAACTTTTTGGATTAATAAGACAAATTTATCAAAACAGTATACTGTATATCAAGTTTCTTCTGTGTGCTATTAACCAGGTTACTTTTTGCAAATTCCCGAGATGAAAACAAATTCATTAAAGTTAATCACCCAAAATTATATGATGCAGATGCCTCACTTTATAAGATATATGGTACTGGCTAACATGTTTAACGGAAATAAATGGCCCAAAATTATTTGTGATGCCAAAATCACAAAGGTCAGCAGCCCCAAAATAAACTTAGTTTACAGTTATATACATAGTAATTAAATGAGAAAGGCAACATTATCATTGGGCAGAAGTTGATTTCATGGGCAAGGGCAAAATTTTCAATTGACAGAAACTGACATCATGGACGGGCAAAAGGCGGATATTTATCTGTACACAGTAGTAAGTGTAATAAAATGGCTATGTCAATTAATGTGTTCAAATAACATTACTTAGAACATAAATGTCCAAAATTGGTGTGTCTATCGCTCTCGCAACTTATGAAATTGGTTGTCGAAATATATTTCCACAGAGAAACTTCACTTTACGCAATAATGATTATGAAAAGATTCCTTTCATCCTTACTTTGTGGTGTTCGTATACCATCCAGGATTCAAAGGCACTGTACAAGATGGAGGTAGCTATACCTCCCAATAACCGCCCCACCATCAAAATGTAGAAGTTGTTGAAATGCTGCAAATTAATAAAATATTATAACGAACAAAATATTAATATTTTAACTAAATTCAAATTTTAACTTGGTTAGAGATTGAAATTCAACAAGAGGCCCAGAGGGCCTGTATCGCTCACCTGAATACATTGGTATCTAGGTAATCATGATAAAATATTTTCTTTTTGGCTCGCCCATCAGCCCCCTAGGGGGTCAGTCCCACCGTTAGTATAATTTTGAATCTTGAGGACCTAGGGATGCTTCCTGCCAAATAAGGCTGATTTCCAATCAATGGTTATGGAGAAGAAGTCGATTAAACCAATATAGCTAAATAACCCTTTTTGGCCCCACCCCTAAGCCCCTAGGGGGTCAGTCCCACCATGAGTACAATTTTGAATCTTGAGCACCTAGGGATGCTTCCTGCCAAATAAGGCCGATTTCCAATCAATGGTTATGGAGAAGAAGTCGATTAAACCAATATAGCTAAATAACCCTTTTTGACCCCGCCCTTCAGCTCCCTAGGGGGTCAGTCCCACCATGAGTACCATTTTGAATCCTGAGCATCTAGGGATGCTTCCTGCCAAATAAGGCTCATTTCCAATCAATGGTTATGGAGAAGAAGTCGATTAAACCAATATAGCTAAATAACCCTTTTTGGCCCCGCCCCTCAGCCCCCTAGGGGATCAGTCCCACCATTAGTATAATTTTGAATCCTGGGCACCTAAGGATGCTTCCTGTCAAATAAGGTTAATTAACAATCAGTGGTTATGAAGAAGAAGTCTTAAATATCAGTATAGCTAAATAATTTTTATGGCTCCCACCCCTAAGCCCCTAGGTGGTCAGTCCCACCAAGAGTACAATTTTGAATCCTAAGCACCTAGGGATACTTTCTGCCAAATAAGGCTCATTTCCAATCAGTGGTTATGGAGAAGAAGTCAATTAAACCAATATAGCTAAATAACCCTTTTTGGCCCCGCCCCTCAGCCCCCTAGGGGGTCAGTCCAACCATTAGTACAATTTTGAATCCTGGGCACCCAAGGATGCTTCCTGCCAAATTACGTTGATTTCCTATTAGTGGTTATGGAGGAGAAGTCGTTTTAAGAAATTGTTGACGGACGACGGACGGACGACGGACGGACGACGGACGGACGACGGACGCCATGGTATGGCATAAGCTCACCTCGGTCCTTCGGACCAGGTGAGCTAATAAAATAAAACATTTTTATTTGTTTAATTTTGGCCATTTTCATCAAATAGAGTAACATTTAGCATTATACTGCATACATGTATATCTATAACCAAGAGGATATTTGGAGGGGAAAAGATAAGAAGCTGAAAAATATTATTATTGTTATGACACCCAATTGTTTAAATTTGTTTTAAAATTCTTTCTGATTGCATATTCCCAGTTATTATGTAATATGTCAGTGAAAGAGTTCAAATTAACAATAAAGCTTCTCATAAAATATGTATCCAGTGCTCAAATCATACCTGTTGCAAGAGTTTCAGTGAAACAAATCAATAGATGAAACGGTTGTGATACTGATATATATTGTGCGATGTTCACTCACCTTGGTGATACAGGCACCTCCATAGAGGATTCCGTACAGGATACAGTTGGCACGGCGACCACTGACAACAAACAAGCCAAAAACAATGTACTAGAAGCTTCAATCACAATGATACATATACAAATTTGAAAATGTTCTATATACTAGTGTGCGTGGTCCATTTCCACAATAATTCGTGTTTTATTCATGATTTTTACAGAAATCAATAAGTACAGGTTTACAATTTGGAATTGGAAGCTGCATGAAGTGAATCGTGTATGACACAATTGATTAAATATGAAATAACATCAAGTTACACAATTAACATTACACTCATTTACACAAAAAGGCCTGTCAGTGTTACTTTTTTTGTCTTCTGTTTTACATGCATATATGCCAGTATTTGCAAAAGAGAACCAATTTCCAGGTAAATAAACTAAATTTGTTCTCAACACAAAGATGTACTCACTATTTGTCTGCAACAGATCCAACAATGGTACCGAATATCATACTGGAGCCGAAGCCCGCGACAAAGAGGACCTCGATGTCATGGGACGACATGCCGTAGCTATCGTACAAGGCGTACACATGTGGTCCCTGGAGCCAGTCTCCGGCTGTAACAGAGAGTAAAGATGGTCAGTAATATCGGCTGTAACAGAGAGTAAAGACGGTCAGTAATATCGGCTGTAACAGAGAGTAAAGATGGTCAGTAATATCGGCTGTAACAGAGAGTAAAGACGGTCAGTAATATCGGCTGTAACAGAGAGTAAAGACGGTCAGTAATATCGGCTGTAACAGAGAGTAAAGACGGTCAGTAATATCGGCTGTAACAGAGAGTAAAGACGGTCAGTAATATCGGCTGTAACAGAGAGTAAAGATGGTCAGTAATATCGGCTGTAACAGAGAGTAAAGACGGTCAGTAATATCGGCTGTAACAGAGAGTAAAGATGGTCAGTAATATCGGCTGTAACAGAGAGTAAAGACGGTCAGTAATATCGGCTGTAACAGAGAGTCAAGGATGGTCAGTAACATCGGCTGTAACAGAGAGTAAAGATGGTCAGTAAATACTAAACAGGCACATTGTAGCTGAACATTTACACAAGAAAGACATTTTGTACATCAGAGTACTAACAACGATCTAATTCTTCGATATATTTCACCATATGCCTTGTGATAATTTAGCGTCAATACAATCTCGACCTGAACGTTCAGGCTACTTTCCCCGAGTTTATTTACCAGATCCTATTGTATTGTATGGCTTTTATAATTGCAACTTTTCCTGGTTGTAAAAAGATAATGCAAATCAGGAATTATTTAACAAAATATCAACTGTTAACTACCGCGAGGATATTTCAAGTCATTCTGAAAATCTCCGAAAAATTAATGATACATGATTGCAACCAAGTCAAGGTTTTTGCTTGTTCTTGCGTATAGTGCGCACCGCACCCCCTTCTTGACACTTTTCGATTTTCCCTAAAAAAGTGTGCACTATACGTGAGAAATAACGGTACTTTTTCAACATAATTCCAAAAGTAAATTCATTTTCCAAAATGAAAACAACCCCAAGCAAGCCATTAAAACAAAAGCCCCTAAATAAACATTTAATTTGAATGAAGACAATGCACACAGAGCAATCAATTTTGCATTGACATATTTCAGGGGTCCACTAGTAAAAGTACCCCTATTGTGTCGAGAATGTCAAAGACAAATGCTATAAATTAAAAAGGAAGTGGAGACATACAAATGTGATATTTAACACCTGAACAAGTAAACAATGCTTCAGTTTGATTTCATACCCAATGTTTATGCCAAATGCGACAAGTTGAACACAAAGTGCTTGTGTGATTGATGGCATTCAGGGTCATATTCCAGTTTATATTCTTTAGGAAAGGGGGATTTACTGTCTAGTGACTTGTTTTTGGACATATGCATGCTCATTGTATAGCAGAAGTACAAGTACCCCATCATGGTTTTAAAAACTTGAAGGAGTCAATGGAGAAAAATTATGCATCTAGGCATATCAACCTCTGAAACCTTTGATGAAGTCGATATTAATCCTGGCTACATTTACAACGAGGGAGAATGTTCAGGAAACGGGAATGAAACCACTTTGTATCAAAATAACTAGCATTCATTAATTGGATTCAGACACACCTGTTATGATCATTAAATACACATCCTGTGCTAATATAATGTATAACTAGGGGATCGATCATTGGAAGGAGATTTTGATTTTGTGAGGGAGTTTCCAAGGAGAAAGGTAAATTTTGGAGAAAATAAGGAAAGTTTGTCTCTTAATAATTATGTTGGACATTAAGTAAAGTTTTGCATAACTGTAACAGAAGATCACTGCAGATAGACAAACTATATAAATTAACGGGACCTAGTATTGATCCCTGTGGAACAAGACACATTATATAAATTAAAGGGGACCTCAGAATTGATCCCTGTGGAACAAGACACAGTATATAAATTAAAGGGGACCTCATATTGATCCCTGTGGAACACCTGTTACAATTATATTAAATGTTTTTAAGTTTTTAATTTTTGTTATGCTATATACAAACCAAAGCAAGCTGTGCAATGGTACTTTCATCATCCCTCTGTATATTGTAAAATCAATTTTGTATTATATAACTTTAGGATTGATAAAGAAAAATGTAGATTTAAAGAATATAGTCCTGATCATTATTATTCATCTTGGTGACGGCATGATTTTCCTCGTTGATCTGATGGCAAGATTTATCAGAATAAGAATAAACATAAGAAACACTACTGGGTATGTATACAACTGTAATAACTGAAGTAAACTTTTGGTTTGGTTTATTTGGTTTTACGTCCTATTAACAGCCAGGGTCATTTAAGGACATGCCAGGTTTTGGAGGTGGAGGAAAGCCGGAGTACCCGGAGAAAAACCACCAACCAACAGTCAGTACCTGGCAACGTCCCACATGGGATTCGAACTCGCAACCTGGAGGTGGAGGGCTAGTGGTAGAATGTCGGAACACCTTAACCACTTGGCCATCGCAGCCCCTCGATTAAGTAAACAACATATATTTCAATGTAAGGCAATTAAGCCTGTTAGTGGCATTTTAAACCAGGAAATATATTTCTCAGTTTAAGGTTATTCATGGAAATAGTTTCTTTTAGTTAAAGGAAACTACTTCTAGAATTGGCAGAAAATCTTACCAAAACTGTGCTCACTCTAGTCTGAAAAATGTTTTAGCAAAGTCACTAAAGACCATTTTTCTCTTTTAGCAAATAAAAATTTCCTTTACAAACTTTTACTCATTAGTAGAGTCAAAATTCAAGTGTTACTTATGATATAATTTCTGATGTATTTAACATACAATTAATTAGATTGGATCAATTCTTATTATATATTTATAGGGAGTCAGTGTTTATGAAAATGGTTTATTCAACACAAATTCTATTAATTAGCAAAAGTAGCTAAAGGCGTATATTTTCTTGTAGCAAATAAGCATTTCATTTCGTAAATAACGAAAATGCTAATGGCTAGAGTGAGCAAAGGAAAATAATCAATGAAAAGTTAACCAGTTGTACATATATCTTTAGGTTTTCCCTAGATAATACAATTTGCCCATGGCAGACATTTTATCAAAATTTAGTTAATTACCCTACTAAGTAGGTATGTAAATATTTATAGACTCTGTTCGTGTCATAAAATCTTCTATTGATTGATTTATACAGTATATACATATATACCAGTCATTTGACCATGACATACGCCATTTAACATCACATAAAAAAGTTTTTCTTTATATCTGATTTCCGTCACAGGCTGTGTGATCATAAATATATAATAATGTTAAACAGATTTACTTTTTTATACAGATGTAACAAACAGGATCAAAGCCCCCTAAAGTACCTTCATATGTATGTATATGTCTCAGTTTATCTCCCAAAGCTAACAGTAATGGTAGTGTAACACATGTAGGAATCAAAATCATATCAAAAATCAATCAGAAAATACAGAGTTAATCCCCTTTGGCTTAGATCGCATTTCTATCTGCAAAATCACATGTCTGCATGGTCTAGAGATTGATTTTAAGATTCTATTTTCTTCCAATTGTTTAAATCATACGTGTGCATGACACTACATCAGCAAATATTTTGATGCTTAGAAAATATGAAGGCATTTTCTGTATTAATATCAAAGCAAGTGTATATATTTTTTTCTTCATAATTTTTTATTCTTTCAAGAAATGTTTTCATCATCATCTACCAGTATATCTTGTGGTATGTAAACAGAGAAATAAGACAGTATTTCTAAAACTGTCCTCAATATATGACCTGGATTCTGTTACTCATTTGTTTCATGGAGCCCTACAAAATGAATAAATTATAACATTAATGGTAAAATCAATCTGTAGGTATTTCCTATATGTTTGAAGCACCAGCAGGAGCTTAACTTATTCACCCCTGAAAGTTAAAAATGTATTATTCCAACCTTTGTATTAGAAGGGTTCAAATGTGTCTTCTGGGGTGAGTAAGTTTATGGGGAGATGGTTAACTTTATAGTTAACAGACAATGCAAACTATGACTCTTTAAAGGCGTAACTAGTTATTGCCAGTAGAGCTTGTCAAAACCAACCCCGGTGTCTAATCTGAAACTGTCTAGTTCCTGCCATACCATAAATGGTTCAATAATTTACCTCTTATATCATACAGGGTTTGTGTTGAATCCGTCCCTATATCTTTTTCAAGCATAGAAACTGAAAAGGACCCAACTTATTTTCAGGATTCTCATTTAAAGTACGCAGAAGGACCTCATTTATTTAAGAAAGGACCCTGTTTATGATATACCCAGTGTGAACCCTGATCATACTTCTACAAAACAGACACCTGTGTAAACCGCCTTTACTAGCTCAATATGTTGGTCCTGGTGACTTCCGACTGTATTACTGAACAGGTCGGATATAATGTACTATGAAACAAAGGTAACTACATGTATATATATATAAGTTGGTTATGATTAATTTCCTGATGAAATAAAACCACCGGCCATCTGTCACACTGTATGGTTTGAAATTTATACTGATTTACCGTAATTATCAAGCAATAAGCCCAAACTTGGCAATAAACCCACTCATACATTTTGCTGTCTGGAAGAAATATCAAGGAATATAAGACTCTTTCATATGCGTGTATGTAGGATAGGTATATTACACCCGAGGGGTCACAAAATGTGGTGAAACCCGAGGCTTGCCGAGGGTTTTACCATATTTTGTGATCCCGAGGGTGGAATATCCCTATCCTACATACACACATGATGAAAGAGTCTTTTTCTCTCATATCAACTACCAGAATAAGCTCAAAAACCATGAAAATATGTTTAAACAGGCTACCATTTTGAAATTTCAACTTTTTCCTTGAGCTTTTTTGATGAAAACTAATTAGACAGCGAGTTTAAGCATACTCTATGTTTGCAAACAAAGTTTGTACAGAAAAATTAATCTCCTCTTCCTGGTGTTTATGGTTAAAATTTTGTGAAAGGTTTTAATTTTATCACGCCGTCATTTTCTCTTTCCGGCATCAGAGTTTATCGTATTCGTGACGTCACGTCATTGTTGAGCCATTGTGACGTCACATTGCGTGAAATGCTATGCAAGATAGATTTTTCTTACATAGCTTTCTTACATGGGCAACCTCTATCCAACATGGCGAGATATGAGAGAATGTGTTTTCTTTTGCCCATGTTTAGCCCATCATCATGATTTTAGCAAGAGATATGATACCTGTATAATGGACCCTGAGCTTACTGCAGAAAAATATTCTGTTATCAATTGAATACCTTTCAACTAATATATCCTTTTTATTGAAATGACAGATGTACAATTTATATAAAATGTCTCCATTCTGGCCACCGTATATCACCAAAATATTTTACATTGGTACTGGACATTCAATAAGTCTCACTTTCTGACAAGACTGTTTCCCTGGAGTGTTTTAGACAAAGTTTTAAATCCTTCCTGGGAGCAAGGTGTCCAGCAGTTAGGAGTCTTTTACAGTCAAACATGTTCAATGCAGACAGATATAAAATACAAGGGCGTTGTATCACTTTCCTATGTCGTATACCCCCTGTCACATACATGTATATACAAGCTATTGATATGACACATGTTGCCCCAACTTTCTTTATTTGTAGAATCATACTTTTGTAGTTCTCAATAAGTAATTTATAAGTAGCAGAATATTGATTTTGTAGCATGTCAGTGAAAACTAACTAACATATTATATACATGGAAGTCAGCAAAACGTGATGGTCCTGGACACAGATGATGAAACTGATAAAAGCTCAACAACTAATACCTTGAATACTGAGGAGGGGGAGGGGGGGGGGGTGTTTCACAGGATATCCAGGAAAATGATGTGTATCTGTTAAAACTGAATCTAAAGCTTGTATTCCTAATTTTGAGCGCTTGCAGCTGTTTCTAACATTTTTTTATAAATAATGCAGGAGGTCTTAGTTTGATGATATTTGGTTGTTAGCTTTCTGGGATAAAGGGCTACCAAGGCTATTTAAATAAATTACCTTGGTTGGACCTGAGTTTCAAAGCCACAGACGGGTCAAATCTGTCAACATCAAGTGACAAGTAGTGATATTTGCCATACATGAAGTTTTCTGATGTATATCAAATTAACCATCATGAAATGAATATGTAGTATTTACATCAGGACCACTGACCTTGACCATCAAACTTTGATATTGTCAGAATAGTGATATTGCCTAAAATATAACAAAGATCTTAAATCAAAACAAATCTTCGAAAAAGACACAAAAAGTCTAAATAAAAGTCAATTAAATCAACTTTAATATCTATATCAACGTAATTAACAGATGATGCAAAATGAATTTAGTGAATAATCTATCTACATAGTTCTTCCTTTGTTTGTTTTCATGTGTTTTACTTCCTGTTAGTCTGAACAGTTCTCACTATCTGATCCAATAAACATCGTTAATGCTGACAAATCGATCAGCCAGCAACATCAATAATCCAGAACCCTTCAACGAACAATCCTTTACGGTCTTTGAGTTGAAGGGAAGCCGAAGTGCCCAGAAAAAAATCCATGGATATGTAGCCATTTTATTACCTGATACAATTGTCTCCACAACCCATCAATGAGGGGCCAGTGATCTCAACTATACCATCAGGTATTCAACCCACAACCCATCAATGAGGGGCTGTGATCTTAGACAGTCAGGTATTCAACCCACAACCCATCAATGAGGGGCCAGTGGTCTTAGCTAGACCATCAGATGATCAGGTATTCAACCCACAACCCATCAATGATGGGCAATATAGTTATCTTAGACAGTGAGGTATTCAACCCACAACCCTTCAATAAGGGGCCAGTGGTCTTAGCTAGACCATCAGGTATTCAACCCACAACCCATCAATGATGGGCTAGTTATCTTAGACAGTCAGGTATTCAACCCACAACCCTTCAATGAGGGGCTGTGATCTACGACAGTCAGGTATTCAACCCACAACCCTTCAATGAGGGGCTGTGATCTTAGCTAGACCATCAGGTATTAAACCCACATGCCATCCATGAGCGGTTAGCTATATAGTGATCTTAGACCATGAGATACTTTAACCATTCTAGATCTGTTACCAAGCCTATATCAACCTATTTAATTATCTTGACATTAGCATTTTAATAATAGGTGAATCGATCAGCTTCAAAGACTGGACAAGAAAAGCCTGTAATAATATAAGGTACAATATTACCAGGTAGATCTACTCTATATATCTGACATTTAACTCTAGGCTGTATCTATAGGGACTGGGAATGCTACCCGACACTTATTGATCGCCAGCTACCAGTACTGTTGTACTCACCCTTAGGTAAAGACCAAGTACAAGATCTACCAGTATATGTTTGTTTGAGTTGGGCTTGATGTGGCTATGTTGTGTATATATGGCATAAAAGTGTGCTGAGAAATTAAATGTCTCATCAGATTGCTATTCATACGTTACTCAAAAAAAAAACCTATTGCAAACTTATTGATCATACTTGCCAACTTTTTGAGAAATTTGCATGGGGTAGATGATATACTCAGGATTAAAAGTATAAATGTGTGTTTGTACACTTAAAGGTAAATAACGGTATGACACCTTTAAATGGAATCGTATTTTAGTGGGCAACACCCTTGATCTGAATGATTTCATTGGTCAATCTTCTATTTATATTTATGACATTAAGAGTCAATACTCTGAAGGGTTATCTGAATTGCTTCATCACCAGTACCTGCAACAGTTTCTCTGGTTGGAAAAAAAGTTTTTCTTTCAATATATTACAACTTGTATGTATCAACAGTGAGAGAAAAAAGACCCCAAACTTGTGATTATCATATTTCTGCACCTTGCTATCATTAGGTAATTTTCAAATTGTCAAAAAAGCCTCATTACTTTGTTTCCTTATAAAATGAACACTTTTCTCAAGTTTGAAACACGATCAAAACAATCACTTGAACCTCTATACCTTCCACCTGTTTCCAATGTTGTTATGAATATATAGGGTCTGTCAAAGTCAGGTACACTGTATCACCTAGCTGTAACCTACAACATTTCTTTTTTCATTTTGTGATAACCTTTTCATTTTTCTTAATATCTATTATCAAAGCCAAGGATAGATATAATAGATGGGCTTCTATTACTGGAGTGTATCAGTGGTTATATTGGAAAGCTAATAGAACATAACAAAATCATTTAACAGTACAGTGCACTCCTCTTTATATCATGTTGTATTTGTAAGACAAAAACATGATATTGACTGGAATAAGACATTAAGAGAAACATGTTTTTCCACTAAATCTAGTGCATTTCCATAACTAAAAGTATGCTTTTCAATGTATATATGACCATGTTTCAATATAAATAGATAATATTATTTCAAATAAAAAACATTTTTGGGGTTATTTTTTTATTTTCTGTTTTCTATGCAACATTTTGTACAAGTTGTATCTGAAACCAATGGAAATAACATTATTTTCTGGATATGTGATTGGTTAAAAAAAAACATGATATTAAGAGGAATTCACCTCAAAATACATGATATTAACCAAATAAAATTACATAGATTATAAATGGTGCTTGGGAAAAACATAATATAAAGAGGAATGTGATATTAACGGGTGATATTAAGTGGAGTCCACTGTAATACAACCCTTTATATAAAGATCAAACCTTATTTGAACACCACTAAAAGCCTCAGTCCCAACTGAATGACTCAAAAAGGATTAACCTTAAGATGAAAGATGCTAATAAAGATTGAGTCTCCATTCTGTTCTCAGGGGTGTCATCCTCCATCTAGCACACTTATAAACTCCTTTTCTTTGAACATAAACCACAACACATGTCACACACCACCAGTTTTATATACCAGTACACTACTAAAGGGCTATGATTTAATTATTACTTCTTTTAAACAAACAGATCAATCTATGGCATACTGAAAAGATATCAACTCAGTATCTCTTTATTATTTAATACACATACATCCTTACATCTATATATCCCAGATAATTTCCGTTTTTTATGGACCATGTAATCAAAATATGTGAAATGAGAATGAGAAATTTTGAACAAGAGATTGTTTTAATGAAAGTAGCATTATAGAAATATTTAAAGATGGGGTATGGGAATTACAATACAAAGTTGTCGTCAAAAAAAAGCCTGGGATACTTAAAGTAAAGTAAAGTTTTTCTGATCATGACATCTAGGCACATTTTTAAAAGATCCAGTTCAGAATTCAAAATTTTGATAGGTCATTATAATGTCCAGAATAAGACACATTACTTAGCAAAATATTCAAATTTTTGGCAATTTGGAATGAAGGCTTTTGCACTGAAATAATTACCTGAAATTGGTAGCTTGATTAAAATCACTAATTTTTAAAGATAATTAATAGAGACCTTGCATTGATGTTCGGTACACCACTCACTGTTAATCCAAAATCAGGGATAATTCTGGCTCTTAAAACTTATGGGAGAATTTGAGAGATTTTATGAGATTAGTGAAATTTCTATATGAGATTTTTCTATATAAAGTAACACTATTTTGAAATTTTAATGAGATTTTCAGGAAAAATATGGGTAAAAATCCCCAAATCGTGCCCCAAAATGATCCCTGCAAAATACTGTGTGTCAACAATAAAAGTGTATGGTAGCAGACGACACTTCAAGAGCTAACTATATCCAAGGGAACCCGTAAGATAAGAATAATGTCAAGTGTAGAACAAGTATGTACCACTTACATACACATACCCTAGTAATGTCAGAGTTATATTCAGTACATTACCTTTATCAGTAAAACACAACTTGTATATAGCGGCCATTGCCCCTGTATTTCTTTAGTTAAGATATTTTCAGGTAATTAACAGTTGCTGCACGATTTATTTTTGAAAACCTGATTTCAACAGGTGATCTACTCAATTCAATGACATTTGGCCAATTACAACACAAATACTTGTTCTTCATACACAAGTAAACATTTGAGCGAAATTTCATGACATTCCCATGGATACTGACAAAGGGACAGAGTGATCTTAAGGGGGCCCTTTTCCCAATTCACCAGAAAAATACCCTGTATTGTATATCTGTACTTCATTCACATTCCCTTGCAGCACTATTGAGCATGTACATGTATTAAATTGGATCATTTTTTAAACTTTATAGGGTCCTTACAATATTCTACATGGGGGAAAATAGTTCATAGTCACCAGCCTGGAAATTCTATGCTTCATAGATTTTTGAGGACCGTGTGAATGTATGTAAACACACCACATGCAACAGATCTCTATAGCTACAACAGTTGATTATCATTCTCATGACAACAGATACAGAAATAATTCTTTTGTGAATTGGAAAAAGAAAATTGAATTTATACTCTATAATATAAAATTCATAACAATTGACGCAGCAAAGGAATGTTTTACTCAAATTCTGTAACACATGAGGGCCTCGCAACCTTGGCCTTGTGGTTTACCCCATGTGACCCTTACATATAAAGGTATAACCGTGGTGATCCAAAGAATAATGGACCAGGATGGACACGGGTAATGCACAACTAAAGCCCCACCCATTCTGTGAATAAACTGATCATGAAGTGTGGGTGGAGTACCTACTTAAATATTTTTCACAAAGTTTTATTTATTTACAATTGCTGCTGAATACAGGTTGAAAATGTATAGCCCGATTCTAAGTTTTCTCAAAAAGACCAAATTTACAAATAAAAAACACTACAGCCAGCTATACTTACATTACACTTATTTCATCCTAATAGCTCTCACCAAAACATTACAGCATGAAACATTTTCCATGAAAAGTTTTGAACTAAATTACTCTAACCTGAAAACAAACTATGTTATTTTATGTTTGTGTAATGGTTCTTTTGATTGATAAAAACTCTTCATTGCTCAATAACTCTGTTGTTATATATTGCTAAGCAATGGTATTATAAGCTTAACAATTAATGTTGGGAATCAGTTGAAATTTACCGACTGACGATCGATAATTAATCAATTGAAAATATCTGCCTTCAAAGAAAAATAAAGTAATTGGTTTTTATACAAGTTAACTGTGTATAAGAAATATGCAGATGAACTAATACATTTGACACAATGCCTTACTGAGGTGAACTGAAACTCCAAGTATGAAGACACAGCCTTGTCAAACTTTTAGTTTTAGATCAAAGGTCAAAATAAAGGTTAGAGTACATTGTACGTGACTTAAGCTTGCTTTTACCACCTTAGTAACCAAAGGTGAAGAGATACTCCAAATTGGAAATCTTGGTTCAATAAAAGAGCTTCATTGAAGTTAATAGAAAACTCTTTTTAGCTAGCACAGCGATAACACTACTGTTCCAGTAAATACTGTCCCAAGATATATCAACACACCTGCCATCATTGCATTATTATAGCCCTACTCTGTTCACCAGCAGATTTACTTTCCTGGCTACCATGGTTCTAACACAGATTTTATATAAAATAGATGTGTCAACAGGTAAGCCACATAATTCTAGATGTATCTGAGAACGTGGACACATTACTGTTTGCATTCATGGATGCATTTTTAATGGTTTAAATTTCTGGGGCAGAACCATAAACTATACAGGCCAAGTACATTAAAGAGGTTGTTATTGCATAATAACTTGGAAGGGATTGTTATCTGTAAATGAATTCGAATTACAAACCAGTCTTCACTTCATAAAATCTGATATTGCAAAATAACATTGCATTTGTTCTATATTATACACATTATATGGAAATAATATTACCATGGGAAAATAGGAATGAGAGAAGACGCTTATTGAGATAATGAAGTACAAACTACCGTATATGAGTGATTAAGGGTTTTAAAGTTACTGTATATAGATGACTCTCTGTCATTATGTGTCATACCTAAATCCTGTTGATAACACAGATTTTTTCATAATTATTGTTGTAATTACAGACAACCATCAGTGGTTAATTTGTTTACAGGACCGCCAAGACAAATTAAATGGGATTTGCGTGCAGCTAAACTAGAACTACCGGTATTTGTTGAAAAAGGGCCATGGGTAGCTTACAACTTTTGGAGAATTTAGAAGTTAAGATTACAAGCAGGTTAGAAAGTGGTAGCAGCAACAGGTATTTCTGGATAAGCAATTTGGTGATTAAGATTATGAGTATGAGGCCCAGTCTGCAATGACACAAGTCAAAAGTTGTCCTCCTTTGTCATCTGTATATCTATGTTATTCATCAAAATATTAAACACAATGTATCATATGTAAAAATGTAAATTTCTTGTTGTAATTGTACCCTGTTTGAAATATATGTTATATTCATGCATGTCAATTCGTATATATTATATATATATATATATATAATGTTACATACAATGTATACATTGCGATCCATGTATTCACATTATGTAAAACAGAGGATTTGCCACTATGATCATGACAGAGTATATGTAACAGACTGTCGATCAATGCAACATCAAATCATCTCTTTTGTGGGATGTCCTGTTGGTGCAGTGGTATATAGCAGCCATGGGTATTTACTAGGCATAAATCATTAGTTTGAGGCCCAATCAGGGCATGAATCAAACATTGCCAGACTGCCTTCCTTCTCATTTGTCTATAAATGAACATACAGGTATATGAATTTTCTACAACGATACTCATAGTATAAACAGAACCAGACAAACTTGAGACCCTCTGACATGGGATCATACCAAATCCATCTGTCAAAGTAGGATACCGGTAACTAAATGACTGGAGGCTATAAAGCTTCCTTGTTCAGTGAGGAAAGCAAGACCACATAATTATATAATTAATGCAGACAGATGTTTCCATGCAAACCCCACAACCCAGTTTATAACTCCTCGTCACCACACTCCCAGTCTGGGAGTGCAGAGGATAGAAAGACAAAAGTGGGATTCCATCAGGACAATCAAACCAGTGACTAAAGACTTCCTTGAAGGATGTTCCTGACCTAAAGAGAAATTCCCTGTAGCACAAAAATTAGAACACGATTGTAATGCTATGCAAAGTTTAAATCTGTCACGTATCAATAGCAGACCACATTAGAATTTTCATGAAAGTACTTATTGTACAACATAAATATTGTTTTATATCAATTACACTAATCATGATAACAGATCACTTTATAAAACTACTTTTTTTAATGCTTGGATGGCAATGCAGGATGAATATTTTTAAAGCATTGCAAGTTTTTTTTTATCTATGGAGTGGTGTCTTGCAGATTGTAAGGATTAAGGCAGGTCACCTTCAGCATGAAGCTAGGTGGAATTTCCCTTTAGACCAGTGTTAAAATGTTCCATTAAGAACCTGGAGATCAAATTAATGCACTGGTTGAAGCACAATTTTTTCGATTCTCTTTAGAGCTGGGTACTCCAAAATCAAAAGTACCATGGTATACCAAGGTATTTAGGCAAATATTGCGGTACATACCATGGTATACCACCTTGACTAAATGTTTGAGCTAGCTTATGGTCTCTGGCTGTTTTTGTTCTGAAGCCAATCAACAAGAGGCCTGTCATAAGTTTCTCTTTGTGTTATCCTCTAATATTATTTGATTGAAGCTATGTCTGTCCTACATATGTAGTTGATCAGCAGACTTATAGGAAATTTCAATAAAACCATATTGGATTTCCAACTGATCTATGTAACAAATAGTTCTTTGATAAGTTAAATGAAATTAATGATAGTTCCCCAAAAAACGGTACACAGGACTAATGTACCACAGTACGTACCATCACAACTAGTACTTTATACCACGATATACCAGTAAAACTGCCCAGCCCTAATTTGGACTTGTATAATGATGATTGACTGGACAAGATATTTGTGAAACAGAATAAATAATTTCTGTTCCATTTATTCAATCAAAAAGTTATTTTTGCAAACATTTGAAGATTTGCCTTTACCCTAATATTGTAGCCGAAGTTCCCCCTGGCAGTGACACCAGACTTACAATGTAGACATTTAAAAAAAGTAGATGTCCTTCTTGACCAGAATATTCAATAATTTCTTTGTTTTTGGTCCGACAGGATAAGTACCACTTGTTGATTATCTATATCATTATCTATATGACTTACAAAAATTGTGTTCGTTCAGGTGGGAATTTTAATTTTGAAGGATTGAATATACAGAATTAAACAGCTGATGGTGATAACATTTGAGATAGTTTAGATAAATAGACAAATAAATTATAATCCATTTATCAATATACATGTACTGTACATGAGGTGTACATGTATGTGGTGTCAATTATATATAGACTAGTGTTGTACCTTAAAACAGAATTGATTTTTCAACATTTTCATATACAGAAGTGTACCCTATTGCTCCACACTAGACATAACATTTATCTGTTAAATTATATTTTGTGTAGTGTCAGAGGAAACTTCAGCTACACTGTACTGTACAGTAATGCATAATGCACTTTTGTCAAAAATAAGACCTTGCTGTTAAAAATATATTTTCATAATACTATGACTAACTCTTTATCTCTTTCCAATCTGGCTATCTCTTTGTGCTTGACAGACTTTTGGAGGCTAATTGTTAGCGTTGAAAAAAGTATCTGGGCGCATCTTACTTGCCAGTCATCACTCCATTTCGCAGATTGTTAGACCAGGGACAGTATAAACTGTAACGTTAGACGTACAATGTATATCATCTATACATACATGTACATGTACATGTGTGCATGTGACATGGTCACTGTTTAATCACAGCGATTGACAACGATGAATATTGAATAAATAATGCTTTATTATATATAAAGTTGCTAGCCTCAAGCATAGGCTCTTTAGTAATTGTGTAAAAAAGTACGCAAGAATTGACTTGTCAGTAAATTGATCAGTAATGTTCACTCACCCATAGCCAACATATACACCACCAGGTAGATTCTCTGAAACTGCTTGAAGCTGGCATCTCCGACGGATGGCAGGGATGTACGTGTGTAAACAAACAGGATAATACATAATACACTCAAAAGAGCAAATCCCGATATAAAGATATTCATCATATTACAAGTCTTTTACCCCGACCCCTTCACGCTGTCATCACGGCTGTGTACAACGTATCCCGGAAGCAGGCGGTAATAAGGGAGGTAACTGTAGATAAAAAAGGTAACTTGTATTGTATGCATGCATGCTTGCTGTCATCGCGACCAGCTGTTACTTTTAATGTGTTTAAATCTACGTACTGTACTTCCATTAAATGCAATACGAGGGGGGGGGGCATTTTTTTCGGGTCCCCTTGTTTCTAATGTATATATATATATATTCATCAAATATTAGAACTGTGTGTACAATTTCACCTACGTACGCGTCTTTTTCTTGACTATATGTCCAGCTGCAAACAGTTCCCGCTAAGATGGTATACAGGTTCAGCAGCTTCATTGTGAACTCTGCTTCTTGTTTGCACTTTTATGGATGTATATTTTAAGTAGCCAATTAATGTGGCCCCACTAGCACATAGTATCAAGATCTTTCTGAAGCTCTATACTATCTTGTTCGTTTTCTATTACATGTATTCTAAATATATTTAAATATTATCTGCAAATACGTACATATTGGAGTGAACCGCTCCAGGGAGGTTATTCACGAAAATTACAAACATCAACGGTCCTAGTACCGAGCCTTGTAGGATACCTGATGTAATGTCGATCCATTGGGAATCTGCTACATTTATAGATACTTTTTTTACGTTATCGAACTATCAAGAATGATGATATCCAAGAAAATCTTTGAATTGAAAAGTATAATTGTTAATATACCCAGGTAATTTATTGATGCGCCTGTTGTGTGGGACCGTATCAAAGGCCTCCTGGCCGGTAGTCCATACAAATAACAAATACACTGTAAATCTGTTGGTCCATACAAATACACTGTATATGTAAATCTGGAAGTCCATACAAATACACTGTCCAGGACTTCTGTCTATTTGTCCGATACTTCTAATAGTTGTAAACATGTTAATCTCCCGAATATAAAACCGTATTGCTTGTCCGGGAAATATTTGAAAATGTTATTCCTCATGAATTCAATTATGTTTATTCCCTTTCTAGTCGCGTACTAATAACAAAAAACTCTATCTTTCTTCCAGGCGTTTGGTAGTGTTCCTATTGAAAGTGATTTGTTGAATGTATTGATTAATGGATGTCATATATTCAAGATAGCAATTTTAATACCTATTTTGAAGTTGACTTTTAGCATTGCTATTTTCTCGTTTACCTTCTGTCTCTCCATTCATAAACACGCTGCCGAAGAAATTTGAGAATACCTATATATCCTATATATCCGACGAGACTATCGGAGAGACTTTATCTTTTGGATTTGAATAAAGGTCTCCGATATCCGACTTTGAAATTGATTCAGATTTTATATAATTCCAAGCGGCTTTTTGGTCTGTTACGGCTTTTACTGCAATACTGTGTTCATACACTTTCCTTAGATTGATTTCTTACTTCAATGTCTTTCTTTGCTTAGTTTAATCAATTTTGAGTTCAGATTATGAAGTTAACGCTTCGGTATTCTCTTATTTATTTTCTTGAAGCTTTTCTAAACGATGAATGTTTCTTCTCAATGGCGTGCAACTTGACTTGGTCTGCTTTACTATACACTATGATTGTTTTTCCCACTAACTGTCGTATTTTTATCGGTATACATTTCTCTTCTATTTCTTTTAATATTCTTTTGAATATGATCTTATTTTCATTGACGCTAAATCAATTGTTTATCTTTACATTTCAATCGATCTTGTTCTGCTCATGATCAGCGTTGATTATGCCGTAATTAGCGTTTTGTAGCAAATTTTCTTTTCGGTGCGGAGATTTACATGATTTCAAAGAATAGGACACAGAGGTCACTCTTGCCGAGCGGACTTTGTTAATCAATATCGGACAGCAAGTGTATATCCCTTATTAGTGGTAGGTCAAGGATTTGCGAATTATCTTTTCCTCTCCATCTGGTCTGCTCCTGAACATGCTGGAAGAGAATATTATCGATCATCTTTTGTATAAATCTGTATTCCTGATTTTCATTGCTCTCCCCCATCCTGGGTTCTAGTTATAACAATCTCCAATTATTAATACTTTTTCGTGTCGGTTTTTGGTCGGCTTCTTTTATTAGATCGTGTACGTAGTTGCCTTTGGTTTCTAAGTCTCTTTCACTGTTCCAGAGATTGCTGTTTCGGGAAATCGCTGTTCCGGGTTCATAGATATATAAAAACGGCTATTTAAAGTATTTACAGCTATAATTAACTTAAATTAATAAACAACAACTTTCCTGAAGTGACCAGGTGACCTCACCAACTTGCAGGCTATCCTATGTGCTATTCATATAGAAGCAAAAAATCTGATAAAAAAACCTTTCAAAACCTGAAAACTTAACCGAAGTTTGGGCGAAAATGGTTTACGAAAAGCTGATAGAAGGAAGACCAACATTCCAGACATAAGTCATAAGGATGAAGGAGTTATTCCCCTTGGTTGTTAATTAATAATTACATACTACAATTAATGCTGCATCAAAATTTTATGGTAAAATAGTGTTAGATTATATTTTTATGCCGATTTGTAACGATCACGGCAAACCCTGGGATAAGTCCGGCCAACCCTGGGGTAAGTCCGACCAACCCCTGGGTAAGTCGGACCAACCCTTGGGTAAGTCCGGCCAGCCTTGGGGTAAGTACGACCAACCCTGGGGTAAGTCCGGCCAACCCTGAGGTAAGTCCGGCCAGCCTTGGGGTAAGTACGAACAACCCTGGGGTAAGTCCGGCCAACCCTGGGGTAAGTCCGACCAACCCTGGGGTAAGTCCGACCAACCCCGAAGTGAGTTCGACCAACCCTGGTGTAAGTCCGGCCAACCCTGGAGTGAGTCCGACCAACCCTGGGGTAAGTCCGACCAACCCTGGTGTAAGTCCGACCAACCCTGGTGTAAGTCCGACCAACCCTGGAGTGAGTCCGACCAACCCCTGGGTAAGTCGGACCAACCCTGGGGTAAGTCCGGCCAGCCCAAGGGTAAGTAGGACCAACCCTGAGGTAAGTACGACCAACCCCGGAGTTAGTCGGACCAACCCAGGAGTAAGTACGACCGACCCTGGGGTAAGTCCGACCAACTCTGGGGTAAATCCGACCAACCCCGGGGTAAGTCGGACCAACCCTGGGGTAAATCCGACCAACCCTGGGGTAAGTCCGGCCAACCCTGGGATAAGTCCGGCCAACCCCGGGGTAAGTCCGACCAACCCTGGGGTAAGTCCGGCCAATACTGGGGTAAGTCCAACCAACCCTGGGGTTAGTCCGGCCAACCCTGGGGTAAGTCCGACCAACCCTGGGGTAAGTCCGACCAACCCTGGGGTAAGTCCGGCCAACACTGGCGTTAGTCCGGCCAACCCTGGGGTAAGTCCGGCCAACCCTGGGGTAAGTACGACCAACCCTGGGGTAAGTACGACCAAACCTGGGGTAAGTCCGACCAACCCTGGGGTAAGTCCGGCCAACCCTGGAGTAAGTACGACCAACCCTGGAGTAAGTCCGGCCAACCCTGGGGTAAGTACGACCAACCCTGGGGTAAGTCCGGCCAACCCTGGAGTAAGTCCGGCCAACCCTGGGGTAAGTACGACCAACCCTGGGTAAGTCCGACCAACCCTGGGGTAAGTACGACCAAACCTGGGGTAAGTCCGACCAACCCTGGGGTAAGTCCGGCCAGCCTTGGGGTAAGTCCTACCAACCCTTGGGTAAGTCCGGCCATCCCTGGGGTAAGTCCGACCAACCCTTGAGTGAGTCCGACCAACCCCGTGGTAAGTCCGACCAATTTCTTGTCCTGATTCAATCTCTAAACCTTTGAGGATTTCAGCAGTTAAGCTGACTGACGAGACAGTTCACGCGAGAAATGGGAGAATATAATATCGAAATATGATGAACATAAGGAATCTAATTCAATATTATGTCGATTGCGTAATAATGTGAGTCAGCTTACTAAGATTTTGAAAATGATAATCCTGCCTCTAATTGTGCTTGTCGTAATTTTATAGAGGATGACGTTCACTTCTTCCTTATGCAAATGAAAGGCAAATGTTATTTTGTCCTTTATCTAATGAAATTACAATATCATAATAGACAGCTCTGATTTATTCTAAAACACTTTTCACCTTAATTCTACAACCCCTGTAGCGCCGAATTGTCCCAAATTTTCTCATTTTTTGCAGGAATGGGCAGTTTTAAGGCAACATATGATGCATTCATAAATATATTAAATAAAAAGACTTGCAATCACAAAAATTCTGACAATAAACCGGTATTTGTTTTATCATTAGTTATGTAATTATTTACATGTATATGTAGAGTAATGGATACTTATATACCGAGGTTAAAGGAACATACAGAGTCTTAATTGATTGAACAAGGAAGTAATATCAATATACCACACAATACAAGATCTGGATACGGCGAAATGGCAAACCCAACGTTAACACGAATGAAATTCACAACAACGCACATACTTATATTAGTTCAAAGTTCAAGTTCAAAGTTCAAATATTTTATTTTCGTGTCAAACACATTTTTCACATAAAATCATATTATATAACTACAATGCATACAAATAGTAATAAAATATGTATCCAGACATATTGACTTATTAGACATGTTATTGAAAGATGCATATAAATAAGAAAAAATGCATTAAGCTAATTAAAATGAATACTTATATATAAGCATTTGCCACTCAAATTTTCTATATGCTTACATACACAGTTACTTTTAAAATATAACACCGCCCGGGAATGCTAGATGGGAAAAAGTGGTTGGGCCAATCCCTACCGACGAATCCCCCTTCCCCCGGTCTCTTGGACTTCAGATATTAGCAGGTATATATATATATAATTATGCAGTTGATTACTTGAGTAGCAAATGTTTTTTTTAATAAAAGGTTAATTCATCAAATATCTGAACTGTTCAGATTTAACATATAACAACGTGCATAGTCATATGAAAAGTCGCGTCTAAATCAAACAAAATATTTTGACCTATTTTACCAACCGCTTAGTAAGCAGAAATAATTAAAGGGTATTATATTTTAACGATTATTAACTTCATCAAACCGTGAACATAACCTGCATTCCGTGATTCATACTGGACGCAAAGTAGACACAAAATTAATCATTTATATTTGGATCTTCATGTCACGAAGAGATTTTAGGAATATTATAGAGAACACCTCTATTGCGTCATATTGTAGACTTTATTAAAAATAATGATCATAACGTAGGTTTTTGATAAACAATTAACATAACATTTCTTATTACAACAGATGGTTTATATAATTTTAATATAGTTTAATGACATCAAAAGAAACAGGCACCGACCCTCCTTATTTCACAGACAAAGGGAAACAATATCTATTCATCATTAACTTTTGTTGCTACGAAAATGATAACGGAAAAAGGCAAAATACAATTGATATCCATAAGGTCAATTTGTTTATTCTGACTTGCCTATTTGTATTTGTTAAATTACGTTTATGAAAGTCTTGATGCAGAAATAAATGAAATCGATTCATTAATTTAATTAATTCAACTTTTATTTAAAGCCGCAAAATGACGTCATTGTATTAAATAAAACGAAGATATGTTACTGACGCCCGAGAACACACGTAAATACACAAACAAACAAGGAAATTAACATAAATCTCCTACTTCCGCTTATTCTAAAACAGATTAGCGAATTATTTTCACACATAAAAAATAATTAAATATTGAAAATGAAAAATAAATCCACATAATAATACAAAAATGAATGATTACAAATATTATTTTAAAGGACAATTTTTGTTTTAACTCCTTTATCCTTTTATATATTGAATCATTTTCTCATTAACAAAAATCAATATATCCCCTTCCCAGAGATTGCTGATAGCTGTACGTATGCTATAAAAATATTGGCAACTTTTCAAGTTCACTGACTTAACCACATGTGTAATCGAAAACGAATTTCGCTTTATTATATTTATCACATATAATCTTCCCCGATATAGACACACAGGATATTCAGACCATGTTATTGACCTTTCAAATTTCCAAAGTTCTGTAATCTCCAAGACCGTTATAACAAACATTCAACAGACCATATGGTACTTTCCCGATTTAAAATTTCATCAAAATTTAACAGGAATGGTATTATCATTGAATGTGTATGTGTGTGTGTGTTTTTTTAATCAATTTCAAAAGTTCAGCTGCAAGAACTTGATATCTTACATATGTAGGCAGATTATATTCTTATTCACTTCGTTCAAACGAACATAAAACATTTATCATATATAACTCAACACCAATGTATGGGCGTGGCCTTCAACGGTCCAATAGTTTTAATTTTTCAGATGTATGTACATATAAAAACCACAAGCGCTAAAAACGGGAAACGGCAAGTATCACTGACGTCATTGGTGTCGGCCTCCCTTGAGCGCTTGACGCCGTCAGATCTTGTTCATGAGATACTATGATCTGCAATAACAATATTCATTTTATTATTTCATATAAAGTTATGAAAGAAAATTTTTGGTGTATTCGCTTGGACCGTCAAGACTCGAATGATCACTACTATCATTTTACTCATCCATTACAACTTTTGACACGCAAGTAATACGTAACTCACGTGCAGTCGTGTACGTGACCCTCACGTTCGTTTCAATTACCTGTATTACCTTGCTCCACATACCGGACACCGGTACGTGACACCACAATGTTTACAAACATGGGAATCACGTGACTATGATAAATTCATTTATTTTAAGTCATGCTAACAAATGCACAAGATAGAAATTAATGAAATTAATAGATTTTGTGACAACGAATTGGTATTGAAAGGAACAGTTACATTGTAACATTCGGAAGTCCACTTCATACTATTTTATGTATGCATGGTAATTTTAAATAGTGGAAGAATGTTTTTTGCCAAACGCATCGGAAAGAATAGTTACCTGTCTAAAGTTTATTTCAAACACTATCACACGTGAGATCGTGACATCTTACATAGGCAATTAATCAATGAAAACTGAGTAATATGGAAAATGGAAATGAAGGAAGTTAGCAAATTTAATGGGAAAAAAACAGTATCGAAAAAGTAATAGTTTGTAAATTTAAATCAGTTAATAAAATTTTAGCACAAATTTCTATTTCTTGATATATAGTAAACCGGCGCCCCATATGCGCCGTAATACTTTTTATTAACAAAACTGGATATCCATAATTCGAATTTTGGATATCATCAAATAATTTTGGATATCCTTAATTATTGTTGGATATCCTTAAAATATGTTTGGATATCCAAAATTCGAAGTATGGATTTCCATAAAAGATTTTTGGATATCCAAAAATACATGGAATTTGTGACATCCATAATTCGAATTTTTGATATCCATAATTTATTTTTGGATATCCATTATTCGATTTTTGGATATCCTTAATTCAAATCATTTAAAGATATCCAAAATTCGAATTATGGATATCTAAAAATGATTAATGGATATTTCATAATTCGAATTTGGGATATCCAGTTTTGTTAATAAATAGTAAAACGACGCCCCATAGTATTAACGGAATATGGATTTTGAACTTCCGATCAGTTTTGAGCAACCCTTATTCGAAAATTTTCGTCTATCAAAAAAAAAAAAGTCTATAAAATTTTTGATAAAGTGTGTTTGTATTGTCGTTATTTTTTTCCATCCTGTACACTACCATACCACATAGCAGACTAAAGAAAGTTTTCGGTCTCTCATTATGAGAGTTTTCTTTTCAAAGAAAGGCGGACGACAATACAAACATACTTTGTGGAAAACACCAAAAGCTAGGATGAAATATACTGAGGAAGATATAGTACGAATGATTGAATTCCTGGTTGAAAATGTCTTTGTCAAGAAGATGCATAATACCAGCTACCAGTCTGGGGACAGAAACCATTGCATTCCTAACCCAGTCGAACGCAACACTTGAAAGAGGTGAGGTATGGTCGAACAAGGGAACAGAAAAGAAAAGGTAGGTTAAAAAATAAGTAGATAATATCAAGTCGTCAACAAAACCATAATCCAAATTCAAAATCAATTAAAGTAGGGGCAAAATATGAACAAAAGGGAAATATATACATGCAGACCATTGCAAAAGTACAAGAGAATAAGACCAGGTGTAGAGAGAAAGAAGTGAATTATGGGAGAGAACTAATATTGAAAGGTTAAAGGTCTAAAATCAATTTTATGAATTTTGTCTAACATACGGCAGAACGTGACATCTTACTTATATGTAAGTAGATAATGTATGCTGAGAAATACATAATACATACATACATGATAAAAGAAAGAAGTTAACATGTTTTGTGACTTAGAATCATCAACGAAAATCAGTCTAAAATCAGTTAATACAATTTCACCTGTCATAATGTGACATCTTTCTTTTGTTATATAGATAATGCATAAGTAATACATGAAATGGAAATGGAGGAAGTTAATGATTTTTGACAAAGAATCATTAACGGACAGAAATGTTTAATCTATGACGTAACGATGCACACTAACATGCTAGCGGCATTTCCTATAGACGTACATATCTAATACATAACGGGCTCGATAGTGCATACTCTATAGTAGACTATGGCGACCTGTCAGCCACACGATATATCAGATGAATATCACTTCTCACCTGCTCCCAAACCTCAGGAGAACGTGTTAATGATAATCGTCTCTCATATGTTTTAAATCATCACGGACAAACTTCAAAAGCATACTCAGCTTAACAGCAAGAACTGTCGATTTTACTGTCTACATGATGCTTTATACAAATTATAAAAAAGTAATGTTATTGGATGCTGGAATACATGAAAATTAATGGGTCATTTTTCTGTTTTATTTTGTGTACAAATAGAAGTAAATAACTTTAAATAAGAAATTTGACTATTTGTTTATCAAGCTAACAGTTCTTATAACATGTAGACCATGACGTTTTGACATGGTGACCAACCATGTTCTATGATAACGTGTAGACTTTCTTAGTTAATCTAAACGAATGTAATTGATTTAACCCCTAATTAGCATATACATTTATTCCTACACAGGCTATATATAACCATTGTTAAGTTCATACGTGTAGTAACAGCGCCGAACACCTGGCCTGACAGACAGGTAACTTTATTCTCTTCATTTTATCTAAACTACAATGATTTTATCGAAACACATATTGTTACAAAGATAAATTGAAACTTTCCAATACACTCAGAAGATATTGAGAAATATTTATGAGATACGATCATAAGCAAATTATATATTACAATATTGTAAACCATTATGTCAAGACTTTGATAACAATTTTACTTTCAATTTAGTGATTATATGTTATCTTACATTACATTGTTTGCGGCTGATGTTATATAGAACAAAATACAATAAGTTAAAAGGGCATTGATAGACATTTTTAAAAAATGTTGAAAATTCAGAAATTATGTATATTTTGCCTAGTAATACACGGATTTCCAGAATGATTAAATATTGGTGTATTAAATTGTGGTAGAGCATCTACTTAATTTAAGTCGTTAGGGGGGGGGGGGTAATAACACAACAGATGTCACTCCTACATAAACGTTAAGCTATTGTTATATTATAGATGGGTTGACCAAAACCTACCTAGTATTTTCTTCAAATTATCTGATGACCAATAACCTGTAAAACTATCCTATCGATTTTCACAAAATAGCATCTTATTATTCAGATTGTCATCTTAAACAAATTAGGAAATTAAATATTTCATCTAGTACTAGTACATTATTGTACATACTGACTTACCAAAGTAAATTTGAAGAACAGTTACATTAAGTAAAGCTTATGTAAAAGAACTTAAGTTAAGTAATAACTTAGGTAAAACCAATGATATAAACAGGGTAAAACCACTTTTTTAAAAAATCACTTATGATAATAAAATAATCAGAAAATACCAAAGCGTCACCAAACCCATAATCCTAACTGAAAATCGATTAAACTAGAGGTAAATATGAACAAAGATAATAGTTACATGGAGACCTTTGTAGAAATGCAAGAGAATAAGACCGGGTGTTCCGGGAGAGTAAGCGTCTTCTGTTTTTTACTAACATCCAAGTGAACATAAAGTCCTCACAATGAGAACCCAGTAATCATTCTCAATCACAAGTAAGCACATGCTAAACCTCCACATTTATATCATACAAGGATACAATAATAACGTGGTGGTATCTGTAGTGAAGTTAGTATTAGAACTTATACTAGTATTACAACACGAGGAGAAAATAACAATTAGTAAATATATGACTGCTACTACTATAGAAAACCACTTCTCTATCAGTGTTAATCAATGCGGTAGAAATAAAATAAGAGAATACCGAAGCGTCAACATAATCATAATCCAAACTCAAAATCGATTAAACCAGGGGCAAAATTTGAACAAAGGACAGATTTACATGGAGACCCTTGCAAAAGTACAAGAGAATAAGACCAGGTGTTCCGGAAGAGTAAGCGTCTTCTGCTTCATCGACGACACCCGCCGTGTAAATCTTTGTCACATCCAAGTAAACATCAAGTTCTCAAAATGAGAATGAAAGAAAAAAGTTTAGTAATATAATATCAAAAAAGTTATTGCTATGATGATGCACAGAGAAAATCATATTTATCAGATTTAATTTTATAGAACTACTCCTATAATACCACAGAGAGAAAAGTTGTGATACATTATTATTATTCATAAGGTAACAGTAGATGCTAAAAATGTCCACAGGAACGTTCACTCAAAATCTGACATCATGAGGTACCCAAAACGCCTGATTCTCCAGAGGAGCGTTTAAATTTATGTGACACTCATTATATATATATGTATATTATATATATCTCCTGTCAACAATCCCGGAAATTATATGTCTGTCAAATACGATGCAAGTCACAGTGAATGTTATTGTTAAAGTACAGACAGGTGGAACACAAGGGTATGAACTCTATCGATAGAAAATCCTGACAAATTGTGATAAATGCCTACTATCTAATTACATTGGACATTTTTTCTGTGGTGTTAAGCGTGTACGGTATCACTTGAAATAGTTGTGTTCACGTTTCCTGTCGTTCATGTCAAATACGTTGATAGTCGGGGTGTAAAATTAATGTTAACAATATGCAGACATTTACACAAAAGGTAGCGTATATCTGAAAAAGGAGAGGGGAGAAAAAAGGAGGAAGTGTTTGTTTCATCACGTGATTATTAACTATCTGTTGTTTCCTTCAAACAATTTACACACATAAATATGCATGGTGTAAACAAGTCAAGACCAATTCATGTCCTAAGTAATAATAACTTGTGCCCATTCTCTTGTTCACTACAGTTGACAATAAAATATCTTTAAAGTAAAGACAAATTAATGAAAAACACAACAGCGATAAGTAAAAGGGCGTCAATAAAGAAATAACCACCATAATAACGAGTCTAAAAAATGTGCCATGGAATATTCATGACTGACTTTTGTTTATTGTTATTGCACTGTTGAAACAAAGACGTCCTGTATTCGTGTCCCAGTAGAGTAAAATGGATAATTCAAAAATATCACTTTCGAAATACCGACGCAAAAAAAAAAAAAAAAAATCAGTAGGGTAATCCCCTTTTTGATCCATTACACCTAAATCCACTAAAAATAATGAAAATTTCAGATTATTTTGTGCGTTTTACCAGACATCCGGGCCACTCAGTCATGTATTAGTTTGTGTCGTCAGTACTAATAAAACTTTATTTGTCAACATTGCGAAAGTATTAACTTCATGGTATTTTGAGGTCAGTCAGGGTTTATAACCAATCAAAGGTCGTGTTACGTCTCAAAAGTAATTAGATATAACAGATATATCCTGACTACTGTTTTACGTGCTTGTGTAACTATAATGCATGATGATGTAGTGCTCTAAAAATTGAAATAACGCAAAATCATGTTATCCGGTTGATGTTCATATGTTTTCACCGACATAATGTACCTGAATGCTTGCGCAATGCTTTAAAAAGTCGTTTATTGTTTGTTTATTACCACCAAAATAAAAACTCTCACTTTAATACTATTAAAAAAAACCTAGTTGACTGGAAAAGGGCGAATCTCAAAAAAGATACAGACGACTTATCTCAAAACGCATATTCAGATTGACAATTAAATTCAAATTTGATTTAATTATAATCGCATTATGCTGAATTCTGAATGAATTTGGATGTTTTGATTTAATCAGCTGTAAAAATCTTTAGAAGACATTGTTGAATTTGCATGTAGTACGTAATTGTGATAGAATTGACAGAATTTTGGTTAATGTGCACACGTTTCTTTGCGGTTTTACCTAAGCATATGTACAGCTTTACATTCAATCATTACATACAATTCATCCCAAAAATGTATTTCCGCCATAAAACGCAAATAACGTATGTTGCAAAAAATGAAATTTCCTTTTGATAAGTTGTCACCAAAATGTTCAGTTTAATTCATCACGCCAACTGTCTGCAATCATAACCAGCGTTTCCTCTGGCCCAAGCTTAGAGAATTAGACAGTTAGATAACTGGTGATTTATCAGTCAATAGATCTTAAAAGTCGGATGATATTCGGGCCATATGCAATCACAGATACCGTTCTTGAAATCGAGCAGTGGTTTTAAGAACGTTGCACTATAAATTATTATATTGCTTTCTCTTAAAGGCCCTTCTTCTACGTAACGTCAGGGAAATTTTCGTGATTCTGAACAATTCTGAAAAAAAAATCCAGTTGATAACCATGCATAAATAATCCTCAAACGAAGTAAACCTGAGCTGTAACTAACAAGAAACTCTTGACAAAAATATCCAAAGAATTGAAAATAATTCAGGTGAGGCCCACTTCAACAACAAACCGAAGGTTGAAGACGGTTCAAAATGGACGCGTGTTTACAAATAGTGTGTTTCAACTGCTGCTGTACCGGTAACCGCGAAAGAATTCATCTTGAATATTGCTGATATCAGTTAATCTTGACTAAATCTATAAATATAATAAGTTTATTAAACTTAATTTTCGCTTCAAGTTTTACCTAAAGTTACGTATATTGGGCCTTTAATGCTTGGCTGGCTTTCTAGGATATCTGTTACTCATAATAAACAAAAAAGAGAATACCAGAGCATTAAAAAAAATCATAATCAGAACTCCATTTTAAATAGTCCTTATTATATTAGATGACCTATATAAATAACACTTTGATTGGCAACAATTCCCATTACATTTTAACTAATGAAATAATTATTTCGATCAGCCCCTCCTATGTTAACTATTGTGTTTAACTATCAAAATAGGAAATATTAGCAAAATAATACTTCATATTGAGAAATAAGTATGTTCTAGAATTTAATCAGTAAAAATATTCAATAATTGATTATGCGATAGTTATTATACAAATGCACGCAAACAGACAAGGAAGGAAAGATTCCTTCTCTCCGCTTAGCATAACAGTGGACCACTGCTAATTATACACAAGTAACTAAAATAAATGAACTCTCTGAAATAGTAAGTTTTCGTGAATTTATGAAAACATTTGAGAAGGAAATACAATTTTAAAATTTAAGTCCTGTTGAAAGACAGATTAAAATATTTCTGACTATCTGTCATAAAATTCATAAATAAATCTGATATTCAACTAGACCTTATTGAACATCATTTGTATACCATACCCTTGTTTTTTTAATATTATCTGAATACATGTTTTAATTTCCAGAACAAATCAGCAATGAAGACCATAACAGACATTTTTCGGACTGTGTGTGGATTATTGATGCTAGTGGTGATTGTTGTACAGAACGGTAAGCTATAATCCATATAAACTTTCTTCCCCCGAGAATGACTATTTGAGTCATAGTGCAAGGTATGACACAGGAAACGCAAACAATGTGATCTTATGTGTTTTACATACTTTAGTAGTCTTTTCCTATAAAATAAATGTTTACAGTTTTGACGCTGTAGTATACTGTTTTAAATCTGACTGTCGTGGATAGGATAATTCCGAGTACGTTTACCCTTCTGTAACACCTGGTCATTTTTCTCTCGTACATTTTCAGGAGTCTCCGTTTTTATATTTCTTTTGTTAAATATTTACCCCTAGTTTAATCGGATTATTGTTTTGTTTGACACAGAATTATCTGATCTTGCTTTTTAACATAAAATGATGATTACTGTTATTGGATAACTATATGGACACGTGTATATATGGTCAATTCTATTTCTTTTCTGCTACATTATTTCCTAGTTATGCCTGTCAGCATACTATCCTACTTCTATAGTTAATTTTCTTTCACATTTCAGCTTCTGTGCGTGCTAGAGCAGGTCTTTGTCCACATCCTCTTTTGGCGCAGCGAAATTTGTCTTTAAGATGTATTTCCGACTGTGGTAACGATTATCATTGCAAGCCATACCAGAAATGCTGCAACTATGACTACTGTGCAAGTTGTACAGACATTATTCCAAAGTGTGGTGCTCACGTGGATCGCACGTCACATCCGCCAGGAGCTGGCAAGTGTTTCTCTCAGTGTGACCTTGACAATCCGTGTCCACTAGGCGAGGCATGTTGCAGAGATGGATGTAAAAGTTATTGCTATGGACCTTTTAAATATTATTTACAACCGACAATAAATGAGTAGAAACACATAACACTACGATTTTGTCATTTCTTTTTAATGCAAATAAATAAGAGAATACCGAAGCGTTAACAAAAGCATAATCCAAACTCAAAATCGATTAAACCAGGGGCAAAATACGAACAAAGGAAAGATTTACATGAAGACTCTTGTAAATGTACAAGAGAATAAGACCAGGTATTCCGGAAGAGTAACATAGACATTCCAGTCACACATAAAGTTGTGCCATGGGATGATTGTAATTATGTATTTTCCTTATTGACGATACAGTGTTGGGAACATATTTGTAGCCAATTATAAACGATGCATTATGCAAACATTAACGAACTTAGCATACCTGGTACACCAAAAGGCATTATTATCATTACGAAAGGTAACCTGGTAGGACCTCCAACCTCGATTATACAGGTTACACTCACCTTTACTTAATACATCCCTGGAATATGTCATAGCAAAAAATGAACGCACGAAGAAAGTTGTTTGATTGATTTCGAGTTTAAGAAACATGACCAATCGCTAGGCTTATAGCTGTCCTTCTAAGAGTACTAAGGAGCGACAACCTACTTCAAAGCCAGCCCATGTTTACCGTTATGTGACCGTGAGATTATTTTACAACAACGTAGCGCACACAGAGTTTTCATTTTTGCCATTCCAGATAGGAACACATGGTATTAACATGATGTTGTGAAATTACCATGGTTTGTGAAAAACCAGACTGCTGGTGGATTATGTAGTTCCCGAGGTTTGCATGAGCCTCCATTGCCACAGTTATCTCATTTGAGTTGTGGCACGGTCCATAATATATACATTTTCGTAGTACACGATTTGAAAATTGGATTCCTACTTTTGGCCTCTGGTATCACTAAAGAGTCATAGGAAGACGAAACAGCTGCATGATGCAGTTTAATGCATACTGTATCTATTACTAAACTTAAAAGGTGCAAGCATATGTCATCTTTAATTTTCATTGCCAACGACTTGTCCTGCTACTTGAAATTATGAAAGGAATACTAGTACACGCTTTGAAATCGACTAGAAAATTATCACAACAAACTGAGATTTCCTTTCTGTATTAGGTAACCCGGTTCTTGGCAAAGACATCTAACAGATACATACTTTAAAACAGATCTTTAAAAAAATGTCGATTTCAAGCATATTGTTTTTAAACGATATTTTTCATGAATTATGTTGTGTTTTATTTTAATACTGAAAGGGTAAATGAACCAATATTCCAAGTACAAATATAAAGTCTATGTCTATTATTTTTTACATTGTAATTATATAGATAGTAGATTTAATTCTCTTCTTCAGCAAAACTAAAAAATTCGACCGGTTTGAGGCAGTCCACACTAATGGCAAAAATGGTTTCCTTTTACTTGCAAGTTTTCGGTTACAAGCGGAATGATTTGTCCATTATTTTTACTCCAATATCAAAATATCGTATCTCAAAGAACTCACCGCAGTCCATGTCATTGAAGTATCTGCCTTATTTAATGACGTCTAACACGTTTCAAATCATTTTTCTAATAAAAAAGTAAATGGAAATTTATTTTAATTACAGCTACGAGTAAAGCTACTGATTGTAATTTCACTAACGCAATCATACAGCTATCATGAAATGTATCGATTGACAGCCCTGATAGAATACATATAACACTTATTGATTTTCTTGGGTTATATTAGCAGCTAAATAACATTTCGAAACGTTATGGTAACTTGTATCCGGAATACAGCACGAATGTGACCTTTTTTAACGTTTACCATTCTGAAAAATCTTGAAACAACGAATATCATTTTATTTTACATAAAAACACTTCACAAATCAAAACTGTAAAAAGTACAAGGCTCTGATTGTAGAAAACAACTTCCTTAGAAGGAGTCTCATTCATAGCTTAGGTCTGGGTTATCGTTTGATATCCTAACGATCGTTGGTTAGACACAAGGTACCAGTCGATACCTTAACTTTTCTGTGAATAGTCCGAGATAGTATGTTGGAGATAAATTATACGTGTTATCACAAAGTCCACAAGCTATAGAAAAAGCCGTTCTCCAGCAGAACAAAGCTTTGGCGTCAGAAATAATGTCAACAGTTCTAGAGAAACTTGTGGTCTCGATAACCACAGTATCAGTGTGGATATAGCACAGCAAACTGAGAGCCCATGTGTGTGTTACAAAGTTTTCTGGTGTACAGGAAAGTTATGTTGCCTGAGAAAATGTGATTTTATTGCTTTCATTCTGAAGTGAAATCGCACAAACAGGTGAGTTCATATACTTACTATTTTTATGTAGTCATCAAGCAAGCTTTATTCTAAACTAAGTAGGACATGTATAAACAACGGATAGAGAAAATGTTTGGGGAAGTAATTCTTACTCAATCAAATGCTCACGGACGAAGTTGTCTTTATTAAATTGATTTGAGTGAAATAGTTACAAAAAATACTTTCGAGAAAAAGCGTATCTTACATAGTAATGTGAAAAAATGGTATTTTAAATGTTCTAGGTGACAACATTTAGTTAGTGAGTTAATTATAGTTTTGTGTATGTTGTAACATTCCATACATTATATATTGATTTTGTTTTATGATCTCTTAATCATCCATTAATGTATGGGTTTAAAGGCCCAATATACGTAACTTTCCGAAAAACTTGAAGCGAAAATCAAGCCTAATAACTTATTATATTTATAGATTTAGTTAAGATTAACTGGTATCAGCAATATTCAAGATGAATTCTTTCGCGGTTATCGGTACAGCAGCAGTTGAAACACCCTATTTGTAAACACGCGTCCATTTCGAACCGTCTTCTACCTTCGGTTTGTTATTGAAGTGGGCCCCACCTGAATTATTTTCAATTCTTTGGATTTTTTTGTCAAGAGTCTCTTGTTAGTTACCGCTCAGGTTTACTTCGTTTTAGGCTTATTTTTGCATGGTTATCAACTGAATTTTTTAAAATCACGAAAATTTCCCTGAAGTTACGTATATTGGGCCTTTAATGGTATTTGTTCAGCAGAATTGGTGTTCAGTTGAAATATTAATTTTTTCAACATTAGGTTCCCTGTACATTTCACCCCTCTGACTTTAGGGTTGAAAGCGGATATTGTTATCTTCTACTTCCAATAATATTTATGACTGAATACATTTAAAGCTAAGATTCATTTTCTTTAAATACTGACACAATGCTTTAGCAATGCTTCACATACACATGTTAACCTATTAAAGAGAAATTAACATTAGCCGATATAGTACGAAACAAGACTTCCATGATGACAATTAAAATTTACAAGAATGTCAATAGAACATGTATATATTATAGCAAACTACATGCATTGGTACCTATTCACAAAAATTGCATTTTCAGGGAAAGGTATGCTTGAAGAGATTTATGGAAATAATATACGCGTGCACGTTTGTGTTTTCTTCTCTTTGTAGACAAAACGATTCAATATGGCGGCGGCTTATCACGATGACGATACACGAAGTAATGGTACCTCACGTGAGTGAAGTATAATATCCATTAAAATACCACCATTTTGAATCATATAAATTTCGTCTTTATGATTCATGCTGATGTTTGACTGCTATACATTTACCGGATTCAACTTCGATGGAGCATACTTTATGAAAAACACGACAAAAGCTAGGATCAAATACACTGAGGACGATATAGTACGAATGATTGAATTCTTGGTTGACAATGTCTGTGTTGAGTTTAAAGGAAATATTTTCTAACAGGCTGTTGGCATTCCAATGGGAACTAACTGTGTCCCACTTTTGGCTGACTTGTTTTTGCTATCATACGAGGCTGATTGCCGAGGGGCTTATCAGGACGGGTTTTACCATAACAAAAATCTTGCCAATTTTTTCAATTTCACTTTGAGGTATATTGACGATGTGTTGTCTGTAAACAACAAAATGTTGGCTACTGAACTTGAGATTAAAGACACAACAGACTCTCCTACATCAGTGTCTTTTCTCGATATTTACTTAAACTATGATCAACAAGGGCAACTTACCACTAAATAAACTGTATGATAAACGTGACGATTTCGATTTTTCGATCGTGAACTTTCCCTTTCTTGATAGTTACACCCTTCTTCATCCTATGATGTTTACATGTCGCCGTTATTCTACGACTTGCTCTGAATATCGAGATTTTCGTGATAGATGTCAGCTGCTAACGAACAAACGTACGCCATAGGGATTCGAGAGATGCAGGTTGATGAAGACTAAGGATTTTATGGTCGCCATCTTCATTTCATTAAGAAATATTCTGTATCTTTGTGTGATATGAAGATGGACGTTTTTGAGTTTTCTTATTAGTGTGCTTACTTGTGATTGACTTGCGATTCTCATTTCGAGGACTTATGTTTACTTGGATGTGACCAAGATTTACATGCCATGTTTCGTCGATGAAGCAGAAGATGCTTATTCCTCCGGAACACCTGGTCTTATTCTCTTGTACTTTTACGAGAGTCTCCATGTAAACATCTCCTTTGTTGGTCATATTTTGCCTTTTGGGCAATCGATTTTGAGTTCGGATTAGGGTTTAGTTTATGCTGTGGTATTCTCTGATTTATTTTAGAGTCACTCAAGATGTTTTTGTCTATCAGTAATCCCTAAGTTATAGGTCATCATATGATCCTAGATATTGCATCTCCCTAGGTCAAAGGTCATCATATGCTCCTAGATATTGCATCTCCCTGGGTCCTATATCATCATATGATCCTAGATATTGCATCTCCCTAGGTCAAAGGTCATCATATGCTCCTAGATATTGCATCTCCCTGGGTCCTATATCATCATATGATCCTAGATATTGCATCTCCCTAGGTCAAAGGTCATCATATGCTCCTAGATATTGCATCTCCCTAGGTAAAAGGTCATCATATGATCCTAGATATTGCATCTCCCTAGGTCAGAGGTCATCATATGATCCTAGATATTGCATCTCCCTAGGTCCAAGGTATTAAGACCCTAGATGGTTTGTCTCCCTAAATCCTCATGTGACTGTGAGTGTGGTGTTTCCATGGAATCTAGGTCGCCATATGACCATGGTTGTTGTGCTTTCCTAGGCCCGAGGTCCCACATGACCCTGGCAATACCAATTAGAGGTACAACACATAAACACAATTATCAGTTCAATAAATCCCCTGATATATCGATCATCTTTATGAAACAACTCGTGGATACTAAGTACATACATTTATGATACAAATACCAAGATAATATCAAAGTGTTAGCAAACCATACTACTCAAAAACACCATGAAGAAATACTGAGCAGAGTAAGACCATGTGTTCCAGAAGGTAAGGGGTCTTCTGCTTCATCTGTGACTATGTTATGTCACGTCGTTAGATCGAGAATACTAAATACATCAGAAGATGAAAATCTTATATTACAATGTTTGACCTAATCACGCTAAGATTATATAAAGAGCTTGTCTATCCATAAAAAGTCATTACAACTAAGAAGAGTGTAACTAATACTCTGCGCTTTCTTAAACAATTATATATGCAATTAGAATTGTTCAATAAATTTAAAAGTGAATTTAAACTTGATTAAACAATAATAAATTTGAATAAATATGATGTCATGAAACAATTCACAAAAGAAACTTGTGATGACAAACACTTTTAAGTCTCATACCGTTAGAAAATACACAGGAACTAAAATCCCTATTTTTTCCTCGTTTACTTTATTTTTGTGAAATTGTTTCGTGAATGAAAAGCAGGTCAGTGACCAATTAACGATGCAGCATAAGTCATTCGATTCCAAATGGAATATTCGCTACTTTCATTTGGTTTGGTTTATTTTGCTTTACGTCCTAATAACAGCCATGGTCTTTTAAGGACGTGCTCAAATTTGGAGAAAACCGGAGTACCCGGAGAAAAAACACCAACCTACGGTCAGTACCTAGCAACTGTCCCAGGGTTTCGAACTCGCCATCAAGAGGCGGGGGTTAGTGGTAGAATGTCGGAACACCTTAACCACTCGGCCACCGCGGCCCCTGACCGCTTTGTTCATACAAATAACACTTTAAAGTTAGCATTGACTTAATTGCATGCGGTGTCTGTATGAGATGGTTTTTATTGAAGTACAATTCTACTGTTTCCATTATTTAGGTGATGTCACCAATGCATTGGAGGTTTTATCAGAAGAGGAAAACAAGGATTTTCAAGACTTCAGGAAAAGTCTGGGGTAGGATAACTAGTCATTTCATACAATAGACGTTTGGTTCATTCATCAAAACATTTGGAGTTTTTGTATATAAAACAATTAGTCTGAGCATACCAAGAGAAACTTGTTAATTTTCATTTCTCAAAATAAATGCGTCTTTCTTTTTCTTTGGGTAACAATTGTCTAAGAAAACCAGAAAATATGGATGCTCGTCACGTTTAAATAATGATTTAAAATATTATTCTGCATTTGTCGATACGTTTACTAAACATGGTCTATGTATTGCTGCATCAGCTCCTCTAGCTAAGCTTATTTATATTCAGTTTTACTGCTTTAAGTGGCTGTAAATAAAATTTGACAGTCGTTGACCTGACTTCATTGCCAAGTTTCATTAAATTCTTGCTACAAGTGTCTGATATATCGTTAGCGGCCGACACATTACCTGTATTTGACATGCGACAATACGACGGTTACCACATGTCGTGCACGAAACGCATGTCCTGTCGATACGTCTTTTCTACTGTACGTTGACGATATCTTTTTCTTTTTGTGTTTACTTTTATTATCTATTTGTGCTTTCTGATTTTGACTTGTACGTTGACGAAGTGGAATATCTTGCGTTTGTGTGTTGTCGCTGTGGCATATTTTTGTCGGTGTGTGTTGCCGCTGTGGCATATTTTTGTCCGTGTGTGTTGCCGCTGTGGCATATTTTGTCTTTAAGAGTTCAAATTTGGATATAGTGTGGCTATTATAACAGTTGAATAATTAAAGAACACGTACATACTGACGCCAGTTTCGTCTGTTCTACATGCAAGACAAAGTAGGGCAACATGATTCTCTCTTAAGAAACAATACACTGTCATTACTAACCGATGCTGCGGAATGCTATTTCATAATGATTTATGCATAATTGGAATTTCTAACCCCGCTTAAGATAGAGTCACTAAAATAGAGATACAAGTATTAATGGATGTTAATGCTTACTTTAGAAGCGCTTGATTAGCTTGTGGCAAAACAGGTAAAAAACTAAACTTCAACCTGTCGTAACTTTGTAACCGTTCGGCCGATTTCGATGCGCTTTTCGACAATGTATTAATGCCGGCACAACGAGTCTGATAATTTCGGTTTCTTTATGCACTACAATCACTCTTTAATGCAGGTTTTGAACATAAAATATAGCATACTTTAGCTTTCAAAATGTTTTCTTCCCCATAGAATCGTCGGCAGTTTCACCAAGCAGATGGTGAAACTTGCTATTGATCAGTTGAAGCCTGAATTTGAGCGGATGGCAGAGCAAGCAGCGGATCGAGCGATGGATTCCAAGTCGGCCAAGGTCAAGGAACTCCAGGATGAGCTCAACAGGCGGGAACGTGACGTCAAACAAATGAAACTAGAGAAAAAGATCCTACAGGCGAAACTCGAGAAGGAGATGGGAAATCGAGACATCATCGAGGTGGTAGATACTAAAGAGAAGGACATAAAACGGATGGAGGTCGAAATTACCAGTCTCAAAAGCAAACTGAAAAGGAAAGCAGACGAGCTTAAAAAAGAGCGGGAAAAGGCGACGGATGAAGAAAACACGAGAATGGAGCTTCAGAAAACACTTCAATCGGAGATAGATCGTCTGAAAAAAGACCTTGACAAGGTCAAAGGTCTTCTTGGACAAATTCGCTCGGCGAAAAACGTCGGAGATGAGGAGACGAGAAAGTTGCGCGAACGTGAACGACAGCTTCATGGGGAAATCGAAGACTTGAGAAAGCAACAGCCAAAGCTTCGGAGGAAAATAACCCGTTAAACATCCCATACCATGCACCGTTATATATATGTTTGCTCCAATTGTGTTTAAGACAAAAGATTTGATCAGTCATATTGAATCTAATCTCCTTTTGTCAAAGCCAATTGCAACATACCAATCTTATTCTCGTAAAACAAAGGGGCTAGGCACGGACCTAAGTCACTATGAAAAGATTGTCAGATATTTTTTTTTACCTTTCTCGAATATAACCCCTCCCACTACTGTCACAGATAGATATTAGTAGGAGGGGCTATATTCGAGAAAGGTAAAAAAAAATTATCTGCCAATCATTTCATAGCGATATAGGTCCGTGCCTAGCCCCTGTGGTGTAAAATAGTGTCTAAAGTGTCGATGATAACAGGATAATGTACGCGGCTGGCTTTCCGAGCGCTCGTTATGTTGTGGAAGCTAGGACTGACTTCATTAAAGAAAAAACGCATTCGAATTGGACGTTTTGTTTGAGGTTTTCACATACATGTGTATCATGATCCAATCGAAATCCATACACGAACGATGTTGGTATATTTGTCGTCGTACCTGGGATTATATGCTTGTGGTGCCGATTCCGTAATATCAGCTTTACGAAGAACTGTCTTACTAACCATATCTTGATGATATAGATAATGTAGTGGAAGCAATGAGCCGCCTTAAGATGTGTTTTACGGGTTTTCTAGTAACTTTTATTGTGACGAACTCATCAATGTAAGCATGTGCGACTCGTCAGCTTGTTCGGTTACAATGTATTGCTACAGGTATGTAATATTCGTGTCAAATGGTGTTGCCTAATCCACGTTGATAATATACTTACAACACGTGACATGCATTAAATTGATGATCAGGTGGTGCTGTGGATCACGTACTTGCCTTTCACTTCGATTTGGCGATCGGACACGGTGGGTTTTCTCCTAGTACTCCAGTGTCCTCTCACAATAAGACCACCACTTGCTAACATCTTAGCCAACAAGAGGTTGAAATGCTTTTGTTTCATAATTGTTGTAAAATAAAATTGTATTTATATTACATTTAATGGTGTTAACATTAGTCGATTTATGAACAAGAGGCCAAATGTGCCTGCATCGCTCACCTAATATTAATCTCTTACTTGTAACCCTAAAGTTGCCTAAAATCTAAAACTTTCAGAAGAATATGTTAAAATTTAAACATATTTTACCCATGTGACCTTGAAAGTAATACAATGTCATTTTAATTCGCAAACTTTGTTCGGCTTCCTCAAAGGAAGCTACAAGCCAAAATTCAAAAGAAATCGGGCCAGGTGAGCTAAAAAAGAATTTGAACGGGGCATGAATATACTCTAAGGGAAGTAACTCTTCGATTAAGTCATTGGAAGACAAAATGTGTATCTGCTAATTAAGTTAGACATTGAATTGTACATGGGATCGACCGACTTTTCTAAAGACGGAGTGAAGCATAAAAGCGCTACAGTATTTACTCTGTTTCGAGTCTTTTATTTCTTCATAAATACCCTTATGCTACTGTAACAGTACATGCTACACCCATAGCGAAGAACTATGAAGATACCTTTGATTGCACCTGGCGCATTATTTCTTCATCGCTATATAGCTTTAATCTGTCTTGGAAATACTGTCCATGATATAATATGGTGACCATGTGGTCATTACTATATGTCGATTGATCACCTCAAGTTGGCAAAATAAATCCTGTCATATAGTTTGCTTAGAAAATAATGATTTTTTTTATGACTGGTTCAAAAATTCGACATTCAACGGTTGCACTTTCATTTTCAGAAATGTCAAAATACATCCAACTCAATAAAAAGAACCGTTTCCAATAAAAATTATAAATAAAGATGAACATCAACCAGTACTATTGGATATTTTTGCCCATGCTCATGTTCATTGGTGCATATTTACTCAGAACTGCTTAGGAAAACTGTGTATAACAAATTTTGATAAACGTCCTGAAACAATTTAATTACTATGATAGTTGATATTCATACATTATTATCCATCATGCATATTTATTGCTTACTGTGTTGTTTATTTATTCATTTTTTTTTTTTCGCAAAGGATCTATTTTCGACTATCGGTTTAAAGTCTACTAAAGTCTGGTGCACTTGAAGTCTATTGGTTTAATTTTACCGCAACAGATACATATAATACAACTCTCTGTTATTTATATGACCAAGGTGTTTAGAGTAAGTTTACCTCCCCCCCCCCCCCACCAAAAAAACCCTCCTTTTTGGGGGGGGGGGGGGGAGATCAAATTTCGATAAAAATGCCCACCCCTTCAATGGTCATATCAGTGTTGTTTAGGTCCAAAACTAATTAACTGTAACAAATTCTTAGGCCTCTGTGGTCAAGTTAGATGACCAAGACGTTTGAGATGAACAACATCTGAAGAAGATCAAAAGCTTTCTCTCGAAAGATTTCTCGAAAGTGTGTTCCTTTCTTATATATTTTTACGATGGAAAAAGGTCACTTATTGTCTAGATTAATGTCAAGGCACAATTTTCATGTTTCATTCTAGGTATTTAGCAAAACCACGTTTATTTTCGGCAGCATCTCCATCTTTGTGTCATGGCAACTCGAGTAGAATATTTTGGTTTCATAGCGGTCAAATAGTCTTGGACCTAAACTAATATAAGCTAGTGTTTAGAGTACTGTCACACCAGTTTCTGTTGATAATCAATGCAGAAGCAGATTTATCACATAACTGGCCCGTTCAGTCAAGTCATAAAAATGGTATTACACACGTGTAATAACACTATTGTGACGTCATAAACAACTGACGTCTTTATGACGTCATATGATTGTCTCGGTAGTGAAAATCGTACTGTCACAGAAGAAATTTACCATTAATATGAGAGTTTTTATGTATTTTCTCATAAATATAAGCGATGTAATAAATAAAATCTAACACTCGTGTCAATGCAATATGGAATTGATTAAACTCGTTAGATAATTAATATGTCACTCGCCTAAATGCTCGCGACATATAAAATGATCTAACTCGTTTAATAAATTCCATATTACATCGACACTCGTATAAGATCCTCTATTTATGCCTGTGTGCTAACATTTATACAGGTTTTACTAGGTATGTACACTGTAATACTATTCTAAAATCTTTATTATATAATTGCGTTCCACTCTTGCTAAACAATTAAATCAAAGTACTGAAAGTACTGAAACGCTAAAACTTCAAACAATAGTTTGTATATTTCGACAGCTATTGAAGTGTTTTTGTTGTAGGGTTACTAAGTTTCGATATCAGAAAGTTTCAGAATAAGAATTAAGTTAGTATTTAGAGTAAACTCAATAACACACAAGTTGTTTAAATTGACGAGTTGTATTTCAAGCTACATGTACAATTTAGTGCAGTGCTTTAAAGGCCCCATATACGTAACTTCAGCAATTTTTTTCGAGATTTTGAAAATTTACGAAAAAAAAGTCAAATTGATACGTTGTAACTATGCAAAAATATGTCTAAAACGAAGTAAATCTGAGCGGAAACTAACAAAAAATTCTTGACAGAAAATTCCAAAGAATTGAAAATAATTCAGGTGTGGCTCATTTCAACAACAAGACGAAGTTAGAAGACAGTACAAAATGGACGGGTGTTTACAAATACAGAGTTTCAACTGCTGCTGTACCGGTAACCGCATAAGAATTCATCTTGAATATTGTTGGTTTAAGTTAATCTTAATTAAATCTATAAATATAATAAGTTATTTGGCTTGATTTTCTTTTCAAGTTTTGCCCAAAGTTACGTTTATTGGGCCTTTAACAATTTAACTGAAATATCAATTTTCATTACAAATGAATATTGATCCATGTACAGGGAAGCAAATGTGTTTATTTTAATATATGCACTGAAATAAACGGTATTAGTGTGTTAGACACAAAATAAAACAAAAGGCAAAAAATCATACCCGAGATCCAGATGGAAAGTTAAGATGACGATTAATTACGGGAGCATTGGCAGAGACATATACATTAACAAATATACTAGTTTGTTTCAATAATAAAATAGATGTTATTGTTTGGTAATAAAAGTTTGCATTATGACGTAGACATATCATAGCAACCTAAAAGTATGATTAATGAGTGGCAGGTTTTAAGTGTACATAGGATTTAGGTCGTCTTCTAGCTTCGAGCTTGAGGAAATTTCCCTAAATTTTATTTACAATATGTTACAAAATCAAAAGGATTGGACAACAGTCTTAAAGCCTATATAAGTCCTATTACGATATCTTTACCAAGCTGGAGAAAAATAATGGGATGCAAATATGTCATATTCACTTACATCTCTAGGCCTAATTATCAATTATCAAGTTCATATACAAAGCAATGAAAATTATATGTATGTTGGCCGTGACCTATGTATATAGGACCGCACAGAATTACGGGAATTTACACTATAAATGTTTTTGTATAGCAGAGAAAATATAAGTGTTATTTCTACTTAATAACTTATATTGTGTCAATTGTTATGTACACTATACAGGTTTTGATAAAGTTTCATTAAAACAAAAATGTGAACCTTCAGTGTATAGTGATATGTGAAGCACAGAGAACGTAATTATAAAACCACGAGCTTTTGCTCGCCATAAAAAAATATAAGTGTTATTTTCAATAAATCAAATGTTTTGCCAATTCATATGTACACGTACATTCTGCTGGTTCTGATAATGTCTCATTAAAAGTGTATACTCATTACAATATTAAGTAAGAAAATCGATCAAGTTTGTTCATTCAGTATATACCACGGACTTAGATTATCCAAGTCCGTGGTATATTCATTGTATATATCACAACGTTAGTGACGATCAGGGGGAGTAGCTCGTAAATAACATTATCATATCCAGAGGGCGGATTTACACTGTAATTACGAATTAATATTTCCGACTGACAAATTGGTCAAGTATTTTGGTTTAAGTACATGTACAAGGTAATATTACATTGAAATCAAAATCAGGGTCGTTGGCTATGGCGCGATTATATAATCAAAGTTTAACATAACAAACTACACCATGCCAGTACATTCCGCGATCGAGGTATAGGCCTATAACACGAATGCATGTATACACGCGAGAGGTCAACCACGCGAGAGGTCAACCAGGGGCAGAGACGTAATATTTAAATGAGCCGTGGGAGTGAAAAATTGATTTCTTTGTTACAAATAGCATATAGATTATTAAAGTCATCATAATTATTAACAATACCATGGGAACATCATTTCCTGTTAGGTTTAGGCTTTCAAATAGTTCAGATATCATGCGATTGGTAGCAATTCAAGATTTTCCGGAGCGGGAGGGGAAAAAATGACATGGGTCAAAGGTCACAGAATAGTGGCAGCAATAGACGCAAAAACTACTCGTAGTTTTAGCGCTAAAAACTGGTTTAAAAAAAACTTTACTTGAGCAATTGATCATGTTTATTTGAAATTGGGTTTTAACATTGCATGTCACCCATTCATGTACTCACTGCGATATGAATCAATATCTGCCATGTAATTTACATACATAATTGATTTTAATTTATTCTGTAACCGCACTTCCATGCATACAGTGTATATATAAGTTTTAATCCGGATTAATGAAGCTTAGGGGGGCCTGAACTATATGTAGGCTATGGTAATTAATTTTCCTGTAAGATTTCTACAGCAGATATTGTTTCTGTTTATTTCCATACAAAGCATCGTCGGAAACCAACGGTACACTTCTCTGACGTTTGCATAACTAGGTTTATTGCATGTTCTAACCTACTTAATTCAGGGACAGCTGCAGGCAGTTAAAGGTCAAGGTCAGCATTGCTAAAAATAGACATTGGCTTCTCTGAAAAGTAACTTTGAAATCTATATAGTCCATAGATCTTTAGTGTAACTTTTAAATGCATAAAATGTGTAGCATAAATAACAGATTTTATTTATGCACAAGCCTTTATCTTACCTCTTTAACAATAATGTATGTATATGCATATGACCTTCTTTTAGCTGATGGGGATGGGGAGTCGGAGTGCTTTTCCGTGCAGTTTCTCATTGTAATTGGCTGTTTGGTTTCCCTTAGAGGAACCAAAACTGAAATCCTCAATACTTTAACAGCTCACACACTTAGACATGTCGTCATATCGACTGTATACTACATTTGGTAACAGTTCAATGCTTAACAATACCGTCACGCTATCAAGTTCTACACCTGATTAAATTGTGGTGGTCATTGGTCAGTGTTATAGGTCAAAGGTCATTAGTCACTTTGGGAATAAATAGCTTGTATAAAAGATACATTATGAACCGCTGGACAGATTTACATTATTGCAGTTCATATTCACACCACATAATAACACTATCAAGTTCTACACTCGATTTGAATTTGGTGGTCATTGCATGATCAGTGTTATAGGTCAAAGGTCACTTTTGGAATAAATCGCTTGTATAAAATATATATCATAAACCCCTGGACATATTTAGTTTATATTCACACCACACAATAACACTATCAAGTTCTACACCTGATTTGAATTTGGTGGTCACTGGCCAACGTTAAAGGTCAAAGGTCCCCATTTGCCACTTTGGGATTAAAAAGCATTTGTACAAGATACCAAATGAACTCCTGGATAGATTTGGTTCATATTTACATGATACCATCACACTATCAATTTCTACACCTGATATAGATTTTGGTGGTCATCGGTCATTGTTAAAGGTCAAATGTCACTGTTGACCACTTTGGGAACAGGAGGTCCATTGGCGACCCGTTACCTAAGAGGGTCAATGAACAATCTTGGTATTCCTTCATCGTGGCATAGTGATACTACCCGCAGAATAGTCTTCTCCTGGGACCTTTAGTTACTGAGAAGAAGTGTTTGAAACATTTTAAGACATTTGACCCCTATGGACTTGAAAGCAGATCAAGGTCATTCATTTGAACAAACATGGTAGCCCTTCATTCCAGGATGTTACAGGCCAAATATCGGTACCCTATGCCTTTCTGTGATGGAGAAGAAGTTACTTGAAGATTTCAAATAATCTTGACCCCTGTGACCGTGAAAGCAGGTAAAGGTCAATCTTATGAACAAACTTGGTAGCTCTTCATCCAAACATGATACAGGCCAAATATCAGTTCATTGGGCCTTTAGGCTATTGAGAAAAAGTTCTTTGAAAAATTTTAACACATTTGACTCCTGTGACCTTGAACATTAATCAAAGTCATTCTTTTGAACAAACTTATTAGCTCTTCTTTCAAGAATGCCACAAGCCAAATATCAGTACACTGGGCCTTTTGGTTATTGAGAAGAAGTTTCTTGAATATTTTAACATATTTGACCCCTGTGACATTGAAAGTAGGTCAAGGTCGTTCATCTTAAAAACTTGGTAGCCCTTCATCCCAGCATGCTAGTCATAAAAATATTATCATCACCCTCGGCCTTATAGTTACTGAGAAGTTGTTTGAAAGCATTTTACTGCATTTGACCCCTGTGACCTTGAAAGTACGTCAAGGTCATTCATTTGATCAGACTTGGAAGCCCTTCATCCCAGTATGCTACAGGACAAATTTCAGTGCCCTGGGTCTTTTGGTTAATGAGAAGAAGTTTCTTAAAGATTTCTAACACATTTGACCCATGTGACCTTGAAAGTAGGTCAAGGTCATTTATTTTAACAAAATTGGTAGCCCTTCATCCCAGCATGCTACATGCATAATATCATCACCCTAAGTGTTTTAGTTACTGAGGAGAAATTTCTTAAAGATTTTTACATATTTGACCTGTGACCTTGAAAGTAGGTCAAGATCATTGATTTGAGTTAACTCTGTAGCTCTCTATCCCAGGTACCTACTGGCCAAATATCAGCATCCTGGGCCTTTTGGTTACTGAGAAGATTGTTAAAGGAAAAGTTTACGGACAGCCCAAGGCGGACGGTGGACGTCGACGGATGAAGCATAATGGCAATAGGTCATCCTGACCCTTTGGTCAGATGACCTATTAAAAAGCTTGTGTACAAGATATCTCATGAACTCCTGGATAAATTTGGTTCATATTCACACAATACTATCACACAATCAAGTTCTACTTCTTATTAGATTTTGGAGGTCATCAGTCAACGTTAAAGGTCAAAAGTCACCATTGACCACTTTGGGAATGAAAAGCCTGTGTACAAGATACCTCATGAACCTTTGACAGATATGGTTCATTTTCATACCATACCATCAAACTATCAAGTTCTACTTCTTATTAGATTTTGGAGGTCATCAGTCAACGTTAAAGGTCAAAGGTAACCATTGACCACTTTGGGAATGAAAAGCTTGTGTACAAGATATCTCATGAACCCTTTGACGTATTTGGTTCATATTCACACCATACCATCAATCTATCAAGTTCTACACCTGATAAGATTTTGGTAATCAACGGTCAATGTTGAAGTTCAAAGTTCACACTTGACCGCTTTAATTGATATTGCTAAAAAACAATGAAGTATTTCCAGAATTCCTTCAAGTCCTATCATAATTAAGAGTTACAGGACTCAATGACTCACATGTACATGTAGATTGATCATTGCATGGACTTAAAGTAGAATAGCAACAGAATGGAATTAAAGAGATTTTTTATTATTAAATCATTAAATCAACCATATTATCTATTCAATAGTACAAAGCTACAGTTTTGTTCTCCTATATATAATTGTACATATACCAACACTTAGATTTTGGATTCAAATTAAAATTGTTCATAGTCTCTCTCAGACACAGCCACTCCGCAGTTGCAATCACATATAATCATAGTCATTCATCATCCAACACTGGCGTCCTCCTTCTTTTCTTCCGTCTCTTCTTCTGGATTAACGATTCAGCGCCACCTATCGGGAGCCACAATGATATGGATGGAATGTATTAAAAATAAAACAGTCAGATAATGATACGGCAGACTTCAGACTTCTGTAGAAATTTATGATGATTGTCAGATCCCTGGTAGGTCGAAAAAGTGAAGATAATTCATCTCCGTTGTTGACTTCTTGAAAGAAAGTTAACCGTATTTTGGATAACACTGTTGGATCATCTTATATCTTTTTTTTTCATTTATAAATCTCATGTATTTGAGTGCAAAAAAAATCCATCACACACTTTCAGTTCATTATGTGATGGGATAGATAATTCACATTGGAAGTGAACGTTGAGTATTAGTAGTAGAATTGGGATGATGAGCCCAACTCATCATAAGACATCGCCTTACGATAACGTCATGTGATGGCATGTCCGTGTTTTATCTTTTATGTCCCCCACAAGATGAGGTGTCAAACACGTGCACGGCGACATAGACCACATAATGCCGTCTGTTTTTTAGTGTATATATTACCATTCTGTATTATAAATAAGGTTCACAACACCGTTTCTTCCTTCTCCCGACGATACATGAACAGTCAGAACAATCACAGATTTCACACAATAGTCAATACACACATCTCTCTTCCTGTTCCACAAATTATTATGACGATCGTCTCCGGGCGTAGTAACCAAGACACGCACATATCCCCAGGATTCCAATTATAAGCCCGAGGACCAAGGCTATGGCATCGCCTGCATCAAATGCCTCTGCCCCGGGCAGAAACAGAGACAACAGGAACAGAGCGAGGGGAACAGTTTGTAGAACGTCTATCGCCATTTTGATATGCTGTGAACATGTGACGTGTCATATGATTTGTGCGAAGGGAGGTAACTCGCATTAAAATATTGTTACTTTCGGTTTGTGATAGTTTGTAATGACATACAGTTGAGTGTAAGCTAACCTTTACACCTTGTGCACTAGTAGTGCACTACGTTTAAACTAGTAGTGCACTACATTTAAACTACAGGTAAACTAGTAGTGCACTACACCCTGAACCCCATATAGGTCAAATACCCCTACAGGTAAATGGGCAGTCCGATCCATCTACCTGTGATTTTTACCTGTACCTCACCTTTGTCGTCTGCTAGTACTTTGAAGCTGGCCTTATCATTAGTTAATATTTATAAATTTAATGTATATATATGCATCTTATGTAGTTATTTTTCTCAAACAAACTTTTTTCTTTCATTTCAAAACTAGAAATTGTGAAATCATGATAATTACTCTTACAATTTTCTCCAAAAATTTCTTGCATACATCATATAAATGAAATAGAAAATTAACATTTATCTAGCAGTTTTGATGTCTTATATTTCTTTTAATATACACTATTAACGTTTTGTGTTTTTTATTAATTTACCAATTTGCAATCAAGTATATTGAAAAATTGAAGGAATATCTATTGATTATTATTTGTTTAGAAGTATATTTTTAAATATTGTAAAAACTAATTGCGAAAATAACAAATAAATATTCTTTTATTAATTAATTAAATTAGATAATTATTTTTATAAAATACATTCATGCCTCAGATTTATATATTTATGAACGCGCTATAGAGTTTAAATAATCTTTATTTTTGATTTTTTTTCAATATTAAGATCTGTATGTATATATATCACCACATACAACAGTGTTAATATAAATATAAGAATTTGAAGCTGAAAAAGGTAATACAACAATAAATTAAAATTCATTCAGATTGTTCAGTATGGGACAGATGTTTTGATTTGACCCTGATCAGGCCTCGGGCAATTACCTGACCTGTCTCAACCTTGTCTAGGAACGTTAACACCTGCTGACATAAGCCTGTCAGTGACATAATTGAGGTGTGAATTTCTCATGATCATCCGACTATCACTGGTCAAATTTGAAACCAATTTGATTAATAAAGGGCTAAGCTGGATATGACCAGGATCATAAATATGATAATACATATGTTAACTTTTACTCGGGTTTATCAAGTTAATCTGAAATTAAAAATCTTTGAGAATATATCTAGATATTTACACATTTCTCTTTAAATAGTGGATATTTTGAGAACTTTAATCCATTTTTATATTTCATTCAAAACATTTAATTATACAATAATAAATTGATAGTACATAAAATAATATTAAAATTAATAAAAATTAAGAATATATACTCTCTGGCTCAGTCGCTTCATTATAGTTTGATAATAAAATACTAACATTCATTATACTTAAAGGATTTGTGCAACGAAAAATGAAAATTTTATATTTGGTAAAAGTCATGTTTTAAAACCATATTCGAACAACCAATCTTGCAAGCGTGGTTTGGTTACTTTGTGGTGACACGATTATTAGGTCATTTTCACCGACCTCTAAATTATGCATATTTTGTGACCCAGAACGAGGCCACTCCCCCTGTGACGTCATCTTAGTCCGGGAAAATCAAGCTATCGCCATATTCAAAAAATTGTATCATAGATGTGTCATATTTCTTTCATCTCGTCCGCGGAATATATTATGAAGAGTTGACCTCACCCAGTAAGAACCCATGTTCTTATCTAGTAAGAACATAGGTTCTTACCACGACCTATTTCCCCAATGTTGCAGTTGTACAATGTTGCAAAATGACCCCAAGTATATTGAAATATATACATTGTACAACAAGCGAAAATAGGTTGTCATGTACTTTTAAAAAACAATACACACATTTTCAGTTTTTCCAACTCAACATTTAATTAACCTTACCAAATACATACATTTTCTAACCTTAAAAATATACACACATTTTCAGCTTTTCCAACTCAATAGACAATTCACCTTTGCACAAATATAACAAATGTCTTCAAATTGAGCGACACTGTACAAACGTACCTTTGGTCAGTGTTTTTTGCTATTTTAGTGCAAATAAAACGGATCACTTCAAATTAAATTGATTGTCACTGTACAATTATTAAGGTATAATTCTCTGGTTTTACACGTACCTGTGATTCGCGTTTCAGCTTTAGTTTCATTTGTATCAATTGAGGCGTGTGTTTTCCTTTAAATTCATAAAGTCCTGTATATTCAAGTAGATCTACATTCCGAATTAACAGGCGGTCCGAACCGTGATTTGTGTTTTTCGTAGGTTCCGGTCTTTCTTCGGGTAATTCCACGTTGAAACTTTGGGAAACAGAGTCCTCTAAATATTCTGAAATGTCATACTTGTCCAGAACTTGTGGAACAGTGAATTCGTCCAAGTCATCAATGTTTTTCAGGAAGTCTTAAAGTTCTTTACAAAATCTGACATTTTGAAATAGCATGCTTGGCAATAAAGTGAGCGTGGGTGGCTTGTCTAATTAATAAAAACAATAAAAAATCCAAAACCAAAATATTCCCAGGAATGATTTAGAAATAACCAATCATATTTAAAAAGGCGTGCCTATGTGTATTATCAACTCTGGATTGACAGAATCAATAGCCAATCAAATTGAAGTAAGCATCATCAACCCAGGATTGACAGAATCAGTCCAGTGATTCCCACGCCTGCCCCAGTTCAGTATACATTTTAACATTGTAGGTAAATGAACATTGTTCTCGATGAAAGAAATATGTCACATCTATGATACAAGTAGGTTACACAATAGTTTACCCGTTCTTCAGGTATAACCCACGCGGCACTTCGTGCCTTGTGGGTTATATCCTGAAGAACTCGTAAACTATGGTGTAACCAATACTTACACTATTTGCTTACATAAACCTTGTATATGTATAACGTGTATAACAGCAAATATTGTTGTGATATTTACATACTGATACATACATTACGTAAAATATACTTTTTAAAACGAAAGTCCATGCATACTTTTAACTTGTATTTGCCAAAATGGTGTTTTGTGGGACATTTGAATGCTAATTTCGTTCGTCATCCCGAAGAATATAGTAGTCAAGGGATCGACTCCCTGTCGAAACATTACAAATCACGGGCGTGCAATTCACAGGGGATTAGTGATCTAACACAAGCGTGACACTAATTAGTTGATTGGTCAGTGAATTCACCTGGATAAGACAGGTAGATGGTAACATTTTACCTATATACTGCTATATCTACTGACATCAATCAGGCCGACGAAACCCGTACCAGAGTCATTAAAACGATACACACGTACACCAGGCAACCAACTTTATATTTATACCATTTTAACGAAAAAAACAATAATTAATGTTTATTTCAAAATTATTTTCGCATTTTACGGTACGTGTAAAATAGTATGTAATCGGGGCCTTATTTGTACTTGTACTCTGTGGATTGAAAATTCTATGTAGAAGATTCCGAAAATAGATTGAAATGTAAATCCAACATTATTTTATTTAGTTTTATTTAGTGTTCAAATATATCACGGAATTGGATTAGATTTTGCTATCTAGGTCCGTGTTTGTATGTTTATATGTGGGTTATAGAAAGTAAATAACCAAATAATAACTTTTAAGGAAATTCTTTTTTTTTACGTGGTGGTTGGTGGGGGGTCAATCGGAACGTCCAGGGTGTCTATATCCGAATTACAATAATAAACATTTTCTTAATATTAGATATTACGTAAATTCTTCAGCTTCATCTTTGCTAGTTACCTAATGCAAATAACCCAGGTGTGAAATGACTTACCTGAGATATCAAAGGGATGCGCGGCGGCCGGTAGATGCAAAACAGACGATCGGTACATGCAGTTATAATCTTATACATCTGGTCAATTAACACACTAGGAAAGGTATACCCTAGATTGACACCCTGTCAAATTATCTCAGATAATAATTTAATGTACATTGCAATGTACATTATTTTGCCCACTATACATATATTTTGTACTCACTGGAAAAAATATGAATTAGAAAAAAAAAACGTCGCTAGTGCAATCGTTGCGATGGATAGGTAAAAACTGTCACCGACATGGAACTTAATAAAGAAGCGATATTTCATTCTTCAAATTCCCGAATTATCCCACGCAGAGATCGACACGGGAATACTATCGAAAGTCCGGTTTTTCTGAGGCAAATCTAAGATGGGAATGTCCCATACCACGAATAAAATAATCACATCTTAAAATTGTTTGCATTTCTGAGCTAACATAAAATAAATGAAAATAAATACTTTCGTATTAACATTTATCTACGGTGATCCCAACCTTGTTATTTAATTCCGTAAAAAGATATGATACATATTATTATACATGTTGTGAATTTCCTGTCATAATTGTACCGTGTAATACAAGAATGTACCTAATACAAGAATGTAAGCCGGTAAGGTAAGATTGAGGAGTCGTTGTACTAAGATGACGTCACGCGATCACGTGACCAACGAACTCATTATCTCTAGTTTCGCTTGAGAGGTCCAAGGCGTATGACCCGAATATCGTATCAATGCAAGAAAACCAGACCCCGTGCGATCGTCAGGGTATGTTATTATGTTTTTACAATACTACTTTTACCAAATATAAAATTTTCATTTTTTCGTTGCACAAATCCTTTAATTTTATTCTAATTATCAGTATAAAAGTATTTTAAAATATTCCGATATTTAGTCCTAAATATTGAAGGCAATAACAGGTTGTATTAAATATGACTTGAAGGTTTATGCATATATGTAATAATGATTTTAAAAAAAAGCAAGGTCAGTTTATTGGAATCATTTTAAATAATTCTATTTTGTAAGACTAAGTATACAACAAATAAATAATATGTAGTTATATTAACCTAACTTAGAACAAAGTTAAGCCTATGCAAGTCACTTTTATTGTCCTTTTAAATCAACCTAATGACTTATATAAAATCTAACTAAAAGGGACAAATATAGATCTTCGGGTAGAATCCTTTACCCTCCAGGCATAATAACGTACATGTACCTGACCTGCCTGGGCCACATCCTCAGGTACGGTGTCTTCCCACTCAGCCAACATATCCTATTTTAGTATAGGGCACAGGTAGTGTTGTTACAGGGTGAGAACAATAGGTACTAATTACAGGTAAGGCTATAGTCTGTTTTTGGAAAGTGTCTAATTCTTAGGTAACAACTTACCTGTGGAATTATTTTGAACTTAAACTTACTTATTTTATCTCATTAACAAAAAAAAAAAAAACGATGTTAAGAGAAAACACATTTACAACAAAAATATAATGTGTATATGGAGGACTCCAGGTAAAACAATTATTTAAACAAGCCTTGTTCAACTTACATACAAATTGATAAGCTCTGAAAACTTGATAATATACATACAGAATCAGACCATTTTGATTCAAAATACATGTATTCTGTTTCGAACTTAAGATGGCTTTTATATTTTCATTTATTGAAACATGATTTCACTTATACATTGTAAGTTTTCTTGGTGTTACCTTATTTGGAGAGACTTGTCTATAACTCCAGTGGAAATGTTTAGGAAATGTTCACACATGTACAGCGACTATAAAAAATGGCTTTATACGTCTCTGATTCACATGAATAACATTTCATAATTAAAAAGTGCATATAACTGTCTCATTATCTTTCTTCTGTTGGTCCCACACACGGCACTTGCATTAGCTTCTGTGGAATTCTTGTTTAAACCTTATAACAACTATAAAGTTTAAGTAAAAACTATCTATACTTTGGAAAATACCTTAGATTTTGTTTTATTAATGATACCTTAAATTTCCAGCATTTATAATATTCGCTAGCTGAAGAAGTTTTAGAATGTATAGAATAAACTTTGTTTCATTTGAGTACAGCTATTTTCATAAGTTCATTTTTTGAATTTATTACTTTTATTACTATGCATTGATTTGAATCATACATTTTGATAAAAAATCTCCAAAATGAAAGATAAAAATGAACAAACAAATAAATAAGAACAAATACTCTGGTGCCCTTATCTCTTGTCTCAATCCCTTAATAATCAAAGTTCACGTATAATTATTTGATACATATTGTTTATAATATTGTAATTTTGCTGTTAACATGAAATGGAAACATTATCCAGTATTTCTTTCGAAAGCCAGTTTGATTTTATAATGCTTTATATACACATGTATGTTTCCTGCTAGCAACTGTTCCGGTTCTTACCCTTATTAAAAATGAAATAAAATAGTTTGACATATATAGATCGATTATTAATACAATGTAATTGATTTTATCATCAAATCATAATTTATTTGATTTGTGAAGTTCAAGAGCACTTACAACTCCTTGCTTAAAACATTATTTAGTTGAGACCATCTGAGTTAAATTGTAAAAGATTTTTAGGACGTTTTGTATATATGTATAAAAAATAATTTCACTAAAAATTTGAATCCATCTGGAACCGAATATTAATCCATTCCTACTATTTTCCAGATAACCAACTGTTATCCGAGTGTTTGCCAGTATGAAACAAATATAGTTGTTTATTACAGTCTAAGTAAAAGATGATTATTTGAAAACTGGAAAATAAAAACAAAAACCTAAAATAAGAATTTTAAAGTGCAAATTTTTTCACTAAAATTTAGAGTGAATAATTATTCATTGTTTCTATATATATTTTACATTCGTAATTTCGGACTTAAATAGCATTTAATCAAATTCCGTGATTTAATGTAAAAACAAAGACATATAATGTATATGTGTTATATACGTCTCTGATAAAAAATAATGGTATAATCACAGACTTAGATTAAGCTATCTAAAGTCCGTGGAATAATTATGTTTTTGGTGAAATTGTTTATTGTGATTTTTCTTTTTTTCATTCTTTTATTTTTTTTTCAATCACAAAGTATCTTTTTCATTTTTTTTAATTACAAAGTATCTTTTATTGTAGTTGACTTAGTTTAACTTGGAAATAAAAGAACAGGTGTTTATACTTGGAAATATATATTGAAACAGACTATACTCAGATTTGTCCAGGTAAATACAGGTAATGTTGTTTTAAGATGTTGGCTGAGTGGGAATGAACCTCAGGTACAGCGGTCAAGATAGGGGACACCCCTAGGCTGTCTGTAGTTAGCCAGGTGTGAAATTCTCACCTCCCTCTCCCCCACAGCCATCACTGGCCAAGTCTGATTAAAGGGGCATCCCGCGAAACTAAGTTTTTTTGCATCATTTTTTTCAAAATATTACATACATATATCGAGTGGGTATTCTTATGGACTATGCCGAACGGATTTTGCTGATATGTATTCATAAAATTAATAATTTCAAAATAACTAGTGGAATTTCTATCGGTCTAGCCAGACGCTTCAGCTTGGGATTTCCACTTACCAACGCATGCGCAGCCGAGCGCCGTTCCATTGCAAACACTCTACCTGGTATTACCGTTACACCGCGATAAGGCCTAATTACTAAGCGAAAAGTTGCCGAATGGTCAAAATATGACACAAGAATGCGTTACATAGTCATATTGAGAGATGGGAAGTATTAAAAGGAGAAACTAACTGCTCTATTGTGTGTATGTTACATATTTCTTTTGTGTAGCGGTACTCTCACAAATAAAACTTTGATTTGGTTTTGGGGCTACCCAAGGGGAAACTGTTTCAGTCCTCTGTTGCATAAAATGCGTGTATAATTAAACTTAAGAGTGTGTTTTATAATATTCCCTTTATAATACGTCATGCTCCAGTAAAACGGTATTATTTAATTATATTGCTGGATAGAAAGACCTTTTCAAATACAATATATACCATAACAGAAAAAGTCGTTTGATTACGTTTTAAAACGGGGCGTGCGACCGAGGTACATATGACTTCAATTTAGACAAAAGGAATAAAAAACATGTCTTCACGTGTAAAAAAAGTGATATTCATACCTTATCTATTAATTAGTGAAGGTACAAATATCAATGGGTTGCGACCCCGGTATTGAATTTGATACGAACATATATACATAACGGTGGTGTGTTATATGAGTGTATGGACTTTAATATTCGCATTCTGTGATACGTGTTAACGTATGAAGACGCTGAAAGTTGGATAGATTTTAAATTAATATGAATGTACATTGTATATATATGGATAGTCTGAAAAAAATCCCCAAGACATTGAATTGAAAAAAAAAATCGCAAACATTTGATGTCATTTTATTTTTGTACTTTTCAATGAATACTACATACCAGGGACGTATCTCACATATATGTCCCTGTACCTACCTTTTATGAAATCATCTGCAAAGTTGGATTCGTGAATATTACCTTTTACATTTAAATCAAGGTTTGTACCATATGGCCGTATTCCGTACCCATGTGTACCGGTCTCGGTCTCAGTAAAGATATGTAATATAGATAATTCCTGGTGTCGATATAATATGGTGCCGATATGCCGACAATTATTCTTCGTTTGAATATCGGTATGTGTACAATTGATGTCTAATTTTAATGTGAATATGATTCAATAAGTTTATACACGGTCTTTGTCTCTGTTTCATCAGCCGTATACATTACGCGAGGGGATCGGCCGGACCTCCCGTATAGCCCCTGCCGGCAAACCGATCGGCACACCTGTCACGTGGCGTCATCCCCGCTATTTTTTATCAGGGCTTTCCCGAGGAATGCGATTTTGCTAGTGGTCAATATAGACATTTTGAATGGTCTTTGAATATGGGAATAACAGGAAAGTATAATTAGTAATGCAGACGCCATGTATATTCAAGAACAGGCATTTAGGCTTTCGCGGGATGCCCCTTTAAAGGCCTGAGGGCCCTAGCTATAGCCTGTTTATTGATTAATGATGATAACATTGATTACAGTCAATTGGATTACATGTAGATGTATGTTGATATTCTGATATGAAGAAGGAAATGGCTTTAAATGTTCTGGTGAAAGTAATCGTTTCTTATATTAGTACTTGATGTTTATATAACCTTTCATTTGTATGCATTGTACCTGAGTGTATAGTGAAACAGAATACCAATACTGGTACATGTAGGTAGTACTGACAGAGACTTATAAAACCATGTACGTCTCTGATATTGCACAGCTAGCTTCTTAATGTCAAATATTAAAGTAATTTGTTATTGAAACAACTATACTAAGTACAAAATATGTTCTTCTAATATCTATTTTTTATATTACAATCTGTTGTTTACTTTATTTTCTGTATATATTTTTAGTAGGATTAACTTAATAATTTCAACATAAAACATGTGTTGTACCATTTTTAATTTGAACACATACCTTTCAATTTAATTGTACAATGCAAATATTTAAATAGAAAAGAAAAATGTTTCTTCTTTAAAAAGAATTATAAGTTAGTATATTTAAATTATTATTTTGTTTAAAATTTTGACATGCAGTGAATTAATTTATTTAAGTTATTATGATAAATATCTTCTGGCATAAACTCAGAATTGTTCATTCTTGTACTTATATGAGGAAGTACTGACAAACTAATGACTTCAATAGTATAACATAAAAGTACAGGTAAATCATATTACATCTGTACAGGTAAGGACACAGGTAGGTATGGACCCTCCCATTACCTGTAGGGGTTTTTGTGGTCACACCTGGCTGGACGTAGTGCACTACTAGTTTACCTGTAGTTTAAATGTAGTGCACTACTAGTTTAAACGTAGTGCACTCCTAGTTCACTAGGGTATAAAGGTTAGCTTACACTCAACTGTACATGTACCAGAGAAACTTGCAGTAAAAATTGTTTTTTTAATGATTTGACAGACGATAAAAGCTACTTGTTATAAAAACGAATTCCGCACAAAGTATTAACACTTTGAAAACTGATTATTTTCACTAATATATCCGATATTTTTATAAAATCTCACAAAATTCATTTCAGAGAAGAAAAATAATAAGATTGCATATACATGTACACCAATATGTACATGTACGTATACATAAACGCAATAAAACAAATCAAAAATACTGATAACAGATTGCTGAAATTTACACGTATATAACAGTAAAAATTTCAATAATGTGCAATTAAACCTGATCAAATTTGATAATTTGGTGGTTCATTTAAAAAAAATTTTTTATATACTTTACGGTGTTTTTTGCAGAAATTTTATGTAATTAAACAACATTTATTTTTATGTAGCCAACCAGAGACATATCTAAAGCCAAAAATAATTGCTCTGGACACATAACACCGAAACTGTTACACAGAAATGTTTTGGGTTTTTTTTCATACAGAAACTGTTCGGAAGTCAAATTATGATCAATAATCAATAAAATATTTTATTACAGTGTCACACATTTTAACAAGTTATTACATTTCGTACAAACAATTTAAAGTGCCCAGCCATACCGGCTAATGAGACACTAAAACATATTCAATATAAAAATGTCTACCCCTGTTGTTTGATAAAATTAATAGTAATTCACTTTAAGTAAAATGTACATAGTCTTCTGAGATTTGCATGTTTTCTTCTACTGAACATTTTATATAGAATTGATGATAAATATTTGCTGTCAGCAAAGATTCATAACTCGTACTATTTTTTCCAAGTTATTTGTATTATAGAAATCTTCACACAAATTGCTCATATGTAAAAACAATTGATATCTTATGTCTGAATAAAATTCACATTCAATTAAAAAATACATTTCATCTTCTAACATATTTGACTTACAATATTTACATATCCTTTGGTCAACGTGGGACTTTAGGAGTACAGTATCGCCCGGTTTCTACTGCCAATGGCAGGTTACCACATCTAAAGGAACTTAGGATTCTGCGATGGGGTCTTGGTATAGATACTTCTCTGTAAAAAGCTGAGACTTGTATATAATCTATAAGTTCGTAATTTATTACAATTATCACCTTTCCTTTCGCTTCACAGGTCTTTGTACCACTGCGATATATCACGGTCAATTTAAATGTCTCTTATACAATTAAAAGAATTACGTGCATTAATTCCACTGGTGAGTTCATTTACATACTTTGTTACCTTAGTGTCTAATGACCTACCATATCTAATCAACCAATTGTATACTTGATTAACCAGTCTGTTGTTTGGTATAGTTTTCACTTTTAACCAGTAACGTATAACTTCTATTCGTTGTTTGGTCTCTGTAGAATACCATCCCATGTCTTCTCTTAAGGCCAAGATGGTGGCGTTTTCCCCAACGCACATAAGTACCGTAACGCTCTGTTCTGCACTGTAACAATTTTGGAATATTTTGACATTCCCCATATGGCCACTCCGTAGTACAAAATTGGTTCCACTAACGACATATATAGTTTAGTAAATAAAAACAGTTGACATACCTCCGGCGTATGAACTTTTTGAAATTAGTGCACTTAATGCGCCCCGCGGATTTCGCTAATTCAATAGTGGTGAACTTCATGCATAAATGTTCTTCAAACAACAGACCTAGATACTTCTACGAGTTTGCCAAATCAATCTGGATATCAACGCATTTAAAATTCGATGTCGTCCTCTCCTTATTTGGTGATCTGAAGTGCACGATCTTGGTTTTTTCTTTATTTAACAGCAGTCGCCGCTTTTTACACCAATTATTCACAATATCTAACATAGTTTGTAGGTCTTCTTCCTTCCCTGCGAGAAGTACTACATCGTCTTCATATAACAATATGCCGATAGTAATATCGTCTATAGGTATTCCTAGGTTGGCAGCGTTGATTTCTTCGGCCAAGTTATTAATATGAATTGAGAATAATGTTGGGAAAATATTACACCCATTGTTTTCCCCGAGGCAATTGGGGAAAAATTCCGTCATCTTACCATTTACCATAACCGCACTTCTGACGTCATCGTATAATGACGTAATAGCCTTGAAGAAATTCCCGTTTACTCCAATTCGCTGTAATTTATACCACAGACATTGTCAACCGTATCAAAAGCTTTTTTCGCGTCTATAAAACAAGCAAACGTGGCTTTTCCAGATGTTTTCCTTTTTAAAATATTGTATAAAGTGTATATATGGTCAACACAGCTCCGATTCCTCCTGAAGCCATTCTATTCCTCCACTAAAATGTCATTAGTTTCTAACCACTTTGTAAGTCTCTCGTTGAGGATATAAGTATAAATTGTACACGGTACCGATAAAAGGGTGATTCCCCTATATGATAACGGATCTCGTTTGTCGCCTCCGTCCTTTGGTATGGGCTGAATAACACTAAGTTTCCAAATATCCGATGTAGTATGGTTTTTAAAACAGTATCTGATAATCCTAAAAAAGCAACTCAACACACTTATCGTTCTTCAGGACGTCCGCTGGGATATCATCCAACCCAGTCGCCTTGCGAAGTTTTGCCTGTTGGACAGCGTTCTGTATTTCCGGTTTGGTAATATCCGCGTTAAGTTGTGAGCTTTCAATGTTCCTATTGGGTGATATTCCCTTTCTTAATTGTTCCTCTACATGCGATAAAAATTCATTATCAAACGCATTAGTGTTATCTTTAAATAAGTTTTCAAAATCTAGCTTCCAACGATTGAGAACTGATTCCTCATCATAACATAATTATGTGAAAATTCCAGAATACCAGAAACCCAGAATGTAATTCGATGAATATAATATTTGAATTTTATCATATATCCGTTATATATCCATATATATTTCCCTCTTACAATAAGCATTTTCTCTTTTGAAATTTGAGGTTTATCACCTGATAGAATTTGAAACCAAAGACAACAGGCCGATTGTCCGCGAAAAAGTCTGTTTCGTAACATGGAAAAATTGTTTAGAATTTATAATGAGGCAAACCATGTACAAAGATAAAATATTCCTTGTTGTTTTTAAAGAAAATAGAGGAAATATTTACTGTTGCCAAATAGAGCTGGCTTTACGTTATTCCGTTCGTCCGTACGATGTCTGTCAATATTCGCTCGTCACAAAGGATAAAGTTACAGGCAAGTAAAAAATAACGTTCTCAGGATAGGAAACTTACTAAATATTCATATACACGGTACAGAGAAGTATTGGCCAGATGAAGGTTTATGTTTTAATGTGAAGTCCTTTGAAAAGAATTAAGGGTGGTATGTTTCGTCACATTTTTCATTGACCAAACATTCAATTATGTTTTATTTTCGTCATATTTGTCGAATCACGTATCTCTTGACAAGATGAAAATACTTTCCTATTTGTAATACTCTTAGAAGTGAATCTTGTCTACACATATCGAATTGCTTGCGTTAGATCACTCCCCGTAACTGTTAACTACAAAATGACAGCGTACGAACTAACGAAAGAACAGAGGAACAAACTAACCAACGAAAAAAACAATTCTTTAGAGAACAAGTACACACGATTTCTTTGTTTCTGAACACTATACTATGGGCGAAAACTGAAGTGAAATATTTCAGTTTGAGCTTAAAAATATAATGATATACGGGGGGGGGGGGGGGGGGGAGGGTTGTTGTTGTTATATTTTAATTGATATTTTTGCGTTTCACGTGTAAAATAAAACTAACGTACAGCCGTATTGTACATCTCAAGTTCATGTTAATAGTTAAAAGTTAATATGATATTTTGGAATATATTCAGAATTATAACACTCCTGTGCTTTAGAATTTGTTTTAAACTATTCTAAATTAATGTGAAACATTTCAATTTCAAGTTTAGGAATCTATTGATATACAATTAAAATTGCTCTTTCAAGATTCGTACCGCTACTATACACCATTGCAAATGTCAAAACATCCTCTATGTCCAGAGGTAACGTTCATCTACGCTCTCTACACTCCTGGAAGGCTCTGTAGGCACCAGATTTTTGACGAGGCAAGAATCTCGTGGTCACAAAATGGTAAAAACCGACAGGCTTTTCAGTCGGTTGCGTCTCCTTTGTAATCGACAAAAGACATGCATGAAGCCTAGCGATTGGTCAGTTTTTAACCCGAAACCAATCAAACTGCTATATTGACTTCATGTCTTCAAGTTTTGCCATATACATATTCCAGGGGTGTAGATAGCGTAGGTGAGTGCAACCCCTAGATATCGAGGATGATGTCAAAAGAATCACTTAAAGTCGAAATAATGAATATGCACATCCTCGATAATATGATAAGTCATGGCGCCCTTGACCAGCTTAAGAGCTTTGAGTGTCTTGGAAATGATATGTCAAGAACATTCTCAAGCTTATTGTTTATGTTTATCTCCCTTAAATCTGATTAAAACTTGTCAGGTTCCACTCCTCAACATTCCGTTCCGAGTCTTTTGCCATCTTGTCCTCATTCCCGTGGGAGCCTGTTTGTTCGGTATCGTTATTAACGAACAGCTTCACGGTTCATTTTCGTGATCGATGTCGACTGCTGACAAACAAACAACACAAGGTTTCGAGAGATGCAGGTTGATCAGAACTATGGGTAAGTTTTATGATTGTCATCTTTGTCTCATTGAGAATTATTCTGTATCTTTGAGTGATATGAAGATGGACGTTTCTGAGTATGCTCATTAGTGTGTTTACTTGTTAGTCACAATGATACTCGGTTCTCATTTTGAGAACTTGATTTTTTACTTGGATGTGACCAAGATTTACATGGCGGGTGTCGTCGATGAAGCAGAAGACGCTTACTCTTCCGGAACACCTGGTCTTATTCTCTTATACTTTTACAGGGTCTCTGTGTAAATATTTCCTTTGTTCCTATTTTACCCCTAGGTTTAATCGATTTTGAGTTCGGATTATGATTTTGTTAACGCTTCGGTATTCTCTTATATATTTGCACATGACTATACATCTTCCAATTCTAATGCAATCTGCATACATGTATTAGCTTTTCCTGGCGAACATCTTCCCCAACCCATGAATTAACTAAAGCTCCTCTAAGATAGCAGTGTTTATGTTAATTGATCGCTTTGCTAAATTGTAAACAAAGTATATGTTTAGTATGTTTTAATGCAGGAACTGTACACTTCTCAGAAGTGTACACTCATAAACCAAATAAAGCCGACATACCCGTCAATATCTTGCGTGATTGTGACAAGATAGCACCCTGTTTATTCTAATCACTAAACATATAAATAGTATTTTACCAAAGAAAGTTTTATCACTAAATACGAGTATATAAATATTGTTTTATCAAAGAAAGGTCAACACAAAAGCATTGTCATAATAGTCACATAGATTCAATAAAACTGCAGAAAATTGTGATAATTTATTTCATGTATACTAGTATATAACATCTATATATGCCTGTAACAGGGTCTTATATAGGCACAACACAACATATAATTACACTAAAAGTAAATAATCAGACAACACACAGCAACAGAAATAATATATATTACAGCTACATATGATGAAAGTATCATACAGAAAAAAAAATACAAAAAAAAATGTCACCATTCATTAATTATTTCCTCTTATTAAAAATATTCAAGCTCATATTTTTGTCATTGGAGGGTATAATTATATATGATCTGGTTCAGCAAACAACTAGTAAATCAGTTTTTCCAATGAATTTCCACCTTGCTGGTATAGATGCGAAAGGCGAACTACAGTCAAATCCCCTTGGTAAGTTTTGTACCACACGTACCTTGATTCAAAATATACGAACGCTTACGGGGCAGTGCACCACGTCAGATCAATTAGCAAATGAACGGTTTTACTATATAAATCTATATAAAACACATAATACAGCTTGTATGCACCATGTTTACAATATATAAAAACCGAGGTACACCCAATGACCTGTCCACATAAAGATAGGATTTTCATCTCTCCTCAAAGCGGACTTTGATGCCATCTTTGGCCTGGACTATAAACAGTGGAACAGGCAGGACCTCGTGGGTTTCGTCCAAAACCACTCTGAACCTGGATAATTAAAAGCAGTGAAGATTTAGAAGATAACCAAAACCGTTCGTACGTGTCAATGGGATACTTAGCATCTCTTCTAATTTTCTAATAATGAAAATTCGAGGTTCTTATGTACCGTTTTATCACCACCTAGCTAGTTCTTAGGCTGTATCAAAGTGATTTGCAAATGGTCATTCTCTATTATCGGGCCTTTGCAATCGGGCAATATCGTTCTCAACTTCAAGGCGCGCATACAGCCGGTGCTGCCATTCCAACGATCACACCTAGCATTCTAAAGATTTCCAACCACATCAATCACATACTCATCATAGCTGAGTAGACAGGAACCATCAGATTAATGTATCTTGCTAAAAAAGGGGACAAAGTACCGTGCTGCGAATTGAACCCGCAAATGTTCGGGCCAATTATTCACAAGTCCAGCGTCCTACAGCTATAATTCTAAGCCTCCAATATAAACAATCTTATTTCCCTTGAAGTTATAATATATATTAATGTGTTCTTACTAATTTGATCGATAAATTCATATAACTTTAATGGTGTATTCTATATGTGTAAAATACATCACGATAAACAATGTAAATAACAACAAAACAATAAACGTACCTTTTGATTATTCTGCCTAGTAACACTTTTTGTTCATTCATTGAGAAGTTTTGTCCAATACAATTCCTGAAATAAACAAAGCATGCTCAGCATTACAGATTTTCAATGTTTTCTATCCTCGCTGAAAACTGAAACTAGTTTTTATCTTCCGATGAGTAGTTGTGTGTAGGATTAACATAATATCGGTTTCCAGTGATTTGCTCGGTATTATTTCAGTTATAAAACGATTTATCACATAACTGACCCGTTCAGTCATGTCATACGGCCAAGTCATAGATATGATATTACACACGTGTAATAACACTATTGAAAGAAGAAATTTGCCTTTCTTTAAAGAGAATGATTTTCAGAAATTTTGGTGTATTTTCTCATAAATATAAGTTATATGTGATAAACATAATCTTGCACTCGGGTCATTGTAATATGGAATGTATTAAACTCATTAAATAATTTAATATGACACTCGCCTAAAGGCTCAAGACATATTAAATTATTGAATTATTATATTGACACTAATGTAGGATCCATTATGTATTATTGCAAAGAAATATGTTCAATAGCTGATAATCGGGTTCATTATTTTCTCTCTTTACTTTTACAAGTCTTGGTAATTCCTGTAAGTTTGTCGCATTAATCGTATGTATCATGTGTAATTGATGACAGGGTACACAGTGCTCGAAATTACTGAATACTTATTATTGTGATCGACGTTTTACGGCCTTAACTGAAAATAATACAACAACAATTATTTATTATCTAGCATATCTGCGTTATGAATTTAAACACGTTGACATCGCGATATATCAGTGCTATCCCATATACTTTACATACACAGAATAGCACCGGGGCATGACAATAAAAATACATAGAAGACGTGAAATGGTTAACCTTATCTTAAACATTATCAGACTATTTCCTGTTTCTTTGCACTATCAAGCATCATCTTTTGAACGTAACTACAGCATCAGCTTATATAAAACTTCTATCAAGCAAACCTCGGTCCCGCTGAAAACGGCAAGAAGGCGTAAGGGTGCCTCTTTTCTGTATTTTCTGGAAGAAACCTTTCTGGTCGAAATTCCTGAAAAACAGGTAATTTTAATATTACTTTGGTACGTTGCTAAGGAAAACAAAAACAAACAAGAACAAAACACACAACTTAAAGCAGTTAAGTTAAGTATTGGAAGCAGATAATCACTATAAAAGCAAAAAAAAAATAAACATCAAAAATATTTAATTAATGGTAATTAATGATTATTGTGATTATTTCACAAGTGGCATCGGAGATCTCTCGACTTGTCCATGTCTAATCATAGACATTTTTTATCTTGGAATTTTGGTTTAAAAGATTGCCAACATAATATGATTTATTGCATGAGTGGTTTTTTTTTCAAAATGCATTTGTGTATCCACCATAAAGGTACAAAAACATACCACGTCACATTACCTGCGACAGTAAAAAGGAAACCTCATTTTTTATTAGTCAATATAAAATCGTCCTCGAGCTTTAACAGAACAGTTTATACTTAACTAGAACTGATTTAATATTCGATATGATACAAACATTTTTTTTGTAAAACTTATTAGGAATGCAATCCTTAATCATGTAAATAGATGATGAAAAATCAAATTGATGGCGCTGCGTAATATTAAAAAAATATTGAAAATATTTGGCGAAAAAAAAAATTTGGCAAAAGAAATTTCACTTTGGCGAAAACTTTGGCGAAAGAATTTCAAAAGCTGGTGTGAACCCAGAAATACAACGTTAAGTTTTTAGTCCAATGACATACATTTTGTTATATATTTTAAACTGTTTAAACTAAAATAATAATATCAGTACACATAAAACAGCTTTTGAGGTCACAACAATAGATGATAAATAAACCTTGGTTGTCAGTCTGTATCATACTTACTGTTGGATTTGGGAAGATATCAGGCCGGTAATGAATGCAATAAAAGTTGACCATGATTGATGTTCCAGCAGGGAGGGTCACCCCCTCAATTTCTAGTGGCTTCGTTAACGACCGAGTGGTTGATCCACCTGGTGTGTACATTCTTAACGTTTCCTTCAAAAACATCGTCATCTTCTTCAGCTTAGCAATATCCTCCCTATAAAGAGCTTTACAATGTTGATTATGCCTGAATGGATTTCACTTCATACAAAAAACATTTATACGTATGCATTATTGGTGCAATCAACTAGTGTTTCTTACGTTCATCTTTCAGGACAAGGTTGGTGGATATTCAAGATACAAGGTGGTAGACTCTGCTGTTGCTTTTTATTTAGTCCCCGAGTTTTGCCGTAACCTAGATTGCCAAACGTATCACTTTTCGGTATTAGCAGGGTTCATAATGTTTATATTTGTTATTAATTTGAAATTAACCTTCACTCCTTAAAGTGTAAATCGTATTTATAATGGTTTCGATGAACCTCCCATTCTGGTCAACAGTAGTTTAAAGCAATTTGGATTTCCACTCTATGGTGAAAAGTTTCATATTTGGCAACCAGTTTCTTACTAAATGCTACCAAAGGCGTAATCACAAGCTGTTGATTAATAAATTGATGGCACAGGGATTCGAGACGTGCAGGTTGTTGAAGACTATTGGAAAGTTTTATTGTAGCTATCTTAGTCTCATTGAGAATATTCTGTATCTTTGTGTGATATGAAGATGGACGTTTTTGAGTATGCTCAAGGATGACTCAGTTCTTATTTCGACGACTTGATGTTTACTTGGATGTGACGAAGATTTACATTGCGGGTGTCGTCGATGAAGCAGAAGACGCTTACTCTTCCAGAACACATTGTCTTATAATATATTCTCTTGTACTTTTACGAGGCTCTCCATCTAAATCTTTCCTTTGTTAAAAAACTGCCTCTAGTTTTATCAACTTTGAGCTTGGATTATGGTTTTGTTGACGCTGTGGTATTAACCGTTTTTTTCAAGATATTTCATTTCAAAGAGCATTTTAATATGCCTAGGTGTGTTATGTTCTTACCATTCTATGTTCTTCCGGTCTCCAGTGACGTCACACACTTCCTGGAAAAGCTTTTCCTGTTCCTCTGGGTACTTTCCAAGGATATATATGGCCCATCCGAGGACTGCCTTGGTAGTATCATGTCCTTGGAAGGGATACGAGAACAAAAGTGAGAATCAGCCGTTATTGTGATGGTTCACAAATGTTACTTAGAAAAAGTTTGACGTTCACATATGATACTAACTTACATGAATACCTTTTTTGCACAATTTTAGCAAGTGATCACTAGTATCCAAATGTCAGGGCTTCTTTTGCCGTTGTCCGAGGTGTATAAAAAAACTTGATCAGTATTTTCCCATCTAGCCTGATAAAACATCTTAAGTCTATTACATCTATCTACCTTACATCAACAAATGACTGGTTGCAACTCTGTACTGTGAATGTTTTTGCAAGTTGCATTTAAGTCAATAATATCATATTAAAATCATTAGATATAGGTGTCTTTACTTGATCTGATTATTGAGTGGACGTATGTAAGTGTAGGTTAGCGCTCAAGTAAAAGTTTAAATGTGTGGCAATATAAATTTTAAATCATTTGTGCGTAATATATATCCCACATTCCTCTCTGTCAATATGAGTCAATATTTCGACATATTTTATGTTCTATATTTAACAGGTAAGAAAACGTACCACCTAACATGAAGGTATCGACCTCGTCTTGTTAAACAGGTAAGAAAACATACCTCCAAACATAAAGGTATCGACCTCGCCTTGTTAAACAGGTGAGACAACATACCTCCAAACATAAAGGTATCGACCTCGTCTTGTTAAACAGATGAGAAAACATACCTCCAAACATAAAGGTATCGACCTCGCCTTGTTAAACAGGTGAGAAAACATACCTCCAACCATAAAGGTATCGAGCTCGCCTTGTTAAACAGGTGAGACAACATACCTCCAAACATAAAGGTATCGACCTCGTCTTGTTAAACAGGTGAGAAAACATATCTCCAAACATAAAGGTATCGACCTCGCCTTGTTAAGCAGGTGAGAAAACATACCTCCAAACATGAAGGTATCGACCTCGCCTTGTTAAACAGGTGAGAAAACATACCTCCAAACATGAAGGTATCGACCTCGCCTTGTTAAACAGGTGAGAAAACATACCTCTAAACATGAAGGTATCGACCTCGCCTTGTTAAACAGATGAGAAAACTTGCCTCCAACCATAAAGGTATCGACCTCGTCTTGTAAAACAGGTGAGAAAACATACCTCCAAACATAAAGGTATCGACCTCGCCTTGTTAAACAGGTGAGAAAACATACCTCCAAACATAAAGGTATCGACCTCGTCTTGTAAAACAGGTGAGAAAACATACCTCCAAACATAAAGGTATCGACCTCGCCTTGTTAAACAGGTGAGAAACATACCTCTAAACATGAAGGTATCGACCTCGTCTTGTTAAACAGGTGAGAAAACATACCTCCAAACATGAAGGTATCGACCTCGCCTTGTTAAACAGGTGAGAAAACATACCTCCAAACATAAAGGTATCGACCTCGTCTTGTTAAACAGGTGAGAAAACATACCTCCAACCACAAAGTATCGACCTCGCCTTGTTAAACAGGTGAGACAACATACCTCCAAACATAAAGGTATCGACCTCGTCTTGTAAAACAGGTGAGAAAACATACCTCCAAACATGAAGGTATCGACCTCGTCTTGTAAAACAGATGAGAAAACATACCTCCAAACATAAAGGTATCGACCTCGCCTTGTTAAACAGGTGAGAAAGCATACCTCCAACCACAAAGTATCAATCTCGCCTTGTTAAACAGGTGAGAAAACATACCTCCAACCATAAAGGTATCGACCTCGCCTTGTTAAAAAGATGAGAAAACATACCTCCGAACATATAGGTATCGACCTCGTCTTGTTAAACAGGTGAGAAAACATACCTCCAAACATAAAGGCATCGACCTCGCCTTGTTAAACAGGTGAGAAAACATACCTCCAAACATAAAGGTATCGACCTCGTCTTGTTAAACAGGTGAGAAAACATACCTCCAAACATAAAGGTATCGACCTCGCCTTGTTAAACAGGTGAGAAAACATACCTCCAAACATAAAGGTATCGACCTCGTCACGGATCTCTTCGTCAGTCAGTCCGGCTCCAGATTCGTCTTTAGCGGTTAATAAGATATCAAGAAAATCCAGCTTTCGTTTTTTCTGAAGTAATGACGGGTCTTCTACCTGATTGTGTTAACGAATCAAAAACATAATTTATCAGAGTTGTAATGTGTATCTTATCCTTGTACTTTCACAAGGATTTTAGTTGGCCTAGATTTAACGACTCCGAGTACAAATTATCATTTTGCTATTGTTTTGGTATTCTTTATTTCCCTCGAAAACGTAATCGCCTTCCAATGTTTTCTTACAGACATGTTAACAAATAATGTCTGTTGAGTCACTGCTGCTATAAACAGAAACTCAGAGGTTGATATAAAAAAGGAAACAGAAGAAATTACAATTAATTGGCAGATGAGTCACTAACTATACTTCTTATAGAACTTGCAATTCTAATTCTGATCGATAAATGCAAAATTAGGTCTTACAAAAGGCCTAATTTTATTTTTGTAAATACTGTATATTTTATGTATACTTGACCAAAAGTAAGGCGAGTCTTTGACTTATTTTGTTATCAAGTATAAATAAAGACTATTTTTACTATTATTACATTTTACTATATGCAGTTTCATAAAGCAATAAAATTCTTACTATTGATTTTTTCCTTTTTGCGATAATTTCGTCAGCAAATTTGTGTATAAAATTCACGTGCTTCATGTATTTCATCCCGTCAGCAGACATCTTGAAGAGACTCATAGAAAGGAAGTACCAGGGTTTACTGAAATAAGTAAAACGGTTAAACAGTAAATGGGAATTACAAATGAAAATAAATTGTATACTGATGTTACATACAATACCGTTCGACATCTGCATTTTTAGTAAACTTTAATGAGAAGAAACATATCCGGTTGTTGATGAAGTAACACACACATGCTTCACCTTTAATTAAACTGCATCATACAGCTGTTTCGTCCTTCTGGGACTCATCAGTGATGCTATAGGGGGCCAAAAGAGGCGAATCAAAAATTTCTAAACTAATGTAGAAGTAGAAGGGTCAGGTGCGTAAAAACCCTTTTATTTATTATTTAGGAGTAAATTTCGACTAAGGGAAAACAATACTGCTAATAAGAATATCTTACCTGATTCGTACCATAGTCAGTCTTGAAATCTCGTGAATAGCTTTAACGTAGGGATGCTCTTTGCTGGAAGTAGATGAAATGGTTATACGTAACAATAAATAAGTGCTATAATTGTAAATTGTAGTCTTGTCCAAAAAAGATGACACAGGCGTTTCGGAAAAACAGAGTTTTGTTGTGCTTGTATTATGTCTAATAAAATCAGTAGAATATGCATTTTTTTCTAAGTATTCAAAAGATAGTTTATAATCAAAAGATAAACTGCTTGCATTCTATCAAAAACAACGCTTTTCCTGGACATGATATTTTGAGAAGTGGAAACAACGTAACGGAGGTGCCAATATAATAACAATTATAACAATTAAGGTACGCCAAAACTGATGCTGCGATTTGCCAGTTAATAGGTTAAGCAAAAAATTGGATACAAAACAAGTTTGGAAAAGGGGGTGTATGAGAACCCCTTCTTTATGAATTCCAAAGTTACGAGAGGTACTGTTTAATTAAAAAAATAGCCATGACTTCAGTTTGTGGATGATAAACAATGATACAATAAAACAACTATCTTTAGATAAGTAAAATGTACATAATTACATTGAAATACCTTAATTGCCTACATATTAAAACCATATCTGACCAGGGGTTTTAAAGATATGTTGTACACTGATATACCCCATACCTAATGGGGTATAATGATGCCTAACATACTGAAAAAGCAATGCATTCAAAACGATATTGGTAGGGGTAAGGAATCATACTCACAACTCCTGAATATGTCCATCGTAGGAGAGCGAGCACCGTAGTATGATATCCAAAGTGACCAGATTTAACCCGTCCATGACGTCAATGCTATTAGGGCTGTTTGACATTGCTTGAGCGTACTTGTCCTGTTAAAGGCCCAATATACGTAACTTTCGGCAAAAATCAAGCCTAATAACTTATTATATTTATAGATTTAGTTAAGATTAAGTGGTATCAGCAATATTCAAGATGAATTCTTTCACAGTTACCGGTACAGCAGCAGTTGAAACACGCTATTTGTAAACACGCGACCGTTTCGAACCGTCTTCTACCTTCGGTTTGTTGTTGAAGTGGGCCCCACGTGAATTATTTCCAATTCTTTGGATTTTTGTGTCAAGAGTTTCTTGTTAGTTACCGCTCAAGTTTACTTCGTTTTAGGCTTATTTTTGCATGGTTATCAACTGGATTTTTCTCAGAATTTTTCAGAATCGCGAAAATTTCCCTTAAGTTACGTATATTGGGCCTTTAACAAGCATAAACAAATGGGTATCTGTGACCAAACAGAATGGCTCTTTATCATCCATGTACTACTATAAAAGCTTATATCAGCTATTTCCACGCTGAGAGCATTCCTCTTAATAATGTTTGCGTTAATCACAGTTTCTTCTGACGAACAAACCTACGGCACTGGGATTCGAGAGATACAGGCTGATGAAGAACATAAAAAAGTTTTATGGTCGCCATCTCGGTATCATTGAGACACCCTTGTAAAATCATATGATGGTGAACGTTTTGAATATGCTCATTAGTATACCTGCTTGTTGCGGTTGAGAATGGCGTTAAAAGTCGAGTACGCAAGCTAAACAAAATTTAATGCGAATGTATTTCAAATAAGATTTCATTGAAGTTACCTGATAACGAAATGTTATCATTGAATAGTTCTTAATATTCTGTCAATTCATATTGCAGAGGTATGTGTTTTTGTTACTGAAAAATTATATTAATCTACAAGTAATCGCTGCAAAGGCCTGAACAAAATATTGTTATTAAACATCAGAAATCAACGACCAATTACGTACCAATAAAATGTCCGCAGCTTCGTTGTATATATTAACATAGGGACGCAATATGTCGAAATGAAAAGCAGGTGTTAGCAACTTTCGGTTTCGTTCCCATTTTGTTCCGTTACTGGTAACTAAGCCATCTCCTTTAAAAGAATTGATAAGAATTGTGTCAATTACACGTTATTGTTATTTTTAAAGATGGGAATGACTGAATGTGTTATAAATAAAACATAACTGCGTTTTTTCGGCTTCTAGTGAAAAAGTATATACCACATAACAGTCAAACGACGATGATTCCAAAGCTACTTTAAATTCACGCTTGCTTAACATCTTTATATTAACATCATCTTATAATTGTTCTTCTCTTTCATTTTGATGACAGAAGCAATTTGGAGTCACCATGAACCAACAAATTTCACCATTTGCAACGGCAAATTGAAGCAATGAAAAAGACAGTCATTTAAAATAATGAATAAATGTAATTAAATAAAATTAGATTTGTTTTTCAAAAATCCCCCAATTCAGCCTTCCATTCCCATCAATATGTAACGAATTTAGATCAATTTAGGTGACTCAATAACAACACTATCAATATGTTGTGATGACTACAGCAACCTTTCAGGATTCATGAACGCCTCCTTAATTACAACTTATAATACTAAACGTTTATATATATAACATGAATATAAGTGAATAAAAAAATGTCTATAACACGCTTACTCATGGCATCATCTTTTCCCAAACAGTTGGGCCTATTTCATAATGATTTGGTAAACGTAAACATACTTATCTATCAAATATCAATAAACTGTATAATTTTAATTGTTCATAACAACATGAAACACAGAATATTGTTTGGTCCTGTTATCTCACCGATAAAAGGTGTAAAGAGACTGTATGGTTCGCCTCTGCCTTTGGGTTTCGGTTCTGATAATTTGAGGATAGTTGCGGCAGTATCAGGATGTATGGCCTGCAGGTTGGGTATGAACGACATCCATTCCACCATAATCTTGTTGGTATTGTCTTCCATAAGTTTAGCTACTGATGTCAGCAGGGACTCCGTAAAACTCATCTTAAACGTAATAGAAATTTGAACTGATTAAGAGCCTGGATAGTCCGAAGGGTTCTGACTCTCTGGCCCGCCAAATATTTTGACGACAGGCGGGTACCCCTGTCGTCAAACTATTTTACCCGCCTGTCGTCAAAATATTTAGCGGGGCAGAGAGTCAGAACGCTTCGGACTAGAGCCTGGATTGCATTTAAATTTGAGCTTCGAAGTCAGAACGAATTAAAAAGCACTTGCATTAGCAATTAGATGGAATAATTTAACTTAAGCGGAAAACAACTCCATAAAACCATAAAACATATATACTACTTATATTTGTTTCTGCCTGATCAACCACATGTTTAAATATTTCCATCTACTGAAAAAGAATATCCATTTCATATTTCCATCATGTTTCGTGCATGTAAATGTTTCCGTCATCTTTACATAATTATGAGAAACATATTTAAAATAAAATAAGAAAGGACTTCAAAATTTTGACGACTCATTGTGAAATATTAAAATAAGTGTTATATATACTGTTAAACTTTTGGTAGTGTCGGGACACAAATCTAGAAAATATGGAAATTTATGGTCGGACATTATAAACGTTTGGTATGTGTTCGGGGACTTCTTAAAAAGATGGCACCGAAAATAACTCTATATATTGTATAAAAACTCAAGGACAGAGTAGGATTTTAGCGCCCTGTTATAGGTACCATTGACCAGGATGGAAAATACACCGGGACAGAGAATTCTCTAAATAGTAAGAGCGTCTCACTCTGTGTTGCACGACATCGGTTTGTCGTCATCAGTTATACTACCGTTCCAAATTCTTACTGATCGTATCATGCATGTCAATACCTTGGGTTGTTATATATTCGATGCCATGCAATTTGAATTATGAGATATTCTGCTCACTGACTTTGTTCGTCATTTGATACGCTAAGCATTGCACTAGCACTGTCTTCGATATGGATAGCATATGTAACTGATAAGTATGTTGCCGTTGTATTACGGGAACTTTAAGTGTAAAATTATCTGACGCTTGGGAAGGGGAAGGGGCAAGGTCGATCGGGTATTTAACCAATACGAGTTTCAAACGTCTCTATTTTTCCTTAGGGAAAAACGAACTTCTTACATGTATAAGGTGTCCCAAAAGCCAGTGTGATTTTCTCTTTGACTTGAATGGTTTTACCAGTTGACAGAAGGTGTAATACCTCCACAGGACCGGGACCACCTTCCATAGTATGTAGCCGACCACGAGAGCGAGAATGATCTCCATCAAACTTGCCATGCTGTGAAATATATCATTGTAATATCCGCATTGATTATGATCATTATGACGTGTATATAGTGAAAACTAAAGAATAAACTGCCATTTGCAGCCTATTTTAAGATAGTCATCCAATCGCACTTGTGAAATATAAGAAATATATTTTCATAATCATTATGAATAAAGTTGTTCAGACCTTGCTGCTACTCAAAACAGTTAAGAGTAAGATTAAACATGAAATAACGTTACATCCTGATAGCTTCTCTGACGAGAAATAAGTGTTCTCTAGATAATTTTGGTATTTTCGGATGAACCCCGTATCTAAATCGTCTATGAATAAAGCTTAACCAGGGACGTATATGTGAGAGGGATAGGTAACTGACCCATTTGGACGATGGTCTAGCGAGAGCTTTTGTACTTGTGCACCGAACCGTGAAGTTAGCGACAGCGGTTTTCCCCCAGTGTGCGCTTGCGCAGTAGCTCAACAGATTATTTCCGCTGTACACTCGTGTGTTGATTGCGTTAATCATTTCATACTGGGTATATATTTTTAGATTGTGAATTAGTAGGTCTTCATTTATGATGTTGAATGATTATTGTTGCCACTGTGTCTAGGTATATTACTGTCTGGTAGATGTAGCTACCAAGCCATGGTTTTGAATCATTATTAAAAGTCCGATTCTCGACTTGTCTACCACGGCAAATGATTCGGAATTCATGTCTTTGTACTAGATTTAGATTTTGAGAAAGATCCACCCAGTAACTAGTACTGTCCTTGAATTATCGATCATAAACAATTCACTCAAAATCCAAGATAGTCTCCCGTTAATTATAAATATCCAAGTTATAAAAATGAGTTTTTGAAAAAAAAAAATCTTTTTTGGTTTATTTTTTTTCTGAGCAAAGATTAAAACAGGGTGGTTAATGTTGTTCAACAGACATGCTGTCAATCTATGTGTGCTATATGGTTTTTATACATACCGGTAATCTAACTTAGGAGACCATGTTTATATATAAATCCCTGTTTAGGCAGATTGTATCATTTCTTTGCTTCCTTCAGTTTTATATACGGTCCAAATTATTACATTAACCCGTGTAAAGTTATTTTAATTAATATCCGTATCCTTGTTGATGGTACATTCATGATCAGGAATTTATACCAAAGGCTGCATGATATGATCAGATTAATTTCATAAAAAAAATAACAGAAACAGAATCTATATATCTATAATTTTAATTTTCTCAAATACATTCGAAATATGATAGTCATAATTCTCGCACTTCACTGAATATGTCTTTTAGTCACAAGCAGCGACAACAAACAGATGCTGGAGATTTAAATGATTGGAAGGTTCCTGAATCTGCCTGGGTCACATACCTGAAAATACATCAATAGATCAAGTTAAAGTTTAATGTCTACTAATTATTTCATCATATCAATGTTTAGACTCTCATTACAATAGATAACTCATATTGATACACATAATCTTAAAATCATAATTGTTGATGGCAATGATACCCAGTAGTACAAATATCTAACAGGTGCTCCACTATACATGACATGTGCATTATGTATATATATTCTTTTTTTTTTGTCAAACTTCTATTCTATAATGAGACTACAAGACAGCATGTGCCCATCATTTAGCAAGTGTCCTTTTGCGTTCATATAGCAGGGACTGTATATACATTACACAGATGCACAATTTACCAGTACATGTTAAGTTTTACAGGAGCTGTACTGCCCCAAATACATGTAAGTTACAGGGACTGTATAGGCCTATATACTCTACATATGTAGCCTACGTTCACTACAGAGGCTGGGCGGCCATGGTGTAAAATTGACAATCATCTGTGAAGTATTTAACTAGTTTCTACCATACACATTTGTCACAAACATGTAGTAATATATGTGAAAAACACTCAGCTTTAAAATGGTTCAAAAATTAAATCGATTGGTCGAGTAGTTATTGAGATAATTGGTTTCAACCGGAGCAGGTATTTCAAAGACCCGTGTTATTTCCATTCACGAGTGGGCGGCCATGTTGTAAAATTGACAATCATCAATGAAATATTTAACTATTTTATATCATACAAATTTGTTACAAACATGTAGTAATACATGTGAGAATCACTAAGCTTTAAAATGGTTCAAAAATTAAATCGATTGGTCGAGTAGTTATTGAGATAATTGGTTTCAACCGGAGCAGGTATTTCAAAGACCCGTGTTATTTCCATTCACGAGTGGGCGGCCATGTTGTAAAATTGACAATCATCAATGAAATATTTAACTATTTTATATCATACAAATTTGTTACAAACATGTAGTAATACATGTGAGAATCACTAAGCTTTAAAATGGTTCAAAAATTAAATCGATTGGTCGAGTAGTTATTGAGATAATTGGTTTCAACCGGAGCAGGTATTTCAAAGACCCGTGTTATTTCCATTCACGAGTGGGCGGCCATGTTGTAAAATTGACAATCATCAATGAAATATTTAACTATTTTATATCATACAAATTTGTTACAAACATGTAGTAATACATGTGAGAATCACTAAGCTTTAAAATGGTTCAAAAATTAAATCGATTGGTCGAGTAGTTATTGAGATAATTGGTTTCAACCGGAGCAGGTATTTCAAAGACCCGTGTTATTTCCATTCACGAGTGGGCGGCCATGTTGTAAAATTGACAATCATCAATGAAATATTTAACTACTTTATATCATACAAATTTGTTACAAACATGTAGTAATACATGTGAGAATCACTCAGCTTTAAAATGGTTCAAAAATTAAATCGATTGGTCGAGTAGTTATTGAGATAATTGGTTTCAACCGGAGCAGGTATTTCAAAGACCCGTGTTATTTCTATTCACGAGTGGGCGGCCATGTTGTAAAACTGACAATCATCAATGAAATATTTAACTATTTTATATCATACAAATTTGTTACAAACATGTAGTTATACATGTGAGAATCACTCAGCTTTAAAATGGTTCAAAAATTAAATCGATTGGTCGAGTAGTTATTGAGATAATTGGTTTCAACCGGAGCAGGTATTTCAAAGACCCGTGTTATTTCCATTCACGAATGGGCGGCCATGTTGTAAAATTGACAAACATCAATGAAATATTTAACTAGTTTATATCATACACATTTGTCACAAACAATGTAGTAATACATGTGAAAAACACTCAGCTTTAAAACGGTTCAAAAATTAAATCGATTGGTCGAGTAGTTATTGAGATAATTGGTTTCAACCGGAGCAGGTATTTCAAAGACCCGTGTTATATCCATTCATGACCGGGCGGCCATTTTTTGGATCTCCATCTCCATGACTGCGAGAGAAACGAAAATATGACCAAAATCACAGGCGTCAACGCCATCCATACTGAAACAATTGTTAATAAAATGTTGTTTAAACAACTTGTATCAACAGTGAACCGTAATGATGGTGCAATACTTACTTCAAGTGGTCTGTTTTCACGGCAATTTCTTCGATCATCGAAGCGGCGTGGAAGCCATGCGGTAAACGCTAGAGGGCGCTAAAATCAGGGGAGGTAACTGTGAATTCATCTCGCTAGATATTTACAAGCAGATAGAGACAGTTACCTATCTCTCTCACATATACGTCCCTGGCTTAACTCATAGGATGATAATAAGCATTAAGCTAACCAGACTAGTTGTTCTGTACATAGCGTTGATAAGTGTTATAATAAGCATCAAGCTAACCAAACCAGTTGTTCTGTAGCGTTGATATACGTGTTATATATAATAACCATCAAGCTAACCAAACCAGTTGTTCTGTAGCGTTGATATACGTGTTATATATAATAACCATCAAGCTAACCAGACCAGTTGTTTTGTAGCGTTGATACGTGTTATTATATCCATCAAGCTAACCAATCCAGTTGTTCTGTACCGTTGATACGTGTTACAATTAACCATCAAGCTAACCCAACCAGTTGATACGTGTTATAATAACCATCAAGCTAACCAGACCAGTTTTTCTGTAGCGTTGATACGTGCTATTATAACCATCAAGCTAACCAGACCAGACCAGTTGTTCGGTAGAGTTGATCAATATTTTAATAAACATTAATATAGCCACTAACCAGACCAACTGTTCAGTCTCATAATGGATGGCGGTTAGCCTTAATACGCCAGGTTAGCTCAATTTCTCTCTCTTCAGAGAGCGTAAGCTTATATCCGTAGTCTATGAGCAAAACAGTAGGTCAACAGAAATGAGATGCTGGCTGGTTCGCCATGAACCTCACATAGAGCGTGTGTTTTAGGATGTCAAAGTGACACATATTTCGATATCGACATATATGCAAGTACACTAGGTACACAGAAGTATATGTAAACAAAACAATATACATGAACGTGCTCATATCATTTGCCATATGTAAACAATGTCCACGAATTTCGCAGTGGCACCATATAACCCCATTTGTAAACAAAAATGTACTAACGCCATATGATGACGTGTGTTCATAACATCATGTTATTATTATATTATCCTGACAAGTGTTAGCATACCCACCTTAGCACTCATTTATATCGTACCTGAATCTGTAGAGCGATACCGGAAACGTAATATATTTTTGTGTCCTAGTTAGAATGAACCCGTGATGAAATGGGGTTCCCGATGGGGATTTACATAGACTTGCCGAAGTTCCCAAATTTAGTCATGCGCGTATGAATATTAAAAGGAATTGTGCCAATTTGAGCCTTCTTGTGGCTGTACCCCATAAGTTTATTTTTTTGTAAATGAACAACTTTGGGATAGGTGTCCAAATATTTAGCGGGTCAGAGTCAGAGTCCTTCAGACTATGCCAATCACAACAAGTAAGCACACTACTAAGCAAACTCAAAAACTTCCATTTTCATATCACACAAAAATACAGAATATTTCTCGATGAGATCAAGATAGGGACCATAAAACCTGCCCATAGTCTTCATCAACTTGCATCTCTCGAATCCATGTGCCGTAAGTTTGTTCGTCAGCAGTTGATATCTATCACGGAAATCTCGATACTTAGAGCAAGCCCTAGAATAACGAATCAATTGCGACATGTAAACACCATATGATGGAGAAGCATGGTTATTACTATCAAGAAAGGGAAAGTTATACGAAGATATAGTGTTTGCACTATTCATTCTAAAATTACTTTTCTTGTTTAGAACTATGCACTAGATATCAATAATATTTGGTTTGAAGCGATTATTGGAGATGGTGATCTTGGTATCAATGAGAAATATTCTGTTTCCTTGTGAGATATGAAGGTGGACCTTATTGAATATGATTATCACTATGCTTATTTGTAATTGAGAATGATTTCCCAATGGTATGGCATTTACTTGTATATGACCTAGATTGACATGGTGGGTCAATCCGATGAAGCAAAAGACGTTCACTCTTCCAGACAAATGATTTTTTAGTTGACGCTACGGTTGTTTTGTTTTTTGTTTTGCCCTGACTGCTTAGCACACATACATAACAAATTTTGTGATTAATACAGGCACAGGCCCTTTTGCCCTCTTGTTTGAATTAATATATACATTAATCTCAGTAAAACTCAGCAAAAAAAGTCTATTATTTTTAAGTCCTCTCCCAGTCTGAATTACTTACAGGCATACATGTATATAGCGTTGTTTTCTTATTCTCTTGTGCTTTTACGAGAGTCTCCATGTAAATATTTCTTTTGTTCCTATTTTGCCCCTAGTTAAATCGATTTTGAGTTCGGATTATGGTTTTGTTGACGCTTTGGTATTCTCTGATTTTTTTGATTTTTTTTTTACATAGATAATAATAAAATAAATAAGAGAATACCGAAGCGTTAACAAAATCATACAAGAGAATGAGACCGGGTGTTCTGGAAGAATAAGCGTATACTGCTTCATCGACTACACCCGCCATGTAAATCTTTGTCACATCCAAGTAAACACCAAGCTCTCAAAATGAGAACCGCGTATCATTGTCAATCACAAGTAAACACACTAATGAGCATACTCAAAAACGTCCATCTTCATATCACTTAAAGATACAGAATATTTCTCAATGAGACAAAGATGGCGATCATAAAACTTGCCCATAGTTCTGATCAACCTGCATCTCTCGAATCATTGTGTCGTAAGTTTGTAAGTGTTGTAAGATCTTCTGATCAGTCTTGAGCACCCCCTTCTCAAAAATGTTTCGTCCATTAAAACATTTGATTTTTCCACCTTGTACACTACCATACCACATGCCAAACTGAAAGAACGTCTTCGGTCTCTCATTATGAGAGCTTTCTTTTCCAAGAAAGGTGAACGACGATACAAATACATGGTTGTGAGCTATCTTGGAGCATACTTTGTGAAAAACACAACAAAAGCTAGGTTGAAATATACTGGGGAAGATATAGTACGAATGATTGAATTCCTGATTGACAATATCTTTGTTGAGTTCGGAGGAAAGATTTTCCAACAGACTGTTGGCATTCCAATGGACACTAACTGTGCACCACTTTTGGCTGACTTGTTTTTGTTTTCATACGAGGCTGAATTTGTCGAGGGGCTTATCAGGACGGGTAACAAAAACCTTGCCAAATCTTTCAATTTCACTTTCAGGTATATCGACGATGTGTTGTTTATAAACAACAAGAAGTTTGCTGACCTAGTCGATCGTTTATACCCTACTGAACTTGAGATTAAAGACACAACAGACTCTCCTACATCAGCTTCTTACCTCGATCTTTACTTAAACTATGACCAACACGGGCAACTTACTACTAAGCTGTATGATAAACGTGACGATTTCGATTTTCCTATTGTGAACTTTCCCTTTCTTGATAGTTCCATCCCTACTTCTCCATCCTATGGTGTTTACATGTCGCAGTTAATTCGTTATTCTAGGGCTTGCTCTGAATATCGCAATTTTCGTGATAGATGTCGACTGCTGACTAACAAACTTACGGCACAGGGATTCGAGATCGAGGTGCAGGTTGATGAAGACTATGGGCAAGTTTTATGGTCGCCATCTTGATATCATCGAGAAATATTCTGTATCTTAGTGTGATATGAAGATGGACGTTTTTGAGTTTGCTTGTTAGTGTGTTTCCTTGTTGTGATGACAATGATGGCTCGGTTCTCATTTTGAGGATTGATGCTTACTCGGATGTGACCAAGATTTACATGGCGGGTGATGTCGATGAAGCAGAAGACGCTTACTCTTCCGGAACACCTGGTCTTATTCTCTTGTGCTTTTACGAGAGTCTTCATGTACATCTTTCCTTTATTCCTATTTTGCCCCTAGTTTAATCATTTTTGAGTTCGGATTATGGTTTTATTGACGCTTTGGTATTCTCTGATTTTTGTTTGTTTGTCAGCAGCCGACATCGATCACGAAAATCACGATATTAACAGCAAGCCCTAGAATATTGAATCAAATGTGACATGTAAACACCATAGGTCGGAGAAGGGATGTTACTATCAAGAAATGGAAAGTTCACGATCGGAAAATTAAAAGCATCACGTTTATCGTATAGCTTAGTAGTAAGTTGCCCATGTTGGTCGTAGTTTAAGTAGAGATCGAGGTAAGCAGCTGATGTAGAAGAGTCTGTTGTGCCATTTATTTCAAGTTCAGAAGGGTATATACGATCGACGTGGTCAGCACACTTCTTGATGTTTATAGACAACACATCGTCAATATATCTGAAAGTGAAATTAAAAGATTTTGCAATGTTTTTGTTAACTGTCCTGATTAGCTCTTCCACAGAATTAAACTCGTATGAAAACAAAAACCAGTCAGCTAAGAGTGGGGCACAGTTTGTTCCCCTGGGAATGCCAACAGTCTGCTGGAAAATCTTTCTTCCGAACTCAACAAAAATATTGTCGACCAAAATTTTAATCATCCTTACTATATCTTCTTCAGTAAATTTCCTCTTAGCTTTTGTCGTGTTTTTCACTTGGAAAAGAAAGCTCTCATAACGAGAGATCGAAGACGTTCCTTCAATTTTGTATGAGGTATGGTAGTGTACAGGGTGGGAAAATCAAATGTTTTGACCGAAAAGACGTTTTTTAGGAGGGGTGTTCAAGATTGATCAAAAGATCTTTGAAGTTTTTCAAATTCCACATCCCATGTATTCCACTTCTGGAGTACACAGTGTCACAATAAGACTGAAGCCCTGATTTATGGTAGTAAGAAGTTTTGATAATGGCTTGGTCGAGCAATTAACAGAGCCGGCGATAAAACGTTGCTTATAAGGATCCTTGTGTGGTTTCAGTATCCAATAAAGACAAGGAATGTCATAAATATAAGTAACAGCAATAGTGTTTAACATTTTTAATAATTCTGAGACGCCCTAATCATCATAATCATCATACCACAATAAACTAACATTCTTTCTATTCATTATCATATTGCATTATTTTTGGCGGATTGTAAGGTCTTTTTATTTGATGCATTTATAAGAATATCAATGGAAAACATACTCCTCGTGATATGAAAAAAAAAACAATGAAATATTATAAGACTCTTTCATGAACAGGGGTGTAAGATAGGGAAATTCCACCCGAGGGGTTTTCAAATTTGGTAAAACCCGAGGCTTTCCCTATGTTACACATTTGGTCATGAAAGAGAATTTTCCTCTCATTTCAACTACCTGGATAAGCTCAAATGCCATGAAAATACTTTTGATTGGACACCATTTTAAAAATATCAACTTTTCCCTTGAGCTTTTTCGACGAAAACAAATGATACAGCGAGATTATTTGCATACATAGTTTGCGCAGAAAAAATAATCTTAGCTTTCTAATGTTCACTGTTAAAATATCATGGAAGGTTTTAATTTCACCACGTCACCATTTTTCTTTTTTTCGGCATCAGGTTTTACAGAACTCGTGACGTCACGTCATTGTTGTGCCATTGTGATGCCACGCCGTGGCTGTATTGCATGGGTAGATGTGTAATACAACCACAGCGATCATATGTGTATGTCCTAGACAGGTCAGTATTACAGACCTAGAAATGAGAGAAAAGGGTATTCTGTAATGTTTGAAAAGGATGTATATAGAGAATAATACATACCATTTTCCATATCGGACCCAATATTGGCCCCTCGACCCCAATATTGGCTGTATATTAGGTCCGATATGGAAAATGGTATGTTTATTCAATTGATTGTATACTTAGTAATAAATCACAGAAACATATATAGGTTTGCAAAAATAAAAACATCCAATCTTTGAATATATTGCATTAACTTCATTTTTCACTAAATGCAACAAAATTGAAATTAAACACTTCATTAAATTATTCAAGTGTTTGAAGTCTATATAAGTTTTATATATATTTTTCATATCAAAAATAACTTTTAACACTAACATCCTTTTCAAAACGTTTTTTCTATCATGTGACATCACCAATCAACAAGAATAGACACAATTACCACTAAAATAGACTACTGCTGTGGAGCGAGAGCTGTCTTTTCCCTCTGCAATCATGCTACGTATTGTATCTCTTCAAATCTTGCTGTTAAGGAATTCAAAACTTTCCCTCCCAAATCTTGATCTCTTCGTCTTTCAGAATTTTTTTGTTTGTTTTCGTTTTGCTTGCAACACAGCAGCAAGGTCAAAACCCGTGGGACCCGAACGGTTTGATCAGATGTAAAATCTAGAGGTGTTCCGCGAAGAGGGCCAATACAGGTTTTGGGGTGCATTACTGAATCACTAATGCATGGGTGACGATTACGGGTTGGTAGTTTTGGCGCCATAATGCATATGCGAAAAACCTGTATTTATTACTAAGTATACAATAAATATTTATAACGGGCTAAAATTTTCATTTTTTGTTTCTGCTAACTATATCACATTTACAAATACTTCTTAATTCATATTAAATGTTATTGTAAATATGTTTGATGACGACCCAAAATTATAAAGAGAAAAAAGAGTAAAAAACATCAACAAGCCAAATGGGCAACTCATTTCTTACGAATTTTTTCCTCTCTCCGCTGTTTATGTCACGCTCATGGTAAATCACGTACGATTAATTAGTGTTAATTGTCGTTCAGTATAATGCAATATGATGCAAGATGAATTCGAAACTTTGGTTTCAAGTGAAAACTACATAGTAAGCAAACCAAAGCATTTTGAACGTGCCCTGTGTAAAGTGTTAAAAAGTATTTTTTTTGCCCTAAACAAAAAATATGCATTTGTAGCATAAAAGCAATGAGTAAGGATATGTATGTATTCTTGTTTCGCGAAACTGATGAGCGCTAAAATCCTAATCCTAGAACATACAACAACGATGAACATTTTGAACTAGGCTGGTAGTGAAACCATATAAACACACTTCATTCGACAAACATTTTTTTATAATTGTATTCACAAAAGATATAATTCTGAAACTTTAACCCTGTCGATTATGTCAAAGTTTCAAATTTAATGTCGAGTATGACTGTCTTAATATCTTTTCAATGTGATCTTATCCTCAGAACAGCAAAACACACACCTTTGTTTAGCGCAGAACACTGACTTCTATTTTCTTAATTTTCTGGGCCCGGTTGTTCAAAGAGTGATCACTATTTAACGATATTTTTCAAACTTTAATAATTATGTCGGTGTACAAGGTAAAATCTTTTAATCTGGTGTATGTTCGAACAAAATGACAGCAAGAATAATTAATGATGAGTCTGTTCGAATTATGCGAAATAATGCTGAAGAAAATAAGCAAGATGTCTAACGATAGCTGTACCCGAATCGAAATCGGCAAATCACATTGTAACATATACTTACTGACAGCTCTAGACGTGTAACACAGATGGTTTTTATGTCTCTGTTATCACTTACTGACGAGGAAATGACTAAAGAAACGTATGGATATTGATTTTTGATTTCAGGCATCATGGAAGTAAAACATCATCGTAGTTTATTTTTACATTTATGATTTGTAAATTATAATAAATGCTCGCAGGAATTGCACATTAAAATAAAAAAAAAAAAAAATACCTCCAGCTGCACTTTTGTGCTTTGTTTAAATGTTTTCATTTTTATTTTTTTTTCAAAATGGTGCATCTGAGTTGGAAAATAAACTATAATCACATCATAAAATAAAATAAAACTCTTTCATAATATTTCCATACATAATTAAATTAGATTGACATGTCTGATCGACCGAAGGGAGATAACTCTGTCAGTACTGTGTGGTCGTTGACGTATTTCTTTTCCATAATCAAAAAGTTGTTATTTACAAATGTCCAAATCGTAGTCAATTTTCCTATACTCAACTTAAAATTCATATGTGCAAAAGCTTATTGAGTTATTCCTCGTGTAAATTGGGATATCCTGCCGCCCTAGGCTAGCTGCACACCAAGAGGGGGAAATATTTTTTTTTGCGCTCTGCTTGAGAATTAGTATTATTGTGCGTATGGAAGGAGGGAATGACAACGACGTAAGAAACTGTGATTTAATCAATTATAATTTTGTAAGTTCAATATATTTATCTTAGTCTATAATAAGGCATCTCCTAATTATTTCATGGGAATTGTTTTGTCATCGGCAGGCAGATGGTACGTACATTTTTCACAGGTAAAAGCTTTAAGATAATGTGCTCAAATCAGTATTGCCTAGTATAAACATACAATAAAAGTTTGGGGTTTATCAGTTGTTACCTTTCTGGTGTCTCCGCTAGATTAAAAGCACTCAAAGGGCAGTTAAATTATTTAACCTTACTTCAATAGTTGACCTTGCTAATTTTAGCTCTTCTGGTTTGTTTGCAATCCTCTTACAGAAATATTGAAAGTTATAAAAAACAGAAGTCTATAATAACAAACAAAATGGCTCAACTTAAAATATTGATTTGAAAACATTTTTGAAATCAAAGAAAAAATAAAATGAAACGTAAATCATGTTTTCAACGATATGTTTTATATAATTGAATATTATCGAATACACTTTATGTATTGGATATAAAAACGACAGTCTTTAACAGAAATAATCAATAAAATGTGCTTTAAACCACATCAATAAGAATCTAATTAAAGCCTGTGTTTTCCCTCTGTAATCGTCACGAGATCTTACTTATGAACGGGACCAAAATAACGTGACGTCATTATATTAACTTTATATTGACGTTGAAGACAGATTGCCGACGTCATGTAATCTAAATTAACGCAGAGGTAATAGGTCCGTTTCATTACATTTGAAGTGTTACTAGTAATTATATCTCGATGATTTCAAGTTGGATCACACTTGCAACACCCATGGAAGATGTGCATTGCTCAGATGGAAGGACACATTGACCTTTGATTAAGATATGGAAGGTCAAAAAGTTAAATTATGTAATAATCCGAAGTAAAATTTTGCCCTTGAACTCTGTTGTATTTTATTAAACTTTAATGTAAACTTTGTTTTGTTTTAACACACAGCTGTAATTAATATACCTAACTGATGATAGGATAAAGAAACAAGTTGTAGATCTGCAACTCATAAAAATACGTAGACCTACATGTATATAGCAAACCATTCTGCTTCCAAAGTTCTGTATGTTTAATAGCGATTTGATGGACAGCACATTTTGTTAATGAACAAAAATCCACGAATAAAGTATATTTGTTTATAGATAAAAGAACAGCGTAATGAAATGAAAGGAGAAGATATAGAGAATAAATAAGGGGAAATGGGACAGTGACCAGGGCAGTAGGGACTGAACACAGGGACCTGAGAATTTGAGAAATAGGGTGTTTAGAGTAATTTTACACATTTGGGGGGGTTAAGATCAATTTTCGATTAAATACCCCCTCAATGGTCATAAAATCTAGCTTTTATGACCATTGAGGGGGCATTTTTATCTAAAATTGATCTTAACCCCCCAAATGTGTAAAATTACTATAAACACCCTATAGCTATTTCAGGTCTAAAACTTGCTGTAACAAATTCTGGGGTCCCTATGGGACTGAATACCAAAAAGTAAATCCATATTTCGTTACCTTAAAGTTGTTTGTGCAACATTAATCAGCAGTCAATAAAGCTTCAGTACAGATTCTAGTTAAATTGCCATGAAAATATTATCAGATGGTGTCCCGATTTGGTTTTTCAAGAATCTAACGCTGTTCTGGTAGAAATCTACACAGGGACCCGAGAATTTGTTAAGCTTACAGTTACATAAAGTAGTTTACGAGTAATTTGACACTTTTGGGGAGTTAAGATCATTCGATAAAATGCCCCCCCCCCTATCTTTTATGACCATTGAGGGGGCATTTTTATCGAAAATTTATCTAAACTCTCAAAAAGTGTTCTAAAAACACCCTAGTTTAGGTCAAAAACTAGCTGTAACAAATTCTCAGGTCCTGTGAAAATAATTAGACAGCGAACGTTAATAAATGTTTTTATGTACAAGTAGATTACCATCTATTATTTTTAAACAAACACAAACGTTATAGTTTTGCTGTATCGTGCTAGTTAAGTTTGTTTTGCATATCATCCTAAGTATTTTATCTTCACCATAAATCAATCTCTCCAAACTTTCTCTCATCGAGAAGTGGGCACGTCCTGTGTTGCCTAGTTACGAAGTTGACCGAGTAATGGCGCTGTAAACAAGATGGCGGACACAGGCGACAGGTACTTCGATTGGACGTGAAATATGGAGTAACTGTGAAAAATAAGTCGTAATGAAGGATATGGATCGTAGTGATTGAACGGTAAATATTACTTACAATGCTAAATATTCGTTTGTGAACTTTTGTGTGTTGAATAGGTAGAAAACCGTAATCAAAACATGAAACAGGTGTGTTATGGACACGCTCTGTCGTCTATGAATCATTGAACACAGACGTGTATTGGAGGGTCACCGTCTATGACATGCCTCTTCACATGTTTCACGTAGCTAGGCTCACTGTGTACATTTAAGTTTTATGTTTTCGACATTTTCTGAGCAATAAATACTGTCATTTCAAGATATGTCGTGCAGTTTACAACATTTACTGTACTGAATATGAAGATGGAAAGTTTCAAACTTTATTTCAAACCTTAGACAGTTAGATAGGCTACCAACATACAATGTATATAGTAACAGTAGCGTTTCTACAGAGACTTGGCAAAGAAAACTTTCGCTGTTGTATATATTTAAATATTTAAATTAGAATGTAATGATAGTATTACGTCACAATCACACGTACATGTACATTGCTTGGGGGGGGGGGGGGGGCTCTCTTTATACATTGTAGGCTTGTATACTTTTTAAACACCAATTATCGTTTGAAAGACATACTTGGTTATTTAAGTTATATTACCTTTTAAATTTCATTATTTAGGATCAGTCAAATTCAAGGAAAATTTTGTTTAAAAAATTTTAAACGACTTAAACGTTGATTTAACTTTAAGATAATTTGAAGCAATGATTATATAAACTTGTGCATATTTGTACATATGGTTGTGATTAAAGGAATTAAAGCATTCTGCCGATTTTCATTTCACACAAATGGTATTATGAACTTCAAGTCACTAAAAAAAGAATTTGAACTGTCCAATAATTTTGGTCAAACAAACAAAAACTTTCAAATTACTGAAGTTTAACACTGTCATTATTGAAGTGTTTAAAATCTTCTCTCAGAATTACGAGTAACAAGAAACTATAATATTTTGACATGAAAGGCAGACCTGTATTACCTTAACGCATGCACACAGAAGTGTTAAACTGCCAAAATATGTTAAGAAATGACATGTTTAGTCGGACTGTAAATCTGAATGCAATTGAAGACAAATTGAATAATTTACATTATTTGCAGATCTATACGTACCAAACAGTTGAATGAATTAATATTTTTCATTTTTGTTTTCATTGATTTTGAGAAAAGATTGATGTTTCAATTAATTTTCTTTTCACCACTGTAGTCTGTACATCTATACAAACATAATGGACTTGTCCAGATAAAAGTATAGAAGGGTTTACAAGAGATGCATAATTGTAGGCTGAAAAGATAAAAAAATTTGGAAGAATAGTGATTTCAATCAAGATATAATGTATGGAATGGCAAAATCAAATACCTAAATTACTAATTCATAGCTGAGACTGTTTAATTTAAATTTCTGTCTAATAATTAATCAGTACAGCAGGTAGTGGCAATGCTTATTAAATGTAAGTGTGCCTTTCTTCTGACACATCGGTTATTTGATTTGAAATTTTAGGTTTATCTGAAATTGAAGGGAGGAGATGCAATTGGCAAAATGGCAGCAGATAGAAGCAAATTCTTTTTCTATGACCAATCGGACCAGCAAGCCCCGGGGAGGCGGTACAGAAAGATGCCGGAGGACCTGCCGGAAAGTCTCAAGTATGCTCGTCTTAACCCCAAAGTGGCAGCATATTTGGCCAGCAAGGAGCGTGAGGCCCAGAAACAGGCAGAACAAGATCCATTTGGGGATGGACTTGGCAAGAAAAGTTTACTTCCCCATATAAATAGTGCTGTGACACACATAAAAAACAGACTAGACAGTGCCTTGTCTAATGATGAGGGATCTCAAAAATTCCTGTTTGAAGACACAAAGGCTTCATCCGGAAACATTCTACAACAGTTATCTAGGTATTTGTATTTTTACGATGACATATCTAGTCATATACCTCGAGGTCTAGAGTATCAATTAATGGCGCAATGGAAGGATTTAACAAATGATGTAATTTTTATCCCACGTGAATGGCAGACGGCCGAGGGAAGAGACCAGTACCTGGCTTCTCTGAGGGAGGTTCAGAGTGACGAAGATAGTGTGGAGTTGGGAACAGACGTCCCAATCAAAGTTACCGGGCGCAGTAGTGTGGACAAACTGGATGGAAAATCAAAAAACAAACGCTGTCCTACCAGTAATAAAATTTCGATTCCAGAAATAATAAAAGATGAAGCTGATGGAGGTGATAAACCTATCAAGAGGAGTGACAGTCGCATGTCAAACGTGTCTGTCTCGCAAAACAGGAATAGGTTAGAGTCCAAGACCGGCCGTGCCTCCCGGGACCAGCTACGCTCAAGTAAGTCATCAGCGTGTTTAGATCTCATCATAATATCTGTCACAAATATTTTCACAACTTTGTATACATGCATGTTAAACTGCCAATATAATGATTAACAGTTGTAGAACTAACACATTTTTTATGATAGAATTCTTAATATCCAACCAAGATCAAATGTAGATATATTTATGCTTCATCATAGAAATTTTATCTGTACAAATTTCTTTATTGTCTTTTAATGATGTATGTGCACAGTATGTCTAACTTGTACTAATTCTTTTTGCTGTTAGAGCTATAGGTATTGTATAGAAGACAAACTGACACCTGCATGCATGTCAGTCAGTTCTCTTAATTATCAATTTGAGGAAATCCTGTGACCAGTAATTCTGACAGTAATGCATGCTTATTTACATATCAGAAACCGTGCAATACATAATTGTATATTGGTTGCCTTTCAGTATATATATGACAGATTTAAAACCTTACAAATTAAAACATGCATCTGATTTAGAATTTAATATTTTACACCTGACTTAACTTTAATATTATAATGAAATTCAGATTTAATATTTTCATTTAAACCTGGGAATTCAATTAAATGTTTCTTGAAATAAATAGATTTAAAATTGAGAAATCATATGGAAAGTTTTCTTGATATCTGATCCGCTAAAAATTTGTGTTACTGGCGGATTAACGGACTAATGTATAAGAAGCAAAATAAAATCTTTCAGCAATAAGTTTTGATATAGACAGGGAGAAAAATCTGATGATCTTTAATGTCTTAAACGATCAAGTGAAGAGTAAGTTTATATGATTCTACTTGACCGACATTCTTGGGAGATTTTTTGGTCAATTAAAATTTTCAATTCAATACAGTCTGTTTGCAGTAAAACTATGGGATGGGTATAAGTGGTTTTGGTTTTATTGATTTTTAAGCTTTATCAACAGCTAATGTCAAATTTCATTTAAGGATGTGCATTGAACAAGTTTAAAATATATTTCTGGGTTAGTATATATATATGCTTAATATGATATTGCACATACCTGAAATTGATTTTTAGTTTTAATCGATAAATCAATTTCAGGTGTGTGCAATATCATATTTAGCGTATACTAATCCAGAAATCAATTTTAAACTTGCTCAATGCACATTCTTAAATGAAAAGTTTATGGTACATGTATCATTTGTGGGAAATGTATTGGGAAATATGTTAAACACATTTCATTGCATATTAAATGAAAAAAGCAATTAACGCAAACAGCTAGATAGAGTTCTAAACACATGACTTGTTCTCCACAAACATAAATTAATAAATAATCCAAATGGTTATGATGCTAGGTTGGTCATATTTACCTCACGGAAAACAATTATTGACAGATGGGATTGGAGTAAATAGAAATATTGATCTTCTATGAGAAGGACACCTACACAAATACAATTATTTATTATTGAATAATCAATAAGGACCTTGCAGCAAGGCTTTACAGAGAAGTGCTTTTCATCTCGTACAAGTTTGTCTCGAAATTAATATCAGGTTTATTGGAAATCAATTTTTTCCTCGCCTTCAAAAACGAATATCTATTATCTACATAACAATTAATAAAGGTAGTTATTCTGACAGCCTTCTTCTGGCTTAATAAAATCTATAAGCTTGCAGTAATGCACTGTTTGATACTTTATATTAAAAGAAGTAATACAATTTTTAAACAAAAAATATAAAATACATGTACAGTGTTAATGATGTCTTTGTCTATTTTTTAAAAGTTTTTTAATGATAATGAAAATTCCAAAGGGATATTTTATTGATCCAAGTCATTTACCCCTGAAGACACATTTGAACTCTTCCAATTCAAAGGTTAGAATAGTTCACTCTGAAATTTCAGGGATGAAATAAGCTTATTGATATACAATGTATAAGCGGTTTGCTTCTGGAATCCATATAATATATGAGATACTCTTTGAGCTAGGGTTAAAAAAAACAAATTTCTGCTAATTATTGCAGAGTTAAGACGATTTGTCACTAAGAGAAATCTTCAGACACCTTTGCTTTTCTCTGAAATAATATGATATCTTAGAATGAGAAGAGACTTGTTCAGCATTACGGGTATACCTTTGATGATAGACAGGGATAGTGTTTTATGTTAATAATAAACCAAGTCTATGACTATCAACAACAAACTGATAGGAATATTTATATTTTTAGTCATGTGAAACAACTTAATTAAAACATAGAGTTTCAACATTTTTTGTTCTAATTTTAGAAAAATGATATAATTAATTATCATTTTGAAAGTGTCTATATTGGTGGAAATTGCCATTCGTTTTGATTAACTGTAGCAATCTATTGATTTTAAATTCGTCTTTGTTAAAAATATTTACTGAACCATTGATATAATGATGAAATTGTAATTAGTGACAATAAAGGATCCATAGTTAAATAGCTAAAAATAATACAATTTTAGTGGCATTCAAATTACCTAATGAAGATTTTGAATATTAAGTGAGTTTTAAGAATTCTGAAAAATATGCTTTAAATTATACACAAATATATTATTATTATAACTGACACATAAACTGAACTTTTTGGATATTCCTACAATCTGCTTCTTGAATCATAAAATATGTAATCACAGTATCAAAATATACATGTATATCTAATGGAGCAGTTAATGGAAAAACGATTTTTCAGGTCTTATAAGGTCATAATATCATATACTTGACGTAAAATTCATAGGTTCCTGGCATTCAGAGATATATTGAGAGACCTCACAAATAAGATCTAGATAATTAATCTGTTCTGACCTTCACATTACTTAAAATGGTCATGGTGTGGGTATAATTAAATTTACATAGTAAATAAGTTATTTTTGGTCACTTATTTAATTATAGGTACAATCCAATTACAAGTCGTTTACATTGGATGTACCCAATAATATAACCTTCTCTTGGACAATTCAAATAGAGATCTAGCCTTCTTCTCCCCGATTGTCAGAAGGTCCGCAAGCTCAAACATCCCATTTTTAACATAGACTGATATCACTATTCAGTTTATTGATATGAAATAATTCTGTGACTAGATTCTGGAGATTTTCAAAATGGCACAATGCCTTGGTACATATTAAATGTTTAAATATATTGGTGGATTTGGTGATAGTGATCAGGTTGATTTAAATACTAGTCGTGCGTAAACGATAAACATCACCAATATATGTATACGAAGGAGCTGTGCTTGTTAGAGACAGGTTTGAAATTGGTGACAAACCTCGGGTCCTTAACATGTCAGCGGAACCTTCCTAAAACTAAGTAGGGCTCTCCGCAATAGTAATAGGGGTACTTAGTAGGCAAGTCGGTAAACAGATAAGGTTTACATTGAAAATCGTAATGCGGTAGTACGTGGGAATTTAATATACAACCCTGTCATATTCAGCCCGCACAAATCAACATATCTGTCTATTTACATATCTATGGCTGTATAGTATTGATGTTCTGAGAACCATATTGATTCAAAGTTAGAATGTACACAAAAGATAGATCTACATTTGTAAAAGTAAGGCAGCCGTAAACCCATCAAATTTTATTGACATTAGGGGGTAGGTCTTCATCTCTTCCGCTTTACTTTCAATTTATCACTCTGTTTTGTTTGTCCCCGGTTGGCTATGCCAATAAAGCATACAAATCTATATATATTACAAAATATCCTATATCATTAGTGAATATTTATTAAATCTTCAAAACCACACCAGCAATAGTAAAATATCTAAATTACTCTCGATCGATAAAAACTTGTAATTTGTTTGATTGCATTTATAACTATAGTGAGAGTTAAGTTGAAAAGATCAAATGATAATAAAAGTTTCCTTAATGTGCACTTAAAAGTATGAGGTAAAATTTTTCCTGAATGAATTGATTCATACTTATATATTATATGTGTGACATATATAGTACAACCTGAAAACTGATCAAAGATATAGATAACAATAATATAAATGTTCAATTGATTGCCTGACAGTACGTATACACGTAGTTCTATGAACAGGTGCTTCTTACTGCATACCAAGCAGTTGGACGTTATCCAGTAGGCAGTCATACTCTATAGAAATACACATTGTTCCGTTTTTATATGTATTAGCTTTAAAATGTTGTTTAGGACATTGTAGGGTACTGCAGATATTTGATCTATGCGGTATTAACATTGAACCCTTTGTTCCCTATCTTGAAGTGTATCACAAAAGCACAAACACTTTACACACCTTTGGCATATGAAAACAGGTAGCTGACTTTTACGTCTGAGTCAACAAGAGAACATTGTCGATACTGACCGAACCCAAACTTATTCTCCGGTGTTCTCTCACTCACAGCTTTGTTCTGCCCCGTTCACAAATAAGGTTTATGTTGTCTAATCCCCTGTAAGTAAATAATTGGCAGATTACAGTATACAATGTATATAATATATATATATGATCGGCTCGCCACCCAAGATTCGGGACGATCTGTCTCGTCAGTTAAAAAACTTTTGGATATAATATTGCAATCCATGGATATCCATTACTAACTAAATCATACCTGTATACCAAACCTACAATATATATGACTCCAAGTCTTCCAGACAGGTGATATTTGATACTGCTCATTGTTACAGAACTTGGTTTTTAATTGATTTTTCGTATGGCACAAAGAATTTTCCTATGTATAAGGTTTCCTTAGGAAGGTATCCCATTAACACTAGTATATGTATAGACTAGAGTAATCCTTCCAAACTTTGTAAAACACTGAAACTCATTATACAGGTGTACATTGTACCTGCTTTCTCATACAGGTATACAGTGTACCTGCTTTCTCATTATACAGGTGTACAGTGTACCTGCTTTCCAGTTATACAGGTATACAGTGTACCTGCTTTCTCATACAGGTATACAGTGTACCTGCTTTCCAGTTATACAGGTGTACAGTTACCTGCTTTCCAGTTATATAGGGGTTTACAGTGTACACTTGCTTTCCCTGTCAATAATTTTATCCTGTAACACTTTTCTTCAGGATATGTACATTTTCTTTGGCTATAAATTAGGACATTCATTTAACAATTTTTGTAACTAATATTGCCACTACTAGTTTGTATCTAATCATTGAATTAGAGTCACAGATAAACTTACTGCCTCTTATTAATTATTCACAATCGATGCAAAACCAAAGGAGACCATTCTTAACCCTAAACAGTGATTTTGTTTGCCATTTTTACAGCCGTTATAAGGCTGTTTCCCCCAGTCGAAATTTGTGCCATTTTCCCAAAATGAAGCCAAATTCAAGAATATTTTTCCAATTTATCTGAAAATCCTACTTTATTTTCTCCAGTTAACTAAGGCACAGGCTGTTTTAAAATCTGGTAGCAAAAACACTGCTAAAAAATCCTTAATGTTGTATTAATCAACTATTAAACCATTGGCATTGCTTGAAAAAGAGAATTAGTGATATGCTTTGGTACAATGAAGAAGGTTACAGGTCTAATATATTTTTTTAATTACTATATAACTTTTATAATTGATAGACTTGCAAAGAATTACACAGAGACCAGCTGTCAATCATCTTCTCCTGTAGCACATATGGTCTTCGGTAGTCAGTAACATGCTAACAGGAAAACCTCCTTATAATGCCAACAGAGCAACTTTGGTATTATGAAGGGATTTGGCGAAAAGTAGAGGGAAAGGTATAACACGTGGAATTTGTAAGAGAAAGAGATGAAAGGGACACTAAAATATGTTTGTGTTAAATAAGATTGAGAATGAAATGATGGGCATTATATCGAGGTTTTACTATATTTTTTACATCAAGGCTTGCTGAGCTATACAATTTATGACAACAAGACATCTTGTGCTAAAGGAGAAGACTTATAGTTGATAGAAGGTCAAAAGTCGGGAGAAGAAGAGGAACCTTTCTCATTGAACGGGTGTACATAGTGTTCTAGCTAGATCAACACATTTTAGCAAAACATTATATAAAATTATGAGCTGATTTTGGGATACATGTGTATAATTCATACCACAGGAAGAAATTCTAAAATCCATGCATGAATTATATATTATAAAACTCACAGAAGAGTAACAAAACTGAAATTTTGATGGTCCTAATTGTAAATGTATTGACAGATGTTTGAGAAAGGTTCCAATCTTTTGTAGTATTCTTTACACCATCGTTAGTTACCTGCTTTTTTTTATCCATTCACGCACACTCACGTTCACAGACTCAAGGTTGCAATCTGCAGCAAGCTCACGGAAACACCCTGAAAATGATGATTTGTTTTTCAACATTGCAGAAACTCCATCGGATCCTAGATGTAAGTTGTTATACAAGTTTTACATTCCAATGAAATGTGTTTTATCAGATATATATGTATGTATGTACATGTGAAACCCTCTATGTGGTTTAATTTTGAACTAATGCATCACAATGTATTCCTGTTGTTAAAGTGGGTTACACAGTTATAATAACCCTGTCAATTGCCCTGTGTGAACACTTTGTTTGTTAATTGCTATATAACATGGTGGATTAGGTGCTTGATGTTCTGGGTTTTGACGATTGAATGTAGATAAAATGCTAGTAATATTTTGATTGTGTGAAATAGAGAATAATTTATTATAACTGTACATGTCAGTTATCTCCCTTCCTTAGTATTGTCATACCTGAAAAGGTGGAGCTCTTCAGCAAAAAGAGGTAATTAGATTATATAGATTATCAAATCTTTTCTTTGCATAAGAGGGATATCATATTTTTCTGGTATATTTTTGCTCTTTTTTTAAGTCCGTTTTTTCTTACGGTTAATGTGGAAAATACTATTTTTTGAAAGAAAAAAAATCAATAAATTATGGTATGAAATTGAATATGCACACCTCAAAATTGACATGATGTATTTAGTTGCATCTTACAGCATATCATGTTTATCTAAGCAATATGTAAAGCATTGGAAATATCTGACTGAAAACTTGATTCTTTCAATATCCTATCTAATTAGCGTTGTTTTTATTGTTCAAATACATATTGATCCCACAATTAGAAATCATCTGGATTTGCAAAAGAAAATTTTGATTTTACCTTTTTCATTTACTTTGGATAATTGAAAAGTTTATTGAAATATCAACTGATTGAAAACAAAATTGAAAGATAAATGAAAAAATAGAATAATTAGAGAGATAATCAAAGAGATTGCTGTACATATGACTGGCTACCTCATGTCATTGTTGTGGAACTGTATGTGGGTTACCTTGGTGAAGGTTATGGCACCAAAGATACAGATGATTGAGGACAAAAGGTGAAGGTTACTAATGACAACAGGTGTCATATCTAATGTCGTGTGTTGATAGTTGAGAAAAAATCAAAATTCAAATGATCAGACCATCTATGTGAGAGAGAGGTTCCCCGGTACTTATGGTATATTAGAGGCAAAAACTGTATCCAAATCTCACTTGGCTTTTTTCCCCTTTTCACAAACAGTCATCCACAATTTTCCAAAATTTGTACGCCCTGGCATGGGCAATCAATTCGTTGATAATGGTTAATAATTAATGTGCCTATTCCTTAATTGATCACTAAAACATACAACAAATTTCAATAATAAATAAAAAAAAATATACCTATGATGACATTGATCAGTAATGATATTGAAGTTCAAACATACATAGACATGATTTTTGAGATGTATAAATTTGGACTTAGGATTAAATTTGTTGATGTCATGGAAATTTGATTTCTTCTCAGCCTATCGGGTAATAGAGGTGAGTGATGGGTTATACTCTGCGAGTGTCGGATTATGCAAGAAGAACACTCCGTGTTTGTATGGTACATAGACGGTGTAACATAGATCGGCTGTGTCTAGAACTAATTTGTAGTCCTGTGGGGTGGACACGAACGGTTTATAGACGGTGTAATATAGAGTGTGTCGGGAACTAATTGTTACTTGTGTGGGGTTGACATGAACGGATTACAGAAATCTGTAATTCAAGTAAACGGAACAATAAAGAGCCATGTCATTAGCTTCCAACATTTCCCTTTGTGAACAAATCAAATGGTTGAAGGAAGGATTAATTTTATCACATGTCTGTCTTGAAGTCTTTTAGAAGAAAAAATAATAAAATTTTATCTTTTATGTAACTGTTAATTTAAATGCTCTTTATGTCATACATGTAAAGTCAAATTTCAGTGTTGTATTAGAACAAATTATTTTTTGTTAACATTCCTTTTTATTTTTATGGTATATTTTCAAAAAGGATAATCATTTTTTCTGTGATTGAAACAGATTTTTATTGAACCTGAATGATGAAATATAATTAAATAATTGATGTTAAACATGATTGTGTATATTTAACTCGTTTCGTTTATGATTTCGCAGCAACATTCTATCGTGCACCTGATCATGGTAAATGTATGTACATGTAGAACATTTTTATTTGGAGGAAGGGGATAAATTAACACTAGAATTTATCACTTATAGTTAAATACATATATTTTTACTGTGGATCAATAATTTAGTGTATGGTAAATGTGGGTCATGTTACAACTGTAACTTCACTGGATCATTATGTGGATAATGAAATGTGGAATAGTGGATTATGTATTCTGTATGTTACTTTACAGTGGATCTGGATTACAGTGATGATAGTCTTGATGATAGTGACAGTGATTGTAAGGCCCAATGTATTGATACACATATTTTTTAAAAATTATATGGTGATTAAGAAGGTTTCTTTTCTATTTTTCAATTCTAAATGAAACATTTTATTTTATTTTCAAGTAGAAATCAAATTTTATATTTAGTTTTTTAAGATTTTAGGAGATAGGCATTTAATTTATTGTGGAAAAAGGGTGGAAGATGAAGATGCCATATTTGATTTGAGGAGAGAAATTGTGTTTTATGCTTGGTGAAAGGAACAATTTTTGCTTATCAAGGGAGATAATTTTGCTGGAATTTTTGGTTTAAAGAATTAGCTGGTGTATTGTCCAGGTGCTGGTTGTTGGCGAGGGATTTGTACACAGAAGTACTACAATGTGTCAGGTTGATAATGCCCTATACATTTGTGAACGCCTCAATAAATTCTGTATAAGAAAATGCACTTCAAACGTTTGATTGTTCAAAGATTAAATTATGATTGACCTTATAAAACTTTATTGGAATCACAGAGCTATTTTGGTCGAACATAGTGGAACATTTTGACATGTTGTTGGACACTTGTATTAATGTCCCACCTGTTAATGACTAGAGACCTCGTTATTGGGTCACCCAATCAGACGGCGGCCCTTTGTTACCCCTATTTAATAAGATATGACCTCAACCTTAATGTGTCAGCCTATGACAGTTAATCATAATTCTGGGCCTAGTTGTACACTCTGACGCACTGTGTGGTACCCTGAAGTACATTTTACGGCAGAATGGGTCGGGTATGAAGTTATTGGGTATAAAGTGTCAGCCTTTTATTATTACACATATCCTCATACATATATATGGAGTTTGTGTTACTTGAAAATAGTTGATAGGAAATGAAAATTTGAATAATTGAGTGGTTCGATAACTATGTAAATATCTTATTTGATATATTGGTTTACGTGACAGTAGCCATTATGCTATAATCAGCTTTTAAGATCCAAGATACGAAAATGTAAATGCACAAAAATGCAAATCGGGAACTTGCAATGAAATTAATCATTTACTGGGTATGCATTTCTTGGGTTTTATTTATACACATTATATGCGTGTGTGAATGTTCTGGTAGTTAGGACCGTTGACAGGCTAAAATATACGATAATTATGTACACAGTCATGAATTTCTTACGTTGTTTACTTTCAGATAACCATTTCTGTTTGATCCCTGTTTGTTTAGTATATATTCAAAGAAGGAAAACTGCAATTATTCTTCGAATCGTTTAAACGATTTCAGGATTAAACAGTTTCCCGGAGGCATGTTGTTGATACAATGTTAATGGGTCGAGATCATACAACACGTTAGACTTTACACTTCGCTGAGGATTATAGGCTAAAGTGCCTTTCAAATCCTTTGAAATTTATAAATATATTGATTCACATGTCATTTAAAAATATTATTTTTAAAAGGCACATTTTTACTCAGCGTGTAATTGTTGGCCAGTGTTTGACAATTTGTAATTGGTTTTAGTTTAAATGTACCGATGTCAGCTCATAGACTTTGGTATGTTTTGATGGTTTCTCCAATTAGTACGTATAGATTTTAGTTAAGATAACACAATCCAATTTACCGACCAAGGTTTGTGTTTACTGATACTCGTATAAATAACTTTAAAAATAAGCTTAGACAGGTTAGCATTCAGGTTTAATTTTTGGCCAGTTAGTATTGAGTAGTTTAAAACATTTTGATAATTACTGGTAGAATTAGGTGGTACAATTATTTCAGTATTTAAAATGGACAGAAAAAGAAACAGCACTATGAGATGTCAATTGCGGGTTGACTTCCAAATATTGGTTATTGAATCAAGTCAAAATTTTGTTGATTACATATTTATGTCTTTGGGGAAAAGGAGTAGGGGGTAGGTTAATTTAGAGTGTAAGTATTGGGAAGTTGCATATATAGCAATGTTGGGGATGAAAATAACACAATGTGATAATATTGGGAGGAAAGATTTTGAAAATATTTTGATTTCATGGTATTGATGTATTGGAGAGTTAGTGTTGGAATCGGATTTAGTTAGGTATCATCGAAGGAAATATAGCACCAAGGGATAATTTGTATTTGGAGATGGTGTTGGTAAAAATTGCATTAAGATTTAGTACTGGGAACTTAATTAGTATTTGAAAGTTAAGGAGGCTGGGATTGGCAAATAATAACATTAAGTATATTAAGGGGAGGTACAGTATAACTTTTCTAAGTTGGTACCTGTCTAATCCAAAACCTTTATTATCCTGGCTGTAACATTGAGTCCCGCATTTCCTCCTTGACTTACGTTATAACTCCACAAACTGGACACCTGTGTAAAACTGCGAAACCTTTTTGTCCCGGTAAAGCTTCCAGTTTAGACAGATTGTTCTATACTATATAGAGCGGTCAGTTTTGAAAGTCACAATTATATAAGAAGTTTAATATTTGAAGGTAATAAGAAGCAGAAAGAGTATTGGAATGTTTATATGGGAAAGCCAGTATTGAGGTTACTAGTGACCAAAATCATTGTTAACTGATATTAGTAAGGTACTCGATGATAGAATTTTAATGCAAAACTACATGTATTTGAGAAAAAACTTGCAGTCTGACATCTTTTTAGTATAATTTTTTAAAGATTGTTTGAGGGCTTTGGTGAGTGATAGAAATGGTGATGGGAAACAAGAATTGTGAACATTTAACATAAACTTTGAAATTCTGGATTATCTATTTGTCCTACAAAAATAAACTGTTTTACTGAATAAAGAATGATTTTTATGCTGCTATTGGTATTTGATTTGAAGATTTTAATCACAATAATGTAAATCTTTGCAACATAGAAACTATCCATGAAAGATTTAATAAAATTAAATTTTAAAAATGTGTATTGAAATGGTATTAAGAGTGGAAAGATAACAGGTATGTGTTGATTTCCACTAATTTCATTTAATGTGTGTCAATGTCTAGTGAAATTTGACATGAGGGGTTGTACATTTCAGCTGTCACAGGAACAAATCAGCCTGTGCCCTATGGTACCACCATCTCTGTGTCCATGGTGTCCTGTGAAACCAAAGGTAGATAACCAGCTTATCTTATGATAAAAGAAACTTTTGAGATATATGTGGCAACTTTTGAAATATTGAAAACAACAATAGGAAACCATCTCTCAGTCTGTCCCCTGTTACCACCATCACAAAACAGTTGTGTCTTGTTCAAACACAAACAGTCTGTTGAAAGCTGCATTTCTGTCCTTGATGACCTGTACAATAAAGCCCATCGCACCGTCAGGATGTTTTTAAAAACTGAAAAATGGAACAGAATCGAGTTATTAATAAAAATCACAAGCTAATACCTTAAAATATTACTTCAGTTTTAGCTTTTCATATGACTGGTATGATTTGTCAATTTTGGTTTTTCGCACAATTGTCTATTTTAAACTTCATTTTCTTTTTTCTTTGAAGGTTGGATTGTGAATAAAGGTCGTCAAGATGAAATAGATAAAAATACCATCCTTGAGTATTGTATTCAAATACTACAAGAGAGTATGAAAGCTACGTAAGTATACTTTTGTAAACAACTAAAGCACATTAATATATATTGTTGATAAAATACAAAATATTCATATTTCATTTACATTTGAAACAACTAGAAATTGTGTAGTTTTCATAAGTAATAAGTAATGCACCATCAGAAAAAAAATCTGTTCAATGCATCAGACTTTTCACCCTTATGTATTTTTTTTTTAAACTCTACCATGCGTCAACAGTGATTAAAGGGCTAACAGACTTATTTACGAACATTTTTGTCAAGTCTTTAGAAAACAAACAGTATAATGTTCATATTGTTGAGTACTTTGTTCACTTACCCAATTCTAATACTCTCCAATACTTTTTGACTTCAGGAAGGAACAGAGAATGAGGGACATTGATAATGGCTACGACAGGGAGGTCCAGGTACGATTTTACGGTGATGCCAAGAAGGAGGCTATGCTGAAGTACCGGAGGTCACCCCTAAAAACCATGGTCAAACCTATATACAAGGGAGGTAAGCCAAGGATTCCCCCGGTGTTTGACGAGCGACATGAAGGAAAGGAACTGTTGCAGGCAACCCACCTGGATGGCTCCAGTGTTGTGTAGTATCCTTTGTGATAATTACTTTATTTCATCTTCTTATGACAGGAATAAAAGTTGGTTTTCACATAGAGATGTTATTCATCTCTTCCAAATAAGAGCATAAGTGCAAAAAAAGGTTAAAAACACTAATTGTACTCATGTTGTTGGATGTCTTTGAAAGCTTTCCAAATTTTCATATCAGGCAATGAGTCTATGCCTAGTAATTAACCCCCCCCCCCCCATGTCAAATAAAGTTTGGTATATTTTATTGAGAGAGTTTCAAATTTAACAAAATGACCTTGACCCCATGAAGCTACCCCTCGGGCTATAAGGCTGTAGTGTACACAGCTGCAGGGTTTGGACGACCGGGGCATTACTTACTGGCCTATGATGATGGACCAGAGTCTAAGATGCTGGCATGTTTTACTCCCAGTGGCAAAGGTGTTTGTTACGGAGAAAATGGAGTAATTCGGTAAGATATTATATGTAAACTCTGTACATGTACATAATTATATCTACCAAAATTGTAATAGTGCTGACTTCATAAAGCCTTGTTATAAATAATATGACCAATTACAAACCCTTGTTTATTCCAAGTAAGAATGTTAATTTTTATGTTTTAATTTCAATTCAGCATTCAATGATCCACATGTATATGGAATGGTTTGCTTTGTTACCCTGGTTTTATAAACCATTTACTTTATAAAATCATTTACCATATAAAATAATTTATTCTATAACATGATCAAAGCCTTGGGCACTGAATTTATGTTCATGATTTACGTTGTGAATATTGAATAATGAAAAGTAGCAAAGAGAAAGTTATTACCAAGTGGTAGCAGAATGCCTGATCAGGAATACAACTCGCTCAAGTTCTAATGTAAATTATGGTAAATTACCAGTAAGTATCATCAAAATGGTTCATAATCTAAATATTCTGAATGAAGTAACATACAGGTATTAATGATCATGGTGTTAGATAATTTGGGGAAGTTCGTTGCTGATTAACTGATTGTGTTACAGGGTGCTGGTGACAGAGAAGGGAGGTCACGAGGCGTTGGATGACGGATCTGTTCTCCGCAAGTGGAAATGGCCTACCACTCAGATGAAAACATTTGCCCCTGTCACATTCCAGGTAGAGAGTCCTAGTTTTATAGCCCCTCCAATAGGGTCTGCTTGGAAAACCAGATTTTAAAGCAGACAACATTAACAGGATGGCTTTGGTGCTGCAAAATAGTCTTCATACTTCATCCTTTTAATTGTGTTTTATGAAAACTGAATTTTGATTCATGTAAAAGTCATTTATTAATTGATGCCAAGCTCGTTAGTTCATTTGTCAAGAAATTATGTATAGTTATGTCCCTTTGTAAAGGAGTTTGGGGGAAAAAATCAGTGGTTAATGATAGCATGAAAGTAAAAAAAAGGAACTGAATTATAAAAAACATTCAACAGGTGTGCTCAATAAGAGACGTTTCTCTAGTAAGTTACTTCATTAGCATTTTACAACTGCTTTTGACTTCAAAAATGTAGTTAATGGATTAAAAGGTACAAATTTTGCATTGAACAACCATGCAGACAAAGATCAAAATCTAAATTTGTATTTTTAATTTTGATCATTTGAGGTCCTCATACTGACAAAACCTGATCCTTTTGTTATCCACAGATGAACAGTTCGCTGCTGTTCAGGTGCTCTGGTCAGCAAATGATGTCCATGATATTTAACTGCAATAAAGAAGTAGCTCGATTCTCTCTCAGTGCCACACCAGGAGCTGTCGAGTCCAAACCCGGCGACGAAAACGTGAGTTTCTTTTTATTTAAGAACGAAGTGGTTTTCCTGTTGTTATCATATAATCTTGCCACTTTCTCGATAAAAAAAGAAAAGAAAAAAAGTCAGCTGTAATAAGTTAAGTAGATTCAGCAGTTTTATATTTTATGACTGATTTTAAGTTGTCCTATGTGTTTTACTTGCTTTGTTTCAGGAACAACTGCTCACTGCGTCATTCCCTTTTTCATCCCGAGCTGCCAAAGACTTAATGAGGTTGTTTGCACCTAAACCCAGTAGGAAAAATAAGAACCAAAAGAAAAAGGTAAAAAAATAGCATATAAATTATGTGACCGAGAATAATATTACTGAGACTCTTAACTGTGCTCGCCCTACGGTGATAGGAGTTATCTCCCCTTAGTCCAGTAGATGATCAGTAGTAAGGATAACATGATAATGTTTCATGCAAGACAGACATTTTACTTATAACTGGCTTCTATTTCACTGTCTGCAGGATTTATCTTATAATTGATTAAAGTCATTGACAGACATCATTGTTTCGGGAGATTATTTGTCTTCATTTTAATAAATAAATTAAAGATTAGGATCAACTTGGAAATTGTTTGTCTGACTTTTTTTAAAAAGGAAAAAGAATACATGGCCAGTTTCTATCTGTCTCATGCAATGTATTTCTATCCTTTCATTAATTCTAACTTTTGAAAAACAGTTTTAAATTCAAAATTAAGGTTGTTTATATGATCATAATTACCCTGTATAACAAAAAAAAACATCTATGAAGTACTTTTGAGACCTTGCACCAGAATACTATTTATCAAGCCTCCAATTAAAGTCCCAATATACGTAACTTTCGGCAAAACTTGAAGCGAAAATCAAGCCTAACAACTTATTATACTTAAAGATTTAGGTAAGATTAACTGATATCAGCAATATTCAAGATGAATTCTTTCGCGGTTACCGGTACAGCAGCAGTGGAAACACGCTATTTGTAAACACGCGTCCATTTCGAACCGTGTTCTACCTTCGGATTGTTGTTGAAGTGGGCCCCACCTGAATATTTTTCAATTCTTTGGATTTTTTTGTCAAGAGTTTCTTGTTAGTTACCGCTCAACTTTACTTCGTTTTAGGCTTATTTTTGCATGGTTATCAACTGGATTTTTTTTCAGAATTTTTTAAAATCACGAAAATTTCCCTGAAGTTACGTATATTGGGTCTTTAAACTGGATCAGTTTATAATTGTGCAACACTTATAATTTGTATTTACTTGTTATCAATAAAGCTATTTTGATCTGAAATATTGTTTGTATTTCCCAGCACCATGGTCGTAGTCATCACCCAGAAGTCCAGAAACTATTGGAATTTTCATTACAATATGATGGGGACAATGACAGGGACCTAGCCAAACTTCAGAGAAAGGCAAAGTAAGTATATATAGACCTAGCCAAACTTCAGAGAAAGGCGAAGTAAGTATATATAGACCTAGCCAAACTTCAGAGAAAGGCGAAGTAAGTATATATAGACCGAGTCAAACTACAGAGAAAGGCTAAGTAAGTATATATAGACCTAGCCAAACTTCAGAGAAAGGCCAAGTAAGTATATATAGACCTAGCCAAACTACAGAGAAAGGCTAAGTAAGTATATATAGACCTAGCCAAACTACAGAGAAAGGCTAAGTAAGTATATATAGACCTAGCCAAACTACAGGGAAAGGCTAAGTAAGTATATATAGACCTAGCCAAACTACAGGGAAAGGCCAAGTAAGTATATATAGACCTAGCCAAACTACAGAGAAAGGCTAAGTAAGTATATATAGACCTAGCCAAACTACAGAGAAAGGCCAAGTCAGTATATATAGACCTAGCCAAACTACAGGGAAAGGCCAAGTAAGTATATATAGACCTAGTCAAACTACAGAGAAAGGCCAAGTAAGTATAGACCTAGCCAAACTACAGAGAAAGGCCAAGTAAGTATATATAGACCTAGTCAAACTACAGGGAAAGGCCAAGTAAGTATATATAGACCTAGTCAAACTACAGGGAAAGGCCAAGTAAGTATATATAGACCTAGCCAAACTACAGAGAAAGGCCAAGTAAGTATATATAGACCTAGCCAAACTACAGAGAAAGGCCAAGTAAGTATATATAGACCTAGTCAAACTACAGGGAAAGGCCAAGTAAGTATATATAGACCTAGCCAAACTACAGGGAAAGGCCAAGTAAGTATATATAGACCTAGCCAAACTACAGAGAAAGGCCAAGTAAGTATATATAGACCTAGCCAAACTACAGGGAAAGGCTAAGTAAGTATATATAGACCTAGCCAAACTACAGGGAAAGGCCAAGTAAGTATATATAGACCTAGCCAAACTACAGGGAAAGGCCAAGTAAGTATATATAGACCTAGCCAAACTACAGGGAAAGGCCAAGTAAGTATATATAGACCTAGCCAAACTACAGGGAAAGGCTAGGTAAGTATATATAGACCTAGCCAAACTACAGAGAAAGGCTAAGTAAGTATATATAGACCTAGCCAAACTACAGAGAAAGGCCAAGTAAGTATAGACCTAGCCAAACTACAGAGAAAGGCTAAGTAAGTATATATAGACCTAGCCAAACTACAGAGAAAGGCTAAGTAAGTATATATAGACCTAGCCAAACTACAGAGAAAGGCCAAGTAAGTATATATAGACCTAGCCAAACTACAGGGAAAGGCTAAGTAAGTATATATAGACCTAGCCAAACTACAGAGAAAGGCTAAGTAAGTATATATAGACCTAGTCAAACTACAGAGAAAGGCCAAGTAAGTATATATAGACCTAGCCAAACTACAGAGAAAGGCCAAGTAAGTATAGACCTAGCCAAACTACAAAGAAAGGCTAAGTAAGTTTATATAGACCTAGCCAAACTACAGGGAAAGGCCAAGTAAGTATATATAGACCTAGCCAAACTACAGGGAAAGGCTAGGTAAGTATATATAGACCTAACCAAACTACAGAGAAAGGCCAAGTAAGTATAGACCTAGCCAAACTACAGAGAAAGGCCAAGTAAGTATATATAGACCTAGCCAAACTACAGGGAAAGGCCAAGTAAGAATATATAGACCTAGCCAAACTACAGGGAAAGGCTAGGTAAGTATATAAAGACCTAGCCAAACTACAGGGAAAGGCCAAGTAAGTATATATAGACCTAGCCAAACTACAGAGAAAGGCTAAGTATGTATATATAGACCTAGCCAAACTACAGGGAAAGGCTAAGTATGTATATATAGACCTAGCCAAACTACAGAGAAAGGCTAAGTATGTATATATAGACCTAGCCAAACTACAGAGAAAGGCTAAGTAAGTATATATAGACCTAGCCAAACTACAGGGAAAGGCCAAGTAAGTATATATAGACCTAGCCAAACTACAGAGAAAGGCTAAGTATGTATATATAGACCTAGCCAAACTACAGAGAAAGGCCAAGTAAGTATATATAGACCTAGCCAAACTACAGAGAAAGGCTAAGTATGTATATATAGACCTAGCCAAACTACAGAGAAAGGCTAAGTAAGTATATATAGACCTAGCCAAACTACAGAGTAAGGCTAAGTAAGTATATATAGACCTAGCCAAACTACAGAGAAAGGCCAAGTAAGTATAGACCTAGCCAAACTACAGGGAAAGGCTAAGTAAGTATATATAGACCTAGCCAAACTACAGAGTAAGGCTAAGTAAGTATATATAGACCTAGCCAAACTACAGAGAAAGGCCAAGTAAGTATATATAGACCTAGCCAAACTACAGAGAAAGGCTAAGTAAGTATATATAGACCTAGCCAAACTACAGGGAAAGGCCAAGTAAGTATATATAGACCTAGCCAAACTACAGGGAAAGGCTAGGTAAGTATATATAGACCTAGCCAAACTACAGAGAAAGGCTAAGTAAGTATATATAGACCTAGCCAAACTACAGGGAAAGGCCAAGTCAGTATATATAGACCTAGCCAAACTACAGAGAAAGGCTAAGTATGTATATATAGACCTAGCCAAACTACAGAGAAAGGCTAAGTATGTATATATAGACCTAGCCAAACTACAGAGAAAGGCTAAGTAAGTATATATAGACCTAGCCAAACTACAGAGAAAGGCCAAGTAAGTATATATAGACCTAGCCAAACTACAGAGAAAGGCTAAGTAAGTATATATAGACCTAGCCAAACTACAGGGAAAGGCTAGGTAAGTATATATAGACCTAGCCAAACTACAGGGAAAGGCTAAGTAAGTATATATAGACCTAGCCAAACTACAGGGAAAGGCCAAGTAAGTATATATAGACCTAGCCAAACTACAGAGAAAGGCCAAGTAAGTATATATAGACCTAGCCAAACTACAGGGAAAGGCCAAGTAAGTATATATAGACCTAGCCAAACTACAGGGAAAGGCTAGGTAAGTATATATAGACCTAGCCAAACTACAGAGAAAGGCTAAGTAAGTATATATAGACCTAGCCAAACTACAGAGAAAGGCTAAGTAAGTATATATAGACCTAGCCAAACTACAGAGAAAGGCTAAGTAAGTATATATAGACCTAGCCAAACTACAGAGAAAGGCTAAGTAAGTATAGACCTAGCCAAACTACAGAGAAAGGCTAAGTAAGTATATATAAACCTAGCCAAACTACAGGGAAAGGCTAAGTAAGTTTATATAGACCTAGCCAAACTACAGGGAAAGGCCAAGTAAGTATATATAGACCTAGCCAAACTACAGGGAAAGGCCAAGTAAGTATATATAGACCTAGCCAAACTACAGGGAAAGGCCAAGTAAGTATATATAGACCTAGCCAAACTACAGGGAAAGGCTAGGTAAGTATATATAGACCTAGCCAAACTACAGGGAAAGGCCAAGTCAGTATATATAGACCTAGCCAAACTACAGAGAAAGGCCAAGTAAGTATAGACCTAGCCAAACTACAGGGAAAGGCTAAGTAAGTATATATAAACCTAGCCAAACTACAGGGAAAGGCTAAGTAAGTATATATAGACCTAGTCAAACTACAGAGAAAGGCGAAGTAAGTATATATAGACCGAGTCAAACTACAGAGAAAGGCGAAGTAAGTATATATAGACCGAGTCAAACTACAGAGAAAGACTATTGTAAGTATATATAGACCTAGTCAAACTACAGAGAAAGGCTAAGTAAGTATATATAGACCTAGCCAAACTACAGAGAAAGGCGAAGTAAGTATATATAGACCTAGCCAAACTACAGAGAAAGGCCAAGTAAGTATAGACCTAGCCAAACTACAGAGAAAGGCTAAGTAAGTTTATATAGACCTAGCCAAACTACAGAGAAAGGCCAAGTCAGTATATATAGACCTAGTCAAACTACAGGGAAAGGCCAAGTAAGTATATATAGACCTAGCCAAACTACAGAGAAAGGCCAAGTAAGTATAGACCTAGCCAAACTACAGAGAAAGGCTAAGTAAGTTTATATAGACCTAGCCAAACTACAGGGAAAGGCCAAGTAAGTATATATAGACCTAGCCAAACTACAGGGAAAGGCTAGGTAAGTATATATAGACCTAACCAAACTACAGAGAAAGGCCAAGTAAGTATAGACCTAGCCAAACTACAGAGAAAGGCCAAGTAAGTATATATAGACCTAGCCAAACTACAGGGAAAGGCCAAGTAAGTATATATAGACCTAGCCAAACTACAGGGAAAGGCCAAGTAAGTATATATAGACCTAGCCAAACTACAGGGAAAGGCTAGGTAAGTATATATAGACCTAACCAAACTACAGGGAAAGGCCAAGTAAGTATATATAGACCTAGCCAAACTACAGAGAAAGGCCAAGTAAGTATATATAGACCTAGCCAAACTACAGAGAAAGGCTAAGTAAGTATATATAGACCTAGCCAAACTACAGAGAAAGGCTAAGTAAGTTTATATAGACCTAGCCAAACTACAGAGAAAGGCTAAGTAAGTATATATAGACCTAGCCAAACTACAGGGAAAGGCCAAGTAAGTATATATAGACCTAGCCAAACTACAGAGAAAGGCTAAGTAAGTATATATAGACCTAGTCAAACTACAGGGAAAGGTCAAGTAAGTATATATAGACCTAGCCAAACTACAGGGAAAGGCCAAGTAAGTATATATAGACCTAGCCAAACTACAGGGAAAGGCTAAGTAAGTTTATATAGACCTAGCCAAACTACAGGGAAAGGCCAAGTAAGTATATATAGACCTAGCCAAACTACAGAGAAAGGCCAAGTAAGTATATATAGACCTAGCCAAACTACAGAGAAAGGCTAGGTAAGTATATATAGACCTAGCCAAACTACAGGGAAAGGCCAAGTAAGTATATATAGACCTAGTCAAACTACAGAGAAAGGCCAAGTAAGTATATATAGACCTAGTCAAACTACAGAGAAAGGCCAAGTAAGTATATGTAGACCTAGTCAAACTACAGAGAAAGGTCAAGTAAGTATATATAGACCTAGCCAAACTACAGGGAAAGGTCAAGTAAGTATATATAGACCTAGTCAAACTACAGAGAAAGGCTAAGTAAGTATATATAGACCTAGCCAAACTACAGAGAAAGGCCAAGTAAGTATATATAGACCTAGCCAAACTTCAGAGAAAGGCTAAGTAAGTATATATAGACCTAGCCAAACTACAGAGAAAGGCCAAGTAAGTATATATAGACCTAGCCAAACTACAGAGAAAGGCCAAGTAAGTATATATAGACCTAGCCAAACTACAGGGAAAGGCTAAGTAAGTATATATAGACCTAGCCAAACTACAGGGAAAGGTCAAGTAAGTATATATAGACCTAGTCAAACTACAGAGAAAGGCGAAGTAAGTATATATAGACCGAGTCAAACTACAGAGAAAGGCGAAGTAAGTATATATAGACCGAGTCAAACTACAGAGAAAGGCTAAGTAAGTATATATAGACCTAGCCAAACTACAGGGAAAGGCCAAGTAAGTATATATAGACCTAGCCAAACTACAGAGAAAGGCCAAGTAAGTATATATAGACCTAGCCAAACTACAGAGAAAGGCCAAGTAAGTATATATAGACCTAGCCAAACTACAGAGAAAGGCCAAGTAAGTATATATAGACCTAGCCAAACTACAGAGAAAGGTCAAGTAAGTATATATAGACCTAGCCAAACTACAGAGAAAGGCCAAGTAAGTATATATAGACCTAGCCAAACTACAGAGAAAGGCCAAGTAAGTATATATAGACCTAGCCAAACTACAGAGAAAGGTCAAGTAAGTATATATAGACCTAGCCAAACTACAGAGAAAGGCCAAGTAAGTATATATAGACCGAGTCAAACTACAGAGAAAGGCTAAGTAAGTATATATAGACCTAGCCAAACTACAGGGAAAGGCCAAGTAAGTATATATAGACCTAGCCAAACTACAGGGAAAGGCCAAGTAAGTATATATAGACCGAGTCAAACTACAGAGAAAGGCGAAGTAAGTATATATAGACCGAGTCAAACTACAGAGAAAGGCTAAGTAAGTATATATAGACCTAGCCAAACTACAGGGAAAGGCCAAGTAAGTATATATAGACCTAGCCAAACTACAGAGAAAGGCCAAGTAAGTATATATAGACCTAGCCAAACTACAGAGAAAGGCCAAGTAAGTATATATAGACCTAGCCAAACTACAGAGAAAGGCCAAGTAAGTATATATAGACCTAGCCAAACTACAGAGAAAGGTCAAGTAAGTATATATAGACCTAGCCAAACTACAGAGAAAGGCCAAGTAAGTATATATAGACCTAGCCAAACTACAGGGAAAGGTCAAGTAAGTATATATAGACCTAGTCAAACTACAGAGAAAGGCTAAGTAAGTATATATAGACCTAGTCAACTACAGGGAAAGGTCAAGTAAGTATATATAGACCTAGTCAAACTACAGGGAAAGGCCAAGTAAGTATATATAGACCTAGCCAAACTACAGAGAAAGGCTAAGTAAGTATATATAGACCTAGCCAAACTACAGGGAAAGGCTAGGTAAGTATATATAGACCTAGCCAAACTACAGAGAAAGGCCAAGTAAGTATATATAGACCTAGCCAAACTACAGAGAAAGGCCAAGTAAGTATATATAGACCTAGCCAAACTACAGAGAAAGGCCAAGTAAGTATAGACCTAGCCAAACTACAGAGAAAGGCTAAGTAAGTATATATAGACCTAGTCAAACTACAGGGAAAGGCCAAGTAAGTATATATAGACCTAGCCAAACTACAGAGAAAGGCCAAGTAAGTATATATAGACCTAGTCAAACTACAGAGAAAGGCCAAGTAAGTATATATAGACCTAGCCAAACTACAGAGAAAGGCCAAGTAAGTATATATAGACCTAGCCAAACTACAGAGAAAGGCCAAGTAAGTATATATAGACCTAGCCAAACTACAGAGAAAGGCCAAGTAAGTATATATAGACCTAGCCAAACTACAGGGAAAGGCCAAGTAAGTATATATAGACCTAGTCAAACTACAGGGAAAGGCCAAGTAAGTATATATAGACCTAGCCAAACTACAGAGAAAGGCTAAGTAAGTTTATATAGACCTAGCCAAACTACAGGGAAAGGCCAAGTAAGTATATATAGACCTAGCCAAACTACAGGGAAAGGCTAGGTAAGTATATATAGACCTAACCAAACTACAGAGAAAGGCCAAGTAAGTATAGACCTAGCCAAACTACAGAGAAAGGCCAAGTAAGTATATATAGACCTAGCCAAACTACAGGGAAAGGTCAAGTAAGTATATATAGACCTAGCCAAACTACAGGGAAAGGTCAAGTAAGTATATATAGACCTAGTCAAACTACAGAGAAAGGCCAAGTAAGTATATATAGACCTAGTCAAACTACAGAGAAAGGCCAAGTAAGTATATATAGACCTAGCCAAACTACAGAGAAAGGCCAAGTAAGTATATATAGACCTAGCCAAACTACAGGGAAAGGCCAAGTAAGTATATATAGACCTAGCCAAACTACAGGGAAAGGCCAAGTAAGTATATATAGACCTAGCCAAACTACAGGGAAAGGCTAGGTAAGTATAGACCTAGCCAAACTACAGAGAAAGGCTAGGTAAGTATATATAGACCTAGCCAAACTACAGGGAAAGGCCAAGTAAGTATATATAGACCTAGCCAAACTACAGGGAAAGGCCAAGTAAGTATATATAGACCTAGTCAAACTACAGGGAAAGGCCAAGTAAGTATATATAGACCTAGCCAAACTACAGGGAAAGGCCAAGTCAGTTTATATAGACCTAGCCAAACTACAGGGAAAGGCCAAGTAAGTATATATAGACCTAGCCAAACTACAGAGAAAGGCCAAGTAAGTATATATAGACCTAGCCAAACTACAGAGAAAGGCCAAGTAAGTATATATAGACCTAGCCAAACTACAGAGAAAGGCTAAGTAAGTATATATAGACCTAGCCAAACTACAGGGAAAGGCCAAGTAAGTATATATAGACCTAGCCAAACTACAGGGAAAGGTCAAGTAAGTATATATAGACCTAGCCAAACTACAGGGAAAGGCCAAGTAAGTATATATAGACCTAGCCAAACTACAGAGAAAGGTCAAGTAAGTATATATAGACCTAGTCAAACTACAGAGAAAGGCCAAGTAAGTATATATAGACCTAGCCAAACTACAGAGAAAGGCCAAGTAAGTATATATAGACCTAGCCAAACTACAGGGAAAGGTCAAGTAAGTATATATAGACCTAGCCAAACTACAGGGAAAGGTCAAGTAAGTATATATAGACCTAGTCAAACTACAGAGAAAGGCCAAGTAAGTATATATAGACCTAGCCAAACTACAGAGAAAGGCCAAGTAAGTATATATAGACCTAGCCAAACTACAGGGAAAGGCCAAGTAAGTATATATAGACCTAGCCAAACTACAGAGAAAGGCCAAGTAAGTATATATAGACCTAGCCAAACTACAGGGAAAGGCCAAGTAAGTATATATAGACCTAGCCAAACTACAGGGAAAGGCTAAGTAAGTATATATAGACCTAGTCAAACTACAGAGAAAGGCCAAGTAAGTATATATAGACCTAGCCAAACTACAGAGAAAGGCCAAGTAAGTATATATAGACCTAGCCAAACTACAGAGAAAGGCCAAGTAAGTATATATAGACCTAGCCAAACTACAGGGAAAGGTCAAGTAAGTATATATAGACCTAGCCAAACTACAGGGAAAGGCCAAGTAAGTATATATAGACCTAGCCAAACTACAGAGAAAGGCCAAGTAAGTATATATAGACCGAGTCAAACTACAGGGAAAGGCCAAGTAAGTATATATAGACCTAGTCAAACTACAGGGAAAGGCCAAGTAAGTATTTGCTGTCCTCATTGTCACAAAATACTATAGACATCCCTACTTTTGGCACTTTGATATGTAGTATTTACCAAGTTTTATGGATAGGGCCCCCCCCCCAGGGCCCCCCCCCCCAACTACCCACTATGATATGTAGTATTTACCAAGTTTTATGGATAGGGCCCCCCCCCCCAACTACCCACTATGATATGTAGTATTTACCAAGCTTTATGGATAGGGCCCCCCCCCCCAACTACCCACTATGATATGTAGTATTTACCAAGTTTTATGGATAGGGCCCCCCCCCCCCCACTACCCACTATGATATGTAGTATTTACCAAGCTTTATGGATAGGGCCCCCCCCCCCAACTACCCACTATGATATGTAGTATTTACCAAGTTTTATGGATAGGGCCCCCCCCAGGGCCCCCCCCCCAACTACCCACTATGATATGTAGTATTTACCAAGTTTTATGGATAGGGCCCCCCCCCCCAACTACCCACTATGATATGTAGTATTTACCAAGTTTTATGGATAGGGCCCCCCCCCCCCCAACTACCCACTATGATATGTAGTATTTACCAAGTTTTATGGATAGGGCCCCCCCCCAGGGCCCCCCCCCCCAACTACCCACTATGATATGTAGTATTTACCAAGTTTTATGGATAGGGCCCCCCCCCCCCAACTACCCACTATGATATGTAGTATTTACCAAGTTTTATGGATAGGGCCCCCCCCCCCAACTACCCACTATGATATGTAGTATTTACCAAGTTTTATGGATAGGGCCCCCCCCCCCCAACTACCCACTATGATATGTAGTATTTACCAAGTTTTATGGATAGGGCCCCCCCCCCAACTACCCACTATGATATGTAGTATTTACCAAGTTTTATGGATAGGGCCCCCCCCCCCAGGGCCCCCCCCCCAACTACCCACTATGATATGTAGTATTTACCAAGTTTTATGGATAGGGCCCCCCCCCCAACTACCCACTATGATATGTAGTATTTACCAAGTTTTATGGATAGGGCCCCCCCCCCCAACTACCCACTATGATATGTAGTATTTACCAAGTTTTATGGATAGGGCCCCCCCCCCAACTACCCACTATGATATGTAGTATTTACCAAGTTTTATGGATAGGGCCCCCCCCCCCCAACTACCCACTATGATATGTAGTATTTACCAAGTTTTATGGATAGGGCCCCCCCCCCAGGGCCCCCCCCCCAACTACCCACTATGATATGTAGTATTTACCAAGTTTTATGGATAGGGCCCCCCCCCCAACTACCCACTATGATATGTAGTATTTACCAAGTTTTATGGATAGGGCCCCCCCCCAGGGCCCCCCCCCAACTACCCACTATGATATGTAGTATTTACCAAGTTTTATGGATAGGGCCCCCCCCCCAGGGCCCCCCCCCCCAACTACCCACTATGATATGTAGTATTTACCAAGTTTTATGGATAGGGCCCCCCCCCCCCAACTACCCACTATGATATGTAGTATTTACCAAGTTTTATGGATAGGGCCCCCCCCCAGGGCCCCCCCCCCCCCAACTACCCACTATGATATGTAGTATTTACCAAGTTTTATGGATAGGGCCCCCCCCCCCAACTACCCACTATGATATGTAGTATTTACCAAGTTTTATGGATAGGGCCCCCCCCCCAACTACCCACTATGATATGTAGTATTTACCAAGTTTTATGGATAGGGCCCCCCCCCAACTACCAACTATGATATGTAGTATTTACCAAGTTTTATGGATAGGGCCCCCCCCCCAACTACCCACTATGATATGTAGTATTTACCAAGCTTTATGGATAGGGCCCCCCCCCCCCCAGGGCCCCCCCCAACTACCCACTATGATATGTAGTATTTACCAAGCTTTATGGATAGCGCCCCCCCCCCCCAACTACCCACTATGATATGTAGTATTTACCAAGCTTTATGGATAGCGCCCCCCCCCCCCCCACTACCCACTATGATATGTAGTATTTACCAAGCTTTATGGATAGTGCCCCCCCCCCCCTAACCGTGATGTGTAGAATTAAGAAGTTCTATGGACAGATTGACCAAATTATAATACCAGCATTATGTAGAATTTTTTTTTGATTTTTCCCTAGTCAAACAAACAGTCAAATATTATTGCTGTAAATGATATTTAACTGAAAGTGTTGTTTTGACAGGGCTCTGGTTGAGGACTGGATGGAACACTATCGTTTGGCCGTTGGTCTTACTTCACCCTACATCAACACCATGGTGGAATACCCAGATTACAGCACAAGGAAGAGGAACATCAAGTCTGCTCAGCTGGCCGATAATGGACAAATGTCACGACGCGCTACCTTGGAAATCATCAGTCCAGTGCAGAGCAGAGTACCGTCGGCTCCCATTGGTAGGTGTCACCATTAACTGATCTCCTCAAATTGAAAATATGTCCAACTGTTGTTTGACTGACTGTTGCAGTTGGATTGGTACCCCACCTCAGAAGCAAAGAACTGTTATACAGTAAACCCCACTTACTCGAACTCATTGCGACCTGATCAATAGGTCGAGGAATACATGGTATTCAAATAATCAGAGTTGAGTTGGTTGAATATGTTTGAACTCGGTCATGACCAAACGAACTGTTTGACGAATGAGGTGTATTCAAGTAAACCAGGTTTGAGTAAGTGGAGTTTTACTACTGTACAAGCTTGCCCTGTAGGTGTTGCATGAAACTTATCAAGATCAATCTATCATATACAATGTACAATACTTCATCTTTTTTTTTCCAGTTTGTGCATTTGTTGTCAAGAAATTTTACTTCATTCAGTATTGCATTCACTTTGTCCCTATGTCCTGTTTTACTAAGTATTTTGATCCGAGATGAATGAAGAAAAGTCAGACATTTCTGCCCTTAGGTTCAGATTTGGTGTTTGCTGTTGGTGACCCTTATTCATATGCCACATATCATTGTGTGAGTGACTTAATGTTCCACTACCTAGTGACTCATAAATCATATAAATACAAAAAAATACAGCTGAAGTCAATCAAGTGACAGTGAGTTTATGTTTTTATACAGTTAAAGCAAGAAGTAGATCAGCCAAGAGCCTTGACGAGGAATTTGAGGTGATGGAGTCTCGGAAGAAGAGTGCAGCTCCCTCTAACGTAAAGTTCGAGGATGATGCTACAGATGCTGGCGGTGATGTCTCCCCCACGGCCATCGCCATGTTTGAAAGACTAGCACAGTATGTAAATTTCATGCCTGGTACCAGGTATATAATTTTTTTTCTGAATGATTTTTCTTCATTCATAAGTAAAAAATGAAAACTTAAGGAAATCTATCACTCCAGTAATGTTATATTATGGAGAATTTAATTGAAGAACTTCTGCTATACATAATGTATTAGCTTGTGAGAAATGAAAGAAAGCGGAATCATTTTTAAATGAACTTTGTCATTTGCCTCTTTTTGTCCAATTAACTATTTGCAGTATAAAGAGGTTTGGCAGTACATTTATTGATACATAATACAGAGGATATAAATTTTGATGCATATGATTTCAGTTCTGCGGGTAAACGTTCATCACGAGGGACACGAACGCCCGTGTCCAGCGCACCTTTGTCCCGCCAATACACCATAGCTACCACCAACCCCAATGCCGAGCTGCTGTCCATGATGAAGAGTCCGTGTCCTGTGGCTATTCGTCAAGCTATGCTCGGACTGGACCGAACCTTGTGTCGTTGTAGTCGTCATATCGTACCGCAGATTATGGACCTGGAGTACGACACGTTTATCCAGACGGAAGTGCCGGACACCCAGATCGTAGTCATTGAAGTGATATCCTCTATGTAAGTCATGCCTTGTTGCAAGTTCATGTGTCTTTAGATCAGTCACCCCAGAAGGCACATTTGGACACTCTCAATTCAATTGTGGAAATAGTTCATTGTGAAATTTCAGGGATGAATGAGTTAACATGATTATGATGCTGCTTCAAATTTCATCATAATACTTTGCTTCAAATTGGCATGATCATTACCAGCCTAATTGACTCCAATGATCTTTTTTATGAACACAAAAAACATTCAATATGTAATGTATTGTAATATAAAATGGCGTAGTTGTGCAGTTATGAAATAGCTGCACAGTGTTTTAAAAAAACTTCAGTTGTCTACTACATTTGCTTTTTGCATGGTCCGTCATGGATCAATAACATGTAGGTTTTTTTCATTTATATATAATAAAATTCAGGACGGCATTCTTTATAACAGGGTACTTAAACAGATAACTACCGTATAAATGCATTCCTCTTTTATTTATCAGGTTAATTTTGAAAGATAAGAAGGTTAATTTTGAAGTATAAGAAGCCTAGGTTAATTTTGAAGTATTTTAGATAAATTGTGTGATTTATTATGAATACATCTGGACATGATTAATTTACATCTAGACTTGTTTAAAAGGCATTTTCGAAAGTTATTCCATTAATTTGTAAATGTTGCACCTTACTGAGCAGTCATATTTGACAATACATAGTTAATGTGCACAGATTCCCTTACTCCACTGCCGCGGAGAAGATGGTGGAGGAGATCTATATGAGTTGTAATAGGAACCGTACCAAGCCCTGTGTTCAGTGTCGAGGAGACATGTTCAGGCTCCTACAGTATGACATCACAACTGCTGCTGAAGGATCTGACCACACACAACCTCTTCTTCTCACACGGCACAACGTTGTCCCCGGCATGTTCCTGGTAAGTCACGCCCAACCTCACCTCCTAACCCACATAACATTGTCCCCGGCATGTTACTGGTAGGTAACGCCCAACCTCACCTCTAAACCCAACACAACGTTGTCCCTGGCATGTTTCTGGTTAGTCACGCCCAACCTCACCTCCAAACCCACACAACATTGTCCCCGGCATGTTCCTGGTAAGTCACGCCCAACCTCACCTCCAAACCCACACAACGTTGTCCCTGGCATGTTTCTGGTTAGTCACGCCCAACCTCACCTCCAAACCCACACAACATTGTCCCCGGCATGTTCCTGGTAAGTCACGCCCAACCTCACCTCCAAAACCCACATAACATTGTCCCCGGCTTTTCATGGTAGGTAACGCCCAACCTCACCTCTAAACCCAACACAACGTTGTACCCAGCATGTTCCTGTTAAGTTACGCCCAACCTCACCTCCAAACACCACACAATGTTGTCCCCGGCATGTTCCTGGTAAGTTATGCCCAACCTCACCTCTAAACCCCACACAATGTTGTCCCTGACATGTTCCTAGTAAGTCACACCCAACATCACATCCAAACCCCACACAACGTTGTACCTGCCATGTTTCTGGTAAGTCACGCCCAGCCTTACCTCCAAACACCACCCAACGTTGTACCTGCCATGTTCCGGGTAAGTTACGCCCAACCTCACCTCTAAACCCCACACAATGTTGTCCCTGACATGTTCCTAGTAAGTCACACCCAACATCACCTCCAAACCCCACACAACGTTGTACCTGCCATGTTTCTGGTAAGTCACGCCCAGCCTTACCTCCAAACACCACCCAACGTTGTACCTGCCATGTTCCGGGTAAGTCACGCCCAACCTCACCTCCAAACCACCCAACACAACGTTGTCCCTGGCATGTTCCTGGTTAAGTCACACCCAGCCTTACCTCCAAACACCACACAATGTTGTCTCCAGCATGTTTCTTATAACACCCAGCCTTACCTCAAAAAGACTTTGCTATCATGGAAACAAAATTTCAGCCCCGGTACCTGAAATTCAATACCTGACCTACATGTTTATTATAGAGCTTTAATAGATTGAATTGTTTTTGTATTACAGATGTACCTTGGAGGAAAGCTGCTTTTCTGTGATCATATTTTCAACGGTTATGGAAATGCGAGAAAAGACTTCAGGAAACAGATTATGAAGTCCAGGGTTCAAGCAATGCAAGGTTATTCTCTACCCAGGGATTTTAGATTCAGGTAATTTATATCATTTGATTTTTAAAATCATAGTAATGTATTAATTGTCTAAAGATGGAAATTCAGGGCACATTACCATTCGTTACGATCATCCTTCATCCATCGCCATGCATCTTTCGTACTCCATCGTGCATCAACTTGTAAATACTATTGCTTGAGATTTTGTTGAAGCTTGATATGCAGCCTTCTATCAATAAGAACTTGAAGGAAGTTGACAATGGGACTGACTTTTCTTTAACTTACAGAGTTATTGCCCTTTGCATTTGTTTTTACCATTGGACCTTTTGAATTTGATAACTTGAGTAAATATCAACAAATTATGATGAAACTTGATATGCAGCCTGTGAATAAGATCTATAACAAGATTTTACAATAGATCCAATTTAAACTTTACTTACAGAGTTGTAGAACTTTGCATTTTTTATTACCATGAGACCTTATGAACAAAATTACTTGAATAAATATGAAGATTTGAGGTTGAACTTGGTTTGCAGCCCTATACCAAAAAAGTTTTACAATCGGACTGATTTGATTGTAACTTGTGAAGTTATGCTCTTTGAAGTTTTCATGCATGACATTAGACATATATTATACATACTGAGTCATATGAAAACTGGTGTCTTCGCAAATTATGCTTGATGAACAGTAGTCATGTAATTCATATGCTAACATTCTCTATTTGCTATTGTAGTCCATCTCGGGGTCGTAGTGGGATGCGTTCAGCGTGGGGCGGAGAAATAGGCGGAGCAGGCGTGGACAAGTTTGGTCACCCAGGAACAGGAACATCACTGGACAGTTCACTGGTGCCAATCAAACGACCTGGCTCTTCGTCTGACAGCGGCAAGGACATGCTAGACCAAGTCAAGTGAGTTCATACGTACCAATAACTACCTCCGGACATTGGGGGTCTGAAGGGGTCTGTAGGGGTCTGAAGGGGTCTGTAGGGGTCTGTAGAAGTCTGTAGGGATCTGGAGGGATCTGAAGGGCTCTGTAGGGGTCTGTAGGGGTCTGTAGGGGCCTGAAGGGCTCTGTAGGGGTCTGTAGGGGTCTGTAGAAGTCTGTAGGGGTCTGAAGGGGTCTGTAGGGGTCTGTAGAAGTCTGTAGGGGTCTGTAGGGGTCGCTAGAAGTCTGTAGGGGTCTGAAGGGGTCTGTAGGAGTCTGTAGAAGTCTGTAGGGGTCTGAAGAGGTCTGTAGGGGTCTGTAGAAGTCTGTAGGGGTCTGTAGAGGACTGTAGGGGTCTGTAGAAGTCTGTAGGGATATGAAGGGGTCTGTATGGGTCTGTAGGGGTCTGTAGAAGTCTGTAGGGGTCTGAAGGGGTCTGTAGGGGTTTGTAGAAGTCTGTAGGGGTCTGAAGGGGTCTGTAGGGGTCTGAAGGTTTGTAGAGGCGTCAAGGATATGATAGACTAAGTGAGTTCACACTACCGGTACCTATCTGTAGATTGGAGGGGTCTGTAGGGGTCTGTAGGGGTCTGTAGGGTGTTGTAGGGTGTTGTAGGGGTCTGTAGGGGCAATAAAGACATCATAAACCATGTCAAGCAAGTTCATAAGTTATATATCAGCAACTATCTCCAGACGCTGGGATCTGTAAGGGTCTTTAGGGGTCTGTAGGGGTCTGTAGGGTGTTGTAGAGGTCTGTAGGGGTCTGTAGGGGTCTGTAGGGTGTTGTAGGGGCAATAAAGACATCATAAACCATGTCAAGCAAGTTCATAAGTTATATATCAGCAACTATCTCCAGACGCTGGGATCTGTAAGGGTCTTTAGAGATCTGTAGGGACGTTATGGATATTATAGACCAAGTCAAGCAAGTTCATACGTACCAGTAAGTACCTCTGGACGCTAGGGGTCTTTATGGGTGTCAAGGATATGATAGACCAAGTCAAATGATTTCCTACGTACCACTAAGTACCTCTGGACGCTAGGGGTCTTTATGGGTGTCAAGGATATGATAGACCAAGTCAAGTGATTTCCTACGTACCACTAAGTACCTCTGGACGCTAGGGGTCTTTAGGGGTGGCAAGGATATGATAGACCAAGTCAAGTGATTTCCTACGTACCACTAAGTACCTCTGGACGCTAGGGGTCTTTAGGGGTGGCAAGGATATGATAGACCCAAGTCAAGTGAGTTCATACATACCAGCGTAACTACCTCCCAATACTGGGGTCTGTAGTGGTTTATAGGAGAATTTAGGGGTCAGTAGGGATGGTAAGGGCATGATGAACCATAATTAGCCGAGTAAGAACATCCCTACCAGTAACTACATCCCAGTTCCAGGGGTCTGTAGGGGTCATCAAGGAACCCAAATCATGGTCGGGGAAAGGGCAGTGATCAATTTACAATTTATTTCCATGGGTCCTTTTTGTAAATATTGCAGAAAACTATGGGTCCCACAATGTTAAATTGAAATATTTCCATAATTTCTACGAGTCCTTTTATAGTTGTATGAGTACTTGACCCGGGACTCGCACGTAGATTGATCACTGAAAGGGTTGAGTAAAAATTGTCAATACTGAATTTTTGGATGAGATGCGATGGAGTCTACTTAAGATTTAGTTTTAGATTACATAATTCCAAAAACCTTACTTAGTTTGAAGTTTTAAAATAAGATGAAGGGTCTTATGGGGTCGGAAAAAAAGTTCATAGTTTTACGACAAGACACAGTTCTGATGGGGTTGACCAAGTGGAGGCTTGTAATAATGCAAAAAGTGTCAAAAATGAGGAGAATAGGGCTAGACTTAGTCCAGTATTACTTCAAACTGACTCGCTGTTTAATGAGTAACGTGTGGTATATGTGATACTTACCTTGTCAATTTACCTGTAATAAACCGGTATTGTTTAGCTGTAATAAGCCCGTAGACTAGTCCTTGGAAAATAGCTAAACAAAGTACAAATTCAATATGTTTCTGTTTGCTATTAAAAACAGTGGTGTGAATGCTGAATTTGGGCTTATTACATGTAAAACCAAGAAGTAACGATATGTGATACTAGGGTGTTGGCCGAGCAGTAACCATATGTGATACTAGGGTGTGTGGGGACTAGTGATGGAATGGTGGGAGAGTTTTGTAACACATGTTATAATTACTGGTTATAGATTGGTATATTGTACACAGAAGAGACTGACTTAGTTGCTGTCCTACAACATCACATGGAATCACAATCACTTTGTTATTTTTTCTCTGACATGCATTTGCTATTCATCCCAATAATATGATCATGCATAAGTTACATGTGTTACATTTTGGGATTGCAACACGATCCGTACTGAAATTAGGTCTCGTTTTTGAAATGTGAGAAACCTGCATCACCAGTAAGCGGTGTGCAGGGCATTGTCATTAGGTCATTGTTACCTTGATCCAAAGGTCAAAAGTCAAATGTGTGCAAATATTTCTGGAACATCTTTTCCAACCCGGGCAATAATTTTTGAACCTTTCAAGATATGTCAATGAAATTTCAAATAAACAGCACCACCCATAGAATGTTTATACTACAAACTGTAATTACTGTAGTCATTTTGAATTTGACCTGAAGGTCAAAGGTTAACTAAGTACAGTATTTTGGGGAAAATATCACTCAGGGCTGTTTCCTTTATAAAACTGTGAAAGGGGAGACATATGCTTTTGCTCACAAAGATAAACTTCTATCTAGTTCATAACCTACATATTAGTTTATTTTCAAAAATTTAGGAGATAAATATCTAGGTTTATCTGTTATATAATTTCATTTTTAAAATCAGATCAGTGTATATTGAGGAAGTTTTAAGATAATTACTTCCCGTAATATCTTTCATGTGATTTATAAAACCAATGACATGCAAGCTCCTTATTGAGTTCACCTGTGCGCCTACTTGACATACGTTATCATTGATTTCTTGTGGAAGGGAGCTGAAGTCTCAGAGCGATTTTTTTGCAGCGATACAACATCAAGATAAGCCAGGAGATCATTACCTGTATTGATCTATTGTTTACATGGTTCTTGAACAATATTGGTTTATTTTCAGGAATTTTTTACTACATTTGCTTTGTTGTCATGGTCTTATGTTTTATACATTACCTACATAATACAGGAGAATCAGAAGATATGTATTTCTCAGGCAATAAGCCCATGCTCGGTAATAAGCCCACCCCCCACTATTGATCTCCCCATACGCTTTGGGAGGATATGGTATGGAATTTTAAGATTCCTGGCGATTAGTTATAAATCATCAAAAAAACTGTTTCAAAGAAAAAAGAAAAAAAATACATGAATATAATATTAAATGTCCCGTGGGAACAGCTAGAAACAGTACAAATCTTCAGTGTTACTTAACAAGGAAATTCTTTCAGGTCATAAAAATTTTTACATAAAGAGTTGGGTCGTTTATGGTGCTTTAGAAAATATCATCATATAAACTTTATGATAAAATATTGATGGTGAGAAATTGATGCAATAAAGTCATGGAGACAGGAGATATATTATATGTCTTTGATCTTAAATTATCCACATCCAGTCATATTACAAGTACAGTGAAATGTATTTATGTCTGGAATCTAAGGGAGCATGACTATGATATATGACTATAGGATGCATGGCCTAGCTACTCTAGCCTAGATAAGGGGGTTTGGTTTAGGAATATCTTTACGCATGCATAATTTACTGAGGCACTTGTGTCATCCAATATTTTGGTTAGTGTTGCTGGAAAATTTAATGTATTTGTGACTGATAGGGTAAAACTCTCATTCTTGTGTAGATCCGTTCATATTTGGAGCTCAGTACTAAGATATGAATTAGTCTTGGATCATAAATAATGTTTGTTTTAAGTTCTTATTGAAAGTGCACAAACTGAACTGCCATCTTACTGAAAATAATTAAATTATGAGAGGTCCCAGAAATATAAACATTGAATCATTGAAAACAAATATTTATTATAATACAAAATATACATGAAAAATCAACCAGGATCCTGAAATAGTCATAATATCATAATAATGTGTCATGAAAAATCAATGTGCCAGTGAAGTAATGCATTCCACATTTCATTGTAAGATTTAGAAACAAGTGCTACTTTCTTTAGAATTAATCTTCTCTTTTGGATACATATTCTAGAAAAAGATTTTCAATGATGCTTAAAATACTAGTACCAACCTAGTTTCCTATGTAGATATAGTATTTTATCCACCTTTTGACCTCATTCTCTTTGTACACTGTGATCAAATTGCCACCCTTGTTATTTCATGGATCCATCACTGCTTCCCACAGCTTCAGTCAAACATTCCCAGTATCCCTCGTAGCATTGGTCACAATAAAAATAGCACCTGCCTTCCCTTCCTCCCTGCTTTCCACAAAGACGTTCCTATACACCTGCTGGCGCTAGTTTCTTGAATGTTCCTTAACTTAAAAATTCTTTCACTTAAAAACCTCCATAGGAAAGCATTACAGAAGTTAAGGGAACAATCTTCAGTTTAGAAGCTTCTGTAATGCTTTCCTATGGTGAATTGTTAGTTAAGGAATTTCTTTAAGTGAATCCTTTCACTCCTGTGTTACTTGAGTAACCTCTCTTATGCATTGATTTCGATGATTCCAATTTGGTATTGAGTGGTGAAAGGGTTTTAAGGAATGCTCATGAAACTGGGGGCTGGTGGCATGGTTTACCATCCCCTCACCGAGTGACTGCTTATTGTAATAACGCTTCATCCTCCAGCCCGTGTCCTCTTCTATTTGTTGGGAATAAGAATTTACATGTTCAAAGTATGTGAATTGAGGGCAGTAACTGACCAAAATTTAAATTCAGATTGGAGGAAAGATTTGCATAGAAACTGGAATTTTTGTTTTATTTTGTAATTCAATCAGACTTGAAAATGATTTCATGGCATATTATTTTGTACTCATGCTGAGACAGAATTACACAGAATGTCTAATAAAATATGTCCCTCATGTCGGAGTTTAATGTATTAAATTTATGCCCCTCATGTTGGAGTTTAATGTATTAAATATATGTCCGTCATGTTGGAGTTTAATGTATTAAATATATGTCCCTCATGTTAGAGTTTAATGTATCGTCTTGCATTAATTGTCCTGTATTGTCCCAGTCACTTCTTGACTTAAATTGTACACATTTCATAGATGGTTGGCAATATTACGTGCAATTGAAAACAGATCCGGATTCCCAGTGTATCTTTACACAGATTATTAAAGTCAAATATTAAATCCGTCAAATTGCTTGTACAGTCATACAGCATAGTAAAGTGCATGACATTTTTGAAACATTGCATGCAACAATTTTACTTTTAAATAATCATGTAGGTATTTGTTTTCTGTATGTTTTTAAGATTGCAGGCATTTTTCTCTGTTGGTAAGCAACTGTGACTGTTGCTATACATATTCTCAGTGATGATAACATTTCTGTTTCTTCCCAACCCAGGGAGATTTATGTTCGCCTCGGACCTTTGCTTAACATGCAACAGCAAACCATCAAGAAGAGGTAAACAGTGGAATGTCCCGTATAAAGTTCACGTTCACACTAGCTTGTGGTTGTCATCACATAACCTCAATATATAACATCTTCTACTTCGTAATATTTTTTTTTTTTTTTTCCTTCTTAAATATCAATATTTTTTTTTTCTAATTTTATGACAAAGTTTTTAAGATTGGTTTTGGGTTTGGGTTTAATATTTTTTCCTTCTTTTTTTTTTAATTTTGGGGAATTTTTGGTGCAACTGCGGAAACAGCAGCTTTTAAAGCTCTTAATTTGTACGAATATAACACATGTAGAATTTATGTTTAATTTGTCAAAAGTGGTTTTATCCAAATTAAATATTTTCAAATCAGTTATTGAAATTGCTATTTATTTTTTTACAAAATTTATTGGCAAAAAAAAATATAACATACATGTTGAATTAAAATTTCAGCTACATTGGAAAATATAAGAGATATGTAAATCGGAAGACGAAAAGGCCGTGGTATTACTGGTCAGAAATAATATATATTCCGTAGTGGTAATAGGCCTAGTCACGGACCATGCATGCTTCACCGTATGAGGATAGGGGCATCAATAGATTAGGGCAGACCTATAGCAGTGTGATGGCACTTTATATCAGTACAGAATGATATTATTTGAATATAAATAAAAAATAATGTACCAAATAAAGAAAAAATAAAAGTTTATTAAAGATTAAAAATAAATAAGAAAATATTCTTGTTAAATAAAAAGGTTAAAAAATATTAACAATAATTAAAAAAATAAATTTTTATGAAATATTTTTTTTAATATTCATTTTATAAAACATGATTCAGTATCTACAAATCTTTATTCAGACACAGTATGATAAGATTCAGATAAGTTGAAATGGAATGGTAGAAGAAGACATGTGTTGCGATCCCTGTGTTGTTGTGTAGTTTAAGCAGGTGTGGCCCTGCTTGTTGTAGGGTATTGAGCAGCAGATGCATGACTGCATACTCTAGCTTAAAGGTATACGTGTATCCCTGGTTTGACAAGGCTATATAGCATGTTTGATTTAACTCACGTTCAGACTGTAGACTGTAGAAGGCTGAATTTTGTGTTCATAAGATTGATTACGTGGATTTTTTCCTTAATGTTTTCATTTTTACAGTAGAGACAATGTACTCATCAATAATATTTATATTTGTTTTTATCTTAAAAAAATTTGTCTGTTTCAATTTGTATTGTTATGAAAAAGTTTGTAATACAAGTGAACATAAAAAAAGTCACTATAACACTGAGCATTATTTTATAATATACGGCCACACATTGCTCAGATTTTACTCCGGCAGTCCCTCCATAGATATCTGTCTGCTGAGGACTCCTTACATATTCACTGTAACACTGTTCCAACAATCCCCACCTTTGTATTACTGTATCTCTCTAGCTTCCTTCACCTGTGTATGTGTCAGTCAGCTTTGTTTTCAGCTTCTCGAAACCCTGTCAGGTTTCATGTATTGCTTGTAAATGCTCAAAAAGATTCCCCAATACTTGTATCATATCTCATTTGCAATATATTTATATATGTCCCTCCCCACATCTGGACATGGCCCTACACACTTCAAGACATGCCCCTCCCCACATGTAGACATTCTACTCCCCACACCTTGACATTCCCCTTCCCACAACTAGACATATTTCTCCTAATATCTGGACATGCAACTCCCCACATTTGGTCATGTCCCTCCCCCATAAAGACGTGTCCCTTCCCACATCTTGACATACCCCTCCCCACATATTGACCTGTCCTTCCCCACATCTTGACATGCCCCTCCCCACATCTTGACATGCCCCTCCCCACCTCTTGACATACCCCTTCCCACCTCTTGATATGCCCCTCCCCACCTCTTGACATGCTTCTCCCCACATCTTGACATGCCCTTTCCCACCTCTTGACATGCCCCTCCCCACCTCTTGACATGCCCTTTCCCACCTCTTGACATGCCCTTTCCCACATCTGGCCATACCCCTACACCTTAAAGACGTGTCCCTCCCCACATCTTGACATGCCCCTCCCCACCTCCTGACATGCCCTTTCCGACCTCTTGACATGCCCCTCCCCACCTCTTGACATGCCCCTCCCCACATCTTGACATGCCCCTCCTCACATCTTGACTTGTCCCTCTCCACATCTTGACATGCCCCTCCCCACATCTTGACATGCCACTCCTCACATCTTGACTTGCCCCTCCTCACATCTTGACTTGTCCCTCCCCACATCTTGACATGCCCCTCCCACATTTTGACTTGCCCCTCCCCACATCTTGACATGCCACTCCCCACATCTTGACATGCCCCTCCCTCATCTTGACTTGTCCCTCTCCACATCTTGGCATGCCCCTCCACACATCTTGACTTGTCCCTCCCCACATCTTGACTTGTCCCTCCCCACATCTTGACATGCCCCTCCCCACATCTTGACATGCCCCTCCTCACATCTTGACTTGTCCCTCCCCACATCTTCATACGCCCCTCCCCACATCTTGACTTGTCCCTCCCCACATCTGGCCATACCCCTACACCTTAAAGACGTGTCCCTCCCCACATCTTGACATGCCCCTCCCCACCTCTTGACATGCCCCTCCCAACCTCTTGACATGCCCCTCCTCACATCTTGACTTGCCCCTCCCCACATCTTGACATGCCACTCCCCACATCTTGACATGCCACTCCCCACATCTTGACAAGCCCCTCCTCACATCTTGACTTGCCCCTCCCCACATCTTGACATGCCCCTCCCCACCTCTTGACATGCCCCTCCTCACATCTTGACATGCCCCTCCTCACATCTTGACTTGCCCCTCCCCACATCTTGACATGCCCCTCCCAACAACTTGACATGCCACTCCCCACATCTTGACAAACCCCTCCTCACATCTTGACATGCCCCTTCCCACCTCTTGACATGCCCCTCCCAACATCTTGACATGCCACTCCCCACATCTTGACATGCCCCTCCTCACATCTTGACGTGTCCCCCCCACCCACATCATGACTTGTCCCTCCCCACATCTGGACACCTCCCCTTAAATACATGCCCATCCCCTTCCCTGTATCTGAACCTGCCCCTTCAACATTTGTCTGTGCTGTATCTATATCTGGCCTGTTCGAGCCTATATGTCACTCTGGCCTGTCCGAGCCTATGTGTCGCTCTGGCCTTTTCTGTTGTACCTGTTTGTGTTCTATATATGGTTTGTGTGCTAGCAGTGTGATGGTTGATCGGAAGCTTTGCTTTGCGAATCTTGACTTATCTCATTTGGTTGATATGGAGAATTTTTAATTTTTACATTTTAACACTTTGCTGAAAAATTTTGTTTATTTCATGGGTAGAATTAGTGAAAGTTAGAACAGTGGTTTGATTAATAATATTTCATTTTTTTTTTTTTTTCTGAATTTCAAATAATAACCACTCAAGTACAATTAACATTATAATAAAAATCTTCCTTTGTTAAATATTACAAAATTTATGCACAATTATTTTCTTTTTGAAAACATAGAAAGTTTATACCTTTCAAATACTAAGTAGCTATAAAGAGATATCATTTTATGATTTTATTTTTTTTAATCTTTACAAGACACGTATTCGTTGTGTTAAAACATTGTCTGCAATTTTAACCATTATACTTGTATATGCAAAGCATGATTAAAACCAGTGCAAGCAATGTAGCTTTGTTACTGTATGTTAAAGCATGCGTTATTTGTGCGTAACCGTGCAGGTGTTTCCATTTGAACAGATCTCGCTTGCACAGTCATCGGCCTTATGTTCCAAATCTTACGACACTACAGGTAATTGGTGGTGATGTTACGCTATATATTGTTTGATGTCTGATTCTGTGTTGGTCAAAGTGCTCTATTGTATATATACATGTTTGATTCTATATGTGGGTTGGTATTCATAATCGCACAATCTGTCTGTCACTTTTTTCCCTAAAAACTGCACTCTAAAAAGAGATTTTTTTTTCTGTTTTTGTTATCATTTTTTTTGTTGAAAATATTTCATGACAGAATTTTTTACTCAGTCCAATATTTGAATTTGAAATTACTTTTTCTTATATTTGAATCTGAAATTACTTTTTTTTGTTATTGTTGGGGGCCCGGTTTTGGGGGGGGGGGGGCAGGTCATGATGTGAGAGGGGATTTTCATATATGTACATTGTATTAGTATTAGATATTTCAGCAGAAACATGTACAATATAATTTTTTTTACACCAAACCTTCAGTATTGAAGAAACCTGTATGTAAACCAGACATTAAGCTTCAAATGTCCTACTGTACATGTTTCTCTGTGAAGTTTTTCCAAGTGTTTTAAAACCCTTTCTTTTCCGTGTGGTGGTAGGTTTCGTTCAGACAGATTTAAGGTGACAGCTAAGTCTGCAGTTATGGTTTGAAAAACTCCCTCATAGGTGATTGGATCAATTCTCCAACCCCCTGCTCCACCCTCCCAGAAATCAACCAAATCCTGCACCGTAGAACTAACGGTTCTTTATACTAAATACTAGGGATCAGTCTGACCAAGTCCATGATTTTTCTGAAGGAGGCCCTAGTCTGTAAAAATACATGTACAGTTGAATCTTGTTCCCTCGAAGTCAGCAGGATCACGATAAAAACTTCAAGCTATCCAAGTATTCGAGTTCGGCTAGTTTGAATACTGAGTGTGAAGTCTGGTTGGTACTGATGAAATACTTCGAATTAAATGGTGTCTTCAAGTTAGAAGAGTTTGAGATAATGAGATTTGACTATTTTCCAATGGTTGATAATGAATTTCCCCATGTAGTCTTATACACAACCTGCTTTTCCTTAGGTGTATAGATAGTACTCTCCTTCTTCTCTCTGATTTCTCTGATAGTATCCATTAATATTAGATAGCAAATTCTTAAAGAAGCTGAATAATCTATATGTATAATCAGCTGCAGTATTTTATTGCAGACTGAAACATAAAATTAATGGAGTGTGTTACTGGTGTATAATCTTCGACCTAATTAAATCTAGATGTCATGTGTGATTTACAGTCATTATAAGCAAGGAAGATCACCATCTACAGTACATGTAAACAATAAGAAAAAGTTGAGTATTAAACAAAATGAGGTAAACGTACCTGTTTAAGTGCACTCAAACTTTAGCGCATAACCAAATTTAAACAAATATATAGACAGTCATGTACAGAAACTTTAATTAGAACATCATTAAATAGCAGAATGTTTTCTGTACGAAAATAGCTAGAATAAGATTACAATTAAAATATGTACCAGGTCTGTATATTTACAGTCAGTTAAAAAGTTTCTTTATTTTGCTTGAAAACCATTTTAAAAGTGCAGGGGAAAGGGGGGTAATTAAAGTTAGCCCAAACTCGTTGTAAAAGGGTATCACAGTATTGTATTATGATGAACAACAAAATTTAATGTGATAAGGTATATGGATGTGAACAATGTAATTAATGACTTGAATGATGGTACAGAAAATTGTTTACATATTTGAATCTTCTTTATTTCTGCTCTGTCTCTCCTTGGTCTGTCAGTCTATCTTTATTCGCTCGATCCTTCTACTGAACTGTTCTGACTTTCTTGTTTCTGTTGATATGTTTCCGCTCTTTCATTCTGATGTTGTGTTTTATTAAGCCATGTAATCTTGTGTAACTGTAAATGCACTGTTATTGTACAACTTTTCGAAAAACCCAGAAAGGTTTTAAGTACACGTGGGCACATTGTAACGCACCAGTTTCCACGTACACTTTGATTTTGTTAATCATCTGACACGTTTAATTGTTAAAACTATGTTTTGTAGCATGTACATGTGTGAAAAAACAGCCGGGATATTTTGTAAAATATCATGTCATATTTAATATGGCAAATTGTCTATGTATGTTTTAATGAAGGTTTATTTTTATTTTTTCAAATATAACGGAGTTGTCTGAAACAAAATATTTTGTGTAAAATATTCTAAATTTAGTGTTATTTTCTCATTGTAGAAAACTGGAGTCCACTAGAGTTATAACTATGAGTTTATCTCCGGGCGGATTCAGTCATGCGAATATTGACGTACGACGTCACCTATCGGCACCAGGAAGGAGAATGCAGGGGACGGTTACGTGACCATGGACGATCACAATAACGTGGGACACTTACATACCTCGGCAGAATACCACAGATCCCTTAGGATCTGGCCCGTCATACGACATAAAACATATCATGAGACAAGATGATGACGTCATCTCCATTACAGTATATATTTATTGACTCAATTGACTGTGATAACCTGTACTACTGATATATTATCCACATATGGTATTATACTAGCCTAGCAGTAATGCTATGTCTGGTAGATGATTTACATACACTTTGATAACTACAAACTCTAAGTGCCAATTAAGAGACTAAAACTTACTTGACCCGGTTAAAAACTAGTGCCTACCCGTAATTAAGACTAAAACAAAACCGGTTATTCTTTTTTCAGAATAGGTCTTTTTAAAATTAAGCAAATTTTGTTTAGATTTTTGTCATTGTTGTGTGGAAAATATATATTCGTTATTGTGGCCTAAATTTACGTGAAAAAAAAAATGTTGATATTGGAAGTACGAATTATCTACAACACATATATTTTTTTCTTCTTTTAATTTATATGGTAAAACTATTTCAAGACTGCTTTAAAACCGATTTACTGAATCTTCGTTTTTGTTTACAAAATTCCTGTGTTTTATAATCATTGCAGCAAAGAATTCAAAACCTTTTCAATTAAAATGAAAAAAATTCAAATGAATAGGGAGATTTTAAAAGTTGCAATTGTTTGCTGCTGGTTATCGTATAACAATCTTATATTGATTTACACTTCAAACTCTTTTTTGTAGATTATTCAGATTTTTTAAATCAGATTTTATATAACCTAAAAATGATCATATCTAAACTATGCATTGCTAACCTCTTTATACACAAGCCATCAATGTCTACTTCACAGAGAAAACCCAATACTGTGGAACCTATTGTTGCAAAAACTGCCAATGTTATTTTCACTCCTCTCATGTAATGCAATAGATTTTAATTCTGTATAGACCATGAATATTTAATTATATAACAAAATGGTTTGATCATCTGCTTCCATTTCAAGGCATTTTGAGAACAGCTCTGAATAATCTGTTCTGAATTTTAGTAAGATATGTTATATTAGTAAATAAATGTATTATGCTCATTAATAACTCATGCTATGTGAAGTATTACTGGTAAATAAGCATGTTTCCTTGTTGAATGATTATGATGCCTGTGTTTGGAAATGAGATATGTAAGCTGTGATAAGGATAAAATTGTAGGTAGACTTAATATAATTGTAGATATAATATTTTATTATATTAAGTGCCGTCAGAATGACTTGTCATATTCAACTGTGATTGATTTCATTATTTTAGTCACTGCTTAAAATGTTCACAACTTTCACACCCTGAACTTGTTCGGAAGATATTGCTTCATCAGTGCATCCATTGTATGCACTGGGAGAACAAATTTATTTTGAAAAGAACAAAATATTTAACTAAATTAAACATACGAAAGAATTTCATTTTTCAGAAAAATTTTAGAAAATCATATTGCTGAAATTTGTTGAGTTTTAAAAGAAAATTGTTCTTAAATAAGCTTCTGTATTAAGGTCCTTATGACAGTCAATTACGGTATGACAGCACTATAATCACTGTTCTGCTAAACCAGTCCTCTAGCTTGGTGCCTCAGCTAGATATTACTTTTACAAACAAAATATGCCAAATAGACGTTGTGTTTAGGTCCGTTACTCTGTTCGTTGTCTGTATTTGATACCGTTAAGTTGTAGATGATAATCATTTAATGATTGTCTATGTTGGATTTGTTTTGTTTGTTACACATTATACAGCCAAATATGTGATAAAATGAAGCTTTACTAGGGATAGTATTATGTCTATGTGTTATGTTGTTTGTGTACGCCAGCTTGTGTGTGCCAAATCATTACCTTTTCTCACCTTGTTACTTCCAACACCATATTTTATCTACACTGTAGAAAAAATAAGGCTTGCTTGAGGGCATGTCCATCTTTAACTTATTCTCCCCCTGAAATTTCATAATGAATTATCCAAACCTTTGAATTGGAAGAGTTCAAGCATATCTTCGGGGTGAATTAGTTAAAAGCCCTTTACCAAATTATGAATATTTATAATGTAGATCTACTTAAATCTGGATAACAAGGAATCATTAAATACAATTTATTATAATTTGGATTGTTTTATTTATTGAAATTCAGATTTTTAATTTCATTTTGTACATGTTATTTTTATTTTGGGGTATGTTGAGGAAAATATTTGCCAGGCGGCCAAGACCAGTGAGCTTAGATTTGTGGAAACCTATAATGGCCAAGCTCTAGGGCTCACCTGTCTGCTGACTGTTGAATATTGAATAACAATGTCACTGTATTGGTGATAATGTTAACAAAATATGTTGCTGCCTAGTACTTCCTCTTGTATTACTATGAAATCATTATTTTTTGCGGGACCTTAATTTTCTGGTTTTCGCGACAAAATAACACTTCATAGGTACTTGCTTCTTGGATAAAGAGTACCCTCTAAAACAAGGAATTGCTGTAAGACCTGTGAATTTGTGAATGAAGATTACCCATGGCTTCAGAAGTTAAAAACTCGTTGATCTTTATATTGATATATGTTTAGATTCTCAACACATCTTTGTAAGCACATACGTCTGAGTTGTGTGCATGTGTGTAAGAGTTAGGGGTGTATGTGAGTGTGTAAGCCAGACAATTGCTTATACAGACAGTGGAAGGAAATTCAGTATTGAGAATGTTGGCTAAATAAGCAGTTGCAATGGCCAGAAGATATCTTACCTACAACTACAAGAAGGGTGGTTGGTTGTTTTCCTAATCTACTGTATCGTTCCACTCAGTGCCTTGTAAAACAACTTTTGCACCATCATAAATAAATGATATTCAAGTAATGACTACTTTATCTTGTTATTGTGTTGGAAGGGTTATTTTTTTTGTAAAGAAAGATAATTAGAGCTGGCAGATTCGAAGAGGACATGAACAAGAGGCCCAGAGGGCCTGTATCGCTCACCTGGATACATTGGTATCTAGGTCATCATGCTAAAATATTTTCCAAAAAAATCCCATGGACAGGGACAGTCCTGAAGACAAATCCTTGGACATATCTGAATAAATTAAAGTTTGGTTAATGGGTGAGTTTCTCAACTATTTTTCAAGTTCAACTGAGAAACTGGGTCCCTAAGGGCTGTGACCAGACCTTGACATCAATGCTAATATCATGATAGCATTTGTCTCTTTATGCCCAGCAATTGTATAGTATTTGGTTAAGAAGTCTACAAGGGCATGATAGATCCTGGGATCTATATCAGGTTGTGACCGTCTCTTAATGCCCAGCAATTGTATATATAGCTTTGGGTGGGGATCTCAACTGTTAAAAAGTTATTATTCAGAAATTGATTCTGCAAGGGCGGGACTCACCCCGGGACCAGTCATAATATCATGATTATGTTAGTCTCTTTATGCCAAGCGATGGTATATATTGTAATGTTATAAAGTGGGGATCACAGCCAAAAACAAGTAAAACAAGCAGCGATTTAATAGTCTTTTCCTGTATTTCCCCTATTGGGCCTCGCCCCTCCAGCCCCAGTGGGGTCAGAAGCACCATCCATACAAAATCTGTTCCGCTCCTCAAAAGGATGTTTCTGACCAAATTTGGTTCAAATCTATTCAGTACTTTATGACAAGTAGGCATTTAAAATGCTTTTCCTCTATTTCCCCTATTGGGCTCCGGCCCCAGGGGGGAGCAGAAACACCATTTATACAAAATCTGTTCCCCTCCTCCAAAGGATGTTTCTGACCAATTTTAGTTAAAAACAATTCTGTACTTTATGACTAGCAGGGATTTAAAAGTCGTCCTCTATTACCCCTATTCGGCCCACCCCTTCAGCCCCAGGGCAGTCGGAAGCACCATTTATACAAAATATGTTCCCCTCCTCCAAAAATGAATCCCCTTTACTCAAGGTTCCTTCAGACCAAATTTGGACAATATCCTGTCATTCCTACAGAAGAAAATCTGGCGTCAGGACTAGTCCGAGTTTGCTCATTTCTGGTTTGGACAGACATTTATCTGTCAAAATGTCCAAGTCTGGTGTTAGAAAACAAAATACCCTGCACCCAAGGATGTATCTGGCCAAATTTGGTTAAATTCCGGTGTGTGATTCAGGACTAGTAGGGATTTAAGTAGTTGACAGACAGACGACGGACGCCGCACCATGGCATAAGCTCACCGGCCCTTCGGGCCAGGTGAGCAAAAAAAACACTTTTTAAATACAAGCAAGTCAGAATTATTGATTAACTGTATAGAAAACAAAATATTGATAATAATTTGAAAAACGTTGGTTTTATTATTTATTTTTATAAACTAGTGTTTTGTATAAACAAAATAAAGAACATAACAATCCAGCTTCTAAGTCCATTACTAGCCCGAGTTTCCTCAGGTCCCACACAAAATATTAATATGCATCAGTCAAAGGAGCTAGACACACTGGCAAAATGTATCAAATCTTATGTAGGGACCAGAAAGACTCAACATATACTGTAAAATAATCTGTCTTCAGGACCAGAGTAACGAAATATGTACTGTAAAATAAAATCTAGCATCAGGACGATAGGAACCCGACATACTGTCAAAAATCTGGCGTCAGGACTAGTCCGAATTTGGCCCGACATCACATCTGGTTCGGACAGACATTTATCTGTCAAAATGTCCAAGTCTGGTGCTAGTGCCAGAGGAAATAAGACCAGCATATACATTTGTACCGTAAAAAAATATGTCGTCAGGACGAGAGGAACCCGTCACACTGTCAAAAGTCTGTCGTAAGTACCAGGGGGACCGACATACTGTCAAAAGTCTGGTGTTGGGACCAAAGAGACGCAACATATACTGTAAAATGTCATCAGGACCAGAGGGACCCTGCTCATAGAAACTATGTACAGTCAAAAGTCTGGAGCCAGGACTAGAGGGATATTCTGTCTAAACTCTGGGGTCAAAACAAGAGGGATATTCTGTCAAAACTCTGGGGTTAGAACAAGAGGGATATTCTGTCAAAACCCTGGGGTCAGAACAAGAGGGATATTCTGTCCAAACTCTGGAGTCGGGACTCAAAATTAAGTGGATGATAGTTTTGATAAGACATAGAATGATGCTTGTTCTCTTTCGTGAACATGTTTTTAAAAAAATCAGTTTTCAGTGAAGCGAATAACTCTTTATGCAACATTCTGAATAGGGATGAGACGCCAACATAGGCTCGGCTATCTTTTTTTTACTCACACGACAATAACAATCCAGCTTCTAGGTCCATTACTAGCCCGAGTTTCCTCGGGTCCCACACAAAATATTAATATGCATCAGTCAAAGGAGCTAGACACACTGGCAAAATGTATCAATTCTGGTGTATGGACCAGAAAGACCCAACACATACTGTAAAAAAATCTCTGTCATCAGGACCAGAGTGACCCAACACATACTGTAAAATAATCTGTCTTCAGGACCAGAGTGACCCAACATATACTGTAAAATAATCTGTCTTCAGGACAGTATTCGTGAACATGTTTTGAAAAAAATCAGTTTGCAGTGAGGCGAATAACTCTTTATCCAGCATACTGAATAGGGATGAGACGCCAACATAGGCTCGGACATCTTTTTTTTACTCGCACCGCAATAACAATTTCAGCTTTAAATAGAAGAACTATTAAAAAAAAACAATCGCAAAGTATTGTTTTAAGTTAAACATACAGCTATGTTAGTCATAATTACCAGGAAACAGTAAAGATGTATGTAGATCTATAATTGTTAAATGACATTTGTTTTAGATTATAAATCCTGTAAAATAGTCAATATATATTTTCAAAATACATTTGCGAGGATTTCTTTTTAAAGTCAATTCAGCACGGTTGTTAAATACCACAAATTATGCACCTATTCTAAATAGTGAGTCCTAACACGATTGTAAAAACACGCATTTTACACGATTGTAAAAACACGCATTTTACACTATTGTAAAAACACGCATTTTACACGATTGTAAAAACACGCATTTTACACGATTATAAAAAACACGTTTTTTTTAATACGGCGAGTCCTAACACGATTGTAAAAACACGAATTATAACAGGATGAGACCTAACACGATTGTAAAAACACGCATTTTTTATACGGCGAGTCCTACTAACACGACTGATTTTTAATACGGTATGTCCTAACACGATTGTAAAATCACGCACATTTTAATATGAGGAGTCCTTACACGATTGTAGAAACACGCACATTTTAAACACTTTCACTCTTGCATTTTTCATGACGCCTATTCCAACCTTTGAATTGGAAGAGTTCAAATTTAATGAGCCTTCAGGTTTGATTGAGTTAATACGGTGACTCCTCACAAAAATGTAACGTTATGCATTTTGCATAGCTCTGAGAAATTATGCTTCGATTCTCCGAATTTTTATTACTGCTTTCGACAAAGAAAATGACTGCGTGTCGGTGAGGTTGACCGGTAGAACGACGGCCATATCTTCGAAATGACCATTCAAGTTCTTGATGATGGTCGAGCAGTTTTCATTATACCACCAAGGCCCGCTATGCGAGGCACATAAAACCGATGACCAAACATCGTCGTATATTGTGAAAAATGCCGCATTGTTGGATTCGTATAAACCAAGAAACGACTGGGTCATGTTGTGACTGCATGTGAAGTCCTTGGATACTGCCATCGTGTAGGCGGTAGATTCGTTGTAGATCCGGAATTTCCGATGTCGCAAGGTGAAAGTTTCTTTTCCATAAAGAAGGTCAATTAGTACCTCATTATCGGTCTGAGTTAAAAAGTGAATATTATCCAATCCAACCCAGTAGTCATCGTGTATTCTTCCAAATCCGTTTTTGTAGTTATCCCAAGATTGCGTTAGAAAATCTATGGTTTTGTATTTTCTCCTGTGTATGATAGTCCAGCCGTTCCTGCACCACACCTCCATGCTATTCACTCCGTTTGGTCTGACGCTATATTCACCGCCATCCTCTAACCCACCCTCGTACACGCTCCTGCAGTCTGGCAAAAATACAGTTCGAAAGATGAATACAAATATGACGTAACACACACATGCTGCACCTTTTAAATTTAGTAATAGATACAGTATGCCGCAAAATGAATTAATCTGCACCATACAGCTGTTTCGCCCTTCTAGGACCCTTCAGTGATGCTAGGGGCAAAAAGGTGGAAATCCAAAATTTCTAAACTAATGTAGAAACATACTTATGCATGTTTGTATTTGCAATTACGTGTTCGAGTTGGCGGTTGAGGCCTCTGATTGGTCGAAATTTAGATGCTTACCTGTTTTTATACAGAACTAGACAGTGCTTGAGATGTGTACATATATATTCATCTACTACATTTCTACACAATGATTATTGAGACAGCATCATCAATAGTTTCCATTCCACCTGAATAAATTGTTCTTCTAAAAGACAAATGCCGATTGTTACGAATAATTGAAAAAAATCAAACACTGTCTAGTTTTGTATAAAAGTAGTTGAGCATTTGAATTTTGACAAATTAAAGGCATCAACCGCCATCTTGAACTCGCAATTGCAAAACGAAAAGGTGTTGAGACCGTATTTAAAACAAGCTACAGCTACCCATACACTTCTACCCCTGCCTTTCTTGAGAATTCATAAACTTCAACCTGAGACTCTCAGTACCACTATCGTTGGGCGCTAATGTAATATAACTGGAAAACACATCACTGCCGTGTGCCCCGACCAGGAATCGAACCCGGATCTCCAGTGTAATAAGCTATAGCTCTAACAACTACTAGCGTTCTTTACGGTCTAGAAGAGTTTTACCTCTAGCTCTAACACTAGGGAGTCCTAAGCAGATCCTATTTCTACCTGTTAAAATAGCTAATCATGATCTCACTAACTATATTCTGTCAGCATACTCCCAGTCAAAGCCTTAATAGATCACTTACAATTTTGGAGTTATTTAACGACTAATCAATACAAATAGAGAGAAGAAGCTTTCATACAGACAACTCGGAACTAAAATCCTAAGCTCTCAGAGCTGCTTTGTAGAAATTAAACATTTATTATCTAACACCACGCTACATATGAACTTTAAAAAAACCTTTTCGTTCTCGACATCCAAACGTTTACATAAAAATGGAAACGTCAAGTAAACTCAATATATTATTACAGATAATTACTGGAAGGACAAGATAGGTCTCCTCGCTAGAGCATAAATATCCCTGGACCATCTAGCTACTGATGCCAGGACGTCACAGCTTGCTCCTGGATACAATACCGGGGAAAGCCATGTTACTCGACTTTACACAACGCTGAAACTTGCTAGTGAAACCCATATATTGCAAAGTAGCAGCGAATAATTCAACCAAGACAAGATAAAGGAACTTGTTTACTTTGAGACAGCTGACATCAACTGTGACACGGTCAACCGGTCATCTGAGACAGCTGATATCAACTGTGACACGGTCAACTACAGTTATCTGAGACAGCTGATATCAACAGTGACACGGTCAGCCGGTCATCTGAGACAGCTGACATCAACAGTGACACGGTCAACTACAGTTATCTGAGACAGCTGATATCAACAGTGACACGGTCAGCCGGTCATCTGAGACAGCTGATTTCAACAGTGACACGGTCAACTACAGTTATCTGAGACAACTGAGATCAACAGTGACACGGTCAACCACAGTCATCTGAGACAGCTGATATCAACAGTGACACGGTCAAAATGATCTGATTATTTTTCAGCTAATAATTCTCGGATTAAAAAAATACATGGGTATTTCAAGCGTGATCTATTCAGGTAAAGATACAAAAGAAAAACAGTATGATTTCATGTACGGCTGTATGAAGTTTAAGTTTCATTAAAATGTGACATGGAATGATAATACCAAATATTGTATTTAATAACATTAATTGTTATTGCTTGAAACATAATTTGTTAAACGATACAATCCCACTGAATGATGTATTAAAGCACTATTTTTGTCGGGGTTACTGAAAACATTTGGCTACTACGCAGTTTTAGAATCAACAAACCCAACACAACGGTACAATCCATTGGGTATTGTGACCAAAGGTCGTCGACCCAACCAGACTTTCAGACTTTTGCGATGTATATTAGTGTGATGGAGTCGAAAGTGTGTTTGTGTAATTTGCAAAATAGTTATCCAATAAACGCCGCTTTGCTAAACTGTTAAAGGTTTCGAACAAGAAATGTTTGCATCTGAACTTTACATACCGGTTACACAGGCCGTCCTGCTTTTAAGGTAGGTTGTATATTGCGGACATGCGCACAGACCATCCTGGCACACGGAGTGGGGCACGGTAGCACAATCCTGATTTCTAGTACATGTTCCGTTGGTCAATACTGCGAAGGAGGAAAAAACATTCATATGCACAAGATTTAATATATTTTACAAATCCTCTCTTCATGGTGTACAGAATGGAAGGCGATTCAAAACAGACATGAAAACTTGCTGCAGCTTCATATAGATCTAAAGCATAAGGAGTTAAGCGTTACATGTTTTATGGGTTTGCAGGGGCGTAGCTGCCATGTAAGCACATAAGCCCGTGCTTATATTCTTAAAAGTCCACTGACATTGTTACTCCCTTTTTTCGACTGGTCAGATTAACATATTAGGCTGCAGACAATTTGTTAGCTATAAATACTTCAAATTCAATTTTATTTCATTCCGAATGCAATAGCATATATCATTACAATACACATACATATTAAAACATATATAATTGTGCAAGATGTCGGAGACCGCAGCCAACACAATTCAAATAATATTTATAATACAGCTCACTACGACAATATAGGTAATGGCTTTATCGTGAGAAAATTCGTATACAACTGAATACCAAACAACATCCAAACATAAGCATCAGTTTGAAACTACCTTCCCTTAGGCCGACTTGTCTTATTAGGTTTTAGTGATAGATATCAGCTGCTGATGAACAAATTTATGGCACAGGGAAAGGAGAGGTGCAGGTGGATGAAGACTATGGGCAAGTTTTATGGTCGCCATCTTGGTTTTATGGGACATTTTCTGTATGTTTAAGTGATATGAAGATGGACGTTTTTGAGTATGCTCATTAGTGTTCTCCCTTGTTTTTATTGACAATGAAGACTCGTTTCTCATTTTGAGAACCTGATGTTTGCTTGGGTGTGACCAATATTTACATGGCAGTTGTCGCTTTGGTACTCTCTGTTTTTTTAGTAAATCTGTATTAGATTTAATATAAAAAATGACCCTTTTATTATTCTAAGATTAATAAAAGAAGGGACAATTTTTACTACATTTCGGTTCAGACAAATTGTCAGCAAATACAATTATTAATGAGCCCGGCCAAAATTCCTAAAGTTAAATATCTCCATAGGAAAGCATTACAGAAATTAAGGAAAATTCCTTGAACCTAAGATTTTCCCGTTAATTCTTTAATGCTTTTCTATGTAGATTTTTAAGTTAAGGAACTTTCGTGAAACTAGGCCAGTCGTATTATTCAAAATTATGCTTAAGAACACAAGCATGAGCTCTTACTTCCTGAGTCCTGCACAGAACATATATACTTATAAACAGAGACGTATGTATATCAAAGATGGTTTTACGTGTAAATGTCTCTGGTTTTACTTACTGACGAGTTAATGACATAAGAAAGGTATGGATAATGATTTTGTTTCCATACATCATGGAAATAAAACATATCGTATTCCATTTTCGGATTAATAATTTGTATAATGATAGGCCAGACAATGATGATTTCAACAAGTCCAAAACAATGGCACCATTTGATTTCCAAATGTGACCCCCTCCCCCCGAAGTACCCCCTCCCCAAAATTGAAAACGTCGCGGGGCTTGCACAACAAAATACCTCCAGCTACGCCCCTGGTTTGCAGTGACTTTATGCAAAATGGCGGAAAGCTATTGGCGTCACATCTTCGGAAACCCACGGTACACTTCTCTGACGATGCAAACGGCAGAGAAGTGTACCGTGGGTTTCCGAAGATGTTGGCGTCAAAGCATAGACTCAATCTAACTTGAACAGCGAAAACAAATGCAAAGACGGACGTCAATCTCGTGGATATGAAGGAAGAACAGTGGCTATATGAAGATGAACTTTGAAACTTGGTGACAACAACTTTGAAATATAGATGTAACAAATTCTCATATCCTGTCGGTCGATATTTTACTAGTGCTTAGCTCTTACCTCATAACCCGACAAAAATACGAACTATTCCTTTCATCAGCAGTATTTCGCTGTGAATACAATGGTCTGGTGAGCAGGTAGCATTGGTTGACATCACACAATTGTCTCGTTCACGCAAAATTTGCATGACCCAATCTAAAATATGTCATCTTCTATGTGGAGTGAGATACCATGGTAACACAAGATATTGGGATATCGGTTGTTGGATAATTTAATATGGTTCGGTATTCCAGACGTATTTTGTTTGGGGGCAGCAAGTACAATTTTATGCCCTATCTGCAGGGCCATTATTGAGTGAATATACGTTAACACTTTAAATACAGCATTAAGACATCACAACACAACGAAGGAGCTGTTCCTTTATCCATACCGTATGGTATAAGAAGATTTGGCGAACCGTAAAGATATTTTTTAACACCGAGTACTTACCACTTAATTTCGTTAGTTCCTGTTCGTTTTAAGGGTATAGCTATTTAATATAAACTGGGAACAGATGAGGTTAAACCGCTTACCAGTGCATCCACGCAGTGTGTGTGAGTTGGCCCATTCTCCATTAGTAAGGCATGTGATTGGGCCTCCGATAAATTGAAGGTTTCCGTTGTTACAATCATACATGACCACAGTACCTGGCCGGGTGTAGTCACCACCGCCAGCCCCCATCACGACCTTCGTGTACGCCCCGTTGATAATCGGAGGGTAGGCACAGCCTGCAAAACAAATTGCAAAAAATTGCTTGAAAAGAACGACACATATAGATGGATCCAACAACTTGGTATGGTCAAGAACACAGAATCTCTTGGAAAGTACAATAGAACAAGGCCAGACGTTCAAGAAGAGTAAGCGTGTTCGGCGTCTTTGACGACACCCGCCATGTAAATATTGGTCACATCAAAGTAAAACGTAAGGTTCCCCAAGGGAGAGGCTAGAACACACTTATGAGAATTTTAAAAAATATCTACCTTCATATCTTACAAGGATAGAAACATATTGTCAACATAGGTTGAAGTAGTACAGACATATTTCCCTTGGAACAGCAGTAGAGTTCCATCCAAATAATACCTGTATTTACCATCATGACAGAGACGAACAGAAGAGAGGGGTTATTCAGGGGAAACAGTAAGCTAGTTCAGAACACAGGACTACCATAGCGAGTACAACCAAAGTCGTCATTTTCATAAATGTATTTGATGTCATCGTTGTTTTTAGGCTAGAGAAATGGCGTCACACGGAAATTAACAGTGAAGATGATTCTGTTTTACTCCATTTATTTATTGAATTACATGAATACAATTTGGGTGACAGATGATTAATAGGCGAATGCAACACAGAATGTAAATAAAGATAGATACATATCATGAGTAGAACGTAGTATGGACATTACTATACAAAATGACCAAATGTTGTTGAAATCCACCTACAAACAAAGTTAGGAAAATTCATTGAAAAAAAGTTCTCAATACAAAATATATATGGTTAAAGAAAATAAATGAAAGACTTTTGGCAAGTCACTGTATATCAAACTTGTCAATGTTCTACACACAAAAGGATGATAACAAGACGTTACCTTGTACACACTTGACTTGACCGGTGTGAGTCACGATCAATTTCCTACCAAAGGAACATATTGGATTGGACGGCAATTCCTGCAACAGAAAGTTATCACATGGTAACGTGTTGTTTTGTTGTGTTTGAAACACGAAGATATAAACTTTGAGAAAATAGTTTCTCCGATGCAGTTGTCTATTAAGGTTTTACAACTACAATATAATGATGGTTCACAGACCACAAAGTTGCTCTCTCAGCTGAAAAAAAGAGGGTCGTCGAATCCCATGAGTATGGTTCTGGCACGTATAATGACAAAGGCGCCATTGAAAGAATGAGCACAATTAAGACTTGGTAATATGGATTCTTGTCTCCGTTCATTATTAACATTTACCAAGATTGCAAAATATGTCGGTCACTGAAATCTGGATTCAAAACAACGCCGATATTACAAAAATAGATGAGAAATGTATGTGACGAATTCAACGATATTTGGAATATTTAAAAAAAAAATTAAATCAAATCAAATTCATACATCAACTTACCCCAGGTGCGTATTTCCCATACGCAGACATTAATGCCGAACTAAAAAAGAATGTTCCGACAGGCGAAGAGAATCGTGTAGAGAACCCACCATACCACATAAGCATACAGCGCAGGTTTTCCCTTTCAAATTCGAAAGCTTTGCAATAGTCCGAATTCTCACACTCCCTGGCACATTGTTGAAACCCGTATGGACTAAGAATAGCAAAGATAGAACCCCGAATGTCTATTCTAGTTTCATTCATAGACCGAATACTGGCCACGGGGAGGCACAACGTAACAACAAGCAGACAAACATTCAACGCGTAAGATTTTCGCGTCATATTTGTCCGACACGTCAAACGGAGTCTGGTTCTCTCAAAATTATTATTTTTATATTTTTAATTCCAGAATTTTTGGTTGTTATGTAACTGATAGTACACAAATAATGCATTTCATGTTGTTGGCACACGACAGACGTTCTTGGGAAACCATCGATGTACCCTGTCTTTGGTAGCAGTTCCAATGGACTGATTTCTGAGACACGACTGAGGTCTCTTGGAAACCAGCGAATTGCGTTGCCTTTGGCGGTAGTTCCCATCATGACTAGGTAATTTTGCGTCAATATCCAGTCACGTGGAACATTTAAGAACGTACAAAGATGTATATCTTCTTATAAATATTGCAAAAAGAATTCATAGGATGAAAGGACGCCGACTCGATCGGCACAAATAAAACGCGCTACATTATCTCAAGTAAATTCAGGCTTCAGCGTCAGATCGATTCCTTATCTAGAATTTGTCGTATACGTCATGGGACAGAGTAGAAGAGAAGATAAGGTGACGGAATGGCCGTAGAGTTTACTCGCGTACGGAGCTGCTTACTGTTCTTCTTGAGTCCTAACTTAATGCTGACGGGCCGCGGTGGCCGATATTTTATCACTAGTCCTCCATCCCTTGGTTGCGAGTTCGAAGCCCACGTGGGACGGTTACAAGGAATTGACCGTAGGTCGGTTATTTTTCTCCATGTACTCCGGCTTTCCTTTACCTCCAAAATCTGACACGTCTTTAAATGACCATGGTTGTAGAAAAGGACGTAAAAAATGCAGAACAAATTTTAAAAAATGCTTATTAAACATTATATGAAATGAGTAATTTCAACATATATCTCAACAACGTTTCTTGGCGTCGATGGGGAGTGGACAGAGGTTTTAACAAGGGAGATAACCGGAGAAACAGATGAAAACCAAGTTGAATAGGTGGTCCAACACTTCTGTACGTCCTATATGGAAATCGAACTTCGGCCTTCTCTATATTCCACCGATCGCTCAAATATAGGAATTTTAGTGTATGCTACGCAACTTAGTAGAGTTCGGAGGGTCCCTGGTACGAACCAAGGTATGACACAATGTGTTTTTTATTGTACACCATCAAGTGTCAATTACTCAGATATTTACCTCTAAAAAATCATTAAAACTTTCAATATGTTGAATATTAGCGAAAGTTTACCCGTTGTTGTGCAGCGAGGCGTCGTCTAGCTGCATGTCCGCCATCTTTGTCATGGTGTACGTGATCACTGCGACATCAAAACATCCTTTTGATGGGGGGGGGGGGGGGGGGGGGGCGCAGTGGTAACGGCCGCAGGTATTTTCTGGCTAGGCGATTTATTGCCGGAGATCGTGAGTTCAGGGCCCGGACAGGGCACGAGTCAAAAATTGCATGTCTTCCTTCGTCATTTGTGTTTCTGTGATATTTAAAATTTTAAAGGAACAATATAGGTAACTTTCCGCAAAACTTAAAGCGAAAATCATGCCTAATAACTTATTATAGTTATTCATTTAGTTAAGTTCAACTGATATCAGCAATATTCAAGATGAATTCTTACGCGGTTACTGGTACAAAACTCTTTATTTTGCGTCATGATGCATATGCACGATGAAAAATATCAAGTTTCTTGTTTAGGGATCGGACCTGTTCAAACCCGACTTCTTATCTAAATTACACTGAATTCTTTACTTGTTAACTAAATCCATTTTTTATTCATATAAACCTTTCAGATTGTTCGATTTGTATAGACATAACAACGCCATTAGATAAGACTAAAACTTGCAAAACTATTTATTATGTTTCGTTCCTTAAAGTTGATTCGGACGGTCCATATCTAAAATCTTGAAAAGGAAATCGATAGAAATATTCGTTTTAAACAAACTATGGGATTTTAGTGTATGCTGAGTTGAATCTGGGAGATTCCGGTTTGAACCCTGGTATGATCGATGTTTATCTGTGGTCAGGGTTCTCATTAAAAGCCGGTTGCCGGCAAAAGTAGCCTGTTATTCACCAACTTTGAACCAGCTATTTTATCAGAATTTTATATATGTCAACATTACAGAATGTGAAAATTCAACCAGCTATTCTTTTGTAGTCAACCAATTATTGCAAAACTTAGTGAGAACCCTAACTTTTTTTTAATGAAGACCGTTTTAATTTGGCAAGATTATTTTTATAGTAAATACTACAATATATACAAAGTTATGGTATTGCGTCACTAATGTTAGTCTGAAGTAACTTGATGTATTGTCGGTATGTTTCATGGCTAACCATGGACCTTGCTTTTGACATGAAGTTTGCCGATGTGTTTGTAAATTTTGGCAAAACATGCGAATAATGCATGTTACCGGGCGAAACATTTAGCTCATATAGATCAAACCTGTTGAACAAAACAACAATGTCGCTGTACTCTAAAAGTGTCTATAAGATATGATAGAGGTATTTGTTTGACTCGATACGGTTGATTCTGTTTTGACCCTGAATTGCAAATGACGACTAAAAAAATTCAAATTTGCATATATGGAGGTAATTTAATCATTAACAAAGTTCCTATAATATACTATTAAGACTTCTAAACAATGTTAAAAATGTTGAGTTTGATTTTGTTTTTATGAAATATGCATTAATTAGAGTGATATTGTTTAATGTCTAGAAAGCTTATCAGTTCCTAAAAAGAGCATTTTGATGATTGAAAACCTGCCTATTGTCCTATTGTTTTTTGTGTGATGGTATTCATAACCTACACACGATAGTGATTGTGAGGATCTGTATTTTAATCAGATTGTGTGATCACAAACATTTTGGTATACTACTTTACTATATACTTCGTTGTTTTCTGTTGATTTAAAATCTTACATAATTTGCCTGTTTAGACACTGTGTTTTCAACACTTTCTATCAAGATTTTTTACATTTATTTAAATATGGACGTAGAAGTTTGGGTTTTGCCTATGTCCATCAATTATTCCCCACAAGTTCCACCCACCACTCCCCGTCAATCTAAGTTTGAACATTGCCGCGGTATAGATTTTCCAGGAATCCACACAATATTTGATATTTATTGTATTTTGAAATGCTGACCATAACGACCATAATATAAATATTTTAACCCAGCCAATATTGCATTTAAAACGACAACATATAACGATTTTGACTTAACTTAATTCATATCATAATTCGCATGGTCAGATTACACTCCGTGAAATATACATCGGGGTCTTTAAAATGTTTGCTGCCTAAGTCTCGTGCGTTATGAGATGAAACCGAATTTTGACGTCGATGTTTCAGAATTTGTTGTCTGCTGACGACGACGCCAGAATCAGCAGTCATGGTAGCTCACATCGCAGCCACGTTGTTGACGGCCTTTATGGTCTACACTGCAGTTCCTGGTTCCAGTAAGTGCGTTCCAAACTTTCCAAGCGATCGAGTGGATTGGTCGTTTTAAATCATTAAATTGGAGTCAGGCGACATATCCGTCTTTGGCCAAATCCGGGTCCATCGTCCAGGGTCGATGTTCATCGAGCGGATGGATATCGCACAGGCACTTGTTTCAATCAATAATCCTCTCCCTGGTCATGTCGAGGGTCGACTATTTAACATCACAGAATAAGATATTATCTACGTCCGTGGTAGCATGTAGTCGACCCTCTGCAAGATTATTTATTAAAACAAGTGGTGAGTGGCTCCGGCGGAAAGGCGCTTTATTTTTATTCTGCCCATATTTGATAGAAAATACATGAAAAAAATGTGGCATTATTTACAAAAGAACGTACTAATTTTGAGTAATTACACTGTTAAGTGTTCTAGCAATTGTATACCCGTTGTAACGTTAGAAATATTGTGTTTTACTTTTAAACCAAAGAAAATTATCAAGAACACCATAATTATCCTTTTAGCATATTTATTCTTTTAACCAATGCAAAGCCTTCAGGTAAAACATCAGTATTCATAACAGGGGTCATTATTCTTATTCAATGCCTCCGCCAAAACCTCTGGCTTAATAGTCTTATAGCTCAACCGATCAAACGGCCCCAGGGGCCTGAGGAGCAGGGCCAAAAGTGTCTATTTGGCAATATTGATATTAACGACTTCTTCTCTGGAACTAAGCAATGTATGGCATTTATATTTCAGTGGTAGCATCCCTAGGTGGCTGGGATTCAAATTTATACAAATGATGGGGCTGACCCCCCAGGGGCCTGAGGGGCGGGCCAAAAGTGTCTATTTGGCTATATTGATGCTGCACTGAACGCATTTCATGGATTAATGCCCTATTTGCCAAAAAAACTAACATTTTTAGAATTACAACAAAAGCAATGTACATATACCCATCAAAAATGCTTATGATATATTGACATAACAAGAAGGGCCACACATACATGAGTCATTCTTGTTTCATATCACATGAAACCAGGTGAGCGATACAGGCCCTCTGGGCCTGTTGTTTTATGTAGGGTTACCACAATTACAGTATTAAAACTCGCCTCAAAAATGAACTGGACTTAACTTATTGCAGCTTTTCAGACAGATAATTATAAACAGTTAAGTTACCTTATTCTGCCATTACTTGGCGTGGGGTTAGTGTCGGAACTTTGTACTAAGCTTCTGTTTTATAACTTCAGGTCTCTTCTCCTGGCACCCGACCTTGATGACAATAGCGGTAAGAAATACTAACAATGTTTTGGAGTTTTGCAATCATGCACCTGTAGGCTGTTGGTCTGTTTTCTTACATCAGAAAAAAAATTCCGCAGGTCTTTAAATGATTTAATTAACCAAAGATATAAAAGTAGTGGGAATTATTTTCCTATCGTTTGACACCAACTAAAATGTATAGAGTATAAGAGTCATGTATCCTGGAGTTAATGTATCAGGCCCTGGTTTCATCAATGTTCCTTAACTTAAGGAAATTTCTTAACTTAAAAATCTCCATAGGAAAGCATTACAGATTTTAAGTGGAAAATCCTTAGTTAAGGAACTTTCCTTAAATTCTGTAATGCTTTCCTATGGTGATTTTTAAGTTAAGGAATTTCTTTAAGTTAAGGAACATTGATGAAACCGGGGCCAGTTTCTGTTTTTTTTTTTTTTTGACCAGTTAAATATAGCCAAACAGGAACATTTTACATCGACTTGACAAATAATATCAAAAACTGTCATTCACCATTTGAGTCCAAGCTGATATAACCATATAAAATTATTTGCTAAAAATGAAAAAAAATCTTACCTATCTACCCTAAATTTATAGGACACAGCCATATTTTTTGTCTGGCCTAAGAAGACTTCATAATTATGAACCCTTATAGTGCCCAATGGGTCATAAAGAGCCAATTACATAGACTTTAAATACATTTTATACTAGATATATATATATAACAGTCGCTTACTTCAACTGGATGTAAAAGTGTCCTAATGTTATCATATAACTGTACTCTGTATGTGTGTGTTTTTTGAGTACAGGACAGTCATATTAATGTTAGGTTCTCTCTTTGCAGTTTGTGCTGCTGATGTTTGAAGCAATCGTCGTTTTCTCCAGAGAGAGCTCCCTGTTCCAGTCTCGCACACGTGCATTCAAGGCGGAGGTGCATGCTTGGGTCATGGGCGTAGCAGCCACTTGTGCCTCTTGTGGCTTCGCAGCCATCTACATCAACAAGGACCTGAACCATAAAGACCACTTCACATCCTGGCATGGCTTCATGGGCGTGCTTACCCTGGCATACGTCCTCATCCAGTTGGTCGCAGGAATATTTCTAAAATACAATGGTATACTTCGCTCGTTGAACATCCATATACGACTAGCTGATTTAAAGTTATACCATGCCACATCAGGCCTTGTTTTGTTCACGGCAATCAGTGCTACACTGATCCTGGCATTCTGGTCCGAGTGGTTTGTCTCGCAGACCAATGTGTATACTTGGTATGCATGTTTCATGGCCCTGTCCTGCATGTCGATGATCGTTATGCAACAGATTACCTCTACCTACCTCCCCCAGAGTCGACGGCCAGGGGTGGCCTTCAACAACAGTCAAACGCGCAAGCATAAAAAACAAAGATAATTTGTAACATAATATCAGTTACATGTATTTATATTGTTTGTATTTTAATAAACATTTGTTATAAATGATATTGTTTGTCTGAATTTATGAAGAACCTACATGATTCTTTTAGTCAGCACAATTGTGCATAGCTTGGAGCTCACCTACTCTAGGGCCATATGTAGCCCGTGTTTCCTCTTGACCTGACACCAGACAATTTGACAAGAGTTATCTAGTGTGGGGTCAGAACACACTGTTATTTGAAAATTTGTGTTTCTAAATTCTGTCAGTAGTGTCTTCTGTTTTCAATCATTTGAAATCTCCAATCTTAGCAGAAGCAATATTTATATTAGGCCATGGGATGACTAAGCAACAAATTTTATCAATCTGGACCGAAAACAGAAGACAATATATTGTTAGCTCACCTGGCCCAAAGGGCCAAGTTAGCTTATGTGATGGTGCAGCGTCCGTCGTCTGTCCGTCCATCCTGCGTCCGTCAACTTCTTCCTTTAAACGACTTCTTCTAAAATACTGAAAGGCCCAGTGACATGAAATTTGGCAGGTAGATTTCTTGGAAGGAGCTGAACAAAGTTTGCGAAAAAAAATCACTTTGACCTAATTTCTAGGTCACAGGGGTCAAATCTGTCAAAACCTTTAAACGACTTCTTCTGAAATACCAAAAGCCCTAGAAGCATGATATTTGGCTGAAATGTTCCTTGGACGAAGCCTGACAAAGTTTGCGAAAAAAAATGACCTTGGCCTATATTCAAGGTCACAGGGGTCAAATCTATTAAAACCTTGAAACTACTTTTTCTGAAGTACCAAAAGCCCTAGAAGCATGATTTTTACCTGAAAGGTTCCTTGGATGAAGCCCGACAAAGTTTGCAAAAAGAAATGACCTTGACCTATATTCAAGGTCACAGGGGTTAAAACATTAGAAAAGACTTCTTCTGAAGTACCAAAAGCCCTAGAAGCTTGATATTTGGCTGAAAGGTTTCCTGGATGCAGCCTGACAAAGTTCGCGAAAAGAAATGACCTTGATATTTATTCAAGGTCACAGGGGACAAATCTGTTAGAACCTTTAAACGACTTCTTCTGAAGTACCAAAAGCCCTAGAAACATGGTATTTGGCCGAAAGGTTCCTTGGATGAAGCCCGACAAAGTTTGCGAAAAGAAATGACCTTTACCTATATTCAAGGTCACAGGGGTCAAATCTATTAAAACCTTCAAACAACTTCTTCTGAAGTACCAAAAGCCCTAGAAGCTTGATATTTGGCTTAAAGGTTTCTTGGATGCAGCCTGACAAAGTTTGCGAAAAGAAATGACCTTGATCTTCATTCAAGGTCACAGGGGTCAAATCTGTTACAACCTTTAAACGACTTCTTCTGAGGTACCAAATGCCCTAGAAACATGGTATTTGGCTTAAAAGTTCCTTGGATGAAGCCCGACAAAGTTTGCGAAAAGAAATGACCTTTACCTATATTCAAGGTCACAGGGGTCAAATCTTTTAAAACCTTTAAACGACTTCTTCTGAAATACCAAAAGTCCTAGAAGCATGGTATTTGGCTGAAAGGTTCCTTGTATGGAGCTTGACAAACTTTGGGAAGGAATATGAGCTTGACCCATATTAAAGGTCACAGTGGTCAAATCAGTGGTTAAAAGCTTGAGCAACTTCTTCTGATAAACCGAAATGCCTAGAGACATGATATTTGGCTGGTAGCGTCCTGGGATGAAGCTAAACAAAATTTGCAAATGAAAATGATGTTGTCTTATAAGGTCACAGGGGTAAAATATGTTTAAATTTTAATATGTTCTTCTAAATGTCTTACAGTAAAAGATTTTGGGGGACTTTAGGGTTACACTATAATATAAGTCAGAGATTGATACCAGGTGAGCGATGCAGGCCCATTGGGCCTCTTGTTTAGGTTTCCTGACCACGTCATTTAGTTGAATAGTCACTCCCTGATACCATTTGTTGTCAAAATAATTCCACGTTTATATGGCTGTGTGCACTGGCCCCCATACCAGACTGGTGTAGGTCAGAGGAAACTAGAGTTGTTAGGCTATGGTGTGGCATCCATTGTCAACCGAGAACCAACCAACTGATTTCTTAACTAGTTCACCCCCTTAAATTAGAAAACGAACCACCATGCCAACCTATAAGTTGAAAGATTTCACTTGTATCTTTGGGGTGAATGAATGGAGCAGCTTCGGAATAGAAGCCAATTAGGTCATGATATTGGCCAGTAAAATGCTTGAATCACTGGGGCTATAAAGTTTGTTCAGAGGAATGACCAAAACCCACTTTTAAAGATGACATCTATATATATCTATAGAAATTATTTTGTTAGTATGCATCTCTGCATGCTTGTGCGTGTCCACATTATGTTGCCTGTGCTTTTTTATTCAATTCAATTCTATTCAAATCACCCTGCATCCTTAAACAATTCTTGTTATAACCATTTCTTGAGAGGTACTCGGTGGATTATTCTCAAATGTCATGTCTATGTTCCCATTGGTGCCTAGTTGTGCATAGTCCATTTTTGGGCAGATCCAATTAACAATATGGTCGACAGACAGCCATCTTGGATTTGTGAGCAACAGTTTGTTATCTCTATTTCTTCAGTAGTACCAGATGGATCATTCTCAAATTTCATATGTAGGTGTCCCTTGGTGCCTAGTTGTGCATGGTCCATTTTCGGACAGATCCAATTAACAATATGGCCGACAGTATACCATTTTTGGCCATGATACCATTGTGAGGATTAAGGCCCATTGGCCTTTTCTCTAAAACAAGAGGTCCCGGAGGGATCTTCGTGCCCACCATTGATGATTGTTCATTCATTCTTAGAAAGATGGATATTTTCCCTTCTTATTTTAACTTTCATTTATGTATTTAATCTTCGTTGTATGAATTTTTCTTGAAAATTAAATAGTTAAGAGAAGGTCTCTTGTCAGGAGTTTTATTTTTCTGATCAGTTCCAAATTCATCTTGTATTTCTCAAATGAGAGGAACCTACATGAAATTTGAGGAAGATCCATCAAGTACTTTTTAAGAAATGGAGATAACAAACTTTATGGCCACCATTCAGCCATTTTGTTTTTCTAATCAGACCCAAAATCAAAAGGGCACAACTAGGTATCATTATATGAAATTTGAGTAAGATCCGTCAAGTACTTCTCAAGAACTAAAGAAATAGCGATCACAAACTATAAATGCACAATCCAAGATGGTCGCCCATCGGCCATATTGTTTTTAAGATCGGCTTAATAAGTTGACAATGCACAACTAGGGACCAAGGGGAACCCACATATGAAATTTGAGTAAGTTTCATCCAGTACTTCCCAAGAAATAGCAATCACAAACTATAAAAGCAAAATCCAAGATGACCGGCTATTTTGGTACCCTGACATTATTAACATTGACCAAAGGCAGTTCAACCCTCATCCCTGTATTCACATTCTAAACAGTCCCTTGTTATTGACCTACCATCACCCCTGTATTCACATTCTAAACAGTCCTTTGTTATTGACCAACCCTCACCCCTGTATTCACATTCTAAACAGTCCCTTGTTATTAAGTCATCTGACCCGAAGGGTCAGGATGACCTATAGTCATCATGCTTCGTCCGTCGTCGTGCGCCGTGCGTCGTGCGCCGTCCGTAAACTTTTCCATTTAAACATCTTCTACTCATAAACCAAAAGGCCCATAGACCCAATATTGGGCTTGTGCCATGCTGGGATGAAGGGTACCAAGTTTGTTCAAACAAATGACCTTGACCTTCATTCAAGGTCACAGGGGCCGAAAAGGTCAAAATCTTTGAACGACTTCTTCTGAATAACCAAAAGGCCCAGAGACCTGATATTGGGCCTGTGTTATGCTGGGATAAAGGGGTACCAAGTTTGTTCAAACAAATGACCTTGACCTTCATTCAAGGTCACAGGGGCCAAAAAGGTCAAAATCTTTTTAAACAACTTCTTCTGAATAACCAAAAGGCCCAGAGACCTGATTTGGTCCTGTGTTATGCTGAGATAAAGGGCTACCAAGTTTGTTCAAAGAAATGACCTTGACCTTCATTCAAGGTCACAGGGGACAAAACGGTCATAATTTTTAAACGACTTCTTCTGAATAACCAAAAGGCCCAGAGACCTAATATTGGGCCTGTGGCATGCTGGGATAAAGGGCTACCAAGTTTGTTCAAACAAATGACCTTGACCTTCATTCAAGGTCACAGGGGCCAAAAAGGTCAAAATCTTTTTAAACAACTTCTTCTGAATAACCAAAAGGCCCAGAGACCTGATATTGGTCCTGTGTTATGCTGAGATAAAGGGCTACCAAGTTTGTTCAAACAAATGACCTTGACCTTCATTCAAGGTCACAGGGGACAAAACGGTCATAATTTTTAAACGACTTCTTCTGAATAACCAAAAGGTCCAGCGACCTAATATTGGGCCTGTGGCATGCTGGGATAAAGGGCTACCAAGTTTGTTCAAACAAATGACCTTGGCCTTCATTCAAGGTCACAGGGGCCAAAAAGGTCAAAATCTTTGAACGACTTCTTCTGAATAACCAAAAGGCCCAGAGACCTAATATTGGGCCTGTGTTATGCTGGGATAAAGGGCTACCAAGTTTGTTCAAAGAAATGACCTTGACCTTCATTCAAGGTCACAGGGGACAAAACGGTCATAATTTTTAAACAACTTCTTCTGAATAACCAAAAGGCACAGAGACCTAATATTGGGCCTGTGGCATGCTGGGATAAAGGGCTACCAAGTTTGTTCAAAGAAATGACCTTGACTTTCATTCAAGGTCACAGGGGCCAAAACGGTCATAATCTTTAAACAACTTCTTCTGAATAACCAAAAGGCCCAGCGACCTGATATTGGGCCTGTGGCATGCTGGGATAAAGGGCTACCAAGTTTGTTCAAAGAAATGACCTTGACTTTCATTCAAGGTCACTGGGGCCAAAACGGTCATAATCTTTAAACATTTTCTTCTGAATAACCAAAAGGCCCAGAGATCTAATATTGGGCCTGTGGCATGCTGGGATAAAGGGCTACCAAGTTTGTTCAAAGAAATGACCTTGACCTTCATTCAAGGTCACAGGGGACAAAACGGTCATAATTTTTAAACGACTTCTTCTGAATAACCAAAAGGCACAGAGACCTAATATTGGGCCTGTGGCATGCTGGGATAAAGGGCTACCAAGTTTGTTCAAAGAAATGACCTTGACTTTCATTCAAGGTCACAGGGGCCAAAACGGTCATAATCTTTGAACGACTTCTTCTGAATAACCAAAAGGCCCAGAGACCTGATATTGGGCCTGTGTTATGCTGGGATGAAGGGGTACCAAGTTTGTTCTAACAAATGACCTTGACCTTCATTCAAGGTCACAGGGGCCAAAAAGGTCAAAATCTTTTTAAACAACTTCTTCTGAATAACCAAAAGGCCCAGAGACCTGATATTGGTCCTGTGTTATGCTGAGATAAAGGGCTACCAAGTTTGTTCAAACAAATGACCTTGACCTTCATTCAAGGTCACAGGGGCCAAAACGGTCATAATCTTTAAACAACTTCTTCTGAATAACCAAAAGGCCCAGCGACCTGATATTGGGCCTGTGGCATGCTGGGATAAAGGGCTACCAAGTTTGTTCAAAGAAATGACCTTGACTTTCATTCAAGGTCACTGGGGCCAAAACGAAACTGTTGTTATTTTTCGTGTAGTCAAAAATCCAAGATGGCCTCCACAGCGGCCATTTTGAAAACACATTCTAAACTTCTCAAGTTCTACCAGTGGAATTGAGCTGAAACTTGCCAGAAATGATATCCTGAGATGGTCCCAACAAAGTGTTGTTATTTTTCAAGCCCATCAGAAATCCAAGAAGGCCACTATCTTGAACTTGGCAATCTATACAGGCATATTATAACTTGATTTAATGACTACACGTATTTTCATAGTGATTTTACAATTGGTAGTCAGATGACCGTTAAGGCCCGTTGGGCCTCTTGTTGACCAACCCTCACCCCTGTATTCACACTCTAAACAGTTCCTTGTTATTGACCTACCCTCACCCCTGTATTCACATTCTAAACAGTCCCTTGTTATTGACCTAACTAGAGATATTCTCTGATATTTTCCACATTGAAGTATCTGTTTATGTCTAAATATTTGCTTTTAATGGTTTTCTCTCTTGCTGATGCATTCATTGCCTTATAAACACAATCTCTACTGCTATGCTACTAGAAGAACTTGCATATATAGAAATGTAGTAGATCAGTTTGTGTTTTTTATTACTGTGTGAGTCGCCATTGCAGTCTTTATGGTGATACTGTTGAAGCAACACTGAAAAAAGGCATTTATTTTGCTGTATATCCTGATTAGTAGTTAGTTACTTAATAAAAGATAACACAACATATATCCTGATCATTGCAGTAGTTAGTTACTTAATAAAAGATAACACAACATATATCCTGATCATTGCAGTAGTTAGTTACTTAATAAAAGATAACACAACATATATCCTGATCATTGCAGTAGTTAGTTAAAAGATAACACAACAAAGAGTATTCAATTGTTTTAGATTTTTTAATATATATATTTTAAGAATAATAATAATTCACGAAAAATTAAAAAGATTGAGAAAATAACATCTCACCAACAAGCTGCCATCACTTGGTTACGACTAACAAGTATACCTCAGTACCTCTTGGTCTCGTGTCATTCATCATCTTGCTCACACTGATTACTCACTCATTCTCACAACAAACATCATTCTCACAGCGACTACTCACTCATTCTCACACCAACTACTTGCTCATTCTCACAGCGACTACTCGCTCATTCTCACAGACAACTTGCTCATTCTCACAGCGACTACTCGCTCATTCTCACAGACAACTTGCTCATTCTCACACCAACTACTCACACCCGACTACTCAATCATTCTCACACAGACTACTCACTCTCTCACACCCTAACATATGCTTCATATCCATTCAGATAGACAAACTTGCACCTGCTATTACACTCCCAACAATTATATCTTGAATTCACTCAAACACATACTAACCAGCAGATATTCGCCCAACTATTTCTAAATATTTGTATTGCTATGCATTTTCAAATTTCATATATAAACTTTTGTCTACCTTTCCACGTCAATATAAAGGATTTCTTTATCCACAGTGAATTATTATAGTTTCTCCTTTTTATCCTAAATTTACAATTTTGATAAGTGATAACTAAGGTCTATCTCCATACTTTGGGTAATTGTAAGTACAAAGGAAATGTACCTGTATCAGCCAAACTAGCCATACCCTGTGTGTACAAACATAACATATACAGGACTTCATTTCATTTAGCTCAATATTTTATACCATGCCTACTAGTACATGTGTACTTGTATTTTTGCCCTGTAAGACTGGACAAGATCACATTCACCAGTGTCTTTGTTTCCCTAAGGCCATTATCTATCACATATCAGTCTCCCTTAAATCAAGATCACTTTCACTAATCCCCTGAATCCAAGGTCACCTTGATGATACTAGATTCCTGGACTTTAGGTCACCTTGATGATACAGCTCTCTAAATCCAAAGGTCACCTTGATGATACGAGTTCCCTGGACCTTAAGGTCACTATGACGATACAAGTTCCCCAGATGTTTAGGTCACCTTGACGATACTAGTCCCCTGAATCCAAGGTCACCAGGATGATACTAGTTCCCCTGACGTTAAGGTCACTTAGATGATATAGCTCTCTGAATCCAAGGTCAAAAGGATACAATACATGTACTACTTTATCATTTCAAGGTCACTTAGATAATACTAATTCATGTGACATTGAAATCACCTAATGATATTTCCAGAACTTTTGGTTACCTTACCAAGAAACTAGTTCCCGCTGACCTCAATGTGACCTTGACAACTTTAGTTCCCCATTCTCTAGTTCTCTGGGTTGATGTCAGTTTCTAAATGACCGATGACAATGGCGACTGAGAGGAGGTTTAACTATTTCTAACGTGAGCTTTACCTTCTGATTTCAATACACAGTCTCAAATACTGAATGTGCTGTCAGCCTAAACACAACATGCTTGTTCAACCTGGAATTGAGCAGCCACATCACAACTCTTTTGACAATTAAAACTTTCTAGTTAAAACATTATATGACTAGATATTCTAATCTCAAAATACATTGAATTTGAATACTGTAGACATAAATTTTACTTATTCACCCCTGAAAACACATTTGAAATCCTCCAATTCAAAAGGTTGGAATGATACATTATGACATTTCAGGGGTGAATGAGTTGAAATTGTTATCTTCCCATAACTGCCTCTAGAGAAGCCATTTGTCGGGGAGGAATAGCTCAGTTTGCTGTAATTCTAATACAATAATTTGGTATTACCTTTTTCATACTCACATGACTGTTTTTGTATCAAGTTACTGTAGACAGTGTTATAGATTGTTGCAGTAATATTTCATCATACTACACACACATAAAATAACGAATCAAAACTAGAAAATCTATCACGTTATAACATATAAGTTAAACCCAGTACATTTGTATATATATCTGTCTTCTCATAAAAAAACTGGAAATAACAATTACTTAAGCAACACTGCCTACTATAAAAAGAAACACTTTTAAAAAATAATGCATGTCCAATGTGTTGGTTATGATTAAAAAATAATATCAGATCAGTTTTATCAAATATCTGCCACATACATGTTGTTGATTATGCCTTTTAGACTTTGTTCTTGGTACTTTCTACTTTACTGAATGTTTACAAATATTAAAAGCTCACACTTAAAATTGCTGATTATTTTTTTCTATTAAGGTCTGAACTATGCCGTAATCAAGACAAGGTATATTTAAGAACCACTTCCAAGATAATGTTATTTTTATCTTTAAAAATTTCTAAAGAAGATCCCTTCATCCTTGTACTAATTTACTGCTGTTTAAATAAACAAAAAAAATCTAAGACAAAATTTTTCCAGAAAAAAAAAGTTTTTAAATGTTAACAAATTTCATTTGAATATCATAATATTTCCCATGACTGTTAAAAACATTAAAAAGGAAATCTTAAAAAAAGTCATTCAGCTAGAGTAAAATCTGAGCATTAAAAAGGAAAAAGAAAATTTACTTACATGTTATTTTGTAATAAATTCAAATTATTTTTCATAAAGACTTTTACATCTGAATTTTAAGTTTAGAAATGAATCTTGACAAAATATTTTTTGGAAAAATAGATAGCTGATTATAGCACTCTACTAAATGACACAGTATCACACATAGGACGGTTTCTTTCCCACGTTACTACTATCGTCGTACCAGGCCATCATTTCCTCACTAAAATCGTTCGCTACATTGTCCGTGGGCTCTAGAGCTGAGAATGTTGTGTCCAGACAGGAAACGGGCTGTTCTACATGGCTCCGCCGATGGCGATCTCTGTAATCGTGGGCGTTTCTCTGTTTTTTCTGGTCCCATTTGTCTTTCACTTCTCTATGTCTGTTAAAAGTCAAATTCAATTACAAACACAGCCAGATTTTATAGATATTGAATATTATCCTTATCATTTGCATAAATTTGTATAATAAATTTTATACATAAAATACTGAATAATTTCACCACCACCAGATTATTACATGTAAAGCTGTAATAGATTATTTCAATTGACTTTATGTAGAATTCCCATATATAATCACCATCATCATACTTCATGCTATTTTATACCTGTAAGAGTTACTTCCCTTCTGCATCATTTAGATCCGACAAACAGTCAAGTGTGAAAGGCGTATCAACAAGGTTAATTGTCCAGCATCGTACATAAATTACTCGATGTTCTCCCTTTTTTTTATTAAAAGATATTGCAACATTCCATCCAGCAAACCAAGTATTATGACCCACGATGTCAAATCCATCCCTTTAACCCAGTGGACAATAACAACCACAGAAGGAATTTGATTTATTTAGGTATAGATAGAGTTACTAAACGATGAACGCCGCGAAATTCATCAAACATTTCCAAATGTAAGTCATTAGTCCAAACTAATAAGGAAATTAATTGCTCTAAAGAAGTAAAATTGCTGGAACTACTGTATAGAACTGATTGATATTTCTGTAAAATAACTAGCTTTAAAATTCATTTTAAAAGCATTATAGAGTTATTTAGGGGAATTCAATGGAAAAACTAGGAAAATAAAATGTGAAAAAGAAAAATCACTACCAAAGGTTAAAGAAATTCTTTAAAATGTTATTTTTTTTAATCAAACTCTTCTTTGGTAAAGCCCTATACATGCAGAAATTGAAAGAAGCAACACAGTCAGTTTGTTAAATGTTTTATTTCCGATCTTGATTTAATATTTCTGTAACTGTTTCCAAGAATAAAACACCTCTTTCTTCAATAAACATCTCTTTATCATACATCAACAATATCAACATTGTAATCAAGATAAAATAAATTAAAAAACTATAATAATTAAAAAGAGTAAAGATAAGAAACAATATTAGCATGATGATGGTGAATTAATTACGAAGAATTAAAAAGAATTAAAAGAAAAAAATGCAATTATAATCTCATAAGAAAATAAAACCAGTTGGATCGCATGCGGAAACATGAGAGATTCTGTCGGCGGATGTGATGGCATTCAACGAGGGGGTGTCAAGCAACGGAAAGAAAAGGCTGGGTGGCATTCAAGGGAGATAACCTCAGTGAAGTTGACAACTCCACTGAGTGGGAAATACAAGGGAGACAACCTCAGTATAGTCAAAAAGCAACAAACAACTACACTGAGCAACATACAAGGGAAACAACCAGAGTTAAAGCGAAAAGAAAAGGCGACAGAGAGTAACTTAAAAGGGAAATAACCAGAGTTAAAAGCAAGGGAGACAACCAGAATTTTGAAACAATCATCAGCACAGTACAACAGCAGCAAATAGAGAGTAAAAACAGCATGGATGCAATTCAGCAGCAGGAATAAGGATGCATTGAATCGGGAGAGGAAACCAGCAGATACATAAATACAAAAAATATCTGCAGAGTAAGAGTACAGCACAGACAGTATACTTGAACAGCACAGACGGAATACTCAAACAGTAGAACAGAAGGACATGCAGCAGATATGTGCCTGAAGATGAATGTGTGCTCTAGGTAGAGTGTCAGGAAAGTGTGCATGGTTTTTGGTTTCTTTATCATTCAGGATTAAGTCATGGTCAATTACTAGTCTATTGTAGATAATGCAAACTTGCTTATTGAAAATCTTTTGAGTGTCAGTAAAATTAAAAGTATGCTATGCTATGATGAAATATCTACATTACATTTCTGTAATAAGGCATGTCAACAAAATATTCTACAAAATATTTTGGTGACAAATACAGTATATATATATATTTTTTACTTGAAAATGTTACCTGGCATCCTTACCCTAAATACAGATTGTTCTAATTCAGCAAGTTGCAGTACCCTACGTTGTAACATTTTGATATCAGAAAGTTTAATACAGTAGACGGTTGGACTTATAAATTGTATAGAATGATGATCAATGTGGCAGTGAAGCTTGTAACACAAAGCTGGTGCAAATGAATACAAATAAAGCATTCAACAGATCAAGACTGAAATGAATGAAAATTTGAAGAAAGAATGTATTCATAACTTCATTATTCTAGGCACCTTGACAAGTCAAATTTTAAAATTACCCTTATTTTCAAAAAAATACATGTTGGTTTTATATATCTGTCCATGTTTCTGTAAAATAAATGTCACTGGAATTTTCTAGTCTGAAACTTTGAGATAGATCTGTGTCCTGTAGAAAGCAGGGGGTTATCTCCCCTTACTTACAATAGAACAGTGCAGTGTCTGCACACACGCAACAGAAATCTAGGTTGCAGTATGCTATTTGGTTTGTAAAAACTTGGGGAAGAAAGCTTATACTAGTCCTGGTGGATTTGATGGACAAGCAGTGTAGGCATAAAGGTCACACATAGAGGTAACACACAGTAGATTGTGGGGGGTTCACACATAGGTCACAGCTTTATAGAGGGGCGGGCCGCCTACACACATCCTCCATACTGAATCAGTCCTGACTAGGGTTTCCGCATGGTTGACGATCCACCTGTGCATATCTCACCTTGCACTGGGCGTGCGTGTGGATGGTGCAGAGGTGACAGGGGTGGCCGTCTGGTTCCTCACCGGGTCACACTTTTGAGGTGTTAAAGGTTTGTACTGTGTATGTGTGGTTGTCTGTACAGACTTATAGATACGTCCTCCTGTCGCAGTCTGCACTGTATATTGCACATGAGTACTATGTTCTTTAACAAGCTTTGGTGAAGCATGACTAGGAAACGGTGATGATTGGTCGTATCCCTCTCGCTTGTGGGCAAGGTAGGGAGACATCTGCCGACTACTTGTTGGAAAGTTTGTAGGGGGGCCTGCCCTGAAGGGGCTCTGTGAGGGGGAGCCCTGCCCTGATGAGCCCTGTACAAAGTGAGGGTGGCGGTATGAGGTAGGGCCAGAGTGAGACGTTTCCCCCGAGTCTGAAGAGTGCTGTGAGGGTGTGGAGCACCGCGATCCCCCCATCAGCTGCTGCTGGTATTGTTCTATCATTCGCTGACGCCGGATCTTTTCACTGTACTTATAGAAGTCTGACATTTCGAATGGTTTGGACACCAGCTCCACACTCTGGTGGGGCTGTAACTTGGTCACTGTCACTAAAGCACTTGGATGTTTCTTGTGTTGGTGAGATTCTGTCCTCTTGGTCGCTGCTGTGCCCGCCTGGTCGGCAGACTGCACGTCACTATGACTCTGGAATGAGCCCTCATAGATACGAGGGCTGTAACACTGTCCCGAATATACACTGTCTTTACTCTCCTGTCGCATATGTTGAGGACTTTGCACAATGGGAGACGGCTCTGTTTGTGCAGTGTCCTGCCAACTATTTGTGTGATGGTCTGGTTGTAGAGATGTTGTGTGATATTCCTCGTGTTTAACAGGCACCTCGACAACACTGTTTCGGGGCGTTGTCACATCATACTCGGATTGTGAGGATCGTTTACTCCCATATTTGGAAGGTTCTAGTTCTGGAACAGGAATATTAGTGTCACTATCACTATGCTGTCGATCGCGAGCTCGACTCGGGGGATGCTGATCCCGTTTTTTCGAATTTCGTTCTAAGCTTCCGTAACTTTGTTGAGAAGTCAATGATTTCCTGTAGCTACCGTCCAAACTGCCGTGTTTGGACTGACCGAGCCGGTCGTTACTGAACACACTGTCGGTATCTGGGTGTGGCTCCTTGTTTGTGGGAGTCTTGATCTCGTCAGTACTGTCGTAATGCGACGTACGTTGTGTCATGAGGTTGTACATGTTGTTGGCCGAGCTGAACCCGCTGTCCTGACTGTCGTAGCGATTGTAGCCGCGTACATTTTCATACTCTGACTGGTTCGACATGTTGCTCCCTGAGGACTGTGAACGGTTAGCCAGTACTGGGGAATACCCTTTCTTGTTGTACTGGCTGCGACCCTCGCCACACAGCTGGGGGCTGCAAACAAAACATACACATTAGGTATAATGTTAAACCACATGATAACCTTATTTGTTCTATTTTTATTCCAGCAAATGGAACATCAAGTAAGTCTGTAAATATTACAGCAACAAAGATGTCCAATAGTTTTTTCTTTAACATCACCATCAAAAAAATGATGTGTGGATACCAATATAAACATTTGTGAATTAATACCTTGAACATCTTTGAATCTGAACATTTTTATCAATATTATACTAGTACAGTATACGGAAAATTGACCAAATCCTCCTACATTTATCATAACAGATATAAATTAACTGTTAATATCACAAATTGTGAAAATAATGAGTTTTACCATTAAATCATGATCATTACAAATATAAACTATATACAAAGATTAAGTTTATTTCATCTAGTATTTTTTAAATTCCTGAAGGATAGACTACTTGAAGAAGTAATATGACACTTATAGCAGACAGATACATACCTGCTGAGAGTCGGACTTAGTTGTGCGGGCGAGCTTTGTGTTGGAGACAATTCTCTGGCCGTGGCTGATCTCTGCATCATAGGAGGGAAGTCTAGATCTCCTTCACGATCCTGTAAGGGAGACAAGTCTAACTTATTATCTCAGTAAACTCATTAACTTCTGCAGACACATTTGAACGTTTCTTCAAATTCTGAAGTTTAGAATAGTACAATACGAAATTTCAGGAGTATTGATCAAAACCATATGTAACTTTTTTTCTTTTTCTACCGTTGACAAAGTTTTTAATAGCCTTATTGTCATAACAATTTCTTTAAAACATGAAGTGCAAAACTTAGTAGACTTTCAAATAGACTGAATTTCGAAAACATTATATTTTGTTTTGAATTGACATTATTTCAAAATATTTTCCTATAGAAAACTTTAAGTGTATTTTACAACTCACAATAGTGTCTTGTTTACGAAATAGGAGTTTAAGTAATGAGACATTGATTAGGTACTACATTATATACAGTCAAAGTGTTATCTTCACTGCATAATAAAAACAGTGACAGCATAAAATCTAGTAAAGTAACACTACAAACTACAAACTTAACATCAAATTATAGCTTTTTTTTTTTTAGAAAACATGAAAATAAGACCATTACTTTTGAAGTAATGGTTATGTTTTACAGAAACTGCTACCTTTTGAAGGATTTTACACTGGTATGGTGTAAGCTGTATAATTATTTCAATACTTACATAATCGTGCTGACGATGCTGCTGCTGTGGTGACTTGGTTGGGCTGTCTAATATATCTGTAAGACACACAAAAGGGAATGATATTTTAGAAATATGTATACTCCAACAATTCTGCAAACTCTTATACACTAATTCACTATTAATGAACCAATATGTAGAATGTTTGTTTAACCACATAAGAAAAATATAAAGTGCAAAAGCTACCATCCTTATCATTTTGTTTTTGTCCATGGGAAAGGTAATTAAAAACGATAGTATAAAACATTTGCATGCAGTCATCCAGAACTAATTCCTCTGTTTAATAACATGCATTTCAGAACATGTTGAAGGCATGAACCATTACCAGTATATCACATTATAGTCACAAGACAACAATTAGTACGAAGCCCTGCAATAAAACCTGTACCACACACAAAACAAAGGACCACTACCATGCACGATTCACACGTGTCTGTGTATCGCAGGAGACTGACGGAACAGGTGAGCGAACACAACAGGAAACGGTGATTAAAAACTTAACAAACTTTTATCTGTGCAACATCCTCCCTTCTTAGGTCAGACAAAGATTTCTAGCGATGTGCTACAGCTTGTCGACCTCGCGTATGGATGTAATCATGTGCATAACATGATGTAGTGACCCCCATTACACCACAAGCCCGGCCTGTCTGAGACTTCCACTCCTCACAAACTCCAGCCGCAGGCACCAACTTTCAACTCCACAAACAGCTTAGCAACAGATTAAACCTTTTTTGAAGTGTATTTATTTTCATACCCACTCCGGAGAGATTTGTCCCAGAAAGATAAGTCTATAAAATCAGAGTCTGATTGGAATCAGTCATTAGCCGCCTGTTAAGTATTCATATCCTCCCGACTTGGGGAGGAGGAGACATTGAAACACCAGGGGTGAAATCGGCTTATCTTCTCTTGGTACAGGGTTTCAAAGATATTTTTCAAAAGTGTTGCACTTTAATTTCAATATCTCTGACTCATGGCAAAAAAATGTAGCCTTCTTGAAGGTCATAATAACACACTAAGATTCAAAACTAAGATTATCTAGGCTGTATAAATACAAAGAAACTTTTGTTATAAGTTAGAAAAAAAGCAACAGATATTAGGTGCAAGAAAATTTTACTGATGTAAATTGAGATGTGTGGTTACTTCATAACCTTACATCTTTTCCGATAAATTTTGGACAATATCAGTACTAATGGTAGTCTCACCTCTACCCATTACCTACAGGTACAGTATAGAATAGGTGTTTTGACCACCCACAGGTATTACACACATTAAGACCAGCTGCTGACTTATCCTCTAGCCATCTTGACCAGTGCCATACAAAACCCTATTATGTTGTTTGACACTTTACAGCTGTCAAAGGGAGATAATCACTACTGATATCTTTCTCTGTAGAAATGTTTTTATTGAAAGAAACCATAATTAACCATTTATGAGGATTTTCTTTCAATTACCTGTCTATAGGGAAAGTATTTAAAGTACTTGATTTTATTCAAACACATCCATTTACTTCAGCTTGAAAAGCAATTTTCCACAAAAAGGTTTTATATATTTTTGCTCAAATATCCTACTTAATACAGATCAATGAGAAAGTGTTACGCACTTTCTCCTAGCTTCTCAACCTTGTTCAAACAAGTCTTTAGAGGTGAATGAGTTAACCCACAAATGATTTATCATCTTGACGATCTGAATACCAAACTTTTACAAGATACCCCCAAAACATCCCTTACTACCCACAAAACATCCCCAACTACCAACAACATATCCCCAACTACCCACAAAACATCCCAATCTACACACAAAATATCCCCATCTACACACAAAACATCCCTTACTACCCACAAAACTACCCACAAAACATCCCAAACTACCCACAAAACATCCCCAACTACCCACAAAACATCTCCAACTACCCACAAAACATTCCCAACTACCTGTTTCCTTAACTACCCACAAAACATCCCTTTCTACCCACAAAACATCCCTAACTACCCACAAAACATCCCCAACTACCTGTTTCCCTAACTACCCACAAAACATCCTTAACTACCCACAAAACATCCCTTTCTACCCACAAAACATCCCTAACTACCCACAAAACATCCCCAACTACCTGTTTCCCTAACTACCCACAAAACATCCCTTTCTACCCACAAAACATCCTTAACTACCCACAAAACATCCCCAACTACCTGTTTCCCTAACTACCCACAAAACATCCCTTTCTACCCACAAAACATCCCCAACTACCTGTTTCCCTAACTACCCACAAAACATCCCTAACTACCCACAAAACATCCCCAACTACCTGTTTCCCTAACTACCCACAAAACATCCCTTTCTACCCACAAAACACCCCTAACTACCCACAAAACATCCCTAACTACTCACAAAACATCTCCAACTGCCTGTTTCCCTAACTACCCACAAAACATCCCTTTCTACCCACAAAACACCCCTAACTACCCACAAAACATCCCAGAGATATAAGAACCATGATTTACCGACCTCTGTTCACCATCAGACCATATGGTAGACCTTAACCTAGAGGTGAGGGATGTTTACTTTTTTTTCCTTTATACAGCTGGTATAATATTACAGATAAGAAGATTGTGATATACATAAGGTCTCCTGGGATTGCATCATTCGGATTACCGACAGCTGTATGTACATGTATAAATATTTTACGGGAAGTGGGGAGTTTGTGGTTAGTGTAGTATTGTAGAATTGGGTATACATCTGTGTGGGAGTACACCTTGTAAGATAGTGTAAAACTCATCCCAGTGAATCAGTAACATCACATTTCCTGGGTTTCTTATCATTGGATTGCTGTGGAGGGGGTTTGTGGTGAAAGGACTTTAATTTAAATTTGTTCTCGCAAAAACTTACTTTAATTGATAGAAAACTGATATCATTGTGCCAATCGTGATATTTTTTTTTTTTTCATTTTAGTTTTATCTGTTTTCAGTGTATATCGTCTCTTTCATGTGGTACATGTTTTCATCTTTGAATTACTGATACACTTCGTACCCTTGGAAAGTAACCAACAGGATTCGAGTCAAGCCAAATGACTTCACACATTTGTGAAAAAGATTTTTAAATAGTTTTAAGTAAAGAAAAACATTTTTTTTAATTTCAAAAAGTTATTGCTATGTCTTAAATTGATATCATTATACAACTTTCACAAACCAACTCAGTCCCAACCACTGTACATAGTTGGGGTATTATACCATAATTCTGTAAATCTGCCCACATTTCTATATTAAAGAAGCTTTCAGGGACAAAAAGAAGTCATTTGATCAGCAGGATGTTGGGCCCAAATTCAGATATAAGGGGAGATAATCTAGTAAAACATCCACTCTAAATACATGTGTAGGAATGTTGGGCTGGATGATTTCAAAATGAAAACCTTCACTATTTCCACCAATACGATATCAATTAGGAATCAATATTAGGTAGCTGGTTGAAATGTGTAAATAAGTATGTTTCTTCTGTCATATAGACTAGTATAGCTTTAAAGCCAATGTATAACCCCTCTTGTGACTTTATATATTTACATTTCAGCAAACATCTTGCTAAATTTCAGGTACCAGTATTTTTTTTATTCATTCAAAAGACATATGCATTTATTTCTTTTAACCCATCAGGTTCTGCATTATTTTCAAAACAATTGCATTCATTTCATCAGGGAATTGAGCTCAATACTAGAATTTTCTTCAAGACTTTCTGTACTAGTTGCCAGTGTTTTATTACAGAAATATCCTTTTGCATTGTTCTATTTTCACACCACTGTTTCCCCTACATTTCTGTCGTACTGGCTACCATCCAGCAAGACTTCCCATACTCTCCAAATGCTGACACATCCATAACCAGTGTACATCTTCTGTTTTCTGACCTGTTTGACTGTCTGTTATAGGTAAGCATAGATATATAGCTCATATTTGTATTTTGTGCTTTCGGAACTCTCATTAGCTATTTCAATGTTAGGAATAGATAAAAGGGCCAATGACCTTTTTCATTATTTATCTTTACTCTACGATATGTACTGAGCATAAATAAATAAACATTACTTATTCAGCAGTAATTTGATGCGCTTTTACATTAACTTGCTGGATTAGTGACTGTCAAAAGTGTATCATAAAGATTTGTAAATGGGGGGTGAAAATTTATAATCAGGACTTTATCAATTTGTTTTTCAATTCTCGCACCCCATCTAATTAATTTCAGTTGCTTTTCAAATTTTTTTTTCATCAAAACAAGTTCACACTGGTTTAAACTTTATAACGGTCTTTCAAATGTTATTGGCCACTAATTTCCATACTTGAGGAGATAAGAGTTGCTTTACAAGTGAAATGCACAGTGTATGGGTATGTGTAGCTATCAGACACTATCAACCAGGTGCCACTAATTGGCCTATCAGCAGGTGCTTGTCCTGGGGCTTGCCACCAAGGCCTCAGTCACTGGCATCTACTAGGGATTCAGTGTAATTATTGAACATGTAAGTATCTTCTAATTCACAGAGGTCTACTAGGGGTCTGTGGAACCTTTCAGACCTATAGGGGATATTTTGATGATGGTCTGAGGTGGGCAGATGTTTCCAGCTGTTACTCATTACAAAAAAGACATCCTTTAACAAAGAACTTCGATATGAACCCAATTATAGAAGCTACATGTGTCGGGTTAATTAACCATGACACACACAAGATGACCAATTTGTGTTGGTTCTTTTTGTGATTCAGACACTATTTTCATTAGGGTTTTTTTCTGACAATGATAACTACCTCCTATCTCTAGTCTGTTGCTCTTTTTATAGCCCCCTTTTCTATTTTTTTTTCATTAGGGTTCAATATCTTCCTCCTTTGTTTCGTGTTCTCAAACCGATTGACTCAATCATCTGTCCATTAAGCCAATTATGATGTGAATTATGTTACATCATAGACCTCAACAACCAGTCTATACTGTACTTTTACATATTTAACTGTTTTCAACCAAATCCTTCTTTTACTTTTGGGTGTCATGAGGAATTTAACATTGATGTTGAATTGATAATTGTAATTGTTATCAGAAATTAAATGTTGCATGACTAAATACTAATAGCGAAGGTTCCATCTTTTTCTATTTTCTTTTGACCATGTCTTTGGTCTTTGACCTTCTTTGTCCCTAATTCCATTCTTGTCTTCTCTATTTTGTGTAATTTCTCCCTTTTTCTGATTCTCCTGTTGTGTTGTCTTTCATCTGCTATATATATATTGTATGTGTGATTTTTTTCCCTCATCATATTCAAGGATGTGAATTATGACCAGTCTACTTGTTATTTTGTATTTGTGAATTTTAAATGCTGTTGTATTGAGTATATGTCAGTTGACCCTGACTTGATCTGTAATATATTCATTGATGTGACCTCTGACCTTGCTATAGTTTTTGTGTACGGTTGTTTGACCTTGAGCATTTTTTCAAACCATGTTTGTGTATATGACCTCTGACCTTGACTTTTATTGGTGTACATAGTTGCTTGACTTTTAGCATTGTTTTAGTCAGTAATTTCATTGTTTATGTGACCTTTGTATTATTTTTGTTGGACATAGTTGTTTGACTTTTAGCATTGTTTTAGTCAGTCATTTCACGGTATATTTGACCTTTGTATTATTTTGTTGTATATAATTGTTTGTCTCTTAGCATTGTTTTAGTCTGTCATTTTATTGTGTATGTGACCTTTGACCTTGTCTTATTTCAGTACATATGTATACATAATTGTATGATCTAAGCGTTTCTTTCGTCTGTCTATTCAATTGGGATATTTGTGTTTGTTAGACCTATGACCTTGCCTGGAGACTGTTGTCGTTGTGAATGTGTCTCTATCCATTAATATATTGTATGATGACTGATACTGTCCAAGTCTATTGGCGAATTCATGTATTTGACCTTTAACTTCCGAGTCATTTATGTATTGTGGATATGAACTTTAACCTTGTTTGCTTTCCTATAATTTTTTTTTGTCGTGCTATATTGATCTGATTGTAATGATCATGTCAAGTTGAATTCAGGTAGTTTCTAATATACCTAGATTACAGCCGCATTTTCTTTGTTAAAGATTGCTGCCATTTTAATTAAACACGGTACAGAAAGCTGCTGAGTTTACCACGTCCATGGTCTGACAAAATACTGTTAGGTTCGTACTATTTGCTTGACTAGTAAAAGCATTTAGTAGAAAGCATTTGGGAAACAATAAGCACCATCATTGTTTCAGTTACATTAAATGAGAATATCTTCTGTCTGAATTAATTTTCTGAATTTTTCCTTTTATATTTTCAAGCTAATAGAAGAACCTTCACAGTATTTTGTCAAACTTTTATATATATATTAGACAACAGAATATCTGAGGACATACACCTCTGGTTTGGTTTGGTAAATGGGGACAGAATTTTTTTCAAAATTTCATTTCATGTCACAAAAACAGAGCTGATATTAGACATTGAGGAAACCATGTTTGGTCAGATTTTCTGTTGTCAATGATTGCATGCAGTAATATTAATGAATCAAACTGAATACATGGAATATGAAAATAAATATTTAATAGTGAAGGAGATGATATGATAGGACAGCACACAGCAGAGACACCACACACAAGCCACACATATATACCACATATAAAGCACACCAAACTGTTACCACGGCAACCAACAAATCTTCTCAACAACAAACAATACAACCAGTTAAACCAATGCTTCAGACAATTCCTAATGCAATTATCTCCCCTTCTTAAAGCAGTTATCTCCCTTCTTAATAAAGACTTCACTGCAGCGAAAATTCTCCGTTCACTTGTATTTACATTTTTTGGAATAATTGCGTGTCTTTTTGTACTTATACAACAAAACAATTTTAGATTATGATTTTAACTTCTCAAATTTATTTAAAGTTTTCAAAATTTTGATACATGTATCATACAAAATGAAAACAATTTTCTGCTAGGAATTTGAAATCCTACACATTACAAAAGGAATTCTGTCAAGCATGATAACAAGCAAGCCATGCAGTAGCTCTTGGTCAACAAAGCGTGCAGCTCATACAAATTATATATGGCAGTGAAGCAAGGTGATTAGGCGATAAATACATGTGATAGACATATTGATGTTACTATGAGGATGGTAGATATTGATGGTAGATATTCTGACACACACAGTTAATATGAGACAAGATGAGATCATTTTGAACTTCAGTAAGAACTGTTTCAGATATTTTTTTATCATACAAAACATCATACATATTGGCAGTGCAGCTATTCATCATTGAAAAGAAATTGCAAAATAAATATTGAGATTCCATCAAAGGGTTTCACAGATATCACAATAAGTCCTGATTGTCAAGGCAGATATGTCCATACAGTTTAAATATCGGTCTCCTTCCCACATGTTATATACAACAGGGCACACACACCACAAAGGCTGTGTGAAAACCCTTGGCACTATTGGAATGATAAATAAGTTTTTTTATGTAGCACAACATTCAATAAATTAAAAGACAGATAGCCTCACAGTGTCACTATCACATGCTAAGTTATCTCCCCTTTGTAGGGTTATTTCCCTTCATTAAGGCACTTTGAGCGTGAATATTTAATGATTCCGGTGAAAGTTTGTCCCCAGCCACAATTAGCCGCACTGTTACTACGGACCACAACTCCTCCACGTAATCAGCCACTTTGTCAGATAGCACCAACACTTGTAAGACACTTCTGTACGAAGTCACATCTTAAGACACTTTTAGTTACATCTTAGTCACATCTACACTTGACTCTCGATGGCCTGCGGTAACTGGTGAACCTTCTCGTAGCAGTACGTGTGCCAAGATGCACGGTTGGCAGGGGACATCTCGAGTGCGGAACGGTCAAACACGTCGTCGTCGAGGAAGCTGGAGGTGTTGGCGCTGCTGTAGGAGGAATCGAGGTCGTAGCAGGACTTGTTGAGCTTGTGACGGTAGGAATACTTGTAGCGGAAGGACTTGTAGAGACGGCTGGTGATGGACGAGTGGAAGCGCTTCTTACCGTAGTCCTCAGTGCGGCTCTGAGACAAACAATCATCTAAGCTATACTCTAAACTGTCATTACAACTGTACATACCATCATATGATGGTGTGGTGGGAGTCACCTCAGCCAAACCAGCTTCACGCTGAGAGTCATGCAGCTTCTTCTCCATCTCCTTGAGCTGTAGACAGAAAATCACAATATAAGTATACATCATAAAAACATAAGTATATATCGTACAAACATAAGTATACATCGTACAAAAGTCAGGATTAAAATATTCTTTAACTGACCAGTCTCATCACTTATAGCCTATATATAATTTTTTTTACCTTAATGAGAAAAAAAAATTATTAAAATTGTAGCTATCGTTCAATTTACTTTATATGGATTATTTCATATTTGTAGTTATTGAGTTTTTAATCACAACTTTCAAGCTCAATTATGCTGAAGTTAATTATTAAATGTGACAGAGTTACGTACCTTAGTCTGGGCCCGATGGAAGGACTGGCGGCGCTGTTTCCTGACGTACTTGCTGACATGCTTGTCCTGAGACAGCTTGTGGGCGGCGCTGGTGATCTGCTTCTGGAGCTCGTACTCCAACTCAATGTTGGACACCTGGTCATCGTCATCATTCTGTAAAACAAAGTAAAGTACATTAAAATATATACAAATAACACAAACATACTGGAGAAAACAGGAAGATTTCAAATAAACTCCTTTTTACGCATGATGACATATATTGAATACAGGTTAACACGTAATCTTAATTAATTTAGAGATTTCGTATACTATAATTTAATTAATTAAAAGTTGTTGACAGCATGGCAATATAAAATCATTCAAAATTAAATAAATTTTTGGTATTGAATCTTATCTGGAATGGCTTTTTGTATGAAAACATATTTTGATTTAAATTTCATGAGCAGTTTTATAATCTTAATCACCTAAAAATAGAAATATTGCATTGTGATGAATTTAAGTTTCGTTTTTTTATAAGATCTTTATTTTGCTATCATTATACCAACCTTGGTTGACAAGGAGAAGGCTGTTCCGACACGTCGGCGGATCTGTGGGGGCTGCTCTCCAGGGGCCAGGGGGGTCTCCTTCGGAAGCTTGCCAGTTAATTCCTGCAAAAATAAAGACAATCATAAATATGGGCAACATTAAATGTTAATAACTTTATTTTACAAAATCTCATCATCGTTGCTTTTACAAATTGTGATTCATATTTTTTATCTTTCAAAAACTTATAAATGAAACTAAAATATTTCTATTTTCTTTATCATCTCCTGTAAATGAAACAAACTTTACATATTTACTTGATCACTTAATTTAACAAATATTTCTGTTATAATATAATTGCTTTTTTATTTTATTTATCTATTTCTGTAACTTACCCCTTCTTTGATGCAGAGAAGCTTGAGTTCTTCAGTACGTTTACGTAGGGATTCCTCGAGAGCCTCGCGGCGGGCCTTCAGTGCCTGGTACATCTCCCTCTGGGCCTTCAAGGCGTCTATGTGCTCGGGGATGTTCACTGTAAGAAAATATACTTGTTATTAAAGGTACATGTCGAAAAAATTAAATTGTTATTGACTAAATAAGCTTTGTTGGATGAGCAGACAGTATAGAGCCATACCTGGTACTGACTGATCAGTTCCTAACTACCCATCACACCCATCCCCTCGAGTCTACACGCTGTGTTAAACCCGACACTCAATCACTGCACTCCCTAACCCTAACCACTAAATCCTATCCAGCAGGTTCACCGTAATATCATGTTTATATATTCCATACCTTGTCAAATTTTGCTTCTGACATCATTAAATTATCATATTCAAGTCCAAGGATTTCAACTTCCGAATTAATTGTAAGAAGAATATTATAACAAAAGCTTTTGGCAGGTAACCGTACCTGTACCCGGATATTATACCTGTGGCACCTTTAAACCTATTGTAATATACATTAACGACCTATACTAGTACACACCTGTCCCAGTATACTATAGGTACACTCCATAGCTCACGGAAGTCACAGAGACAAGTGAAGCCGAGTCAAAGAGATGGGTGAGTTAACCACAGTACGGTGGGAACCATGAGCAATGGACCAGATACTGAGATTTTATCTGTGATGTTAGGGGGTACATCTCATGTGTAGACTCCACACAACATCTGATGCTCCCAAACACTGACTCATCTTCGATTCTATACTTTGATATTTATTACGCATCCTTGGAAAACAGAACTCCAGAGTGCTGTTATCTTATCTATGGTGATTCAAGTGTTTTCTAGATCAGGTTTCATTTTTTTTACCAAAATAACAAATTAAAACTCTTTAATAGCTACGCACCATTAACAAAGTCTTACCCTAATAAAAAACCTGTAGCAAGGTTGTACACTCGTACAGAATTAAACTATATTTAGATTTCATATCTATTGGTTTTCAATCACTTCAGCATTTTAGATCGTAATACGACTGAATTTGTAATAAATATCTTTTTATAGAAATTAAATATTTTGAGACTAATAAAGTTGTAAAAAGAATTTGTAAAAAGTATTTGGATAAAAAGTGAAATGGTTTTTTGTTTTGTAATTTGTTGGAGAATAACAAATTGCGGAAAGAATATTGAAAGGGCAAGTACTTTTAGTTAAATGTATATATTTTCAAATATAATTTTTTTGGTGTCTAACTGTCCATATCATTTTTTTGGAAACCCACAAATTACAAGAGGCAAGTGAAACAAGTCCATATAGCTATACATACCAAAAATCTTCATTCTGACAGTGTGTTTATCGCAGATCTGTGTCTTAGTGAACTATTCTGACCCTCTTGTTACACCTAACAGTGATAAATAAACTCTATACTATCCTGACTCTATATCTGTATACCTCACATGTCAGTGTTACCTGCTCAGTAGCAGTACACAATTATACACCCAGTGACTCACCTGTTGTCACTAACGAGATTTACCTACACCTGTCAGGCCAGGTAACTGACAATATACAACCCAGTAACCATTGAGAAAAACCCATACACCTACAACAAGTAACACTGACACACCTGAGGAATGGCATTTTATGAATGGACATCTAAATTTAGATCTAATATCGTACCATTTACCAATCCAAATATAGATTGTGATTTTTATATAAAAAAAATTCATGAAACTAATGAAAGTGCAGCACATAACACAAGTAAAATCTTTCATCGTCTGTTGTTCAATAGAGCAGAAAAAAAAGAGAGAAATATCTTGATTATAATAATTTCAGCAAATAAAAAAGAAAAAAAAAATACTTTTGAAATGAAAAAAAAAATTCAGATGAATTTCCAAAATTGAATATTGTCTTGAAAAGATGTATTTTTAAATTTTTTTATTTCTAATATTTATTAACCCCACGGAAATATGTTGACTTTATCAATATAATGTAAAGGAAATGAGAATAAACTGTAATTACCAGAACCAAACTCAAAGCAATTTAACAGTTTTCATCAGCTAAGTTTATTTAAAAAGGCCCTTCAGTAAGTACTGAGGGGAAGTCAAGCTACTGGTAATAAACACATTGGGTCTTAGTGAATTAAAAGAGGAAATAATGCTAGACACCACGGTACCAGTAATCAGGATATTAATTAAGCAAATCTTCAACACAAAGCTACCTGTATATTTCATTTCCTTAAGCTGCTTGCAGTTATAACTTTATGTTTCAGAAAAATTAAACCCCTTAGGGCTAAGTAAGGGGGAAATGTTTTTACAGGAGCTGTGAATAAGCCAATTTTCCTGACTGGATTAGACCAGAACTGTTATTTTCTTACTTTGATGTGATTAACCAATTTGATTACATGGAGACAGTGGAGTCAGACCTGAGAGTATTATCTAGAGATCGACTGGCCACCCCATACAACATACATAGGGGAGATATAAGTTGACAAAGGGCAGGTAATCAGAATTGATCCCGGATTACCACCTATCATACCTAGATGTGTGACTTGTATTACAGTAACAACATCTGTCTGGACAGTTCTATATATCTCAACACCTTCTATCCTAAACCACAAACTATACTTTGTTTCTCCTTTTTCTTTTTTTTATTCTCTCAATTTTTGACATTCTTTTTTTTTCAATTAGTGCTGAATTACCAAAATAGATTTTACTTCATTTTTTCTTAATTCATTTTTTGTACAATACAATAATGAAGAAGCAAATATGCAATTAACTTTGTTTTCAGAACCTGTGTTATCATGTATTACTATAAATGACCAAAGTCTGTTTAAAATTTTTTTTAAAGCATTTAAATACTTTTTTTTAAAGAACTAACTTGAAGTTATTATAAAGGTAATACTATAGAGGATAGTTAAAAGGTATGTAACATTATATTTAGAAATACAATTCATTAGAAAATTCCTTCATATTGATGTAATTTCACATTAAAAATACCATAATTTTACAAAAAATGTTCCTTATATTTGAATCTTCATAAAGTTATTTTTCAATTTATTTAAGTTACAAAATTTAATATTGAAAATCTATGAATTATTGATATACAACTGTAAATATCACCATTAGTCTAGATTTCACATAACAATCCTTAACCATTTATTGTAGGTAATTAAATTACATTGACGTTGATATTAATTATGACTATTACATGTTTAAACAAATATATAACTACCAGTATGTCATTTTATGATACAGTATTTTCTATGATATATTCATAAGATATAATACTACAAAGTGTATTTAATATTTAAAATCATTAAAAAAGTTTTTTTCTCTGAAGTACACTATCTTGATTATTTTATTTTAACAATTCATTATTTAATAGATATTCATTGGTATTAAAATAAAGAATTACTTCTTACAAATTTAGCAAGTCACTAAACTATTGTATAAACTGTATACTTATTACCATTCTGGTTGTCAGTAGAAGAACTTTGACTTCAATAGTAAATTGTAGGGTTTTCTTTTTTAATTATATTATCAGTTCAATGATAATTATTAGATATAATGATGAAGACATACCCTTAGGATTTAAGCACAGGGTCATCTAAATTACATAAAAACCATAAAGAATTAACTGAATTTGTGGCTTCATCAATGACTGGGGAAGAACCAGGGGAAGATAACCAAGTACTCACCAGAGTCACTGAGGAAGGATTCCGAGATGGGAGTAAGACAAATATCCATGGTTGTAGAGTCTCGGCCTCAAGATGTCAACAGTATTCACACAAATGTCACAATGGCATTCCCAGTATAGGGAAACTTGGGTAAAGGTGCGATGTTGTGTTTGGAATCAACTTAATTCTCAAAACAACCAGACCCTCTCGACCAATAGGAAGTTAGAACAGTGTCGGTCAGTGTGATGGATTGAGCTACTCTGAGACTGAGTCCTCCTGTCAGATTGTTTCTACACTGTCCAAGCTGACTGTTTTAGATGTCCACTAAGATAACACTAGACTGGCCATACACCTCTATACCATGACCTGATCAATGAGCTTATGGCCACACTGACCCCCTGATCTGACCTTATACCCACACTGACCACTGAACCAAGACCGGTCAGTGATCTAATGAGGGTTAATTGGTCAACAATTACCTGTACAGGAAACACCTTTGTACAGGTAATGAGTCTACAATAGGTTGTTTACAAACAAATCAGGGCAATCATTGACAACAATGCCAATTAGCCATCAATTAATCACTGACCGTGGTGCTGGGCTACACACTGTGGTCAGTGAGGTGTGACTGTGGGGGAGTAGTCCTTAGGTACACAATATTGGGTCACAGGTAATAGGCTACCTGAGGCTCAAAACAACAGCAAGGTGTGTTAATTGATGTAGGGCAGGTACACTGGGTGGATAATGAAGTGTAGGGGGTCCATTAGAGATGTGTACAGGTGTAAATAGCTCTGTGGGAATATGGTACCATATGTAGAGGACAATAGGGGTAGTATCTATACCCTTATACCAGGTGTGTCACTGACCTAATACTGTACATCAACATTATACCTACAGTAATATCAAGTCTTTTATGTTCATTAATCTTAAAAAATAATATCCATTTATATATCTTTTCTTATTCACAACCAAACTCCTAATAACTGGGGGCAATGAACTCTATCAAGATATCCCAGCCATTCATCCAAATCTTTTGATAAAACTTTGAAAGTATTTCTCAAGAAAACATTAATTGATTTATTTGTCTGCACTATAGAACATCTATATGCAATTCATTTCCAATAAATCATGTGAAGAAATATCATTTCGGTTCCATTACAGAAATTTAAAATTATTTGATTTCAATTTAATTATTATAATCCACTTTAAAACATTATCAAGTAGCTGTTTATTGTCCATGTTTATTTCTTATGACCCTTTTCCTTTTGAACACTTGCCAAAGTTAAATGTAAAATTTGTTTTGATTCGGAATGATTTTATTTCCGATGGTGTAAACATCTGCTTAACATTGTTTTCACTGGAATATATTTTTAATTCCTGTTTTAATCTCTCAACATGTTTACAAGCTGGCTTCCTGCCATCCCTGTTCAGTGAGATTTAATGCTAGCAGTGCAACATATCAAGTCGTTGAGAACACATGGAAAGGTAAAACTTTATTAGGCCCCATTACCAGCATGTTACCAATAGATCAAAACAACCCTCTAGGTTACACCAGGCTACCTGTAAAATAGACACCTGTGTTAATTGTCTACCTTGGCAGGTACCAAGGTCAGCAGCCCCACCCCTCATAAACAACCCCCTCCTGCCACACCCATAGTAAACAACCCCCTCATGCCATACCCACATAATAAACTTTACAAAATAACACAGAATCATAAATCACAACATGGAATCCAGGTATTCCAATAGGATACTGTTCCCACTTCAGTCCTTAGCTAACAGGTGTCAGATCAGACACATGGCTCTCACAGCCAATTAATGGGTACCTGTTAATTAGTTTATTGGTTAATGACCTAAGTGTCAATAGCTGACCCCTACCTGGAGTAGAAGTTAAATACTCTATGTGGTTTAGAGCAGAAGGTATTAGGGGTAGTCAATCAATTTTATATGCCTCATAAAACACATGCCTGGTAAAATTATAACCTAAATGGACATAAATTAATCTAGAGCAAGATGTCACAAAATATTGTACAATAAGGTAAATATATAGGTGTTTTTATAATTAGTTAACTTTTATTAGAAAGTCACATATATCAAACGTATGACATTGAGAAAATGCTTTTCCATGCCAATGAAGTTATTTTTTTATTGTCTTATTATTAAGTCATAAATGTCTATTTACTGGGTAACATTTTAATCGATTATGTAATACAGTAAACTTTTAAAAGTCCCTTGATCAAAAAAGTATTTTTTCTATTTTGGTTTTATTTCTGATTTTATATTTTATTTATTTATCTTTTATGGGGGAGGGGGGTCCAAAAACGATATTTGAAATAAAATAGATTAATTGGACAGAGTCAGCTCTACCAGAACATTTTTATTTCAGCATTTTTTAACAAATGTTAGATGGCACAGTTAGAAACAGATATTGTTGAGGCCCTGTACAACTGCTGCCTTAGGAAGACTCTTCCATATTATCATATCCTTTGTTACCAAGACGATTTTCCAAACCAATTAGCCTACATTAAGAGAGATTTACAGAGATTCGCACAATCAGGCATTACCGTAATATGTAAATATGAAAACAAAACAAAGTTTCATACATCGGAAGCTCTTTAGCAGTTTTTCACAATAAAATTTGACAAAATAAAGATTTCAGATTAAAGACAAAAACATGCAGTAAGAAACTCACGGTCGAATCTTGATGTGGACAGACTAGGTAAACTGGCTGAACTACCACTACGGCTGATTCCGTCCGACCCCAGGGAGCCTAAAGATGTCGTACTCCGTGATAACTCGGCAGCTATTTCGTTGACACTCCGCACAATCGGAAGGTTAACCTGCAAAGTTTAAAACAACTTTAATTTCGAAAGCTGAAATGTACACAGATAATCTTTTCTTAAAACTTAATTGAAATGCATGAACCAAGGACTCTTCATTTACAAAGACATGCATATAATAATATTTCTTCACTATGATTATTTATCTTTATACGTAATTGAAATTTCATAAAATGATCACTTTGATAAGGTAAAACCCTATTAACACGAACCCGGAATACTAGAATACTCCTCATTTATTTAACAGTTCGTTTTGTCCTAACCAATTTCAGATAACACAAATACCACATATTCCTCAAACTATTGACAAGGTACCCACCAGTTCGAGTAAGTGGGGTTTTACTGTATATATACAGAGGAAGTTGATAGAAGAAATTATCTCAAGTTTATTTTTTACCTTGCTGTGTTTACGGTCGAGATAGAATTGGTGCTGTGCTACGGCCATAGACCAGATACATTTTGTCAGCTGTGGTGTGGCTCCGAACCAAGCATGGACGACAACATTCCCAGGACCAAACGTCCGCCGGCTCACAGATACCCTGTAACACGGGGAAACAACATCAAATGTTAGATCAGATGTCATCGGGATCTCGCCCTGCAAAACCATCATCTAATCCAAGGACATAAATTGGTGACCTTCGCATTGAAGCATTGGTCTGGAAAGTCTAACACATTATATGAATAATTCCAATCATGAGGAATTGCGTTGAAGACAAAAAAGTCTGATTTGAATTTAAACCTTAAAGATGACTTCAACAATTCTGCTTAAGTGTTAAATTTTCTCAATAATAAATGGTCTCAATTTTTTTTACATACAAAGAAATTGTGTTAAAGCTTGTTACATTTTTAGCAGCCTTTATTTGGGATAATGATTTCAAACATTCAATGTGTGACATTCCCTGACCTTTTTAAAGAATGAAGAAAACTTGACAAACATAATATTTTTTCATTATGTATCGATGTTCCTTGGAAATATTGAAGCACACAACCCAGTAATAACATTGTTTATGAAATTATCAAATTAAGAAAATTGAATTGACACGAAGCAAAACAAGCAACACTATTAGTGAAACCTCAATTATTGTGGCAGCATGTGCTAGATAAACCCCATGTCTTTATTCCAGGCAGTGGTTGACAACTTTCAAAGTTTTGATACAATTTCTCTCACAATATAAATAAATCAAGCCAAGTGTCAAAACAGAAGTTGCTCATAACCAGGATTTGGAATGCTGAAAGTAATAGTACCAAAAATACCATGATTTGTTATGCTGAAAGTGATAGTCACAAAATACCACGATTTGTACTGCTGAAAGTGATAGTCCCAAAAATACAACGACTTGTAAAGCTGAAAGTGATAGTCACAAAATACCACGATTTGTACTGCTGAAAGTGATAGTCACAAAATACCACGATTTGTAATGCTGAAAGTTAGTCACAAAATACCAGGATTTGTACTGCTGAAAGTGATAGTCACAACATACCACGATTTGTTATGCTTAAAGTGATAGTCACAACATACCACGATTTGTTATGCTGAAATTGATAGTCTAAAAAATAATGTTATGGCATAGCTCATAGAGATATTTCTATGATTTATAATCAAAGATTTTTTGGCTGAGTTTTACTGACGTATACAGGTTGTTTTCCCAAAGACAAAAGTGCCTTATATCCCAAAATATTTTGAAAACTGAGGGACATACCTGGGTAGTCTCAATTAAACAGAAATAATGAGCTATTTTCCCTAATTCTAAAGGAACAGACTATTGTTTAAAATTTAAGAAACCGAAACAATGTTTATCAAGTGTCATCAAAGCATTTATTTCTGAAGAATATTCTGCACTGCACAAGGAAAACCCCAATTATTTGAGTAAGCCATATCATAAAACATGTATGTACAATCAAGGCATACACATTGTAACACATGTGAAGTCATTGATACTGTATGGACACACAGACATTTGTTATAAATGTATCACTTTCTTTTGGTTTATTTTGTTTTACGTCCTATTAAAAGCCAGGGTCATTTAAGAACGTGCCAGTTTTTTAAGGTGGGGGAAAGCCAGAGTACCTGAAGAAAAACTATGGTCAGTACCTAGAAACTGCCTGTGGGTTTTGAACTCGCAACCCAGTGGTTGAGGACTAGGACTTTTTTAAAAAATGATATATTGATTGAAATGTCGCAATGATGGTATGAAGTGCAATAGCTTTTATACCCAGCTATTTGCTGAAGCAGTTGCAACAGAGCTGAACTATTTACAAGGATATACGACACAACAATATACAACATAAAAGTGTGTAAGAAAAGTAAACAATGCAGCACAAAAAAATAAATAAATAAAGTAAGAAAACAAAAATACATCAAAGCAAATAAAAAATATGATCAAGACTAGCAAAAGCATGTCAGATATAAAAGGCAACGGAGACTGGGATGAAGCATGAGACAGTTTGGAATGATGACAGCTCTGATACGGTGGTGTAAAAATGAGGGCAAACACATCTTTTTAGTTCCAGTTGTTGTTTATTTGGTTGTTAACGTTAACGTAGTTAACGTAGTTAATGACCCTAAAAATGGTCTTGACGGCTACAGAATATTTTCTCCGTCCGTAGACAATGGCTACGTTCATTTCCCCGCCAAACCCGAACAAAGTGACCACAAAAGACACCACATGGACACATATAATGATGACGTCACATAGGTAAACTGGACATTACATATACATATAAGGTAGACTCACAGTAAATGACGCAACGGTCAAATGTCGCGCAACGCGATACGGTTACGTTATAAACGGACAAATGACGTTAAAAATGACCCTATTACATCCTCCCCCTGCTAATAAAAGACGTCCTCGTCGCCTTAATAGCTATCAAAATATCAAGATATTCAACATTACATATATTGCAATGTTAATGACTTATAATTATTGCATAACTACGGTATAAAATAGATAAAATACATACAATAATGTGAGGGAAGCTGACAATGCAACTTCTCATAATATCATATACAGGACATATTATTGAGTTACTGAGTTACTTAAACAGATAAAATATATACACAGTTCAACAGGATTTTACACTACTCATCACAGATGGTTTTGATGACATTAACAGAAACCTCCGGGGGGATTCCAGAAAACACACCTTGTTTTGCTAAATTTTGGAGCAACCCAGCTTTGATCTTCCAAATATCTAAATTCGCATGGGTGTGCTTGTGTGTTCCCATAATAAAGTCCCCGGAGGTTTGCCAATCAGGAGGTCTACTTTTTCTAATTGATCTTCTGGGTAATGGTAATGGACGTTCTGACGAATCCACATTGACCGATACATCATCAGTTGGGATAGCAACTGGGTCCTGGTCATCTTCATCCTTATCAGTAGATGCCACTACTGACTTCGGAACAGTTTCCTTATTGGCATCATCTGATCCTCCCTCCTCAGCAGAGAACTGGTCGTCACCAGACGGATCAGTGGCAGACACGGGAACATCAGGATCGTCATCCGGTTCCAGTGCTGCTGTATCGCCTCCTTCATTATCCGACTCAAAGCTGTCAGATACACAAGGCACCAATAAAACATCTGCATCATCATCGTCAGAGTCACTTGAATCTGATTCTGGTTTCTTTGGATGAGGCTGACCTTCGCCATCTTCATTCCCGGATGTTTCCTCCAAGGGCATCAGTTCTGTAGGAATATATCCAATGGGGAGCAAGTTGTTCCTATGTAAGGTTCTTGTTCTTCCTTCTCCTGACTCAAGTTCCACAACAAATACAGGAATATGTGGGTTTGGCTGCTTCAATACAGTATAAGCATCTTCTTCCCAAAGATCTTCCAACTTGTGCTTCCCATCAAAAGCCAACCTCCTCACTAAAACTCGATCCCCAACCTCTACGGGTGTTCCTCGGACCTTGAGGTCATAATGGGCCTTCTGTCGCCTCTTCGCTTTGGATAACATCTTCGATGCTAAGTCATAGCTAAAGGTAAGTCGGTCTCGAAGATTTCGTGTGTAGTCAGAGAGAGTCTGTTCTTCTTTGATGAGCCCTCCTAAGCCGAATACAACGTCTAATGGTAGACGAGGCTCTCTTCCAAACATGAGGTAGAATGGTGAAACTTTCGTGGACTCATGACGGGTGCAATTGTAGGCATGTACTAGCGATGGAATAAAAGCCTTCCAGTCCTTTTTCTCATCAGGTTTCAAAGTCCGAAGCATGCTGATAAGTGTACGGTTAAACCGTTCTGTGATTCCATTTCCCATAGGATGGTATGGCGTAGTATGAGATTTCTCCATCCCAAGAAGATCACACAGTTCTCTTATCACTTCACTTTCAAAGTTTGGACCTTGATCTGAATGAAGTCGCCGTGGTATTCCATAGTGGACTATGAAGTTGTTGTACAAAGTTGCAGCTGTTGTCTTTGCGGTCTGATCACGAGTTGTGAAGGCTTGTGCATACTTGGTGAAGTGATCAGTCACCACAAGTACATTAGCGAATCCACCTTTGCATGGCTCCAAGGAAAGAAAATCCATACACACTAATTCCAGTGGATGTGAAGTGTGGATTCCAATTAAGGGTGCACGTTCCTTCCTTGAAGATTTTGCTCTCATACAACGTGGGCATTTGTCGATCCACTCCTCAACATCTTTTGTCATGCGAGGCCAGAAAAATCTGTCTCGAAGTAGAGATAAAACTCTATCCCGACCAGGATGTCCAATATCATCATGAAGTCCCTTCATGGCTTTCTGAGTATATTCAGAGGGCAAGACCAACTGATAGTGGTATACTCCATCTCTGTTTACTTCCTTAAAGAGAACTCCACGACGTAGTGTTAAGCTGTCAGCAATCTTGAACATCTGGGAATGCTCCCTGGTCATGGGAAAATCGTGACGATTCGGCTGTCGATATTTCGATACTATCTGCATCCATGGCCGTAGAAAAGAATCATGACGCTGAGCTCTTCTCCAATCCTGTGAAGTCATTTGCTCCAATTCAGTTACACCGGGGTCCTGCAGAACATCCACTACCTGAGCAGGTGAACAAAGACTTTCCACATAAGTCTGTGGTGTGGTGATGGACTGGTTCACTGCATGAATGGAATCCATGGTGATTGGGAGTCTTGATAGAGCGTCTGCGTCCTTGTTGGCTTTACCCGATCGATACAATATGTCGAAATCGTATGCAGCTAACGCAGAAACCCATCTATGGCCGGTGGCGTCTAATTTAGCGGATGTCAAGACGTAAGTCAAAGGATTGTTATCCGTGAAAACTGTAAAATGCTGTCCATACAAGTAATCGTTGAATTTCTCAGTAACGGCCCATTTTAGAGCAAGAAACTCTAATTTGTGCGCGGGATAGTTCCGCTCCGCTTTGGAGAGTCCTCTGCTGGCAAAACTGATCACCCGTAGACCGTCACCCTGGTGTTGGTATAAAACAGCTCCTAAACCTTTTCCGCAAGCATCTGTATGAAGCTCGAACGGTTGGTTAGGTTGTACATAGCCAAGCACTGGTGGTGTAGACAAACATGTCTTAAGTGTGTCAAAAGCTTGCTTCTCAGCTTCGCTCCACTTCCAATTGGGATCAGACTTCTCTTTCGTTGTCTTCTTTCGACCTTTCTTGGCACAGGCAGGTAAGAGGTCATTCAATGGCTTGGCTATTTTGGTAAAATCTTGGATAAACTTCCTATAGTATCCAGCGAAGCCTAAAAAGGAACGAACCTCTTCTGGAGAAGTCGGCTCTGGCCAATTAAGCACCTTCTCAATCTTACTAGGATCAGGTGAAATTCCCTCCTCAGAAATCATATGTCCAAGGTAGACTACTTTCTTTTGGAAAAACTTGCATTTCTTCGGAGACAACTTTAAACCACATTCTCTTAATCTCTGAAGTACCTTTTCGAGTCGACGAAGATGTTCCTCATAAGAATCGGAAAAGATAATGAGATCATCCAGATATATGAGACAAATGCTAAGGTGTAGGTCGCCAAGGCATTCCTCCATTAACCTTTGGTATGTCGCAGGAGCGTTTGCTAATCCAAATGGCATCCTTGTGTACTCATAGAAGCCTAGAGGTCCAACTGTAAAAGCGGTGCGCTCCTTATGAGTTTCTTCAATCTCTATCTGATGATAGCCTGATTTCATATCCAATACACTAAAGTATTTGGCTCCAGACAAACACTCTAAGATTTCCTCAATCCTGGGAAGAGCATAAGAGTCTTTTATAGTACTCTTGTTTATTTCTCTGAAGTCAATACACATGCGTAGTTCACCATTCTTCTTCCTGGCTAGAACAACTGGCGAGGACCAAGGACTATGTGACCGACGAATTATTCCGATGTCCAGAAGAGTATGGAGATGATTCTTTACTTCTTCATACATTGACGGTGGTACTCTCCTATGCCTCTGCTTAATTGGGGTAGAATCATACATATCGATGTTATGTCTGACTGCACTGGAAAATCCAATATCCTTGTCATTCTTGGAAAAGATATCCTGAAATGACATGATGAGTTGTCTCCCCTTGTCAACTTCTGTAGAAGTGAGAGAGTCTGTACCAATGTCGATCTTCTCCATCAGCTTCTCTATCTCCTCTATCTCATTGGTCTGGTCATCCTTATCCGGAATTGTCACTGGTGTGATTTCACAAAGCAAAGCTCTGGGTTCAACAGTCACACATCTGCTGGTAATGTTGGCAAGTTCAATGTCAACACTTCGATTCCCTTTATAATGATAAGAGATCAATCCAGGAGTAAGGTCAAGGTTTCCTGATGTAACACAGATGATCAAGTCTCACCTTGCAACCTAACTGCAAGTGTCCATACTGGCCACAACGCCAACACTGAGGTTCAGCATAAGAATCGTCATGATAACTTCCACCTGAAGCATCTTCAGGTCCAGTTGTAGCTTTCTTCCTCTCTGCTTGTGGAAACTGCTGAAATTGAGGCTTTAGCGGCTTCTTCTGTTGATATCCTTGAGACTTCCATGATTTCACATCAGAAGAAAGTTGCTTTATCATCCCTTCCAGTCTATCTAGTCGACTATCCTCTGCGATAGTACCACTCACCATCTTTGAGGCTGCTCCTTTTGTGTTACTACTCACTGCCTTTTCCACCTTCAGTTCTGATTCCAACTTTCTCAACTCCACTTTCAGTTCGTTGTAATCTTTTATCAGCTCATACTTGGTAGCAGACCGTTCCTTTAAAGGTGACTGAAGTCCTTTCCAGATACGGCTATGCAACATCTGATTCCTTTTCTCTACAGGCAACATCTCACATCTCGAAACTTTCATAAGAATATCCTCCAATCTACAACCCCAAGAGGCAACATCTTCACCATCTTCCTGATGAGAACTGAAAAATTTTCCAAGTAGTTCCTCTTGGTCTTCTACTACACCATAATTTGTTTCCAGATGACTAAGCAAGTCGTTGATGGGTGCCTGAGGTCCAAGTCGCATCGCTACCATGCCTGCATTTCCACGAAGTGAGCTTCTCACAATCCGAGACACCATATCCTTCGAAATAAAACTATCTCGCAATAAACATTCAACATCATACTTCCAAAGCTCATATGGAACTTCTCCCTTTGAGGTAGGATCTCCACTAAAGAATGGTAAGCGAGGTGGCTGAGATAAAATGTGTTCCTTGGGTTGAGGTGAAGGTGGGACATTAGACTCGCTTGGCTCTGTCATGGGAGTAGCTCCAGTTGATTTCACATAATCAAACATCCACTGCTTAAAATCAGCAACTGAATCACATTTTGGGGTTATTCCCATCTGTCCAAACACATCTGCCATCTTCTTCATCTCCTCCGTATCCATGATGGAAATGTGAATTAATAAGCAATAAATAAAAACACAAGTGGAACAGCTAGTATGAATGAAAAGCATCAAATCAACAAAACATGCTGAAATTACAAAGAAGTCCAATGTAAATATCTGAAACCTGAAAATAAAGTCTATGAATGTAAACAATACAATTCCAGATTTTAATAAACTCACCTGATGTATAAGACAACAGTCTGATGTATCAATACAACATTGATTAAACAATAGCAAAGTAGGATGTAATAGAGACCGCGAATGAAATTTAGTGATAGCACATGAATATTAATCGCGATATATGCGAAGTATTGTCAAATATATATGCAAAGTGCCAAAGATTACCACGTCATGGTTAGTTAACACAGGGCAAACAAACATTTAAGACAACAATACCATAAACACACACCCCATACTTTGCCTATTGTAAAAAAATCTAAGGTAATATAAAAAAATATGTCCTCAGTACCAAATAAATAATCTAAGTGCAAATACAAAATTTTATAGAGAAAGAAAAAAAAATCAAATAATAACCAATAAATAAATACTTATATTACCTAAATTGTACAATAATACAACCTAAATCTTGAAATGAATTAATTATGCTATGGATAAATGAATGACAATATTTGATTTTCACATAAACATAATAAGTTACTATAGTGTCAAAAAAATGTAAACACAAATTCCGGAAGTACGAAAATCCAAACCGGAAGTTAAATAATATAGAAAAAAAACAGCAAAGTTCAATAAATGTTTCACTCCAAACTAATGAAGGTAGATAATCTGCTATACTGTCTAATTAAATGGTATATGTCCATAAGTATCCAGCTCCAACGACGTAACAGCAGGGATAAACAAGTTCATGTCAGGAAATGATAAGACAACACAGCAGTCGAGACAACACACATTTCAATTTATAATTGAGTGTCAATATGCTGTCGATAACGCGAGGCAGGTCACAAAGCAGTGTTTTTTTATCGAGTGTACTGGACCGTAACACAGTCACAGGTAAAGTCGACTACAGGAACATATAGCGTAAATAGTACACAAGTATAAGTTCACAAGCTCTATCAGTTACCTGGGGCATCTGACGCTGTACTTGTGTCCACTGAGCGGGTGTAAATAGTGCATATTTACGAGAATCAACAAGACGTGTATCGTTTCTGTCAACACATGTCATTCACAACCGGAAGTTAAACAAACCGGAATTCTAGGGGTCGTAGTAATGTCCGGAGAGAACACAGACGAACCGGAGTGCCCGGATCGCGCCGAGAACCACACTGACTTCTCACACCGTCTTCATTTCTCCAGAATAGAACATCTACGTGGGCGCCATTGTAAAAATGAGGGCAAACACATCTTTTTAGTTCCAGTTGTTGTTTATTTGGTTGTTAACGTTAACGTAGTTAACGTAGTTAATGACCCTAAAAATGGTCTTGACGGCTACAGAATATTTTCTCCGTCCGTAGACAATGGCTACGTTCATTTCCCCGCCAAACCCGAACAAAGTGACCACAAAAGACACCACATGGACACATATAATGATGACGTCACATAGGTAAACTGGACATTACATATACATATAAGGTAGACTCACAGTAAATGACGCAACGGTCAAATGTCGCGCAACGCGATACGGTTACGTTATAAACGGACAAATGACGTTAAAAATGACCCTATTACAGTGGAGCAATGGAGAATAACTGTTACACATTGTCACAGTGATGTTAACAGCAGTGGTGGTTTTTTTTAGCTTTACTGTGAGTGAGATCCTTGTATAGTTACTAAAAAACCCTTTGAGGACAGACTGATATTACTTGGTGTATAACATATTTAATTCTACAATTCTACAATTATCCAGCATTTATGTGGCATTATTCAGCAAAAGGTAGTGTATGGTAGGACCAAATCACTTTAACTATCACCCGAAGTCAAATTTGAACCTTACCAAATCAAGAAAATCTAGTTGAAATTTTATGTTTAAATAAGTTCATAAAGTTCTTTTCGTATGGCCTTGCTTTATCTTTAAGGTCCTTCAAAATGTAAAGGCCCAGTACACAACTAAAGAAAAGAAACATATTGTTAATCCTATCTAACCGTATTCCAGAGAAATAAGTACCAGTATTTTTCTTCCATCTGTAAGCGAAACATGCCATCATGCAAAACATAAAACAAAACTTTGTACAACCGGATGATTGGTATAAACAAAATATGACAAAATCTTGTTATAAGCAAAATGCAAAAGTTGCCAATTGAGAGCCAAGGACATTTTTGTAAGCTGAACTGAAAATTATGGCATTAGAAAGCTTTTCTTTCAAGACCATCAAGAAAATAATAAAACTTTTACAGACTTCATTGAACAGAAAAAGTAAGAAAATCCTAGTGTTTACATTATCTTTATGTAAATAAGCCTTGTTTAAGTGAAAAAAGCTGTTGTTCAATTTGCAGGACCAGGCGATGCCAGCTGACCAATCAGTGGTTTGGAGTGAAGTAAGCCATCTTTTGATTGGTGGGATATCTAAGTACTTACTGAGTTGTGGGGTCAGAAATGGCGTTGGAAAGGTCATCAAATTCCTCGGGTGGCTCTCTAATGGCGTCCTCATACAGATTAAAGCTGCTGAGCGTATGTACAATGCTACAAAAGACAACACGCCAGCATACATACACATGCACTATCTACATGGATGAGATGTAGGGGTCAATAGGTACATAGTAGGGGTCAAGGTCGTTACATACACCTACAGTGTGCCCAGCACCTTGCCAGTATTAAACAATGTATTCTCTCAACTATAACATGTTTTCATACAAACATGGCTTCAACCAAATTACTGTACTTCCATCGTTTCCATCTTTTAACTATCATATGATGAACTCAATAGTGTTTTCACTGACTAGCAGTTTTTGTTTCCATACATACACACACTTATTGCACTGTTAGTTACTAGTAGTAGATGTCTACCCTCTAAAACCAGGTGGGGATATACAGGGTTATCTGCCCTTACACCAATCTACTTCGTAAATACCATTAATAATTTAAGCTACTACTAAACATTGGTTATACATGTTGTGATTCTTATCCTATACAGGGTTATCTGCCCTTACACCAATCTACTTCGTGAATACAAATACTACTTTAAGCTAATACTTAACATTGGTTTTACATGTTGTGATTTTTATCCTTTACCACAAGCCATTTAGTTCCGATATACTGTTCAAAGTAAGAAGCTTCTTCATGTAAAAGACTTTTAAAGGGTTATTCACCCTCAAACATTGGAGAGTTATCTCCCCTGTTTCACTCCTGTAGAGAAGTTTTCAGGGACAGAAGTTTTGAGTTGTCTCCCCTGCACCAGCGTATACACATGAGGATGAGGTTAAGATACACAATAATATACAATAAGCCTTCAGTATTAGCAAACAACACCGAGCAAGGAAACCCAGACACAAGCAATGCAGCCCTGCCAACAGCAATAGTTAGGACATTTGAGCCTATAACAGGATGGCTTCGATCAAATCATAAAGGCCATTCCCACAAAAAAATCACTTGTAGTTTTCAAAGCTAAAGTTGTATTCATGAAAATTAAAGATTTTATGCAGCAACTAAAAAATTAATTTCTCAAAAATGTAGCCTTAAAATAAAAATTAAATAAATGGAAACTAGCAACAGAAGCTTGCAGCAAAAAGAGCAGCTCATTTTTAGCCTAAAACTTTTATTTAAACATTTTTTAAAAATTGCTTGCAATAAATTATGAACATATTTTGTAGTTTTCTTTTGGTCGGTGAAATGTGTTGATACTGAAAACAATAAATCAAAACTACTCTATAGAATATGGAGAAAACACAAAATAAAACCGTCAAATCAAAATTAAATGAAAAAAAAACAAACATGAAATAGCAGGCAATGAATATAAACATGCCAACACCAAATCAGGCAGTGTTTGTCAAAAACCCAACTTTTCTTTTTTGAGAGTTATCTCCCTTTTACCATGTGCTCTCACATTTAAATTGATAGACTTACCGTTTTGGGTCATGGACTTCAATCGAAAATTTCTTGTCTCTGTAGTATAGATTTTCTAAAAGTTTCCACGTAAATATCTGAAAGTAAACAGAGAAAATAACCCATAAATATCACTATATCGCCATCAAAGTTTGCTTCCATTTCATATCAGCAACATGTTCCACATAGAACCCACCAACTATGTTTCAGCAGACCCGTATTGTGGCCATAGAACCTAATATCCGACTCATGAGCTAGTTAATTTTCTACCTGGTACACTTTGTACCTCTAAGTTATCCCCTAGGACTGCAGCGTTAATCTGTATATACATCAACCCATCACCTGAAACGTGATCACTAATTGCCTGTATCAGGTAAGCACTGTTAGTGTACACTTATGTCCCAGTAGCTGCGACCACCAGTAGCCCTGGTGGTGATTCCAGTTATGTCATACCCGGACCACCAGCACTAGGTGTTGATTTACTCGCAAAGGTCTCTGGATATTCAATCTACCTCATGTCAATCACCGACCACTACATAAAATATACATTATATACACCAGTTGGTGCAGAGTTCCTGTGCCATAACTCCTGTTTTCTTTGATATCCGTACACATTACTTTCCGAGTGTGATTTTCCTGTGTGGTAATATGCAGTTGATAGAGAAACCATGCAGTAGTAAAACCTATAAAAAGAATCTACCATTTCAAACAGTGTAGCTATAATTCTACAGCCACGTACACCCTCTCTGACATACCTGAGATACACTAATTAATGTAAACTGCAGATAAACCTACATCTGAAATCAATTTTGAGTAATAATATAAATTAGACCAAGCACTCAAATTTTGATTACATGCATATCTTTTACTAATTAAACAAATTAATTTTGTTTGTATATTCAATGTTTTTCCACAACTTTGAATTTTTTATTACTGGTAAGTATTTTTATATATCTAGTCTTCAAATGCGTACTTTGAACCACTATGCCTGGAGGTTTAGCCCTTAATAGAACTAGTTCAAACCTAACAGAACAAAACCCTCAATAGGACTAGTTCAAACCTAACAGAACAAAACCTCAATAGAACTAGTTCAAACCTAACAGAACACAACCTTAATAGGACTAGTTCAAACCTAACAGAACAAAACCCTCAATAGAACTAGTTCAGACCTAACAGAACAAAACCCTCAATAGAACTAGTTCAAACCTAACAGAACAAAACCTTAATAGGACTAGTTCAAACCTAACAGAACAAAACCCTCAATAGAACTAGTTCAAACCTAACAGAACAAAACTCAAAATAGAACTAGTTCAAACCTAACAGAACAAAACCCTCAATAGAACTAGTTCAAACCTAACAGAACAAAACCCTCAATAGAACTAGTTCAAACCTAACAGAACAAAACTCAAAATAGGACTAGTTCAAACCTAACAGAACAAAACCCTCAATAGAACTAGTTCAAACCTAACAGAACAAAACTCAAAATAGAACTAGTTCAAACCTAACAGAACAAAACCTCCATAAAACTAGTTCAAACCTTACAGAACTAAACCTCCATAGAACTAGTTCAAACCTAACAAAACAAAACCGTCAATAGAACTAGTTCAAACCTAACAGAACAAAACGTCAAAAGAACTATTCTCTGTAGATAGTGCATCTCCTAAACATACAAACCAGGTATCAGAGAGGATAGTGTTATGTCTATGGGGAACACTGCTGTGAAGATTACTCAGGAAAATAAACATGGCAGATGGAAGGTGACTGACAATAAACTCTCTCTTCACAGTAATCATGCTATAATGGCTGTTTTTGCTGGCTGAGGGGATTAAAGCCGGTCTATACCGCCATCCATCCGCTGGTTTCCATCACCGAGATAAACAGTTTACGGGACATGCAGCATCGAAACGTACATTTATGTGAAAGTCTGCATGTTTAACAACTCTTTTGTATAATTTTCTATTTCGGAACATGCTTTAAAGATTTAATTTCCCTGATTCACTGTAAGACTGATGTTTGCTTCACTAGTTGTGTGGTCGTACACATACAATTGACAGAGAGTTTCTACAAACCCGATAATCATAACAATATATATATCTGTTTTCCTGAAGGCCTAGCTCAGTCTGACAATCCTGGCATTGCTTAGAAATGTTTAAAATGCAATTTCTGAGATATATATTTGACAATAACAAATATTTTTGTGTAACTTGTCTTCAAATGATCTCTTTGAATGAATCATTTTACATAAAATTTCATGTTTGAATTTCTATGTCTTTAAAAAACATTTTTAATGTTAGAAATTTGCTTTGATTGTCATTAATGTTATCAGATATTCACAGTCTAATCAGCAAATGAGTCACGAACAGAAAATTTCAAAATGTCAATTACATATGCTTGAAAAAGTACCAAACCTGTTTATACACTGCGATCTGATTTAGGAAGATGAAATAAAACTTTGAAAATAAATGTACTGGTTTTAAAAGGTTGAAACATTTGATAATTATATTTAGAATGCTCATGACATTTAAACTACTGAATATATTCCACTTTTTTCCTGATATGCTAAAAATATAAATAATGATCCTGTTTTAACACTCGATGGAGCCTGGTATGGTAGCACAAGATTTTGAATTAAGGGGAGATAACTCACCTTCCTAGGTGTGGTTTTGTCGGTCTTGTCATACACTGAAATACCCTTGTGGCTCGCTCCTAACCACCAAGGAATCTCCTTTTTATCCTGAAACACAAAAAAAAAAAACATTTTCTTAAACATAAACCACAAAAATTTTTACGATGAATAATTATTAAAAGCTTTGTCTGGCAAACATCTACAATCAAAACTCGGAGAGAACACAACACAAATATCGTACTGTTCCTAGCTAAAGTCCAACTGTTCTAGCTGCGAGTGTGTGAAATCTTCCTTCAAGAACTTTCTGTTTTATATTTACTCTGCTTATTCCCAAAGGGTATATAAAGTACAAGAACATACAGAAACTTTAAAACATTGATATACATGTGTGTATAATCCTTATACTAAATATTTGTTCACCTTTGTTATCCAACATATAATTCTCTAAGGCAGTCCACAAGATTTACAATTTCTGGTCCACAAGCTTTACAGTTTCTGGTCCACAAGATTTACAATTTCTGGTCTTGTCTGAATTATTTACCACAGGTGATTTTGTAAAATGTTTATTGGGGTACTCAAGGGAATGTACACCAGATCCCCGCCCAGCCGAGAGATATAGCATTACCATGTGAACTACCCTTTTTCTTAATTACACCACACTAACACACACAATTTCGAACCTTCCAAACTTAATGAAAATGGATTTCTCTCATGATACTCGAACATTTCAATTCAGATAGCTAAACATTGTGGACTATAAAATCGGCAAACTGATATCCAGGGGGACTACAGTGCAGTGCTATCCCTGTAGACTTAATAGGTTTCCATAGAGCGCAATGACAATGATTTCCATCTGAGTCTAAGCTAATGTTACGGCTCCTGTATCAATATCTGTAGAGAGTATAGTAGGGTGGCCACAGGACAGGGATATACACTGTATCAGATGATTCATGAATACTAGTAAAACCATGTACAACATAAATATCATGTAAATAGCTCATCACTTCTGCTACATCCACAACAAAGTACACACATCTCAAATGTCAAGGTAATCATCACGGTAACACCCTTTAATGTTAGGTTATGATTTGGTGAGTGAGCAATATGTTTTGATAGATCAAGCCATTTTATTTCTGACAGGAGTGCAATTTTAACAAATGGTGCATAATTTGTTGTATGTCCATGGATTGATGAATTTGATTTGATTTGAGGGATAAATTAGCATTTGGAAGGTTTGGACCTTGCCTGTTATATCAGGGCAGTAATTTGGTGAAATGAGGCATGATTTAGTGGATGGTACATGAATTGGAAGATTCAGTTTGGAAGCGAAGTAGAATGAGACAAACTCATTATTTGCTATGATTTATTGACATGTCTTTATGGTTTTTGTAGTCATGTGACATGTTGGTTTGGTAGTCATGTGATATGTTGGTTTGGTAGTCATGTGACATGTTGGTTTGGTAGTCATGTGACATGTTGGTTTGGTAGTCATGTGATATGTTGGTGTGGTAGTCATGTGACATGTTGTGACATGTTGGTTTGGTAGTCATGTGATATGTTGGTTTGGTAGTCATGTGACATGTTGGTTTGGTAGTCATGTGATATGTTGGTTTGGTAGTCATGTGACATGTTGGTTTGGTAGTCATGTGACATGTTGGTTTGGTAGTCATGTGATATGTTGGTTTGGCAGTTATGTGATATGTTGGTTTGGTACAAATTTTCACGCTGTCAGTCGTGTTGTTTTGCACTGTGTACCTATGATATTAAAATATTGGCTTTTACAGTAACACAGTATTGGTTTGGTTGTCATATGATATAGTTTGCAAGAAATATGGTTTGGCAGACAGATTAGTAAAGGTTACTTGAAAGAACTAGAAAATGTTTAAGACAAGAACGCCATGCCCCACCCACAATTCATGGTGGAGCATAACAATGATACCTGAAGCTTAACAAAAAGTAAAACTTGTAAATAAAAAGACTTGTTTATGTCAATATACCTAAGTGTATGACTAGATATAAGTGTACTTTTACTCCCTAGACGGAGATACATCAATAGGATTACACACTCTGTGTCAAGTACCTCTCCACTGATCACTATGGATGGTAAGGGGACAACAGCGATGGGGATTAGAGATTACACTTGTAGACAGACTATACATCTGACAGTTATAAAGACACACCGCCACAGACATAACTGTAAATCGGCAGTGAAACATTGTCAGATCTTTGATAGGATGACAGGACAGATAGGAGTTGAAGATGGTGAAATGTTGATCTGGTCAATCCCCCAAGTGACCTGTTGATGTCTGTAGTGGGGCCACTCTAGTCTGGGGGTCACAACAGTTCCAGCACAAAGAAACTTTGACAGTAAATAAAGAGAGTCTGAGGATTTCATCAAGTAACACACCAACCCCACTTAATTTTTTGGTAGAATAATTTTCTCCATTAATTCATAAATAGACCTGTTCACAAAATATATTTTTTTTTTGCGAACATCAATATTGAAATAACCGCCTCTCTCAATTTAACTTCAAAGTTCTTAAAAATTAAACAAAAAATACGGAATTAGCACAAATAAAGTGATAACATCAATGAGCACAATAACTAAAACCCTGGTTACCATTCAAATGTACATATTCCTTATTTTGTTTTCAGAACAAACAACTTCCTTTTGGATGTATTTCTTTCTTTTCTTGAAGGTAAAAACATGCTGCATCCTTCCTTAGTGGTAGTGGGGGGGGGGGGGGCTTAAGTAAAAAATCTTCTAAATACCCAAGTTAGTATTCCTTCTTTCAAACAGCCTTCAGTTAGAAATTGTCTTGATTGTCTTGATACTGCAGTCAGACCCGTGTAAGATGCACATGGAATGTGTACAGAAAGATACAGATCTGGGACTTCACACTTTTGTGATTTGAGAGAACTTGAGAGATGTTTTCTGAGAGGTAGTGGTGGCAGTGTGGTGGGGATTTGAGTTTTGCATAATTACAATAACATACCTTTACTTCATAGTAGTGTATTCCATATGTTGGCAGTGCTTCCACAATGCTCATATAACTGTCAAAGAAAAAAAGAACAGTGTTACTGCAATATAGATCTATATCCTGCTTCCAGCATTGTTCTTTATCAACAGATTAAGTAACTTAAGGCCTGTGTCAGTCTTCCTTCTGTCAAACAGCCTACAGTAGGAAACCGTCTAGATACCCGAGTCAGTCTTCCTTCTGTCAAACAGTCTTCAGTAGAAAACCGTCTAGATACCCGAGTCAGTCTTACTTCTGTCAAACAGCCTTCAGTAGAAAACCGTCTAGATACCCGAGTCAGTCTTACTTCTGTCAAACAGCCTTCAGTAGAAAACCGTCTAGATACCCGAGTCAGTCTTACTTCTGTCAAACAGCCTTCAGTAGAAAACCGTCTAGATACCCGAGTCAGTCTTACTTCTGTCAAACAGACTTCAGTAGAAAATCGTCTAGATACCCGAGTTAGTCTTCATCTGTCAAACAGCCTTCAGTTAAAAATCGTCTAGATACCGAGTCAGTTTTCCTCTGTCAAACAGCCTTCCATAGAAAATCGTCTAGATTCTGAGTGACTTCCTCTGTCAAACAGACTTCAGTAGAAAACCATCTAGATACCAGAGTCAGTCTTCCTCTGTCGAACAGCCTTCAGTAGGAAACCGTCTAGATAGCAAGTTAGTATTCCTTTTGTCAAACAGCCTTCAGTTAAAAATTGTCTTGATACCAAGAGTCAGACCTGTATCAACCTTACTTCTGTCAAACAGCTTTAAGTAAGAAATCTTCTAAATACCCAAGTTAGTATTCCTTCTGTCAAACAGCCTTCAGTACGAAATTGTCTTGATACCACAGTCAGACCTGTGTCAATCCTACTTCTGTCAAACAACCTTCAGTACGAAATTGTCTTGATACGGAGTCAGTCCATATATTTATACAGAGACAGTTTGATCATCTGTCAGTGCTTTATAAGTCATATCCCCTGCTGTCAGTGTATCCAGTACAGTATAACCTAGTAACAGGAAGTTAGATCTCTCGCCCACATCACAACTCCTGATGTTGTTTTCCTACCTAGCTACCTCATCAGGAAGGTGACATCAATATAGACATAAATATATAACTCACAGTACGTGTGTACTCAGCTACACAACACATACACAAATCTACTTATATACTTATACAATTTACATTCACAGAAATTACATGCTGTTTCTAAATCCAAAACAAAATTACAAGTTTTAAACTACAATTCTAAACATCTAGTACAACTATTTCATCTGATCGTGTTGTGCAGATTGTAATTACGATAAAATACGAGACACATAAAAAATTACACGTATACTTGTACACACAAATTATACCAATTTACATCTTTCTCACCTGCATATTAGCAATCAACGGATCAAAACTTGAAATTTTCCCAAACCTTCCTTTGCCTTCTGAGCCTTATACATAATACATAACATTTTAATTGATTTGTAAACTGGCATTTTGAAATCTAGATACAGCAGTGAATTGGAGAAATTGATCCCTATTATCTTTGTTTCCCACAATAGCTTGTCGGCCTATAGTTTACCCGCCTATGTAACATACCCAGTACGTAATGACCCAGAATAAACACCAGTGAAGGTAAACAACGGGTTGATTGGTCTAGTAGGATTTGGCCAGAGGCCCATCATTTACAAAACCGACACTGTTCTCCCTGGTTATTGACTTGCACGAAAATGCAAAGTCATTCGATTGTTATCATATTAGAGCAGTTTTAATTGATCTCGTATTGGATAGAACCTGCAACTATAATACAGTGGTGTGCAGACTCTATTGATGCCAGGGTGTGTAAACAAAAGCTCCATACTGAATTACAATACAAACTATTATGTTTATAATAGCTAATTTATATCAGGTACAGATTCAGGATTTAGTATTCAGGGGGAGTCTATGTAAATCAATTAAACCTGTGATCCAGCTAAGAAATGTATGTCACATACTGCAAACATTCTTATTTTAGTGGTTATATCATTTTAACGTTTCTATGCTTCAAACATCTTGCCACTTGCTTATTTTTGCACACTCGATCTTAGCCAATAACCATGCAATTCAAACAGATTAGCGCAATGATGAACTGGCCCCAGTTTCATCAACGTTCCTTAACTTAAGGAAATTCCTTAACTTAAACATCTCCATAGGAAAGCATTATAGAATTTAAGGTAGAACCTTTCCTTAAATTCTGTAATGCTTTCCTGTGGAGATTTTTATGTTAAGGAAAGTTGATGGAACAGGGGCCAGGAACACTAATACTTGCTGTAGAAAGTAATAGACAGAAAGTGACATAATTCACACTATCATAATTAAACTGAAAATATGATAACCGCTAAAATATATATGTTTACAGTAATTAAAGACGATGAGCTGAACAGTTAATATTTAAGAAAAACGCAAAACTGAATCTGCTAAAATAAGTATTTGTACATTACAGGAGACAAATCTAGATATGCCTTTTGATCAAAGTATTCTAGTTGCACACAAATACAAAAGTACTTTCTACTGTTCCGCTGATTCTAGACATGTATGATGGATTACGTTAGGACCTGGTGAGATATACTTACTTGACAATAGCTAAGCCTCTGGAGGTGGTGGCGAGCTTTCTGTAATATTCTATCACTCGCTCCTCACTGTCAACAAACAAAAACATCAATATAATGTCAAACAAAAACAGCTCCTCACTGTCAACAAACAAAAACATCAATATAATGTCAAACATTTATAAATATCATGGACAAAAACAGCTTCTTCACAATATTTGGGTAAGACGGTTAAATGGACTGACTAATACCTGAGATCTGGCTGGTGTTCTCTGCTCACAATCCACACTTGTAGATATATAGATATCTGTTAACACAATGGGAGGATGTTTTTAGAGAAGGAATGGCTTCAGGATATATATATTCTCTGACACAGACACTAAAATTAGGTACCACAAGCTAGCCACAGCGTGAGGAAGTTGTGATGTATGTCCCCCTCCCACTCAGTCTGGGCTATCTCCTGGGCTATCTCCTATCTCACACCAGTTTACTAACATCACCATGTGACTCCAAGGTGATGCTCTTTTTCTGACACCACCAGCCAGTCAAAGTGGTGCCTCTTGTTTGACTCAAAATTTGGGGTCAAGGTGGTGCCTTGTCTAATATCAACAGGTGGTGCCAAAGTGGTGCCTCTTGTCTGACGTTGACAGGTGGTGCCAAAGTGGTGCCTCGTCTGATATCAACAGGTGGTGCCAAAGTGGTGCCTCTTGTCTGACATTGACAGGTGGTGCCAAGGTGGTGCCTCTTCTGATATCAACAGGTGGTGCCAAGGTGGTGCCTCTTGTCTGATATCAACATGTGGTGCCAAAGTGGTGCCTCTTGTCTGACATTGACAGGTGGTGCCAAGGTGGTGCCTCTTCTGATATCAACAGGTGGTGCCAAGGTGGTGCCTCTTCTGATATCAACAGGTGGTGCCAAAGTGGTGCCTCTTGTCTGACATTGACAGGTGGTGCCAAAGTGGTACCTCTTGTCTGATATTGACAGGTGATGTCAAAGTGGTACCTCTTGTCTGACATTGACAGGTGGTGCCAAAGTGGTACCTCTTGTCTGACATTGACAGGTGGTGCCTATTGTCTGACATTGACATGTGGTGCAGAGGTGATTCCTTTTTCCTGACATCACTCTGTGGCATCACATATCTTCTGTCTCTACCATGCTGCCACTGAGCCAAGACATTTTGTTTGATATATTGCAATACAGTGACAAAGTGAAACCTTTTATCCAACTATGTCGCCATGGAACCCTTCAGTGATTTCCCTTGTATCCGCTTGTTTTTTTGCATTTAAAGTCAATTAGGGTGATACATTGTATCCAATTTTACTGCCTTGAAGACCAAATGCGAGGACTTTTGTCGGAATATATTGCAATATTTAAGCCATTAATTGTCTTGTCTTATTTCTAACTCTCCAATCCAAAAATCCACTCAGAGCTATACAGAGTTCTGAATAAAGATGTACCCGAATCTTTAATCAGTGTAACGAAGCCAGGACACAGTTCTAAACCATCCAAGGCAGTATAGACCAATATATAACATCCCTTCAGCAGACACAGTCCCCAAAGGTAAGATAAAACTGAACTGTAAATATTTCATGAAGTTCAAATGTAATACTACAAGCAATCATATGGAAGTGTTGGTACAAGCATGTGTTGGAAATCTACAGTAATCTGTCGGAAAAGTTGTCCGTGACACCACAAAACCTGTGCAAAACATCACCAAAACTGTGTAAATCTGTCTCCTACTGATCCGACAAACACTATAGCTTCGTTCCCTACAGCTGTCAGGATCTTTTAACGATTCCCAATCTTTATTACTTACATATCACCGAGAAAAACCGTTTTGGTAGAAAACAACGGCAGCAGAAGACAGACCCGTCTAAAAGCTAGGATCAGTGGTGTTTGGCCCGCATGCCTTCACACAGGGACAATGAAGTAACCAATTATCCAACCCCCAGCGCGACCATAAAACAATTGGACTTAGCTTTACACCATTACTTGTGAGCAGCTTCTGTTTCTCCTGATCAATAGTCTAGTTTTGATAAGGTGGAATCCCTGGTACGAGCTCCGCCTCAGTTAACAGGGCTCTCACTGGATTTACTCCAAAACCATTCAAAGCTATTTACATACAGCAATGGTTAAAAAATTTACATAATGAAGTAGAATCTGATTGGGCTGTCCATCTCTCAAACAAGTAGCCTACAGGGAGTACACCGACAGGAAACAAGGATTTACTGTGATACATGATCTCTTTACTAAAATAACTTGACCACACTTAATACACTTCCAGTATACAGAGGGATTTTCTTGCACATTTAAACTTTGCTAATGCTGTCTGCTGACCGCGACTTTGCTTCATTGTAGACACTATCAGCCAATCAAATACAAAGAGCATGTAGATGTCAGCCAATCATCCGCCACTTGTTGATTTATTTCAGCAATGACCCAGTCAACCAACCAATCAGATTTTAGTTCTAATACACTTAGCACTGAAACAACCACCTGGAGACTTAGTTGTCTCAGAGCCGACTCAGTCAATCAATTATCTACTGACTTACTATAGAACTGACTTAGTTGTCTCAGAGCTGACTCAGTCAACTGATCATCTATATATAGACTTACAATTGAACAGACTCAGTTGTCTCAGAGCCGACTCAGTCAATCAATTATCTACTGACTTACTATAGAACTGACTCAGTTGTCTCAGAGCTGACTCAGTCAACTGATTATCTACTGACTAACTATAGAACTGACTCAGTTGTCTCAGAGCTGACACAGTCAACTGATTATCTACTGACTAACTATAGAACTCACTCAGTTGTCTCAGAGCTGACACAGTCAACTGATTATCTACTGACTAACTATAGAACTGACTCAGTTGTCTCAGAGCTGACACAGTCAACTGATTATCTACTGACTAACTATAGAACTCACTCAGTTGTCTCAGAGCTGACACAGTCAACTGATTATCTACTGACTAACTGTAGAACTCACTCAGTTGTCTCAGAGCTGACACAGTCAACTGATTATCTACTGACTAACTATAGAACTCACTCAGTTGTCTCAGAGCTGACACAGTCAACTGATTATCTACTGACTAACTGTAGAACTCACTCAGTTGTCTCAGAGCTGACACAGTCAACTGATTATCTACTGACTAACTATAGAACTCACTCAGTTGTCTCAGAGCTGACACAGTCAACTGATTATCTACTGACTAACTATAGAACTCACTCAGTTGTCTCAGAGCTGACACAGTCAACTGATTATCTACTGACTAACTGTAGAACTCACTCAGTTGTCTCAGAGCTGACACAGTCAACTGATTATCTACTGACTAACTATAGAACTCACTCAGTTGTCTCAGAGCTGACTCAGTCAACTGATTATCTACTGACTTACTTTAGAGCTGACCTTCACAGTCAATCAGATTTACTAGTTTTACCATTGTACCAGTCAACTAGCTAGGGACCTACTTGTCTCAGAACTAACTATTTACACCAATCAGCTCCATAAGTTTCAAAGCAACGATTCTGCAAACCAATATTTGTCTCAGTATTAACTCAATCCATCACAAACTACACAAGTCTCAGTGCTGTCAGACACACACTACTGGTAAATAAGTTCTATAACAAGTACCTGCTATTTATTAGTTTATACGAAATAGGAATGGTGGACTAATTCAGTGACCAGAGTGCCACTGTGACACTACAGACATCTAAACATGTTCAAGTCTGATCCCCACAGCTCATTAACCGCTCTACCATATAACACACACTGCCAAGTACATACAAATCTAATATACAGCTGCCTTCTACCATCACACCTCAGCTAGATCCCACGTGTAACTCCACAAGCAGTCAAAGTGTTGTCACAAAAAAGCTTAAGCTTTCAGTAAGAATTTAAGTATTGCATGTTCACAACTTCTCTTAAAAAATATTTCTCCAAGAAATTAAATTTTAATCCAAAATAGTAAATTCTGCACATTAAAGTGCATTTGAAAGTCTACTGGGATGTTGTTTGGTACTCATCCTCTGTAAACTGTTACACGTGTAATATGAAAGCACTTGGTGACATAACAGAAATTATTGGGGTGACGTACCTCACGTAACGGACATAATGCCTCCTAACCACAAATACGCCCAAAATATATGTTCATGTCAGCCACATGTATATAATTTAAACACCGCTGTTCACAAATATAACATGAATTTACACATTTAAAGGACCTGCTAAATACTACCATGTTCCGATATTATCTACATATTGTCTGTAGATCTGTGGTCCTCACAAATCGGAGATCTAACAGAGACATATGACAATACCATTATATCGTATATATGATTACCTCCCATTCAGTTTAGAGATCAATTAAATGCTCTTGAAAAATTCTAAGTCACTAATTAAAGGAAGTAATTACATCTGAATATTACATTTTTTTTTTTTTGTGCAGAAATTAATCCAATGCACAAAATATCACATATGATAGCATATTTTGTCTAAATACATGTATTTTCTTAATTTCATTCAGCAGCCACAAGTTACACTTTATACTCAGAAAACATGCACAAGTTACACTATAGATCTGATCCCTATGTCCAGTCCCACAGGTTGGCCATTTAATGCTAGTCCTGCCTGGAGAGGGTAAGGAGGGAAAAGATATATCAGTAATGTTGTATACATACCAAAATCAATAGCAGTCACAAGAATCAGTCAGAATTCAATTGTCTAACTTTTGCTCCGACTACAGAAACAATCTCTCCGGAGATCTCCATTGCTATGTCAATCTGGCCAGCTTTCCTTGGTAGCTATCGGAGGAGCGTTCTGGGGTGAATAAAGCATCCCTTTACTCTGACACTGGCCAATTTGCCTGGCTAACTGTGCTGGCAAAGAGGTCCAATCTTCACTGATACCTCACACTAGGGGGCAGATAACCCATAAAAAATATCTCACCGAAACCTGTGTACCTTTAAAACGCTGGGGTGCCTCCCCGAGGGAGTCAAGGTTGGCCGTTTAGATAACCTCCCTTCCAACAGATATCTCACAGGAAACACTACTTTATACAAGTTTCAAAGGCCTGTGCTCGGGATTAAGTGATTGTACCTTTCGGGAGGAACATCCTTACAAGAAACTTATCACATGGATCAAGTGCCAATCTTCGCAGTATAACAACTTACCAAGTTTTAGACCCCGACACGGGACGCAGCCATGGGGATCTTTAAGTACAACATCTCCCAAAGTCCATACACTTATGGTTTTTCATATTTTTAGCTCATCTGATATTTTTTCAACAGATGAAAACCCATAAAACCGTATCTGATAGACTATAGGTAAATCCTAGATTCAATATCCACTGACAAGCCCCATTACAAGGGCCTAATTCTGACGGATTGGAAACATCTGCACGATAAACTTGTCATCTTTCCCTCAACACTTCTTACATGTTATCAGGTGCTGTAACTGGGTACAGAAGCCTATCATACATGTTACAGGAATAATCATGAATATTCATGAATATTCAAGGTTAATTCATGGGCCTTGAATACCATTTCAGTTGAGTAAGTAATATGTACAGGAGGGAAAACACATAATTTTACTGTGATTCCATTTCACCATCAGTTGTGGCTTGTACACTATTCAGTTAGAGAGGGCAGCTACAGTATCTCTGGGCATCAGCATCAATATCTACTTTATAAAGTCATGAAAAAAAAATCCACCATTCGATATGAACTGTTCAAATTAGACCTTTATACTCACTGTTAGTAATTTCCTATATAAACTGATGAACTTCAACACTAAACTACCGGTAATATCAGTTCACTGTGGTATATATATGGCACATCCTCACTCAATTAAATCCTTTCATTGAAATTAACTTTCACGATATCCGTATCAATTAGTTTTAGATGATTAACTTTTGGGAAACATTATGTTATAGATGTACAGGCAGTACATTATGTCTTATTAAAGAAATCTCCATCATAATTTGCAGAGCTTAATTTTCGCAAATTTGTTTTGATCACAAAAATTGTGAAAGTAAATTACATGCGAAAGAACATTTTCAGAGTCTTCCAGTAGATTTCCTAAGAACAGAGGTACCCAGCTATCCTCACTGGTTACAAGCGTGAGGGTCAGCTTTGGTCAGTGGTTCCAGACACTGAGCCTGATTGCCAGACAAAACATTGACCAGACCCAGTAGCCGTGTAATACCAATACATTTATCTGTAACAACACCAGGGGATTTAATTAACAGGGGACCAGACACCAGCCCTATCTCCGGCCTACATCAACTGACCAGCACTGCCCGCTGGACACCCACTGGACACCCACTGGACACCTCACAGTCACAGTCAGTGGTCTAATGCTTACAAACACAGCCATAACAATGTGTTGTAGGCAAATATTTATTTACTTCATCATAATGGACTTGAAACAGTTAGAGGCTATTGGTGAAGTGCTGGTGTTCTGTTAGTATTGGAAAAGAGGATGTTATAGTAACACAGAATCTCTTTAGAAGTAGGGAGTAAATCGGTTGTTAATGACTGGGGAGTAATGATATAAGAGTCGTATAGAGCTTTATATATGTACACCCACATTACAGTGGTTTGGAGGAATCCCTAACGATATTGATAATTCTGTATAAACTGCCTATTGTGTAACACTTAAAACTCCAAATACCATTGTCAACTATCGATTCTTCCCAGGAAGACAGCTTATCCGTGCTACTTTTTATTGCCCCTTATACTTTAGCTGTGTTTTCCCCCTGGCACTTCCTCTGTCAAGTCTATACAAAATGATGCCTACTTCTCGCCCACCGTACTAGTGAGAACTGTGAAAGGTTTGCTCCAAATGCCAGCCAAGTACTTTCATGTGACGCCAAGAAATCAAGAAGGACACGACCCACGGAGAAGAGGAGACAACTCTGTGTGAAAATGAGGAGACGGAATGACGGGACATCTGAGACAAGATGGGGCCTCGGGTTCCCTCGACAATTTGTGACAAGTTGGAGCGTTTAATGACAACTCACTGCAACACAAGGTGAGCTAACCCACCAGGATCGGAGATGCAGGTTACCTCTAATGGTAACAGTGTTGTACCTGGTCCAGCCCATTTGCTGTAATGACAGCTGAGCCATGACTAAACCATCCGGGAACCTGTATACTTAACAAATTGATGTCAATCTCAACACATACTATTTTTCCCTTGTGAAAATCCTGAGAAAATTTCTTCCCAAATTGATTCCCTGGTCGATAATTTTCGAAATAGAAAAGTGTGTGCAAAAAAGGCACAGCAATCTTTAATGATGTCATTAGAAATACTTAGTCTTTTAAATACGTTTAAAATAGGGTGAAAAAAGGTCTCAACCATTAGTATACAACCTGCAGTATTACATCACAAGATGCAAAGCCGTAAAACCAGAATCAATTGAACAACAATGCTGATCTTTGACTTGGGGAGAGAGACCTGTTAGCTGTGTAGCAGACGAAGCAGATTTATCCAGGAGCCGTGTAAGACATAAGAGTTTTTACCAACGACGACTACTTAGAAAATCCTGCGGAACCTGACTGAATTTATCAAGAAGGGGAAAAAATCCAATTACCTTGCATTACCTTGTGAACCAGCATAAGGCTAGGAAATAATCAATGTTATGTAACAGAAGGATAATCTGTTGAAAGTTATTGGCAGGTCTAGCTATATGGGCAGTCCAAGGGCAGGCGCCATCACCGATATATTCAATCAAGTTTACCCGAGATTCTATAATCAGATTGATCTAGCTGTGTTCCACTTACAGGAGCCTGATAGAAATTGTTTCCAACCATTCTAAAGTTCCAATACATATGTAGGGATTACAGAGAGATAGTGCCTGTATTTGCTGCCTTGATGATTTTGTACCTCTATAAGAGCTCAACAGATACTTTGTATAAGGGATAAAAAGACACTGAGAACATTTCTCCTTTTTCCCCCCAAAAAAACAAAAAAAACTCTAAATTCATTCACCCCTGCAGTCACATTTGAACTCTTCTAATTCAATGGTTGGAAAATAACATTATGAAATTTCAGGGGTGAATAGATAAAAAAAAAATTCATTTAAAATTATGTCAAAATTCTTTCCGAAAGGAAAGTGTGAATAATTCTGTTAAGTGGGAAAGAAAAGTTCCTTACTGTCTTGCCTTAATTATGCTAATTACTCCAATTTATTTTTGTGGACAGTCTTTTTTTAGCGAAGTATTAAATTTTAATCAGAGCATTGATGATTTGGGGCACTCAGTTTCTGTAATCGGAAACTATTTACAGAAACGGCAATTAGCACAATCACAAAATAACACGATATTTAAAGAACAGGAAGTGCTAAAATTAAAACACAGCTAAAACAGGCACTTTGATATAGTAGTAAACCAAGTATAGACTAGTTACTCAGCGTAAAATACAGTCGAACAACTTTTACCAGGCTTTATGAGAGACAGGGATATAGACAAATATCTTCAATAGGCTATAGAAAACAAATGTGATACATACAGCTAGTATAGACCAATAACTCCACGATAATATTTCTGAGACATTTACTGAACAATCAATGTCTCCAAATCTATATAGCTCGCTCCTTATCAAACATCTTCATGACTTGTTCTCAAACCAAAATCAAGATAAACGAAAACGTATTCCCATAGCAACACACCAAGTCTGTGTTGTTACTAAGCATTCCGTACACAGCTTTTTAACAACGGAAACACTGGAAATGAAATTTTATAATTTTTGTTCATTTCCTCGCCACCGTTAAGTGTGTGGTGATGGCCGTTTCCTGGCTACTGGAGCATCATCGGAGCTCTGGTTTACGTAACCTCGTCAGTCTACACCGACTCAATATTCTCTGATGTCTAATACCCCGAGCAGATGGTGCAGTTTAATTGTAACATGCATTTCCTCCGACATGATTGGAATGTATTGTTGCTGCTTCTCGATTCATTACCGGCATTTACTTGCATTCTAGACAGTAATTGGGATCTCTGTATATTGCTGGAGATAGTGATGGACCATTTGAGGATCAGGCGGATAAAAGTTACATAATATCACGACTGGCTGCGATGGACAGTTAAGTAGGGGGTAGTATTTAGTGTTTGGTGAATTCACAGTGACAGTTAATTGCTAGTAAGCTATGATAAGCTGTAGACTACAGGACAAATTACCACAATTATTGGCCCGATATAATACCAGCCCGCTGGTATCGCTGACAAATTGCTATGCATGGCCAGTAGCATTTTTACATATATGATAATTCATTTGAAATTATTACCACATAAACTCATAAACACAACTGTTTAAAGGTACGTACAAACTATTGTATCTACATTCCCTAACTACAATTACAGAAACAGCTTCTAATGTAACTACAGGATACATCGGACAGAACTTGTATCACAACCTCGAAAGGCTACTAAAGAGAAATTTTTGCCATATGACATTACAATATGTCACTACCCCAGCTGTCAACTACACATGTTTTTTATCCCACGACAATGGGATGTTTCGTCACTCGAACCGTTGGGCATCGAAATGTATCGAGCAATGCACAAATCTAATATGGACATGCCGTATGATATTATGACAAATCACCACGGTCCAAGAACGCAAACTCAATGTGTGTAATGGCTCTTGGACATATCGTAACATATCGCAAATCCAAATTCTAACTTAGATATGATTGGCCGTGTGACATCATGTCATGTACTGCCTATCCAGTGCCCTGACTAAACTATTGTTGAGAACCATACTTTGTGATGTGTCCAAACATAAAAAATATTTAACGATCCTAACACGCACTGGCCAAGGCTACATCAGAGCTCACTGTTAATGATTCATACAGAATTATTAAAACTTAATTAGACAGACGTTACTTGATGTAGAGCAACAATCAGCCTCTCCCCCAGACAAAGCCCTAGACGGTTTTATTACACAAGTGATAAAAATCAGAATCAATAGATGACATCACACACGCACTAAACTAAATACCTAATTAATCATAATCGAAAAATTTACTCCAATGGACACCCAGTAGTTTAAAATATATACTTATAACTTTGTCAATAATACTCTATCCTTCAATTTTGTGTTCAAATTTGTATTTTACTAATCTAAAATTATCTCCGAAAAAAATCACATTACTTATTTCATACATTTTTTTTTTTTTTTTGCAAAATTGGTTCAATATTAAGATATTCTTTGCATGAAAAAACCTAATACCTAGCAGACGACACAAAATCCATTTATTCTCTAACCTCATTAATATCCCCGTGACAAATTAGAAGCCGACGGAAAATCTGCGGATTGATTATGTAATCGTCTCCAACAGGACCATTGACCACAGGCTAAGACATTAGGAAACCCTTAATATTACTGGATCATGTTTACGAAAAAATGCAGAAAGGCAGCCGAGGACAAAATCAATACATCGCCATGGAAATTCAAGACCACTCATTAATCATTGCCATAACACATAAAAAATCAAATATTTTAATTTTTTCTGTGTTACAAAATTCTTTTTTCACGAGCTGTCATGCTGTGCATCATTGATTTTGTACAAATGACTTGCATAATTTACCTGAACTTGTAACTGCCGTTCTGTTAAATACAACAAATCATACCGCTCAATTTTTTCAATGTTACTATAATGACAAGTACACAAGCATTGTTACATCACATTGTCACAAGCTTGCTGCAGTCGAGATCCCCGCCCCGGGGAAGCTCCGTGGCCATGTTGGGGACACGATATGATAAAGTGTGATCAAAGGTACTCACCAGTAAGCTATGGAAGGATGCTCCTTCAAGGCACTGGTAGGTATCACAGGCAGTTTTCTAAGGTCATCGCGCGTGGTGGCATCACTGCAAGTCAAAACAAGACAACTGTTACAGTGGCTAACATCATACAGCTCCCTACAATCTGTCTGCTGTCTCCAACAAAACGCCTGTCTCCCGCAGCACACGGTCTATAGGCCGTTTCAAAATACTCCCATGATTATCTGATTATCAGAGATCTGGTTTGTCCCAGTATAATGGGGATCGTTTCCTGGTAAGAGATGTGTTTTATGTTTAACACTACAATAAAAGTGTCTGGTGACCTTACCCACCTCACTGGTCAGTCTCACTGGTCATTCTGATGGTCATCTCACCAGTACACCTCAATGTCACACTACCAGTCAATACATGTTTACTGTGTATCAATTTTAACATGAAGTGCAGTGTGCTGTACCAGGATGAAATCCCTAGTGTCACTAGCACAGACAGATTCATATATCATAGATCTAGTCACCCAAACCTCGGTCCCTACCACTCTATCATAGGGAGGATACTTAAACTCACCCTAAAACACTTCATCTTAGACAGTAACTATAACATTAAACCCCAGATATCATTACATCTTAGCTACAATTTGAAGTCCCTTGATACTGTTCAATCTCACATCCCTGGAATTTTGGAATTTCCATCTTACAGGCATTCACAATCTCTAAACTTTTGGTATAAAAACTCAAAAACCCTAAAAAATTGAAAACATTTTTGGTCAGTATTTAATATGTCAAAGATACAGATTATCTCTGATACTTTGTCAAGTGACCGTAATAGGTAGATGCATTATAATTCATTTTCCACTTGATGATTTAATTAAATGAAAGTGAAGGGCTTCATAGTCAAAAGGTTCAGCATCTGAAATTTATTTTCAAACTTTGGTTATATATCGATATCTTCCTGGACTTTTTCAAAATCATTAAAATTCTGAACTAAAAATAAAATTACCAAATTGTAGAATCCTTGCTGGAAACGAAGTTTCTTTTTCTGGTTAAAAGGTTTCAAAATATCAACTGTCCTTTTCATTAGCTCTATTATTAAAAGAATTATTTTTTATAAGTTCTGTCTATGAATTAAAAGCTAACAATGCTTTATCAGCAACTGTACTAGTATCTATAAGTCTACAGAAGATGATACTTACTTGTTTCTACATTAGTGACATATGATGACAAATACAAGGTTCTTGTATATCCCCAGACAAACATTGTAAAGCTCGCCTTACTAGTAAAACATCAGCACTGTTTGGGGGTCCTGACCCCTCAAACAACAGTGTGACCTGATATGGTGTAATCTGTTACCACCCTCATACATTCTTAGCATGGTTTTAACATGAGGCTGGACAGACACATAATACACATATATATTAATGGTGTCCTTCAACATCACAGGGACACTTATAATACATTAATTTTAACATCAAACACAGAAATAAAAGGCTAGATAGTATATAACACATGAAGTATACATTTGCTAATGAATCTGTATACAGTGAAAGATTGTCTACAATGCACTCCAATAAATCTAAAACCCTGTTTATATCAGATAAGATTCTGTTGGAGGAAAAGAAAGTTTGTACATTGTACAATGTTTTTAAATAAGGAAAAAGACATTGTATGATAAACAGAATTCAATGTAGGACCATAATTATAAGACATTGCATAAAGATTTCAATGTAGGACGATAAGACTTGGTATACATATTTCAATGAAGGATGATAAGACTTGATATACAGATTTCAATGTAAGATGATAAGACTTGGTATAAAGATTTCAATGTAGGACGATAAGACTTGGTATAAAGATTTCAATGTAGGACGATAAGACTTTGTATACATATTTCAATGTAGAACAATAAGACTTGGTAAACAGATTTCAATGTAGGACGATAAGACTTGGTATAAAGACCTCAATGTAGGATGATAAGACCTGGCATACAGATTTGAATACAGGACTCTTCAACAAGGCAAACAAGCTTTAATACAGAACCCCAAGACATTTCACAGATATAATATATGACCTTATAACATGCAGTGATCAATCTTCGTGCGAGTCCCGAGTCAAGTACTCGTAAAATTATGAAAGGACTCATAGAAATTCTGGAAATACTTCAATTTAACATTGTTGGACCCATTGTTTTCGGCAATATGTACAAAAAGGACCCATGAAATAAAATTGTAAATTGATCGCTGAACATGGTACACAGATTTTGATTCAGGCCTTAAGACAATATAGTGACAGATGTCTACTACACAGACCGACCCACATCACACATTCCTTAGCCTCAAACACTCATACATAAACGATCACCTTGTCTGACATCAGTACCATCAGCTTTATCTGCTGTGACATGTGTAGAGACATATCAATAATAGATCAGGAGTCCCGGATTAATTCTGTGTCAGAGACAACGGTAAACAATATGCTGTCCATCCTCAATATATTTTCTGTTTATGATAAGGTGATTATAAGATTTACATAAGTGTCTGAGACACTTGTTTCTATTTCCTATTCTGTACATTCAATTATGTAAGTATATATGTTTTCAAATGCCTGAATAAAAGAAAGTTTAAACCAAACAATGGTACAGTGGTACTGTAAAAAGTGGATTTTTTTGTGGTGTTGAAATTTTAGCTTACTTCACTTGCATTAAATAGCCGGGAATATATCTACACGCAAACAATTATTGATGCTTCTCAAAATCTGCATTGTTTAATAGTATTATAGGCACACAGTACAAAAAAGCTCGATTGACAGCGGTTCCACACCGTGAACTGATTAAGAGGAAAATTCCACACACGAAAATATCACCTTTACAGTACTATCCACACTTTTGTTCACATGTCCTTAATATCACAAAACTTCCAGATTTGATCAATACGGTAAATCAAAATTTGCAAATTTCTATCTGTATTTCTGTAAAATTCTATTACACTAATTTCACAATTTTTTCATAGAATTTGTTTTGCACCATATTACTCAAAAGGTTAATATAGCAAAAATGAAAGAGATACTTAACTACCACATGCCTATTGAGTGACGTCAGTTTTATGCAAGGAAAATCCACAGAAACAGGAAATGTGTAAGTCAGAATCCTCAAGATAAATTTTCATGCAAAATATTTTTCACATAAATGGAACTTTCCCGCCTGATAAGTACGAAGAAAAAAAACATATACTTACTCTACATAGTCTCCATAATTAGCCTGTAGTACATAGGCTGCTAACTCAAACACGGTCTCCGTGTCACACTCAATCTGGCCCTGAAAACAATAACATAACATTATTATATGGACAATAGACCGACAGGGTTCTTTTAGTCAAATACTACACAGTAGGCTGTCAAAAATGACATTAGACAGACACAATGATATACATATAGGCACATAGACAAGCAGACAGACAGACAAGAATATACAGAAAGACACAAGGAAACAGACAGACAAAATGACAAAAACAAGAATATACAGAAAGACACAAGGAAACAGACAGACAAAATGACAAAAACAAGGATATACAGAAAGACACAAGGAAACACAGACAGACACAACATTATACAGAGAGACAAAAGGACAGACACACATGTAAATTGATCGACACAAGGACAGACAGACAGACAAAATGACAGAAACAAGCATATACAGATAGACACAAGGAAAAACAGACAGATACAAGGACAAACTGATATTGAAGGACACTAAGACAGACAGACAGACACGATACCAGTCCCCACAGATACAACACAGTGATAATGGAGGTGATTGTTGTTTGGAGAAGAAACACATTGCACATTACCGTCTCCACTGGTATGGCCGGCTACATTCCTCCTACTGACAGTTATCATCACCCCTCAACTCTAAGGACACTGACGATGTGTAATGCTGGCCCTGCCAGGGCCCTACTTCCACAAGGACTTGACACACTGTCTCAACCATCATTTTACAAGGCACTGCACACATCTGATGAACTTTGATCCCTCACCACTTTCTATATATCACTGATTTCTCACGTATACCACCCTATTTGTCTACTCAGATGAGCATATTCATGATGTATAGATTTAGTGTAAGTAACATCTGACTTTCATTCTACCCTGTAAACAATGGTACCAATGCATGACCTCTTGCCATCATAAACAACCCTTCTTTTCACCGTGTTCTTCCTCCAAACGATGAACTGTATCTTTTCATAATAAATAATCATTTGTACTCAATATACTTCTCTCCAAACAAATTGGCTCTATCATCTTGTACGACCCCTTATATATTCCAAACCTTCCTATCCGACTATTCACTTCAATATATCAAGTATAACCTTTAATAGCCAAAGTCCTTCTTTCCAAAACTTTGGCCTCTATCCTTCTTCATAGACAACCCTAAAGCCAACACCCTCTGAAAAATGCTAACCTGTACCATTCTTTATTAACCAAACCTTATACCAAAAGTCATTCCCTTCATTAATTGGCCCCTAACTCATGAACAATATATCATATCCGAAATCTTTCTCCCAATTGTACACTAACCCAACACCAAAAGTCATTACCTCCAAATTGTTGGCCTCTAAGACACCCATATACCAACCCCACAAGATCGTTCACCTTTGACCTGTCATCTTGCCGACCAAGTGGAAATGACATGGGGTGATAACTCTGGGTACTTGACAAGACCCAGTCTCAATTGAACCCCTCAACTGATCTGTGTCCCTCCAGACTGACGGGTCTATGACCTGGTTCCCAGGGGAGCCGTTCGGGGCCTAAGTGATGTATAACCATCAACACAATGAGCAGCTCTAGACCACTTAACTCACCACCAACATTACATCCCATTAACTGGGACATTAGGTCACAAATGACCCCCATGCACAAAATTTATTAGAAAAACACTACAGGCAGAGTAGCCTCCCCTTCCGATTTCACAGCTGAATTGAAAATAAATTAATTCTTATTTCCTGATTTATGATTTAACAGTCAGTTAGAATAGAAGTTAAAAGTACATCATACTGTATTTATTTATTTTAATTCCAAGACAAAGAAAAGAAAACTATATCCAGAAAATATAAATAGTCTATGTACAGAAGAACTATCATCAGGAAATACACGCATCATACCACATACACTGGTAACAACATTTAATTACTACCCTGTCGCTGTGTTTTAAGACTTATTTATATTTTATGGAGTTAAGATTGAAAGCAACTTTTTTAACGATATTCTTGGGTGGACAAGTAATAGACAATGCATTATCCATTGTCAAAAACCTAAGTTACAGATACTGAGGTCTATTACATATGTCGTTATGTGTTATAGGACACCAGTTTTACCGTTTACCTCATTATAACACTGCCTTATCTGTCACACACAACTGACACTACCTTCATTACTTCAGCTGAGTATTGCGATATGATGAGAGCTGGGCCATCCATTATCGTGACAAGGCCAATCAGTTTGAAAACAATGCAATATGTACCCATTCGGAATAATCTATATCCTTGTATGCTAGGTAAACAGAAATCTTTGGACTTAGTCTAATTGTTCCAACTGCTTTAAATCAATGGAAAAGTACTGAAATCGATCGCAAATACACATATTCACTATAATGGAAATAATAAATTTGTAAATGAGAATATTATCAAAATTTTCATAGAATTCAATCTATTTCTTTTTTTTTAGATTATTTTAGATGGTGTCTTAATTATTGAAAAGTTTACCCTAATGAAAAAGACTGTTTTTAAAACCAAAGTACACAGATCATAATTACAAATAAACATCTTCTTAATGCCAAATTGAAAAGGCCTTCGAGATACCTGGCCAGACATCCATACACCAGATAGCCAATTAACTTTTACAACACAGACCCTTGGTATTTTCTGGTTAATTAGGGCCTTCCAGACTGAATTAGCTTTCTATAGAAACGTGGATGTATTACCTTAACCAACCTACAATAAATCTTACAAGAGGCTTTCCAGTGATTTAGAGTCCATGGAACCTTTGGTATTTTCAAAGTCTAATATCAGTTGGCACCTTGAAATTCTAGCGTTGCATCACAACCGAAGCCGGAATCTGCAGCTGTCCGACACTAACGCTATATTATGTGTGTATCTCGATTAATGGATTGGCAGGGAGGGACAGCAAAACAGAGTCGACTTACCGTAAATATAGCTTGTTTTGCATTGAGGTAAAATAGTTCTACTGTAGCTGCATCCCGAAGATTGGCAATGGTTTCAACATAATTTCTGTAAAACATCAAAGAGTTGACAATATATTATAGGATCCAGAAAACAAAATACAGGATCAGAGTGTGTTTACACAAAACCTTCTGATCTGTTGAAAACGTGATCAATGGCGAATATTTAAATCAAGGTCTCTGAAATGCTTTAATCAGTTCTATAGATTATTGTATTAATTCATCTGCTCTTCAAGCTTCAAGCCTTATTTTTTTTTTTAATCAATTAAGACTTGAATTGATTTTTCTTTTTTAAATAAGTGCTACTTCGAGTACAAGAGGGTGAGTCAGTTAAGTAATGAATCAATGTCCACGCTATGAATCACAAACGCGACTGATCGTCTTCAGCATCCCTTAGGTACCCACAGGTACATCACAACTTAAACGTAATCCTGATGGGCCTCTCAAACCGGATTACATCCCATAGTTTTATTCAAGGGTCATTACACAAGTGTTTCTTGTAAACTCAGAATGGATTATCACATCATTAACATCTTTCTCAACAGATGAAAAAAACTTAAGCAATTTCCTCACATTCTTTTGAAGAAATTTACACCAATTACAACAACATTCCCCAAAGAAAGATTTCAAGTAGATATGAATTAAAGGTAATTACCCTATCTTGAGATAAATACTTACCGAACGGCAAAAAATAGAACTAAGATGTTGACTTTTCTTGGGAAGTCATGCTCCAGTACTCTCTTATCGGGGTTGAGCCAGTTATGGTTCCCTCGAGATCTGTAATACATAAACATACCAATATATTTATATCATGTGTGAAAATCTTCATCACTGCCATTCTGTAAGCTTTCAAAAGCATCAACACCCTGTGAAAATATCCACTAGAAAATTTGTCCGACTTGTACAAAGAATTTAAATTCCAATTTCGAATATTATGTACTCCTTGTTATTGTCAGAAATGTGTTTAACTGGAGGCCCCAGGGCACCATATAGGACCTGTTTCTGTATACAATATACACACACACCTATCCAACACAGCAAAAACAGGCACCCATTACCTCTTGAGAAAGTAAGACGGTTTTCTCAGCCAACATAAGATCATGTCCATGCAAAACACAGAAGGACGTAAACTATATATGGGAGTCTCAAATTCAGTTTCTAGATTTTTGAATCATTAAATTCCAAAAAGATAACCTAAAGGAGGTAAAAGAAATCTCCAGATTTGATTGACTGCCTTTGGTTACGAGATTACACTGAGATTACACGAGATTACACCGATAACTGACAGTTGTATTGTGTGTCTGGCTATAAAACATTAACACATGTATGACCTGGGGGGGTTTTATGACTAGGATTAAAATGTCATACAACCATGAAACATGACAACAATGTTACATGAAGTCTGTTATTTATGGACAGATACATTGTAAGTGTTGTTTCCTGAAATCAGATAAGTTTGTAGCACCACTGTCTCTATATCTCCTCCAATCAGACATATACTGCTGGTCTACATAATAAACATGGCACCTAACCCAACTCTACCAGACCAGCCCAAGTCTTCATAACTCTTATTTCTGTAATCTTAAGTAGAAATGTAAACAGAAAGTAAAGAAAACAATATTATCACTGAAGCTGGTGCAATTAACATACTTGCTAACCCTCCCTATTTAGGAGGGAGACTCCCGATTTTGGACCCTAAAATGTTGCATTTTCAACTTTGGAATTTGCTTAACTGTTCCTGTTTTTATAGATCTAATGATTTCAGCTGAAAAAAGAGCTCAAAAGAAGCAATTTAAAAGTGTTATTTTTCCTCTGAATGTACATGTATACATATTATTTATGTTTTCAATTCTGAGCACGCGTAATCTTCCCCATGGAAATATCAAAAAGTTGGCAAGTATGAATTAAGCATATATTTGATCTTCCTCTAAAATGCGTCTTCTTCCAAAACACTAAACACAACAGCAGCAGTTTCAGGTACTGCTATTAATATTTGTTTTTTTAATGCAACATCTACTATTGATGTACTTCATAGAAGTTAACTTATTGTGATATATTATCACAAATTTTTTAATTAACTGTTGATCAAATATTAAAGGAAGTTTATAATGTGTAAGGGAGAGAACTAACTCATGTATTGATGCTGGATGCCTTCTACACATATTTCAAGTATCTTTTTAAAGATTTTATATGTTCCCACAATAAATATACTGAGATTTGCACTATTGACATGAAAATGAGAACCATGAACAACACACACGTCAAAGTTTGTAGTACTAGTTAAGGCACCATTTTAAAGTCTGATGCTAAATGATAGACTGTCACTGCACCACCTTAAACTATAATTACATTATTCTGTAACGTTTAAGTCTCCATATTCCACGAACAATCTTGAGAAACATTTCACTTCAAACTTAAAACTTTTTAACCATAGTGAAGGAGTATATAAAGATACTCCTCTGTTGCTCTGATTACGTAGTGTAAGTAAAAGCTGTGAACAGATTTTGCGTCCTTTTGGTATTTTGGAACTGACAACAAGAACACAGAACTATTATGTATAAGAACAGATGTATCTTATAACAAGATGTAGTAAATTACATAACCATGATTCACTAAAAACTATCTTCTGATGAACAACCAGTCTTGCCAATCCAACACTGTCCACATTATCTTTAACACATTACGTATCAGAAAAAAAAACTGCATCAAATATTTTCAGAAAAACGGCACAAAAATGTGGCAAACAGAGAGACATTCATATCCACGTTTTTATTGCTAGATTTTTCAGTGAGAACTGGTTTAAATGTCTCCACCCAGTATGTATCAGTGTTTTACACAGATCTACAGTAGCCTGTGTTGCCGTTCAGGCTCCAGCTGGCAGGTTCCTGTAGGTATACCCAGCTAGCTACATTGTAGGTATCACTATCATGTCAAACCCAAAAATTCCACAATTTTATCAAAATCTCCATTCCATTTTTGAGTATTATAGTTCTCACATAGCAACCCAAGCCTCTCCTCACTGCTTCGACCCCCATCACCATGACAACTGGGCAGTGTTTGGGTTCAGAGCCTGGGACAGGAAGTGTGTTATCAGGGTAACACACCAAATGACACTGCCCACCAAGTACATACTGATCAGTTCCTGGCCTTATCTGTTCACCGTGCCAAATACAGAATACTCATAATCATATCTGACAGACCAACACATAGAGAGAGTTAAACATACATAATTCCACAGCTCCGTTTAAATACAGCTGATGTCAGACAATGGCAAAGATAGCAGTAATCACCAGGGTTAAATCACCATAAACATTTCGACCCCATCACTGCCTCTGAATCTGATCTCCAACAAATGACCTTGGCCGACCTCTGTCCTCTAAATCTTCCCTAATCATTGTCAATTATGTGTACACAAAGGCTTCAGTAAGCAGACCGACTCTGGGGAGTTATTATCACCCTCCTGTCCTACTGACCAGATACAACACCCAGCCACCGTATCTAGGGTTACACCCATCCTAACAGCAACCTCATCTCCTCGAGTCTAGTACCATTGTAACAAACAATTCAGTATTTCTGTGTGATGAGAATCCTACAAAATCAACTTTGAAAAAAAATTCAATGAAAAACAATTTAAATTTAGGAAATCAAAGAATTGGTCTGCAATATCTCACTGCTTGATTCTACAAGCCGATAAGCTCCAGCAGAATCAAAGGTTTGTGGTCACGGAAGAAACCAATTTCAATATAGGAGACCTCTGATTCTTTTTTCTCCAACCTACATTTTCTTTTGGTAGTGTGTCCATAAGTATTTCTCGTTAGCCTGTTGTTAGACTAATGTATACCTTTATGTAGCACAAAACCTAGTATGTACTGTGTTAGTATGTACATAAAGATTTAATGTACAACACAGACAAAGGTCATCTGTCCATGATTTGTCAGTCATTACTATAAATACCACATGATCATCGTAGTGGACAGAGACTGGCCTGAGTCGGGACACCTACTCATGAGATGACACATAAATGACCCTGGTGACCCCATAAAGCACTGACCACATGCCACACCTGAGGTACGGCACACCTTCCAGTACGGAAACACATGTTAAGTGTTGTATCCCATCATACGTCAATGATTTTACCGGTAATCATCAGGAAAGTAACCTGATATCTAGTCAAACAGTCACATCGTTCATCTTTAAAAAGCTTTCCAATTCTAGTATTGTGCATCTACCTTAAGTTATCAACTACCTGGTCTGACATGAAATTAGAAAATACTTAATTTGGTGAAAATAATTTTGATTCCTTTTTTAAATTGTAGGGAAATCAACATTTTTAGCTGGACTAAACAGCTTACCAGTATGTATTTGACTGTAAAACTAGACTTACAAACAAAATCACTGATTCCATTCACATTGAAATCCACCTTTTATAAAGCCAACACAAGTGTGAGAAGCCAGTTAATGACCAATGATTACATCTTATTGAAAATTCTCAGACCTTAAAATCATGAACATGAAATGAAACTCTCTCTGATTTCACTACTTTGACAGATTTACAGATAAATAAATAGTGGAATGAAAAGCTGTTTTAAAGACCTGAAACTTGGTAACTGATGTTTGATAACCCCTTACCTTCTCTGTGGGTGGCTATAGCACCTGACAAGGGACATGGGGTCAGAAGGTGCAACTACATGTATCTAACACAGGAAGAGGTAGAAAAACCAGATGTAGACTAACTGCTTCTCAACTTCTGGTCATATTTCAATCTGAAGAAGGCAATATGGCAGTTTAAGTTGTTCAAAAAATATTGTGCTATCAAGGGCAAATTTTAAAAAGTACCTGCAAGCATGTTTGCTGTTGTAAGTTAATTATACCACCCGGATGAGGTTTATTATTCGGGTGAAAGGTTTTTGCGGGACAGTTAAAATTGGTTCAGTTGTGATGTCCATGTAAGAACTAGATTTGGATCTCTTTTGGGACAGATTGAAAGGATGACATGAATAGATTTATGTGGTGTGAAGATCGTGTGCTGAGGAAGGGGTGTTGTTGTTCCACAGGATTTTTTGACGATTACAGTGTTTTTGCTACCTTGACTTTACAACAACCTGTGCCTTCATGAATTGGGAACATATAGTTAGATTTTCAAATAAATTGGGAAAACATTCTTGAACTTTGCTTAATTATAGGAAAATAACACAAATTTTGACTAGGGGAAACAGCCTTATAACGGCTGTAAAAATGGGCAAACAAAATCACTGGATTATATATAATAATTACTCTGAAATTTCACTTAAATGTTCATCCCTGATTCTTTTCGTTTCGGACATTATTAAGCCTCATTCTAAACATTCCATCATATCTGGTGTACGAGTCCTCTTTTTTTTTCCGGTGCAGATTTTTCTCGCAGATACTTCAATCAATGTCCATTGAATCAGAAGAGACCAATGAATCTATTACCCACTTCCCCCATACACCAAGTGCTAACGTATCAATTTAGCGAACCACCATTGGAATGTAGGCCACATGGTCGTAAGTCATAATCACATCTTCCAAATTTTGGTCGTGCTTCCTGCATTTTTTCCTGCATGCATGTCTATAATTGGTATCCAATTTTACACGATTCAATTACGTGAGTTTTCGGATCTGAGGGAACCTTGCTACTGGGGATAATAAGGCCCTTACAGGGGCTGTAGCACCAGACCCTTGTTCACAGAAAACGTGATTAGGGACTGCATCAGGACATGTATAGGAACTCCGGTGGTAATAAAAATGACAAGCAATTGATGAAGACTTCAATATAAATTAAATGTTGCACAAAATGTGGTATAGTTTTATTATGACACAACCCATGTCCCAAAAGCGGTACCAGAAAACGACCTCAAGGAAATACACGATCAGACTCAGAGGTGTTGTGTGCCCCTATTAACCAAACAGTCTCAAAATCAATAGTGCCTCGTCCATTCTGATGTAAATAATCACGGAACACTGTTCCTCGCATCCCCATAGGAGACCGACACGGTTTCCATTTTCGTTGCTGGAAGGAACAAGCTCCTTAGCACCAGTATACAACAAGACTTATATTCACAGTTATTTATGGTCCTAACGGAAGTATAGGTCTACGTCTGTAATAGTTACATGATTTGGCGTCTCCTACCTAAACTGTAAATAATCATTTATCGTTACTCCCGCTTGCAATACTGATTTACGATGACAAGTTTGAAAGTGATTTTATGATTTAAACCCATCTTATGCTGTATATAACACAGAAAGGTAAAAGCTGTATGCATCAGATTGCACAGGAAATTTCCGTGGTGTATTAAAGTTGTCTTCTATAGGCGGAGCATCAAATTTTATAGAGTATTTAGTTTTGTGGTCTTTATTGTTGCAGTGGTGAAATGGACAATATACATAAGTAGTGGTTAACTTATGTTTGGACCACCAAATTAACTTTGATTATCATATCTTATCAGGGTTTTCCCTGGGACCCTCAAATTTAATAAATTTAGGAATCCTTAGACTCCCATCACAAATAATTGAAAACTTCATCAATTTTGGGAGTCCTTTGACAATTTTAGAAGTCAAAATGCAGGTTTTTGTACGTCAGGGAAAACCCTGGTAATATATAACTACAAAGAAAGTCCAGACTTATGTTTTACTAAAACATTCTATCATCTACATTTAATACACTCCCACTGTAGGACAAGAGGCCAAAACAATCTAGAAATAGTTCCATTTCATATTCTACTAGTTGTAAAACAGGTCAGGATATGATGTCATCAGCTCTTTATACGTCAACAAAAGTGTTAAGTATGTATTTCAGCCCCTAGCTAAAAGACATTGGTACAACGCCTCTGTTTCAGTCCCAAAGTCTTGAAGTGTGAAGCGCTAGCCCCCATTTCCAATCTCAAGGTCTTGAAAATCTTCAGTGTAATTGATAATGATTCCTGTTTCAGCCTCTGAATGCCAAAAGTGTGAATCCTCTTTTTCAGCCTCGAATGGTCAGAAGCGCCAGTTCCCCAATTCAGAGGATAAGTGTGAATCCCTTTTTCAGCCCTTAATGGTCAGAAGTGACAGTTCCCTAATTCAGAGGACAAGTACAAATCCCCTTTTCAGCTCCTAACAGTCAAAAGTGTGAGTCCCCTATTTAAGGGCTGTCACTCACTCCTCAGAATGTAGGTCCTGTTGAGGACTGACAGAGAAACCCTCTATCACCTCCTACATCACTAAGTGTTCTCTCCAGTGTCCCCCTAACACAGATATAATTACACAGACAATGGCCTGACATCTACATCTAGAGTCCAATTAACAAACAAGGCAAACTTCTCCATTACAAGCACAAAGGGCAGCTCAAATGGTCAAGGGGTCAGATAATTGGTCACTGAAGTATCATTTCCTGTGTATATATAATAGTACTTTTCCAACCCCTATGGGTGACATCTCTGGTAAAAACAGCCATTAACAGCTCTGTATATTGTGCTTTTGTCCGCTTTTTATATCTGGAGAAAAATTGCTTTTTTTTTACCTGTGGACAAATTGTTTTATTTGTCCGAGACCTCCTTAATAGGGGTCATGGTACTTCCTATGTCAATTACAAACACTGGTCAGTACAGTTAAACAGCTCCTGGAATGCCATCAGTAAACACCGGGACCTAATAGAACTCCTTCCATGAATCAATAAGATTATCTTTATATATATATATTCTCCTGACAAACACATTAAACTCTGTAGCCCAAAGCCAATGTACAAATGGGATTTTTTCAAAAACCTTTTCCCTTTAAAATTAATTACATCCGATTTAAAATATTTTTAGCGTTTCCCTGGATGTATATGGCTATAGAAAAGTTATCAAAAGCCAATCATTTCCTAATGGGCAAGTACCATAGACAAATCTTTAGAACGATGTTCATCCAAATTTAAAAGATAAAACATGTTAATCATAATATTGTACGCATACTTATTTTGAAGCGCTCAAATTTTAGTGCAAAATCAAATTTAAACAGGTAAGCAAAATGATCAATCAGCTCTCTCACAATACTTGCTGTAGAAAGAAATATACAGAATCTGTTAAGAGCAATCATCATTTAGCAGAAAGCTTTCAGTGTAAATATTGCTAAAATAAGGACACCACTTAAATATGTACCTTTGCAGTAACCTGACATTTTCTCTTGCTATATATGCTGGGTAATCAATTTAAGTGTATTAGTACAAGGTGAAGGCAAGTACAATTTGATGTAAGAAGGACTGGCCTGGATAGATAGTATCAGACACTGGAAGAACCACATCCCATTATTTATGACAACTTTGTGCCAATTCTGGGGCCGTCCACTCCAGTCGTTTGTCATATCTAAAGCCACAGCAATCAATGGTACCATTTTATCATTTTGGAGGCAACAATCTCTGAAAGGAATGGGGAGATAGTATCGGCCCCGGGCAGCATCCCCCGTATCCATTAAGCTGCCTAATGTCATTATGTATTGAGTCACCACAAATGGCCAGCAAGGACAGAAACTACCACTATCTAACCAAACAAGTAAGCAATTGAAAGTAAAAACAAGGACAGAAACTGGCATTATCTTACCAAACAAGTAAGCAAACCGAAGTTAAAACAAGGACAGAAACTACCACCATCTTACGAAACAAGTAAGCAATCGAAAGTTAAAACAAGGACAGAAACTGGCACTTTCTTACCAAACAAGTAAGCAATCGAAAGTTAAAACAAGGACAGAAACTGACACTATCTTACCAAACAAGTAAGCAATCGAAAGTTAAAACAAGGACAAAAACTGACACTATCTTACCAAACAAGTAAGCAATCGAAAGTTAAAACAAGGACAAAAACTGACACTATCTTACCAAACAAGGAAGCAATTGAAAGTTAAAACAAGGACAAAAACTGATATTGTGTAAGTGTACTTGCTCCATGACTTCATCCACATTAGACTACGGATGCTTAATAAGGTTAGTTGCCTCCCTTTGAAGTAGTTACATATAATTATGTCATTTGCATTGTGACAATTATATTGCTCAAGGAAATTGCAGGCAGAAAATGTCTTTTTCTTAATTAGCAAACTAATAATGTCAAAATGGTACTATGTAAATACAGCAGCCAAAATGGGAGGTAACTCTTTACTTACGGGAAAAAAACATTAATTACATATACCACAAAACAAATGAAAAATTATCCCAAACGTTTTGTTCAAGTCTTTGTATAAATGAAATTACCCCTACATCTAAATGAGAGCTTGAACTTCATCACTTATAACATGTTGTTGTTTATATTTATGTTGTGTATTTACGTCATAAGCCTTCGTTTCTCTGGATTAAACGTGCATCACCACAATAAAATCACATCTGTTTCACATAATCATAATTGATGCTGTAGACATTTTCTATGCAGTTTCAACAAATACACATTGTAGAAGGCCAAAACAGATTCCTTTAGCTTAAACCTCAATTTTCACTAAGTATAAATAACACTGGCATCTATATTGCCACAATATACTTCACACTCCCTTTAAACATGCAATCCAATACTTACATATATACAGACAGAAAATATTTCTTCAAGAAGACGAGTATCTTCTATTTAGATTAAAATCCTTGTCATATCTGAATAATCTATGGATAATAATTCATGAGCTTTGATCAAAGGAACAGGTAGCCTGCCTTCCATTAGCAATAGAGAATGTGGTCTACTATTGTTTTGTACCGTACACATGTAGTATGTTAATATTACCTGTAATTAAGTCATCATCAATGTCTCACCTGTCGTGAAGCTGTCGGCGAGTGAAGGAGTCACACAATTACAAAGGACCCAGTGTCTAATGTCAAAACACACTGCTGTGCAGTTCCTCTGGGACGATCAGACTTATAACACTAAAAAGTATACTCTGTAAAGGGCTATATCACAAACCGTTACCCCGTCACATCCCAGTGGACACAGTAATCAGTCAACCGTAGCCCTGTCACATTCCAACGGTTATTCAATACACAGTTGTTTGTATACGTAAAACAAACAAATTTCTAATCCAAATAGAATTCCACAAATACAAAGATAGGATTAATCTGTAGTGGCAAAGCACATGGACAATACACAATACTTTTAGTATTCGTGATAGAAATACTAACACTATAGAAGTACCGTTGTAGCGGAGTACACTACAGTGCACAGGTGTAGGGCCTCGGTAGTAAGGCCCTGTGCCTGGCATGTGTCAGAAGCATCTTGGCTCCACCCATTCACAGTTTTATGATGTAGAGGTAAAGGAGTGCTATACTTCAGTCTACCTGTGTATGTCTACACACACTTATACTATATTGTCCCATATACTACTCCAGTGTCCCCTATACTACTCCAGTGTCCCGTATACTACTCAGTGTCCCACATACTACTCCAGTGTCCCCTATACTATCAAAATATCACGTACCCATACCTGTTGTGATACATACATTACAGAAAAGCTCTAGAAGTTTACTATCCGGTGCCATATTCCTTAACAACTTATTATTATAATTACTATGTATGTACCACAATGAAATGACTAAACAGAGGGTCGGGTACTTGTACTATTTACACAAAGTAAAACTATGATTTAAATAAATGAATATGTGCAATTACTTAACAAATTTTCATCAAAATGTTTGATTCTAAAAGACAAGCCAGGAGAATACATGTAGGTTGTTCTTCACGACAAATAAATTGTATTTGATAATTTGTACCAAACATTGAGTAAATCTTTAGGAACTGCTTGCGTTTTACACAAGGTGGAAATGTATCTAAAAGTACATTACTTTATCAAATACATCATTGGGACAAGTAGTTTAGCAGCCATTTAAAATAACTTGGGCATCATCAACCTGCATCTTGTGCATTATATGGACTTAAACTTAACAAGTCCAGAATGAAGCTTTTCAAAGTGAGGGGTTATTTGCGGTAAAACATAGGTATATCATATTGATCAGAACTTATAAGCAAGTCTGAATGAAAGAGATTACAGGTAAAAAGGTGGAAGCCAATCTGGATCAAAACTTGAAACAAGTCTAGATATAGAACTCATTAACTTCGGCATCAAGAACATGTGTCTTGTGTAAATTATATAGACCTGAACTTGGAAGCTATCCAAAATAACTTGAGAATCAATGTACCCTGAACATCATCTGGTCCAGAACTTGAGTAAGTCTGAACAGACATCTTGTTTCCTGTACATGACTCAAAATTCATAACCAGAACTTAAGCAAGTCTAGGTTAACGTCCTGTATCCTGAGAACTTAAGCACGTCTAGGTTAACGTCCCATATCCTGGGAAATTGGGAAAGTCAAAAAAGACATCCTGTATTCTATCTACATCATCTGTACCAGAACTTGAGCAAGTCTCGGTAAACGTCCCGTATCCTGAGAACTTTGGCAAGTCAAAACAGACATCCTGTATTCTACATCATCTGTACCAGAACTTGAGCAAGTCTACATGGATGTCATTCAGATTAGCATAGGCATCCTGTATCCTGTGCATTATCTGGACCAGAACCATACATGGCAGACCTGTTTAATGTTGTTACTATCCTGTATGGTCACTGTCATAGGGACGAGTCAGTCTGAACCCACAGTATAACACAATACATTGAAATTGAGAGAATTTTTGGAATCTTTTTACAATGACTTATCACATTTTTGAGCTGATGAAAGTATCTATCTATATCCATTCATATATTTACATAATATATAATTAATCACTGTGTAATTTAAATTCCTATCCCCATTTAATCCCCAAATGTCAAAACTCCAAAATCTTGACCAAAAATAATTATGATTTTAATTTCTGATTTATTTGGCAAAAAATCAGTTGATATTATCATTATTTTCTAGCTTTATCTCTTTGGGTTTCTTTAATAACTCTTATCATAAATGGCCAAGGCTGTATTAAATATAATTACAGTTTGTATTGCCAATTATAATAATCATAATAATAGTTTTTTTATTTTTTTGCAATCAGCATAAAATGATGACTTTCTTGACTTCCTGATGAAGACCTTATCAGCAATGTCACAGTTATGAGGTCAGATATCTAGGTTTATACAAGGCGGCTGTTTTTTCTGCAGTATAATGGTATAATCATTTAACACCCTATATTACAGTACTCCACAGGAAATGACATGCTAACCAGCGCCTTCAGTAATTGACATCATGATGGAGTACAAAAGGAGACTAAAAATACAAAACAGCTCATCACTTCCCCTCAGTAATGGGCCTCCAGAGGGACAGTCACTTCCTGGTGTGGACAAGGCGCTACAATATGTTTTCTTGAGACTGGATTAACGCTATTATAGTGTCCCCTATGTAATACAGTCTAGCCTGGTATTAGCTTACATGTAATTCAAGTTACATAATGTCACAATTATACAATTCCAGATCAACAGTTTCTGACATTTAAACAGTAAAACCAATGTATCGGAACCACATATAAGATATTTAGATTATCACAGTTAGAATTGAGGTAATGTGTTATCTCTAGTTTGAAAACACAGACATGGTGTGTACATTAGAGCCTTATATACAATTTCCACAAATTGCTTTTGTGTTATTTCTTACTCCTTAAGAGAACTTTTTATTTGCAAAGGACCAAAATTTGATCACAAAGACCATAAAATTGAATTATTTTTCCTGTCACAAAGCAATAACCATGGTGCTATATTTTTAATAAACGTTATCATATGTAAATATACAGTAAACCATGACCATCTCACTGCATTAGGAGTTTTCTAATATACAGTAAACTCAGCTGGATTTTTTCTCTTTCGCTAAATAACTCAGTTGGTTAGAGCAATGGTATAACAACCTGATGGTCCAGGGTTTGAAGTTTGAATATCCACTCATCACCCCTCCCCCCTCCCAAGTTTGTACAATTTGCTGTGTTTTACTTGATTTATTCTATATTCTTTTTTCCCTTTTTCCCCATTTCTAGAAATAACTCAAACTAAGCCATGCTTAGAAAAACTTTTTCTGATGCATTGTTACAGATTTTGGCAGAGAAACAACCAAAGGTACAGTCAAGTGTCCTCCTCAAGTATCCTCCTTGGAGAAATACTGTTATTATGATGCAACCAAATGGTGGTTCGCGAAAGTAAAAAATAAAACAACCTCACTGAGTCACACATCCTGACAATCATTTAACAATTATCATTTTCCTGGAATAAGCTCTTAAACCACTTTTACTGGGCTCACGCTGTCCTTCTATCTCTTCACATTCTGTAACATTCCTTTTTTTCAGGGAAAACCCACAATCATGCACAATGGCTTTTGTTTCTAGGATAAATATTTAGTTATTTGTGTTCAGATAAGCCTAAACTGCTTTTTCTGCATTTTCCCCTTGATAAGCTAGCTGTAGAGCTGACACTTCTTGGGAGAAGTTTGAACATTAATTTCCCCATCAGTAACACTATGCTGATGAGAAGTCTGGGTCGCCTGATAGACATTTCAACACAATTTGCTGTGGTGATGATTACAATAACACTAGCTAGGTCCCAATACTACATACACTATGAGAATAGCATGAACACTTTCCTCACAGGTCTCCAGCCAAAATGCCATGACACGACTTGGCAGAGATAGACTCAGGCAATTCACACACAGCCAGAATATCATTGCCTAATTATACGGCTCAGTGACGCTCATATTAGGACTACAACCTGCAGGGTGATCACACAGAAAGACATCATCCTGCAGCTAATACCTTCAGCTTCATGTAACCAAGTTACTGAACATGTACAAGTCTATTATGTATCTTAATGTAGCTAGTCGATCTGTAAACCAAGTCAAGGAATACTCAATTTTCAACAGCTCTTCCTTTAAAGTTAAAGCAATGCAATTAAGACAGAAATTGGTATCCTGAACAATTCCAATTAACTTACTCAACCCTATACTGACACACTTGAACCTTTCTCATTCACAGATTGGAATAGTTCATATTATACATTTCAGAGGTGAATTAATTATTATGACTATCTCCACTTAAAGGCTCAATATACATAAACTTTGGGCAAAACTTGAAGCAAAAATGAAGCCTAATTACTTTTTATATTTATATATTTAGTTAAGATAAACTGATATCAGTAAATTATTTCAAGATGAATTCTGACGTGGTTACCATTACAGCAGCAGTTGAAACACGCTATTTGTAAACATGCATCCATTTTGATCTGCCTTCTAACTTCGGCTTGTTGTTAAAGTGGACCCCACCTGAATTTTTTTCAACTCTTTGGATTTTTCTGTCAATAGTTTCTTTTTAGCTACCGCTTAGGTTTACGTCATTTTAGTATTTTTGCATGATTATCAACTGGATTTTTGTTCAGAATTTTTCAGAATCACAAAAAAATTCCCCAAGTTACGTATATTGGGCCTTTAAGTTGAACTTCATTTAAGGAAACAATTATTTATTTAAACATCTTAATTATGAGACTAAATTGAAAGATCACAATTTTGAAAATTATTGTATTTTTAAGGTGTTGAATGTACAGAGTGTTTTTGCCTGTTTGAATTAAGGTTAACAGAGTTACTCCCCTTAGTCAAACAGACAAAGACTTTGACATTTACTGAATTATTTTTTACATCGTAGTTTCTATCCTGTCACAGCACTTGACATGCCACTTTCTGTTGACATTTCAAACATGTATGACTTACACTTCACAGTAAATCATTGTAAATAGTCTGTCCACTTTCTGTAAACACTACAGACCCAGTATATCTCGGTATTTACATAATTCCGGGAAGAGTATGAAATCATTGGTAATTTACAGAAAAGATACTTGAAGCAATTACACATTCCTTGATTGAGAAGACATTTTTTTAACACAACAAAATGCGTGGATTCAGAAATATTTATGTACCAGAACTTACCTAAAATATTATTTTATCAAAATGTTCAGGTCTCGTAGCCACTAGTAGTACTACCATTTATATATCCATCCCACTTGTGCCAAAAAGTTCATCTTCTATTGAAATATTCAAGGTATAGTATCAATTAAAACTTGACAGCAGAAGAACGATCTAGCATAGAAATAAGGACTGGCTAGATAGTCAAGGCCCCACTCCTATTTATTTTCTCAACTTTCACATTTTCACACATCTAATATAAGTTTTATATGAATCTTTTTAAGATTTAAAGCTCCAACAAAACAAAACCAATTATATACCAAAGTGTTTTAGATTGTCATTCCAATGTTACATAAAAAATAATTTGTAATCATTATCTTTCCCAAACATGGCTAAATCCTTTCAAAGAAATAAGAATGTACAGTAGTAATAATAGACTACATAATTATAGTGATGTAGCTAATCTTCCATTTTGTGAAGTATTATTTTACACATGACATGTACAAATTCAGTTAATTACACAATAACGTAAACTCCTAGCAACTGTCAACAAAACCATCTCATCTGTAGCCACCAATGCAAGCATTCAATAACAAACAACAACACTGAAACGAGTCTAAAGTTAGGTTATAATATGATTTATCCTTTGGTAAATGATCAAACTATATGGAAAGGAATGTACTTTTGATATCATCTACATCTCTTTGTGGTAAACATCTAAAAAGAATGTAGAATTGTTAATTTCTTCTGAAACACGTGTATCTGAGCCTGCTCAAACATAGACAGAATTAACCTGGGGCAACATTGCAAACAGTCAGCTTTGACTTCAAAGATTTAAAACCAACAGAACAGTATCAATTTGACAAAAGAAATAGTTTCCCTTATGTCAGGGAGAAAACTTGTCAAAATGATCCTCTATTCATATCTGCAGTCATAGAGAAAATGTTTGTGAAACTTTACCAAAGTTCGAGAAACTCCCTCACGCTGAAAACATTTATGCCAACAGATCACAACCGGACTCGACTAAATAGAATGCAAAAAACCAACATTTCTAACACAACCTCCAACATACCCCCTACCATCTCCCACCCCATAAAACTGCAGGGGCACACAAATATACAAATTTTATCAAACTTACTAGACAATAGCTACTAGTGTAAAAGTCTTATTAAAACCCAGATGTTGATTGAAAGTTTAGCCCTAATGACAAACTCTCCAACACATATTAGATAAATGTGTGTGGGTTGATTAATGTCCACGCTGACAGTGGAGAACAGAACAACTAGTTTACTCAGTCTATCTGTGGCATGTTATCAGTGTTTACCTAAATCATCAACTCCAGTACCACAGTTGTCAAACACACTTATCATCAAATGTTTTAGTAGTCTATGCCAGTTATCTCCCCTCCACCATTGCTAAGCCTCTCAAACCTTCCTGATTAATGACTAAAATCAGATTTTGTGTGTAGTATTTTGACAATCTGATTAGAGATGTTTGACATTGTAGTGGCCTACGACTTTCTTTTGATGAACCTAGACACATAGGTAACATGTCATGTATGTAGGACAAAATGGCACGTAAAGGCCATGTAAACACTGGGAACAAGGAAGCTAGGTTGTGTTTTTTTTACTACACACCGTTATACATATGTAAGATCTGTTCTTCATCAAAAAAAAAAAATACTCTGAAGATAATATTCACAAAGGAACATATATACAAGACATTAATTAGGTCCCATTAGGTCCTATACCCTGCATTATAGAACAGAACCCGTATACAGCCTCCTAACCCTGTGTTATAGAACAGAACCCGTATTCAGCCTCCTAACCCTGTGTTATAGAAATGTACTCGGCCTACCCTGTGTGTTCACTAGGACAGGGAAATAATAGCCTATGCCCTGTTTTATAGACTAGAACCCATACTCAGCCTCAAAACCTTTTGTTATAGACTATAACCCGTACTCAGCCTCAAAACCTTGTGTTATAGAATAGAACCCGTACTCAGCCTCAGAACCCTGTGTTATAGATATGTACTCCGCCTACCCTGTGTGTTCTCTCTGTACTGCACCTACACAATGGTGTATAGACTTGCTAGTCGTCTTAATGTGACAGCTGTGCATGATGAGATATTATTCTCCATAAACCACCCCAATCAATAAGCCTGATGCCGTATTAATAAATATAATCCCTTTTCCTCGCTATATTCATATATTGGATTTCTATACGTGATCTTCTTTCTCTCCCTGTATTAAGACAGCCTTCCTTATAAACAGCTTCTTCAGAACCATTTTGATACGTAAGAAACAGTTTCTTAAAGATGGTAAAGATCCAATATCAGTATGAACATGAATCCAACCAGTTATATACGTAACAAACTAAACCACCTTACTCTGTCTACCTAATTAATAATGGAATATAGTTAAAAGGAAGGAGTATTTCTGTACACATCATAACAAATAACTTCTACAACCTGACACCAGTATCTATAGATTTCTATTCTTGCCACTCTATGCCAACATGAACACTGACAGTTCAGCAGCCTTTTACATAAATCACTTAAAATTTACACAAGAATTACGTGTAATTATATGTCTCGCCTTTTCCCGCTTTGCCGATAATATTTAAGTCCCAACATAAAAATTAGTATGACAAAATACATACAGCAAGATTATATCTGTTTAATTACATATCAATAACACTATAAATAGTGGATGCTAACGTAAATTCTCAAAATTCCCATGTTTTTACCCCAAAATTTCTTCAAATTTTCAGTAAGGTCTTCAGTATGATAATATTAGTAACTACCCTAAGTTTCAATTGAATCCAATATCAGTCACACTATAAAAAGTCTCAAATTCTCAAAAGTCCCATGTTTTTACCCCAAAACAGCGGAACCTGCGAATAAATTTCCTCCAAATCTCATTACAGTGTTCAGTATGATGATATCAGTAACTACTATAAGTTTCAATTGAATCTGATATCAGTGACACTATAAAATGTGGACTTTAACGCAAATTCTCAAAATTCCCATGTTTTTGCCCAAAATTAGTGGAACCTGCAAATAATTTCCTCCAAATCTCATAACGGTGTTCAGTATGATGATATCAGTAACTGCTGTAAGTTTCAATTGAATCTGATATCAGTGACACTATAAAAAGTGGACTTTAACGCAAATTCTCAAAATTCCCATGTTTTTGACCCAAAACAGCAAAACCTGTCTATAAATTTCCTCCAAATTTCAAGAAGATGTTCAGTATGATGATGTCAGTAACTACATAAAGTTTCAATTAATCTGATATCTGTAACAATATAAAAAGTGGACTTTAAAGCAAATTCTCAAAATTCCCATGTTTTTGCCCCAAAACACCAAAACCTGTAACAAAATTTTATTTAAACTGAGGAAAGGTATTAAGTATGATGGTTTGAACAATGTGACCAACTTTCAATTCAATTTGATAATTATAACACTGTCAAAAGTGGACTTTAACGCAAATGTTGACTGCCACCTCCTCATTCCGAACCCCTCACCAGTGTCAATTGCGCTCTTTCCTCAGAGTCTGACACTTAAACAGAAAAGAAGAACAGTCCTAAAATTTGTCTGACTGTACTTCAAAGGTTTATGTTCAGTAACACCTTGACCTTAGAAACTGTTCAACAACTATTGCATATCACAGTGAATAATCGTTTTACACGATAATTTGATCAGTCTTTTGGATTCCAAGAAGAGGACAGTATAACCCCCAAAGTCTATTTTTGTAACAATGACAATCCAAAATTTTTATATGAACATGCAGCTCCCTTTTACGACCACTGAAGTTTTAATGGACTCCAATCTTTCATTTAATAATCATGAGTTCAAGTAATTTGATAACCTAAAGAAACATATCACAAAGAAAAGTTTTTTTACACTAAAAAATAAAGTACAGAACCTGTGCACAAAAGTAAGAAAAATTCCAATGAGGTTTTTAAATTAAGAAATTTCCTTATGTTAAGAAATGTTAGTGAAACTGATGGAGCATGATTTTCGACAAGGTTCTAAACCTCAAAGGGGCATTGAAAAATAATGATCTCTTGATACATTGGCTAATGTAGGGATGTTCCAGGTAATGCACAATGCACTTGATAATGCTTTCACCAGAATCGCTATGACCCTTGAAAACTTGGACAAGTTCTTTCCTGGAAGGGAGGTAAGTCACCCTGGTAAAATTCTAGATGCTTCCTACTGACTCGGCTAGGGAGAATTTCTCTTTAATGAGGTAACTAAGCAGAGTGCAAGACTGGTTCGCCAGAGGATCTGGGTTCAACTCCAAGCTGAGGCATTCAATAAGTAAAGACCTCTGTTACATACATGTAATACATACATTTAATACATGTGGTATTACATAACAATCTTCCTCCTTGTGCAATATTCAAAGCTTCCTCTGACGGATAACCAACTTCTCGAAAGTGTTCTCGGAAGTGAAGACGACATAAAACCTCTCAAACAAGCCAACAAAAATATTCACTGATCAAGATTTCGGTTTTGTTACTGTTACTGTACAGCGGAATATTTAAATAACTAGATCAAGTTTAACACAAGGCTCTTGCTGGTACAGAATAACACAGGAAGAGAAAAGGCTTATATTGTAACACCATGGTTTCAAATTATATGGCTGAAGGACCGTTCCCCAACAAGTATGTATAACGGGTTCAGGAAACACAGAAATAAGTAGATCTTCTAAAAACAATGGTGTGTACGTGTGAGCACCCTTCACATGCTCAACCACTCAAACAATCATAACAGCTAGGGCCACTTCGTCAAATACTAAATCATTGGAGTACTTACGTTTCATCGAGAAAATAAATCCCAAAATAATCCTTTTCTTTTAGCTTAAAATGTGATGCTACCAGATCTAACAAGTCTTTTGTGTTCAATTTTGGCTGAAATGAAAAGAAACAAAACAAATCAATCTTTTTTTTTTTTGGAAAGACAAATTCTTGTCGAAATTTGATATTTCAAGCCCATTTTTCCAAGAATATACTAAAATGTCTAACAAGAGCAATAGAAAATTGAAAATAAATACAAAATTTCAAAATTTGACTCATGACCTTGACCTTTGACCCTCTTTATATCAAAGAAGAAGCCTCTTTGGTGTCTGAGGAGATAAAGTACATACCAATGACCTTTGTCCTAGTACAAGATAAATTAATTGCCCTGAGTACTATTGCTCTTAGCCATAAGACACTGTCGATACAGACACTTTAATATATGCCCACCAAATCCTCTACATTCGTGATAGTATCAGTTTACACAATTCTATATATGTCTTTTTTCCTAAATCAAGATCTAATATTCTCAAAATCTCGTCCGATTTCAAAATAAAGAAGTTTCAAGTATTGGATTATGTGGCCACTAGTGTATTTGAGCAGACAGGTCAGGGACATAGGCCGAGAAACAGTTGAAATCTTTCTTTTCACTTATTCTATATGTCACTAGGCATTTTGCTATATTTACATCTGCATGGCAAAGCCACTATATAAACAAACCAGGGAGATGTGCAATTTAAGAGACACTGAACGACACCCATCGCATAACAATTATGACGTTATTGTTTTCGCAAGAAAAGACGGCTTTTCACTGTCAAAATTACTGTTCTATTTTACGAATTTAGATGTCTATAATAAAATATTTATGACAGTTAAAATCAAATTAAAATGATTGTAAGTTAGCAACATGGATTGAAAATGTAAACATAAGCATTGAAGTGTCTTGATATAGTCTTTATGGTCGATATAAATGACAGAACTGTGCAGGCAAACATATCATACTGTGCTAGCACACAGAATCAAGTTTGCCTGCAAAGCTCTGTCATTTATATCGACCATAAAGACCATATCAAGAAACGTCTTTAATGCTGAAGTAAAACACTCTGATTCATACTAAATTATATAGAACAGACTTAACTTAGTATTGCTTCCTTTCTATTTCTCATCATAAGTCATGTGTGAACTCAATGTTAACTGAGAAATCAATAATAAAGTTCTACAATGTGTCAGTCAGACAAACTAAATCCCACCAGGGACACTGCAGTTATCATTGATACACCAATGAAAGTGTCACTGAGCTTGGTTTTTATTTTGAATTGTATCCTATGAGAGTCATATCAATCATTGAGTCTACGTAGTCTTTAATTTACTTACCTGTATTAAAATGTCCAATATCCGTTCATCTGGCAGTATAATTTGACTTTTTCTGCCTTCATTCATCTGAAAAATATAAAAATTATTATTTACTTTAAATGTAAAATTCTGTTATCATATTTTATAAATGTAAACATGAAACACATTTGATTTGAGCAATATTCAAATTGACTCATTGGCTCAAAACTAATCCCTGAAATAAAGATTCCAGCAATCCACATATTGTTTTTGGACTTCCAGCAAGAAAATACAAAATGTCACCAACTTTGGAATAAACAGGAAATGCATCAATATCAAGTACCAAAATTATTTTAACAGTGTACCTCAGCACTTCTGGTAGCTCGATGGATATGCTGCGCAATGCTGTGTTACAAGTAACGCATTTACAAATGCAGAAAGTTACATGATAGACATCTGAAATATTCTGGAGATCTGTATCAAGTCTTCCGAGTTTTCACAGCCACCGAATCTATAGCACATATACTGTCAGAAACTTATGTAAACGGCGGTGTCATAGAGCTTCTCTATTCTAAATTACTGGCGTAAAATACAAAAACAAACGAATCATAAATGTTGAAGTTTTCTACAGATCAACGGAACAGACGAGTCGCTATCACGCATGTTTTCACTCTCTTCATTCTGGAATGGCTCATTGCAACAGAATCTTGTGTTTCGGAGGCTGATGCACCACCAGCCCAGACATCTGTGTGCGATATTACAACCAAGCTTCATCAGTAGAATTCCATCATCCAATTTAAACAAGAGCACGTTTGTATGAAATATATCCAATTCTTAACTGTTTACACAGACACTAAACAACACAATTAGGTGCTCGGCAAGTCTGATACCGCGGACTATAATCGTGTAGCTTATACAACAACAGTACTATAGTTATAGGGAACATGTGTCTTGTAAGTGCTACAGGTCTTTCTTTACCTACAGTTAACACAACAATAAAATCAATAAAAATATTACATTTGTTTTGAAAGCTGTAACAAAATCCCTAAAATCTCGGGCAGTTATCATGTAGGAGATTGCTTTGTGACCAGACAAAATTCAGAGATAATGCTCTTGAGGAAAACAATATATGAGATTTCGATTCTATATTGGAGATCATATTTTCTAAATGATACAGATGTTTTAATGGAATGAGCTGTCTTAGTTAATCCAGCACCACATTATGGCAGACATGCTCCAGACTAATTGTATGGGTTCTGTTTAGAAGGAATATCATCACTTGCATTACGATTAATTTAAGTTTGGTTTATTTTATTTCATTCCTATTAACAACCAGGGTCATTTAAGGACATGCCAGGTTTTACAGATGGAGGAAAGCCAGAGTACCAGGAGAAAAACCACAGACCTGCAGTCAGTATCTGGCAATTGCCCCACATGATACATGATAGAGGTAATGTTAAATAGCCTTTATAGGTAATAGCCATTTAAAGGTAATATTATTTATAGGCAATATCAATTTATAGGTAATATTATTTATAAGTAATATTATCTATAGATAATAGCCATTTATAGGTAATATTATTTATAGGTAATATTCATTATGACCTTCAGTGACCTTGGATGGAGCACCCCAGCACATTGGTCATCTGCCCTTATTAGTAAGTCCATAAACAATATACCTGGTAACAATTTCCCCCTCATCATCACTGTATATAATAGACCTAAGTAGACCCCTCTAATTACATGTGATAGAACTATAGATAGGATATTTTGATTGTGAAACAGCAGTGAGTGAGGACAGGGATGAACGAATATAAAACCTGCTTCTGCTCCTCACACAACTGAACAGCACAACAAGACCAAATTCTATACAAATCAGGGATGACATCAAGCGAGCATTTCATGTCCCACATGTTCTATTATGGTGTATTTAGAAATGAAAAGATCTATGTTAAAACTAATGTAACTGAGGGTGTTATAATCATAAATCAGCAGAGTTTATAGGCTAGACAAAATCATAGGCAATAATTCCACAGGTATGGGAGTGCAAGCTCCATCTTATACACTTTAATTTCTTCACTACGCTAAGATAAAGATCCCGGTGAATTATCTCCCCTTAAATGACCAAAGCAAAATAGTGTGATGATGAATTAACATATGCATCTTGCTGTGGCAGAATGCGACATACTAGATTCAGGGAGTGTAGCGCTTTACTCTGACTGATGATAATTCATGTTTTTTTTATTGGTTGTTAGTTTAATTTAGTTTGATTTTATTTTGTTTAATATCCCATCAACTGCTAAGGTAATTTTTGTTGAGTGCTTGTGTACTTGGGAGGTGCGGTTTGTCGGTTTGTTTTTATACATGCTACCACAGTGAAGTACACTGCCAAAGGCAGAACACCCCAGCTGGTCACATTATACTGACAATGGGTGAACTATTTGTTCCACTGAGCATCAAGCAGGGAGTAGTAACTAGGCCAACCATTGTTTGAGACTTTGGTATACCTTGGCCAGGGGTCAGAACCCAAAGCCTTCATCATACAGATGTACGCTCAACTCAAGGCCAAAAGTGAGGCAGTGTCAATTAAAGGAGACAACAGGGGGAAATAAGATCTCTTTTGATCATGCAATGGGGGCAACAGGTACAAGTCTTACGCCCTACCTGCAGGGCAGTAGTTGGTCCTTATGGAATAGGACATGTTTTCACATATTGCAAAAAGTCACACACAAAATTTAGCATCTTCCAACCTTTTCATTGCAGAGTTTGTGTCTCAACCATAATATTCTTTAAACTGCATGTAACATAGACAACTAAGAGGTTACCAAGTCTAAAATCAAATTTTCATACAATACACATTTAGTACAATACACAGTTATTTTCACCTATCAGGAACCTTGTAAGTCAGCTTTTACTCGGAACAGAAATCAATAAGTAAAATTTTAGGACATCCTATTATCTATAAATACTTTATCAACATCCTGCCACGAATAGAACGCAATGTATCAGTGGAGTCTGCCTAATTATATACACTGTATACACAACATCCAGCGAAACATTTCTTCAATAACCCTTCCACTAATCAACTCATCCAACTTTTACAAATAAAATCAAGACGCCTTGTAAATCTGTACACAAGATAATAATACTTTAGATAACATGCTCTTCAGCAATAACCCTGTCTAGAAATGAAATTTGTGAGACAGGTAAGGGAAGGTTGAAATATGCACAGCGTGAACATCTTCTCTAAACGTCTCCAATCTAATAACCCTACACTGTAAATTAGATATAAAGTACAGAAACTCAGCCTCCGCAGTATAACCGAGACAGATTCTCTTCCTATTTCCCTGTAGTCTGTCTAGTATACCCTCATGTCAATAACTTTCAGCTTACAATGTAATCAGAAAGGAAATTTATATCATATATGCTAGGTTAATGAAGGAAATTTGTATATGCTAGGTTTATAAAGTTTAAATTGGGTTTAGAATATCCAATTTTAAATGTTTTTTGTTTAGATTGTCGATGGCAGGTGAAAGTGTTTGAGTATAATACTAGCGCTCTTACAATAGGTGGTTTTAGTCCTGTGAGTGTAATAACCTGTAAGCTGTCGCTCCTAATATGAAGATCTATTTCAAGACTTTTTATTCCACAAGACATTTTATCACTTATCTCCAGACAAATAACCAGCGTTTTTGGACAGAAGACAATTTGACAGCCCTTTCAAAGCTGATAACATAATGGATTCATCTGGACCAGTTTATAGTTGAGGCTGTTAAAGCTCCATAGTTGTGACAGGGTGAATGACCCTGACCTTGCTTGTAAGGTTTGTCAACAGTTGTGAGTGGCCTTACAATCAAATGGTCAGGGGTTGGATTCCAACTACAAGTATGGAATGAGTATGGAACTCTAGTAGTGAAATCCTTAGACCAATGCTGTTATTATCATGCTTCCCAAAACAGAGAGTACAAAGAATTAATGATTACATCACAGTATCAATAATAGTGAAGATCCGGATTCACAAAAAAATCTTACTTTTTTGCATATTTTTTTTTAGAAGAAATAATGCAAAAAAAAAAAAATCTTACTTTTGCATATTTCTTCTGTCAGTAAATTATTTATCTAGGATATGTATTTTAAAGAGGTTGAATTGGTACATGTAACCCACAAAGTCATTTTCCCACAAAATTATTTTTTGTTAACAAAACCTTAAACTAGTGGCCCCATGAACAATATCTGATGTATGATACTGCTGTACTAAGTCACTTTGGACATAAGTATTGGAATACAGTCTTAATCAATACACAGAAGAAATTGGTATCATCAAATGTTCCTCAAACCATCCTCTTGTTAATTTCCCTTAGGACCGTCACTTAGTTCAGACCAGTAATTTACAGCTATGACCAATATGTTATCAGAATCACAATGGTCATGTTGACCACTATATAGACAGGTGCAAAATGACTCTCACGACATTCTGACCAATTGATGGACAATTGGATCCTTTCTCCATCTACCACACACAGGTAAGTGTGCTGAATAACAAATGATCATCTACATCATGTTGTACATGAACACATGACTACCAGGACACAGGTAAACAAATGGCCAGGTGTATACAATAAACCAGCCTTCAGTTGACAGTACCTCTGTGATATGCCTTAGCCCACAGCCTGGGTGTTACTACCTGTCTGACAGCACAAATGACCTCTGACCTTGCTCAGAGGTCATGGACAGATTTCAGAAGGTTTTATTTGTCTCATTGCATATGATATACAGAAACATGTAATTCACAGAATCTAACTCATTCAACCATAAACTTCATAATGAACTATTCCATCCTTTCAATTTAGGGTGGTTGGGTGGTGCAGTGGATAGCGAACTTGCCTTTCACCAAGGCGGCCGGGGTTCGATTCCCAACCGGACGTGAAAAGGTACGGGGTCACCTGCCCGACCACATGGGTTTCCTCCAAGTTCTCTGGTTTCCTCCCACAATAAGACCACTTGCGCGCTAACATCCGGGCCAACAAGAGTGATTGATATAAGTTGGATAACTTGTTTCATAATTGTTGTAAAATAAAGTTTATATCAAATTGGAAGAGTTCAAATGTGTCTTCTAAGATAAACAAGTTAATGTGAAATTGAATGGTGTTTCAAAACAAGGTCAAACAAAGGGTATTCTTTTACCTTCACCTCAAATCTTACAATATCAATCACACAATTTTAACTTGGGTAAGAATCGTGAGAGAGGAAGCAATTATTGAGCATGGAACATAAATCAAGGCATGTAAATGCAGGCATTTGAATCTGCTCAAAAGATGCTGGTAGGTATTGAGCCCAATCCTTAACTGTCTCTATATAGATTCCACACAATCTTAAGTTGCTCCCAAATCCTGTTACTGCCAAAACAATAATAGGGTTCCAATACAAACCAGCATTGAGGATAATTGTTTTGCCTTAAGAAGCTATACACTGATCCCCCTTGAGTAGGACTCCATCCAATTTGCTGAGCAGCTCACGAACAGCTCGGCCTTTCCTGTGGGAATCATTACTGTGCTGTTAAAGTGCATGTATAATGTATAACATACCTGGTGCAGGAATCCCCCTATACACTCCATGGAGGCCTATCAATGTAAGGATACTCCTCCGTGATCAGTCGGATAGAGTCCACTAAGGACCTCCCCACATATACCTCTCATACAAAGTCACAGTCTGCACGTTCTGAACAAGTCGTAAAACCTGCAGCAGTATTGTCTCGTACAATATCAGTTGATGAACTGCGGAGATCTTCAGAGGCAGACTAACGGCAGATTACCTTCTACATACTTTCTACATTCACAGAAATTAAAAACCATGCACTATGGTATAACAGAGTTTCAGATGTTGCAGCGCACATCATGTTTGTTGCCGTTCGGAGTTAATTAAATGAATTCCATTACTGCGACATCACCTGGCAAATTGACAACTCCGCTCAACCTCACACATGTAATTACATCTACATTCACAAAACAACCCCATTTCACAGATTTTTCGCAGAAAAAAACTCTTTATTCTTCAGTTCAATTTGCAATTATCACACCATGTACCTTGGTCTTCAAGGTCATTGGCAGCTCAAGGTCATTGCAATACTGCCTGTGTTTGCTATTCTGTTTTAATGAAGGCTTTTCGTAGGAAGTGAAATAAGTGCCAAGTTTGAAATGTCAGTAGGTAAGGAGGTGTAAGTGGTGTGTATATGACAGAATCTAGGTAATTACCTCCTCCCCACCTCTAACAGATATCGCTCCTCCTTGTTAATCTCTCCTTGAAGCACTATACACTCCGCTATCAGTACATCATTATTTCCACGGCAATGCTGACAATGTTTCGGATGCAAAACTATCCTAGCTACAAATTTTATCAAAAGTTATCCATGAAGAACATTCACTAACCTAAAATTTTTCATTTAGAAATTAAAGTTTTTATCTCCAGAGGAAAAATAATGCCAGAAAAAGGGGCATTTCAATTTATCTAGTCTTGTCTAAAATTAATAAAATTTAAAGTTTTAACTGTAATCTTCATTCATAACAGGAGCATCACCCAGAATAACATAAAACTGAGATGATGTCATCATTAAATCAGGGGTCAAGGTTACACTGAAATGGAGGTTGGCTGTGTTGTAAGGCCTGTAGCATGAGAACCTGACAGATAGGCCTGCTATATATGCTAGGACATGCTCCTCCAGGAAATTGAAAACAAAGACCATGTCACACCCTGCAGGTGCCAAGCCATGCACGGCACATGTTGCTGTTTAATCAGGATTTAATCATGACAAACCCATAACCTATTGCATCCAATGAAGAATTCTATTTCAGTGCTGTTAATACCGAGAAAGTTTCTTATAACACATTATAACATTGTGAAGCCAGGTTCATGGAAATTACACAGTAAAGCTGCGGTAATAAGACATGTGAAGCCATACTAGTCGCAGGGAAGGATGACTGTTGATGAAATATCAGCTAATTAAACACTGCATGAGCGGAAGGTATGGGAGCTAGGTCCCAGGGCTCAATATCAAACTTCATTTGGCCTCATTAAAACAGATCATTGTGACGCTACATGATCTTCTACACCAAACCTGTCTCCGATAGCTGTAACATTCTCGTCAACACTACTGTTGATTTCTACATTAAGTGTAAAATATGACTTAATCTCATTCAAAATCTTTCAAATCAATGAACAATACTGCGTCACAATCTTGAAGTGAAAATCATCAGTTAATAGTCCACTTCAGGTCTTACTCATCTCTGTACGTCTGACCTCAGCGACCTTCGTACACATACCTTCGTACACATACAGGCCACATTTCCTGTATCTTATTGACCTTCCTCTATCCTAACGGGTTTAACCCTTCCTCAATCCCAAAAAGTTGAACATTTATTCTTCAACTTACACAAACCCAAGAGAAATATTTCCTTTTACAGAAATGCAAATGCATTTAATATATTTGATTGTTTGTTAAGGGGTTGGAGGGGAGACTTCTCTTTAAACGGATATTTGTGATATATTATTACAGAGAAATGGAAGTTAGTGGCCCAATTATTAAAATTCGGTCAAGTATTGATCACTGGTGAACAACAACAAGCAATGGATTGTTAACTTGTTCATACTGTGAAATCAATAATTTTTGTGGGATTTAATTTCACTGATTTTTTAGATACTCTCATTTACTTTTCATTGTTTTCATAAGTAATCTTCATTTACAACTTATGTATTCATATGTCCATGAAACATTTACAAATTGGACATAAAACTGTACTCCATTTGAGTGGGACCCTGTGCCCAATAAATCAATGTACCCACGAAAAGATGATTTTTTGGGGGAAAACCAACAAAATCTGGCCAAATGAAAATATTAATATTCACAGTACATCACTGCATGATCCTATGGTTTCATAACACTATACCTGATATTAATTTATCACTGCCTATCTATCTGAGATGAGCAGGGCACTTGAAACAGATAAGAAAAACATGACTAGCTTATATGCAAAACACTTGTCGATATTAGTTTTTTCTGTCTTATAGTTGAACTACTGCTGAATTTTCTGACTAAAAATGTCTTTGATTCCCAAAAATGACTTTCAAACCTCAATTTATCTTTCAATCTCAAAAGGTCACGTGAAAGCCTGATTAATTAAAGACCTTGAATGTCGTGTTGTTTGGAGATTAAATCAAGTGAAGATGACATTTTCTCTTCACAGGAAGAAATAAGATCAATTTCTGTGAAGTCCCCTCTGTTTGATGTAGCCCTGATACTGGAGTTCCTAATGTCAGGGAAGAACATTGATTTTATTATGACAGTAGAAAGTTTTGTGATCTTACCAATAAACAAGGCTTTGAATCAAATCACCAAGCAGAAATTCTGTACATGTGTGAAGATACTGTATAAAATTCATCATCATTTGTGACTCGCTAGGTTATGCACTAATTGTGCTAAAATTTTCACCACTCTTTTAGTAAATCATGATGGAACATTATTTGAAAACTTTTGTTAAACAAAAGTTCACGCATACTGGTAGAGTCTTTTTACACTGTTCAATATCTTTTTACATTGCATGCATGTACAGCACCTTTTTACACAGTACAGTACTTTTCATGCAAGCAATTTTTTCATCACAGTTCTTCGTCTGTTGAAAAATGCATGTGATGTTGAAACAATATATTGATTTCATATAATCACCAACCTATCATACTGAACAATCATCTTCCCATAAATAATTCAGACAAACAATTAAGTTAACCCTATTCTCAATTTGAACCTTATATACTGATCCTACTGATCCAAGATTACATGAAATTTGTTTCACTAACAGGATTGCAAATTTTCTAAACTAACCAGCCTAACACGACTGAACAAGCTTACTAAAGGTGTTGCTGCACCCTATTTAATTATAAATGTAACATCCTATTTAACTGGATCATATGCACACTTATCAATACACATACAAGTATTGTTATTTAATATGTTGATTGTAAATATTTGTAGCAGTAACACTAACATTTTCATTGCAAGAGAAACTCTTACTGAGATCCTTGGTCATCTTACAAACTAGTATAGTCAGTACGGTCATTGTTGGGAAAGTGACAAAATCGTCACGTATTTATTTTAGATTCCCCAAATTGAGTACTGTCACCCTATTCTCTGAACACTGTCGTACTGTCACCCTATTCTCTGAACACTTTCATACTAAGTCGGAAATCATTCCATAAATCAATACCTATTTTGTTCTTCGGAAACTGACAGAAATTTTACGTATTGTCACAACTTCCGCATGGAAGTACAGATGAGATACGCAGCGATTGTAAGGTGTAATTCCACTTGACGTGGAAGCGAGAAGATAAAAACTTCCTGGTGTGGTAACAAATGTATAACCCCATGGATAAACAGACCGTAAGCTATGTCACTGGACTATTAAACAGGAAACTTCAATGGTACATCTTGAATACATGTTATCTGCTGTTACACATAACATGTTAACAAGGACTCTTCCATCTAAATTCATATTTTACATTCTATACACATAACATGTTAACAAGGACTCTGCCATCTAAATTAATATTTTACATTCGTTACACATAACATGTTAACAAGGACTCTGCCATGTAAATTAATATTCTACATTCTTTACACATAACATGTTAACAAGGACTCTGCCATCTAAATTGATATTTTACATTCTTTACACATAACATGTTAACAAGGACTCTGCCATCTAAATTAATATTCTACATTCTTTACACATAACATGTTAACAAGGACTCTGCCATCTAAATTAATATTCTACATTCTTTACACATAACATGTTAACAAGGACTCTGCCATGTAAATTAAAATTTTACATTCTTTACACATAACATGTTAACAAGGACTCTGCCATCTAAATTAATATTCTACATTCTTTACACATAACATGTTAACAAGGACTCTGCCATCTAAATTAATATTTTACATTCTTTACACATAACATGTTAACAAGGACTCTGCCATCTAAATTAATATTCTACATTCTTTACACATAACATGTTAACAAGGACTCTGCCATCTAAATTGATATTTTACATTCTTTACACATAACATGTTAACAAGGACTCTGCCATCTAAATTAATATTCTACATTCTTTACACATAACATGTTAACAAGGACTCTGCCATCTAAATTGATATTTTACATTCTTTACACATAACATGTTAACAAGGACTCTGCCATCTAAATTGATATTTTACATTCTTTACACATAACATGTTAACAAGGACTCTGCCATCTTAATTAATATTCTACATTCTTTACACATAACATGTTAACAAGGACTCTGCCATCTAAATTAAAATTTTACATTCTTTACACATAACATGTTAACAGGGACTCTGCCATCTAAATTAATATTTTACATTCGTTACACATAACATGTTAACAGGGACTCTGCCATCTAAATTAATATTTTACATTCGTTACACATAACATGTTAACAGGGACTCTGCCATCTAAATTAATATCTTACATCCTTTACACATAACATATGTTAACAAGGACTCTTCCATCTAAATTAAAATTTTACATTCTTTACACCTAACATTTCACCAGTGGATCTACCATCTGAATTAATGAATATTTTGCATTCTATGTTTTTGATTTTTAAATACAGACGAACCCTACAGGTGAATTTGTCTACTCTGCACTCCCTAAATACCTTGGTATGACGAAACGATCAGTGGGAAGGTAAACTAGGTGTACCTATAGGCTAAAACACAGGTTATGTTAATAACATTCCAGTTACCACTGTATACCTAAGTCTTTAGTAACGACAAACGTAAACTTTATAATCCTGTATTATTGGGGTATATTGGACAGACGACACACAGACCCATTGTAATAACCAGATAACTAATACACCACCCATAATACACAACCTAATTATATAACACAATTACAGGTAATTTAATATGACATAACTCACCAAAACTTTTTCAGACCATGAGCTTTAATTTTTTACAACGTAAATTATTATTGTAAGTACCGAAATATCTTAAATGTTCTGAATGTCCCCAATAGCTTAAGAGTATTACCGTTACTTGTTTAAAAGCCAGGGTTGTTTAGTGCTAAGTAGATGTATAAGGGTAGATTTGTACACAGGACTTTTGCCAATTCATATATAAGTCGAAAAAACAATAGCTTTTACCACAGATATGTACTTGTTAACAAATATACGTGTTCATTGAAAACTCATAGAAATGCTGTGAAAACAAACATTCAAATTAATTTGAGACAGAAACTGTTGACTTAACATTCTTGTGTAATGTGTCCCGTTAAGAATAGACATATCTGATCTCCGACACGCACACCGGGAGCAAGTCATTATAATCTGATCTACAATAGTCAATAGTCTTTAAAGTAATTTTTAAAATTTTTAAATTCCAATCATAGAAAATCCTGGACCAGCACTTCCTGTAGGTAATGCCATCTTCCTGTGACTCGAGATAAGTTAGGAAACAACCCGTACCACTGTCCACAAACACCAAACATCAGACATCCTCATGTCTCAACATTACAAACAAAGGCGATCTTACCCAAACAAAGGACAGACGACGTCGAACCGACTTGGACATTCTCCTCCGGCCCAAAGACATCGCAGTTTGAAGTATATCCGAGGGTAGATGCTGGGGTTGACACGACCACCCCTAGCACGGCAGTGATCAGCCCCACATATTGTGTACCACATATGATGGGACTCCAGGATGTGAGCTCGATGGGATATATTTCCTCACTTGACAATCTTTACACATTAGAACTCCGAACTAAAACCTCTCCTTACACATACAGCACAAAACTCACTGACTTCCTCTGACGATCATTTGAGAAGTATTAAACTCTGGTGTTTTTTTAAGATCCCATTCCAGGTCAGCTCAAACTTTAGCTTATGCCTGTACAGTCAGCTAACTTAAATGTACAATGACACATTGCCAGTGTATTATACACAGGGACCCTACAACATGTGTTCAGTCAACTTCATATTACAGTTTAGGTACAGCAGACCTATTTATGTATATACACTGCAGGTAAGACACACCTTGGTGTCCCATCATGTACCTATACAGCTACGCCTATATTAACAAGTATTTAGTCATGAATTTTATCTATATATCATTTGTTCTACCAAATTTCAGCTCAAGTGTATTCTGTTAATGCAAACTTGATTCTGATTGCTAAGCAAAAACATTTTCATTATGATGTTATCATGATACAATAAAGGTGTATATTTCATATTTCATGTGGTAGGTATAGATACAGGATTTCCCTCCAGTTTCTGCTTCAGTAGATTTATGTATTGTGTATACATTATTTGTGTGATATTTCACAACCTAGAGCACATGATAGCTAGCTTTAACAGCAGCTACCCCGTCAGGTATTAGTACAATAAATACATCATCAATATTCACCGATCCGGTAACACCAGTATACTGTATTCAGGATGCAGAAAAATTACAAACATCAAGGACGGAAAATCGTACATCCGACTAATTTATATACACATTTGATCTACTCTTTTGACCTACTTCTCGTTAAAATGCAATGGTACATTTAAGTCGAACTGTTCCTTAGTGCAAGGTTCTCCCTCACTTCCACATTCCTCTTACACCTGTTCAGCAACTTTCCAATATAACTTATATTGGGAATTAATTTGATGAATAAATCTTAATTCCAATCAGCATGATTAAGTAATTATTATTAACTGTGAAAATCTATCACTTAAAACATCTGTTATTTAATATAGAATGTGCAAAATAATTCCATTGTAAAAAGTTAGCACTAAGATGAATTGCGGTTTAGATTCAGGTAGCTCTCTGGTATAACATTTATGTCAATCGACCAAGTATTCCTCTTGCACTTTGACCTTCTGGTGCCTGGTGAGAGTGCAGATTGACCTGGCTTTAAAATGCCTGGTGGCTTCATACACATGCACAATGTCACTCTCGTGATTTGCATTCCAAGACAATTTGTTTTTTTAATTTAAATCTTTTCAGAAGTCACACCAACAATAACAAAATATTGATTTAACATTTCATAGAAATTTTACGAGAGACATCTTTGAAGAATCGGTATCAAATGACAAATTAATTTCCGCATTTGAAATTCAAAAATTTTATGTTGTAGAAAACGTTACTTTAAACAACTGTAACACTGTCATTTAATATCACCTTAGATTAAAGGGAAAACAGGATTTGGAAAAAGAACAAAATTTCATTATAAAACATTATCCTTTATTTTTGTCATATTAGCTCATCAAAGCTACCTTGGACCTTGTATATCAGTCCCTGTACGATTTCACAGAGATATGACCACAAATAAAGACATCACATAAGTGACGTCACCACCGGAAGTGAAATGGATATGGGCCACAGTATATTGCCTTCCCACTTAATGACAGAGGCATTGAAAGGGTGCATACAGAAACAAAAGTAGCATTGATATTACATGTTAATGTATCATACCATTGGACAGTCTCCGGGTGCAGGGTTTTATCAGGGGGTTTTGGGAATCGGACCCGGAGATCAAATTGGGAAAAATTGATCGACATAACAGCTTTTTGGGAAATTTCGACAAACGCCATTTTACAGCTAAATACATTATTTCTTTTCTAAATTATTTAAAGCACTGTCATGATCAGTACTCATGACATTTACAGCCATCTTTCTTGTTCCTTATTAAAATTAATGTCAAAAGAAGCTCCTCAAGCGATGTTAAACAACCAATTTTTTTTCAAGTGTCTGAATTGGGAATTTTTAAGAGGAAATTTGGGAAAAATCACACCTTTTTTTTCATTGGGAATGGGTCCGTTTACCGGATCTAAAAAGAGGGGTGATAAAGCCCTTGGGTGCCTCCTTGGACATCTATTTAGGGCCACATAAAACTGTCCAACAAACTACCATGGCCATACCCTTATGTGGAACCCTGTACATCAAAGACTATATCATTATTTCCCCAATCACTTTATTTCCTGTAAAGGCCAGACCTAGATAGATATGGATCTCCGTGGGTGTAAGACAATGAAGTAGAATTGAATGAGGATTCTGACATATACCTGTATCAATAGAGCTTGACTGCTGGGCGATAGAAATCAGTGACCACCTCCAGGCTATTGATTCAATTAACAAAAACTCTCCTATTAATTACATTCACGCCTGGTACTGACGGTATACTGTCAACATACGTACATGTTACACTGTCACAAAACCTGTCTGACAGCCTCATCAACACCTCTACAGACCCGGTAAGGTGGCTTGTACCAGGATATTTACTCCTAAACCTGTCTATTGGACAGTGTAGTAATCTTATAAACACCTTTCACCAAGGTGCTGCATCAGACTTAGCATCAGACTTGGGACATATATAGAAGGCCAATGAACATGTTTGTACTGCCTATTAACAGTTCATGGTCATTTAGATTTCGAAAGTGGAGGAAAACTAGAGTTCCTGAGAAAAATCATGACCTAGAGCCAAAAAATGGCTTTGCCTCAGGTAGGCCTCGAACCCATGACCCAGAGTTGAATAGACACATCAACGTACTACTCCCAATATCTATTAAAGTTGGCCTCCACAAAAACATGCTAAACCTCAACAAGATCAGTATCTCTTTGAGTTGACTTTTCACCCTAAACTATGAGAACCTCGAACTACTTCATCATAACCTCATCCAGCCCAATCCACATTTGAACTCTTCAAATTAATGGGTTATATTAGTTCATTTTTTACGATGAATTTTCAGAAGTTAACCTGTTTGTAAAAACCTTTTCCTAAGGTATACTGTCTGCACCAGAACTCTCTTGTCCATAGGACAAACTCAATGCCTTAATCAGAGGATATGTCACCTCAGCAACTGTTGTTAAGTTGGTGATATGTCACCTTAGCAACTGTTGTTAAGTTGGTGATATGTCACCTCAGCAACTGTTGTTAGGTGGTGATATGTCACCTCAGCAACTGTTGTTAGGTGGTGATATGTCACCTCAGCTACTGTTGTTAAGTTGGTGATATGTCACCTCAGCTACTGTTGTTAAGTTGGTGATATGTCACCTCAGCAACTGTTGTTAGGTGGTGATATGTCACCTCAGCAACTGTTGTTAGGTGGTGATATGTCACCTCAGCTACTGTTGTTAAGTTGGTGCTATGTCACCTAGCTACTGTTGTTAAGTTGGTGATATGTCACCTTAGCAACTGTTGTTAAGTTGGTGATATGTCACCTCAGCAACTGTTGTTAGGTGGTGATATGTCACCTCAGCAACTGTTGTTAAGTTGGTGATAGGTCACTTCATGATCAGTAACTCTTGTTAAGTTGGTGATAGGTCACCTCAGTAACTCTTGTTAAGGTGGTGATATGTCACCTCAGCAACTGTTGTTAGGTGGTGATATGTCACCTCAGCAACTGTTGTTAGGTGGTGATATGTCACCTCAGCAACTGTTGTTACGTGGTGATGTCACCATGGCAACTGTTGTTTAGGTGCTGATATGTCACCTCAGTAACTGTTGTTAAGTTGGTGATATGTCACCTCAGCAACTGTTGTTAGGTGGTGATATGTCACCTCAGCAACTGTTGTTAGTTGGTGATATGTCACCTCAGCTACTGTTGTTAAGTTGGTGATATGTCACCTAGCTACTGTTGTTAAGTTGGTGATATGTCACCTTAGCAACTGTTGTTAAGTTGGTGATATGTCACCTCAGCAACTGTTGTTAGGTGGTGATATGTCACCTCAGCAACTGTTGTTAAGTTGGTGATAGGTCACTTCATGATCAGTAACTCTTGTTAAGTTGGTGATAGGTCACCTCAGTAACTGTTGTTAAGGTGGTGATATGTCACAGTTGCCTGTTGTAAGGTGGTGATATGTTATTTTAGCAACTGTTGTTACGTGGTGATGTCACCATGGCAACTGTTGTTTTGGTGCTGATATGTCACCTCAGCAACTGTTGATAGGTGGTGATTTATCATCTTAACAACTGCTGTTAGGTGGTGATATGTCACCTCGACAACTGCTGTTAAGGTAGCCTGCATCATGACATTTCATATTGAACTCTACACACTATGACAGCTTGAATTATCTCCTCAAAAACAAAGTCATCATAATAATGGTTTAAATGTGGACAATTATTCCATCTCAAGATACTGATCAGTCAGGCGACAGCCTCATCAACACCACAATAATTCTTTATACAGAAATCTGCTTCATATATTGACACTTCTTCAGAACAAGAATATGCTCACATCAAGACAAATTGTCCAGACAGAGTTGTCTCTCTTGCTCAAGCCTAATTAGATTTCAAATATACAGTTAGAATGGAACAGCAGTGCTAGATTGTACCAGACAGATAAAATTTGCCCTTTTGAAATATGAACACTGGATAATCGAGGGAATCAATTCCTGTTGTATTGGCAGTGGTCTACCTTTAGCCTTTCATCATTGTACACCAAAATAGATCGGTCCACATCAATGAAAGGTAGAGTCCACTACAGTTGTACAGGAGTTACAGGTTTACGGTACACCTACAGCGATGACAGATGGTGGAGACTGATCAATGACAAGTATTGGTCGGATAATATCTCAGCTGCCTGTCATAATTGAATCCTTCTCCACAAGGCTGTTATTGATCATCATCATGTAAAAAAACACAAACAGTACTGGCTTACCCTAGTATATAATATATACGGTATGGGCTAAACTGTCCCTGTGAAGCTGACAAGTATCTAAACTGTATCCAACGCCGCCGATTGTCATGTCAGCCAGGAAGTATTTCAACTTTCTACAACTGCCGTAAAGTAGTGTTACATGTACAGGGAATAATTGATTTTCATAGAATTTGCATAGTGCCAAAGCTCAAATTAAAAAGATGGTTTAACACAGAAAATCCATATGGAAAGTAACAAACATAATTGAGACAGGGAAAAAAAGATAACTGCTTGATTGCCTTACAGAACAACAGGATTAGAATTGGCTATACATAACAAAGTTTGCAAAACCAATCTGCCATTGAAATGTTAAGTCAATACATGAAGAATATATTGGAGTACCAAAATTATCAAATTACCAAAAATATTTGAAAAATATCCAAATTCAATGGATAGATATGAAGCCTTAAACAGCGTAGGCCATATCAGTTCACAATAATTACATAGCAACATTGTGGCAAGGCTCTAATAAATGCAACACTATAGGAAATACAATGATCACTTATACAGGACTTTCAACAAAAACTGCAAGACATAACACAAATAAACATTGAAATCCCATCACAAGACAACCTCCTAACATTATGTAATACAAGGACAAACATTCCATGTTACACCAACTTGGCAGCATGCCGTAGAAAAATGTCACAGCGCCAAAGGCGAAGGAGCCGCTGACAGGCTGCGCTTAAGCTACGTAATTCTCTAGACCCCACAACACTGTCACTGTCATTGCCAATTTTGTGAGGGAACGTAATTTTATTTTTCAGATTGTCAAATGCCAGGAGATTTTGATATGAAGAGTTGTAGCACCTGACCTCAAACACCCTGAAGGTGTGACTTGTGTCAGCAGCCATTTACACAGAGATTCACCCAGTCCCAATTACACACCAATCATAGACGGGGTTTGGCAGATTTGAAAATTATCACACTGGTGAAACTCCAGCAGGAGAATGCCAGCAGGCAGGGGGTTATAGTATAGAAGGTTGGCTTGTTTGATTCAATCTTTCCATTTCTACATACTTTACTGACAAGTAGGAGGATATGTATACCCAGTAAGAGAAGTATGCTGAAGGAAAGTATGAGAGCAGCATGAACTGTACAGAATTAAGTTAAGATTTTCTGTACAGTACATGTAGGAACGAGGTAGTACTATATATACAAGGATTAGAATTAGTTAAATGGTACAGGTATGGGTTTTTATCTTATCACCTAGGTTTTTGGAAGATTAGAAGAGTGATAAAGGTTCATATTAGGTATTACACATACAAGAATGGTGTAAAAGTATACATATATCAGTTATATATCTCATCATTAAATATTTCTTAAAGTATGAAGTTTAAACTAAACAAGTATCAACTACCGTATTTGACCCAATAAGAGCCCCCCTAAGACACATACACTGACAGTAGGACATAGACATGCAGTAACCATTGGTTTGGTTTATTTTGATTTATGTCCTTTTAACAGCCAGGGTCAATTAAGGACGTGCCAGGTTTTGGAGGTGGAGGAAAGCCAGAATACCTGGAGAAAACCCACTGACTGACGTTTAGTACCTGGCAACTGCCCCACGTGGGATTCGATCTCGTAACCCTGAGGTGGAGGGCTAGTGGTAGAATGTCAAGACACCTTAACCACTTGGCCACCTGCAGTAACATCTCACATCACATGTACCATATTCCAAGTATTTCAGGTAATTATGGCCCAAGGATTAATGATTAGTCTAGGTAAATTTGACTCTAATTTGTCCAAATAAGTACCCACTCTTTTTCCTTTATTTTAGCGCCCAGTTGTTCAAAGGGTGATTAGCTTAATCACTATTTAACGACATTTTTTCAAACTTGATTAACTCTGTCAATAAATAAGTTACAACCTGGAAATTTTGTATGTAAATTGACAATATGAGGTTTTTGATACCTGCAAAGTTGTAATTAAATCTATCGTTTAATTTCAAAGTTACAGGATAATAAAAAATTGCACTAATCACTGATTAAGCTAATCATCTTTTGAACAACTCGGCTTCTGGGATGAACTATATATACCGGGAAAATGAGTTGAACTTGTATAATCAGTTTATTTTTCTTTAATTTGGTATTTATAGTTATATGACACATATGAGACATGAGACCTTGTGGTATATTACACACATAGGTGTGGTTTTTAATATTATACAATGCACAAATGTATGCACACATATATACAAAACAATAGTACAGGGGCCTTGTCATCACTCTGTCATCAAAGTAGACCTGGATTTATCACAGTGACAGTTCTAGTGTGTCCCAGCACTCTCTGGCAATACTCCTGTATAAATAATCAAAATTATCCAGCATTCCCCGAATCACTTCCAGTTTGATGTCGTTACTGATCTAATTTATGTGTTATATTCATGGTTTTATATATCCACACCAATATAAACACTTTATTTAAGCCTTATAAGCCGGTATATTGGCGTACATTGTATATATATGAATACCATCTATATACAGTATATGTAGCTTTATACGAATTGGTAACATAGTTCTGTTTTATTTCTCTGGGTCTGAATAATGATGCCAGTTGACGGCCAATACGTCTGCTCCAACACTAAAACCTTACAAGGGCTGCCCTGATGGTCTAGATAACACACAAGTCCTCAGCTCACCGTTTTAATTGGGGTGATTTACTGTATAACGAACTGGGTTGTGATGTTCCCCTATTTCACTGGGGTGAAAGGTCATACAACAACAGACCAGTTAAAAATCACAATATAACTGTGTGTATTATTGCTATGTGTATACACGTTCTCAGGAAATGAGGTCAACAGTTTTGTTCCCAAAAATTTATATCAAATTTTAAGTAAAATCCATCCTTGTCCCCTCTACTGTATATGATAAGGTAGTCATGCATTGCATCCTTTTTGTGTTGGTCTTGAGATTCTGTACAAACTGATAACTGACTCTCAGTCATTTCATTTTAAAGTTTCCAGTATTATTATGCACTCAATTTATTTGTGTTTTAGGAGCTATCAACAGCTATGGTCATTTAAGGACATGCAAGTTTATGGTGGTGGAGGAGAGCTCCTATTGAACAGTCACTGACCAGTACCTGGCAATTAACTGCTCCATGAAGTTCTCGAACCTATGACCCAGAGGTGGAGAGCAAGTAGAGCTAGGTACCTCAAAATCAAAAGTACCACGGTATACCACAGTATTTCGGCAAAAAATGTGGTACGTTCCACAGTATACCACCTTGATTGAATGTTTGAGCTAGCTGAAGGTCTCTGGCTGTTTTTGTTCTGAAGTCAAACAACAAGAGGCCTGTCATAAGTTTCTATTTGAGCTATCCTCTAATATTGTTTGAGTGAAGCTATATCTGTCCTAGTTGATCAGCAAACTTATAGGAAAATATAATTAAACCATATTGGAATTCCAATTGATCTATGTAACAAATAGTTCATTGATAAGTTAAATGAAAGTCCCCCAAAAAACGATAAAGGACTAATGTACCACAGTACGTACCATCACAACTTTCTACCACAGTATACTAGTAAAACCGCCCTGCCCTAAAAGCTAGTGGTAGCAGAATGCAAACACCTAACTAGCACAACCCCCCCTCACACACTTTATGCTTAAAATTTATATATAATTACGTACTTGTAAATGCAAAGTTCAACCATACTCAAATTATGCAGCATAAATGATTTACAGTAGTTCTCGTGAAGATGTATCAACTTGTGAAGTTTTATGAACATTATATGTAAGATAGACCCAACCATTACCAAATCATTCAATATTTGAGCTATATTTAAGGGTGCCGTTAACTTTCAATAGTAATGCACACAACGAATACACTGGTTTATGAATTTCATTATACAGAAGTTTTGTTCTGATTCCCAAGTTTTATTGGAAGAAATGTGGTGCCTAGGTACATATGTCTGGGGTCATTCAAGGCGTGGGTAAAAAGGAAGTATAATATTCTCATTCACGATGACAAAATAAACCGCAATCCTCACATACAACACTATACCACACAAAACAACCACATTCATACTCTAACCTCTACATAACACTCAACATTTTTATTCACCATTACATGGCAAGTTTCAGAAGAAAACCTAAAATAACACTCGGCTGTCATGTATACTTACTTTATTGCCATATCATACACAAATACAACTACAATTGAGTAAGTTGAGTCGCAAACATTTAAATGAATTGTGTGTGATTTATATATAGGAGATATATAGAATAGAGGAACACCGTTGCTAGACATCTATGCATGTACAGATGTATACAAAATGTACTTCCTTGTTCTGGCCATGGGTATTGCAGGAATATGATTATCTTGAATCTTACAAGAGATACACTAGATTATATATCTCAAACCATGAAAACATTTAAAGTAAAGAGTTGATAAAAATAGCAATATTTAGATTTTTAGTGTGTACCCTAAAACTTAGTTATCTCCCCTTGTCCAGCTCTCTACTGTTTCATCACTTAAAATTTTCTAAATACAGAAGCATATTATGCCAAAATCATCCATGGTAACAGAAAGTTCAGTGTGTTGTGATAACATGCTGAAGATTATACGCTGTTGTGCTACAATCATCAAAGTTTTACATATCTGAACCCTGCAGACTGAAATATCTCCCCCTGGCTTTCACCGGGCTCATGTAGGATATATACAACAGCTCTTTATATGTATTACCACAGTTGTTTTTAATTTCATCTCCAAATTTCATTTATAAATGGCAAGTGTATGTGATAGCAGACAGAGGGCTAGAGAACCTTTGTAAGTGTTTGTGGCTGCAGGTGATGAGGCAGTGTAAGATACCAACACACCTTACTTAGATCCGCTCAAGTCTTTGATAATCCTACCATAACATAACATGTGGGTAGCGTTTCTCCTACAACACAAAGCCAGATCTCCCCAGTCATCGCAAACCCTTGGTTCTATAAAAGCATTTTTGCTCTGGGTGAAGTATTTGTATTCAATAATCCAAAAGTGATTTAAGAAAATTACTGCAATTAAGTAAGATATGGTAATTTTGAAAGTATGTAACTTCTTACATAATTCGTGTAAATCGTTCACCAAGCCTCACAACAATTATTTAATCTGCATATCTGATGTTTGTAGAATCATGGGAGAATGCTACTGTTTGAGTTCCACACAAATTCTCATGTCTGATGTGTTTTACTTCAATGTAGAGCCGACCTATACCTTCACTTTCCTCAGTATCTCCCTAAACACCCATCTTTATATTGACCTTGGTGTTCCATATATTGACCTTGGTGTTCCAAGGATCATAAAAAGAAATATTCATAAAATGATACTGAGTGTGCATGCATCTAATATTACACTATTTCAATCCTACCATCTCTGAATCACTATACACAATACAATGCAATCTGATTTCCATCATTAATTCAAAATTATATCCTAAGCAATTTGCAAATATATTTTCTATTAATAATATTTAAGATCTGGGTTGGACAAGAAGCCGTATTGGTGTAATGTTTAAATTCCAAATCAAACACAGACAAGATAGAAATAGCCATGTATACCATTACCAAAGTAGTTGAATTCTAAAATTGAACTTTTCTGCCAATTAACACAAATATAGTCTCATCACGAAACAGAAATTCTCAAGTACTTGCGGCTCCCTATGTAGACTTTGTAGGCGAATTTTCACTTGGCAAATACTGCTATCAATCATGCATACCAAATTATCTTAGATAGTGGATCAATGTAACTCACTCCCGTACACCAATCTGAAATTTTCTCAAGCTCCACAAATTAAAATTCCTAAATTCGTAGGTTGTAAATGTAAATAAAGGTTACGAATGGTGATCGGTCAATTAAACAAACTAATGCCAGTGATTTTGATTTTAGAAACGCTTTCATAGGAGAGCAAAGCAAACCTCTGCCTGAAATTAGACAGAACCTTTGACAATTGGGCCTATATACAACTGACTGTCAATAATGGCATACAGAATGACAGATGATCCTATAAAAACCTCCTTTCTGTCTATAAATGTGTCAGATCTAACTCCCAGTCCAGTATATAAGGTATGTGACATACTAATTCCGACATTCTCCCTGTTCGTATTAGATATATAACAGAAAACATATGTTAATGAAATATGGTAATAGATGTACATCTGTAATCGGTAAAAACTACGATGTGCTAGAGATTGGATATAACTGGATTTGGGTACAGGTGTACTTAACTACACACCCTTCGTTATCAACAACGTAGCGCTCTACTTTCATTTCGCTAACAAGTGCTACATCCTTCGTAACTTTATGAGTATTATGACAAGCAGTGATTACGGAAACTTACCCTTCTAATATTAAGGCAGTAATTCAATTGAATAGAACCAGGCCATACACTAGGTACACAGTGATTACAATTATTGTTACAAGAACATTATCATTCGTTATCTGTAACTTGCTGATGTACAAATATTGCTCCTACTTTCAATTTACTAATATATATTATTAGACTTGTCTTTGTGACTGTCACTTGCTGAAGTATAACAAAGTCCCTAGTTTCAATTTAGTAATATACATGTACATCATTAGATTAATCTATGTGACTGTCACTTGCTGGAAGTACAACATAGCCCCTACTTTCAATTTACTAATATATATCATCAGACTAATCTTTGTCACTCTCACTGTGATAATTTGCTTGAGGAACAAATGTCAGTAAGAGTTGTAACACATTTCCATGACAAAACAATGATCATCCAGGATTATATTTCAATCTTAACCAGTGAAATGATGCATACTGGAAGGAACTTTCTCCTATTGTACTTAATTATTTAACAAACCAAAATTGCTAAATGGAGTATGAATCCAGTACATCCCTAAGGGCCATCTGGTTATAACTCATTTCAATTGAAGCAAGAGGTATTTGGGGCCTGTTGATTACTTTCTACATGGTTTAGCTCTAAGGGTTTAGATCCCAGAAAGGCCAGGCTGCCCCATATGGTATTGACCACTACTCAGCGATAGAACCAGATCACTTATGTATTTATACTAAAGTCCATTGAATTCCCCAGGGCCGGCCTTATTAATAAAACATCGGGACATTGTAATGATCAATTTCCACCATTTTACTGGACCAATTGTGAGCTGTCAGTCAGTTCGAGTGCCTAACCAGGGCCCCCAGCCACATTTACCATGTAGACCATGTGACGGAGGAGTGTTTCCTATCATACAGGGATTTAAGTGACCATGTGGTGAACAAGGACTTCTAATCAAGCATGCACTACATGTGAATGGGGGAGGAGAGAATTATCATTTCATCCTAAACATCTTGTTATTGAGAGACCTGTTCTCTATCTGTATCGGAGGGGTATACATGTATATACTGTACAGAGCATAGGGACAATAGGGGGGGGGATGTCCTGGAATTTTTCACCAAGTGATGGGCAACATGCACAAAAATATCTAGACAGCTAAAGCATGCAGGAGAAATAATACACCTACTACTACATGTACCTCCAAAGGGGAAATGGGAAGGAGGGGGAGGGGGCACTGGCAACATTAGCACTGAACACAGGTAGCACCTGCTAATGAATGTTTACCGCCACAAGTTTATATAACATTAATGTGTTTGTCAAACAAATACACCATCCTGCCAACCACCAATTAAATCTCCTCGTTCCAATTATCTACCGATCTAAGATAGAAAAGACCAAGCATTACCTCCCATGGAAACTCTACCGATAATTCCTGAAAATTCAAATTCATAAAGCTCTTCATCAGTTCAATATTGTACAGCTCATACTTCAATCAATTATTGCTCTTAATTGCTATTAGACCTAACATCTCACACAAATTTTAGCTGTCATTATATTAATTTTTTCTTCCAAAACTATTTCACACATTGTAATTATGATGTGTAGTATGCTTTTAATTGATAACTTTTGACACTGAAAATTCTTTACATTTTGTTTCCATTTCCTGCCCAAATCTACAATAGATAACAGGCTTAATGGCAGTGCCCTTTAAGAAAATAAATTTGTAATAATCTTGTATTGAATACCCTTTAAATTCCTATCACACCTACATACTAAAACCACCAGTGTCTGTAGTGTAATCACCTCCAAAACCATTAAGCATTGGCAAGCCCTGTTCATAAACACACAGGTGAAGATAAACGAAGCTGGTATACCTTCAGGTTGTACGATACAACAGCTCTACGTACCTATCTATGATAAACAACCTACAATTTCTAAGTAAGCTAATTTCACCCGAAATACCTGTACATCTTAGCCCAAAGTGTTCTCTCAGACACCAACAATAGAAATAAAAGGCACATCTTATCACAGTACCAGCCAAAGCTTCATATTTTATTGCTTAAACATATTAAGGATTAATTTAATAATTGAGCTTATTATGAAATAAAGCCATTGGCAAGCTTGTCAATCAACACAATAATTAAGATCTCTAATTTTAACACAATCCATACCAGTTTCAGAAATTTAACAAACACACTAGCCAAAACTATTTTGTATACACAGAAAGTTTTCTAAATTGTCAGAATGCATTGTTCAAAGCTGCTAAACAAAGTATAGGAAAGGAAACAATTAGTCGGTATTACTAATTACAGTAAACATCTTCAAATAACTAGCTCTGGAAGAAGCTGTAACTTACCGTGTAGGTTTTTGTCTCAAACATCTTGACCAAGTGTCGTACAGAATTCCTGGACCCTGTTCGAACCAGGGCCACCAAACTGTGCTCCCGTTTTCGGGGAATATTTTCCTTTGGAGTAGTTGACTTAACATCTTGAGACTTGGACCTGCGGACACGGAATCGAGAGCGGGATCGGCTCCGACTTTCGCGACCCCCAGATTCTTGACCATCTGGAAGGTCATCCGCAAATCCCACCTTCTTCTTGCCTTTGCCTGGCATTTTATCCTTCATCCAGTTAGTGTAATTTCACCACTTAGTATAATCCCAGGCCGAATTAAGGCCGGTTCATGTCGAAGGACCTAACTATTACTAAACAGGTTCTAAATACATTTGCTGTCATGATTCGGATGTGTATGTTTCACCGATTGTAATCATTATGTTACATCTGCAGAAGAATACAATACAATAGTTGTATTGTCCAGATAACAAACATCCTGATCACACGCCCATCATAAAAGGCAGTGTTACTTAAGTCGTCATGAATGAAAAAGACCACACTTCCCCGTCATGAACGCGGTGAATGTGTAGTGCAGTAGGCATAAGTTTGGAATGTCAGCTTTGTGACTGTCCACTTGATTTCTGGAAACACCAGATATGACCGCATCCCACAGATAAAGTACACAAGTCTCCGGACGCTTGGACGTCACAATCTCTCACAACATCCTCCTTCAGAAACAAAACACACACAATTTACTTCAGTACCTGCTTCACAGATTTGATGTCAAACTTATCACCCAACACAATCATGAAATGCTAATGCTCTTTTGTGACCCCGGCACACAATAACACAAAAAGCGTATAGTACCTGGCTATCAAATTTCACCAAGTTAATTATAAATTTGATCAATATTCAATATTTGACCATTTCCACATTCGTGTGTAAAACTTAATTTAGAATCATTTCTGCCCTAGATTGTCACGAACGTCTAGTCGACTTATGAAACGGATATGTGAGACTTCTGTATTAAAAGGACCCGTTTCCTGTATACGTTCACAATATATTGGCAGTAACAAATTCTATCAAACCCGAATCTAACATTCATACACTATGACTAACATTAAAGTAAAGAGCAGAAAAAATGTCACCGATGTATGTGCAAAAATAGAACATAATATTACTTTAGGCAAACAATACTAATGGCAAAAATCCAGTCTTTACAAAACCACAAAAATTACCTGTGACAAAATTATGCAAGCTATTCCAAGGCTAAATTCCTGTCATAATTTCCACTAGGAAGGAACATACAACACACAGAAGAGATAGGGATCTCTCACGTTGTCGAGATCGTACACATGAATAGATCCTTCCACCCAGCACACATTCTGGTTAACCTTACGGATAATTACCTGGTGTAGTCAGAAAAAAGATTTATCTCATATGTGTCCCAATAAGGTGAGAATCTGATAATTAATGAGATAAAACACCTGAGTAACTGATCACAGCAGATATACTTTACCGTTGTCACAGACACACGGGAACTGCACTTTTCAGATTTCCTTGTGCTTCAACAAATTCACAGCCATTAGGACTACCAATCCAAAAGTGCAATAACATATTTACCGACAAAAATCCGGTGAACTTATCCACAAAAAAAACACAAAAGCTAATATGACTGACTGTCCAATAGTCCACTCACATCAATAAATCACACAAAGCGTTAATCTTCCGTCCCTACCATATTCTGATGACTTTCTAACCCAATCTGTCCGAGCGTTTGACTCTTACCTGGGAACAAACCCCTCTATCCCAGGGGGGAATTACCTGGTAGACAGGTAGGTTATCACACACCGCTATTGACCCGAGAGGAGTATGTGTCCGTGTGTATGTGTGCTCCTCCACCATAACACTGCAATCAGCCACACAGCCAACACTCAAACATGTCATTCATCTCCATAGGCAAACAAATCATCTGTGACATTTCTTCAAACAGCCACACGCATATCTGTTCAATGAATGTTGAAAATCCTCTCCAATCCTATTTGTCTTAGGGTGTACAGGTAAATTATAAACATCCATGTAACACTCTACTCTACACCATAAAGAATTAATTACCCGGAATACTCGAAAAATCAATATACAATTTAAAAGGTAATCCGACCTCTCCTCCAAAACATTCCAAAGTCTTAAGTTCAATATGATTTAAATTTTCAACGGTTCACACCAATACGAATGCCTGCGAAGTGTCACAGTCTAATAATAAATAAAGTCACATACTTCTCATGGTCCATTGTGCCTGAGCAATCTCATTGAGAGACCAAACAAATTTTATTGTCAGATCCTGTTATGATGTAAATCTTTGTGGTAAGTACAAACAGCCTTGGGATTTAGGCCTGTGTAACCAGCTACCTGTTAAATCACTCAAAAAAATATGTATTTCTGAAAACTGCCTGCAGCATGTCTATTCACTGACACGCCAGAACACTCGAATTTCACGCCACTCACTACTCAATCGGAGTACAACAATGTGTTGACGCTTGTCACATAACTTCTGTCTTTAGTCCTCGCAGGATTGTCACAGCATCTTAGTTACATCTTCACAAGTCTATTCGACAGCCCATCATTACCGACAACACTTAGACATTATTTCCAACGGAATTACTGACTTCATCACGAAAACAGGAATACACGAATATCTCATTTCTTTGGTTAAGCTGAACACGTGGATAGTTAGCCTTGTTAGATCATTTGCATTGAAGATGCACCCTTCGTAAACCCGAAACACCAGTCAGGTATAGAGTGAAGGTAGAGCTCCTGGTCTACCTACAGCTCCCCACTACACTGTGTGTAGTGAGCTGGAGATGAGGAGCTGCACATGGATCTCTACATCTCTACACTCTCTCACTCAGTACTGATATCATCACCTTGTCAGCTGATTCCTCCCTACACCAGTCTCTCACTTGTCCAGAAGTCTGACAGTTTGATCACACTACCTACACAGCCCCTTTCATCCTTGGCACAATAGCCCGTAACATATATATATATACACTTGGGCATACAGGGCTGATTCGACCTCCCACAACTACGGAACCTACAAATTTATTCGGTTCTCAAACTAGAAGTATGAATCTGTGCGGTAATAATATTTCCTTCCTGAGAATCGGAAGGTGAGAGATCCAGTCAGATTTACCGTCAGACAAAACAGCCACCTTGCATTATTATCTGGTACTTCCATAACTTGGTGCCAATAGTTGATACCTGATCTAGCTTGTAAACGGCCACCGTACCCATGACAGTACACGGTAGAAACGTGTCACTCCGCCCTCAGCCTCAGAAACACTTTATATCTAATTAGACGGTCTCCTGACAATGGAGAGCGTGAGATTGATATATTACGACCAATCAATGTCCCTTGTGTCTGATGTAACTGGGGATCAGCTCCCCCTAATTAAAGTTCCTCCAGTCTTCTCCTGACGTAGGTTACCATTCCGATACTCAACAGTCGATACTCAACAGTCGTTACACAAGTCTTGGTTACCATTCAATACTCCACAGTAGTCGTACAAGTCTACTAAAATCAGAATGCTGTGTTGGTAGGTTACTATTCTGATACCATGCAGAAGTAAACAAGTCTACTAAAATAAGAATGCTGTGTTGGTTACCATTCCAAATATGAAGTCATACCAGAATGCATGTCAACAATATGTTTCCAGTCAGCTGTTTTTCAAGTCTTTAAGGTATATCACTATTCAGGCAAGAACTCATTATAACACTGAAATATTTCTGTTCAAACTAATATGATAATATATTGATTTGATTATTATCATATATGCATATATGCTACAATCTCACATGTGAAAACCTGTACTTGCTATATGTAGATTATTATTGAATATATATACACTGGTGTCCACATTGGTTAAATTTTATTGCCTACTGATTTCAGAGATAAGCAGAATTTTCATGAAATCAATAATTTACATATGGAACTTCACTTTTTAATACCTTCGTGACTTAACTCAGGTGTACTATTCATCGCCAGAAGTTTTGAGCGCTTACGTCATTTCGATTGCCTCTATTGTAACTTGTCGCTGAAAATCGAATTACAGATTTTAAAAGTCAACATGAAAATAAAAGCCTGTTTCAAGTGACTGAACAAAACCGTTTAAATTTGAATTTAAATACAAAAAAGAACCAGATGGCATTTCATAATCAGTGTTCAATAACATATGAAAAACAATATGTACAAAAATGTACTAGGGTCTGTGAATATTGATATTTGCTATGATGTTTAAGGTTTACAACTCATAAATCAATACATTTTTCAATAGACCTTTATATATACCTTGCGTGGTAAGGATGATGACAGGTGCCTGTTACATAATGGACCTGCTGTACCACATGTATAGGTAAGTGATACTCAGGATTACATGGTGGTAGATATCAATACCTTACATGTACAGCATGTCATCAATAACACCACAGGCACAGGTCTGGTCCTAATTATGGCTTTTCTCAAATCTAATAGGACTTATCTCAAAATCATTTACCATGACAACATATGCACGTCATTTTCACTAAAAATGTTTTTTTCTAAAATAAGAAAGATGAAAATCTGTGTAGGTATAATCATATAAGTCACTGTTTGTGCTATCAATATACCACTTTGATATATGTATGCATGAAATTATGTGTTATGGCGTGGTACAGATTTAAGAGAGAAGTCTGCTGTCCTGAAGTTAATGATACATCTAACAGAATATACTCATCAAGGGTTATTTGCCCCTAGGATATAACAAAGATTTAATATAATAATAAGGGGTTATCTGCCCCTGACTGCAAAAGTATCTAACAAGTATATATCATTGGCATACTGAACAAATCAATGATTTAATTCTTCTTTTTATAAATAAACAAATCATATGCAGAGTTATCTTCTCTTGAGATGCCTTGTCAGACTAGTTCATGCCATCTGACCTTTACTTTGAGGTCACATCATGTGTGTGACAGTCCATATGACCTGTATTGATGCTTTGCATGGTGGTCACAAAGACATGGTCAACTATGAGATGGGTTTTATTCCCTAAGGACAGCTTGACAGATACTGGTGACAGTAGGCTGCAGAATGACCTTAATAAAAAGATCAAATATTTCTATGGCAAACAAGGCTGTCTGTTATAATTATTTTGTCACTCACGAAACCACTGTACATGTATTTGTGGGAATGGTCCATTCAAGACAGCGGACAGTATAGAATGTTCTTGGTATGTTCAATTTATGGAACAAATACGTGTAAGAATACGCCATTCATGCACTTGTGGGAATGTACAGACACGTACACCTCTAATCTACAAAGAGCAGTCTACGTAGGAAGTATCTATATATAGATGTTTGGTATATAAATACCTGTGAAATTTATACACAAGTCTCTACCATCCAAACCTATATGTCAGTTATATCATATGTAGGTATCAAGGTGAGTTTATCTTGTATGATGAAAACCACAGAACATCCTATCTCCTGAATTTGAATCTTCCCTTACAGACACCCAAAAAATCTGGAGTTATCTTACTGCCAAAAACTAAAACCTCGTCCATTTTAATGGTATCCTGCTCATCATTTTAAAATCACTGTATCAGGTGAACTGTTACAGGGTCTCGCCCAGGTTTCCAGGTCAGCGGAGGGGTATATGATTATTATATATACAACATCCTCCCTTTACGACTTGCCCAACTCCATTAGACTAGCAGCGGGCCTTTAGGGTAAACACCCCTGGGGTCTGTTGTATACAATAGGACCCAGTATAAACACAACCTACACAAGGTGTGTGTCTTTACATCAAGATCTGTCAAAAATTTATGAATATATATGCATACCCACAGATAAAATACAGAAAGCCAAACATTTTTGTCAAATTTTTAATAAAATATACTTATAAGTCCTAATACAAAAGAGTTCCACTGAGAAAACAAGACAAATGAATGACCATATCAGGAACCTTGTGCTTCTTGTTACCGAATCAAAGTGCTGGGAGACAAAATTAGCTCTAACATGCACTCATACCTGAAATTTAAACTAATTGATTGTTATTTGGGTCTGTTTGGATAGACCCACCGTAATATATCAAATGGCTAAAACGGTACATAGAAGAAAGGTACGCATAATTTCTTCCTGTTCCAATGTAAATGAATATTACCAGGTCTGCACCAATGAAATTCAACCCTTGATCAGGAGACCACACAGTAATAAGCCAATGTTCTAGCACCTGTCACGATTTCTGGATCAATTCACGTTTTTTTCGCACCTACATGCTATGGCCTTTTTGATCCTGACCTAGGTTTAATATACTTAACAGCAAGAGTGATATTAATTCCGTTAAGGTAAATATTATATTATCTCTCCTTGGCTGTGGTGGAGGATATTATGACAAGGGATGAGATCAGTGGAAGTATGACATAACAAGCCCATTGTAAGTGGGACCCCAGTTCCTACAAACAGGATCCTATACATCCTGCTTAGCTGGCAACTGGAACAGATCGGGTGACCATATAGCCCGGGCAGCTTACTAACCCCAGGACAACCTCAACAGGAACACCAGTGGGATCTAGATATGGCAAAGTACATCAATTTATCCAATGACAACTTATTGGTTTGTTTCAATAAAGTAACACGTATGCCATGTAAAATGTATGAATCTGTTTAGCAAGAATATCAGATGTCTCCGTCTCTAGAGATATGTACTGTGTAGTTCAAAAAGGTGACAGCGTCTCAGGAGGTACAGCACTGGATACAACTCTGCCAAAAATCACTCTGAATAAATTGTACCATATACATATCTTGTAAGTATGTGGTCAAAGCCTCATATTTTGGTAAAGTATGCAGCCAAAGCCATATTTCTATGCAAAAATATATGCATAAGTCCATATGCCATAAGGAATTTCATCACACTCAGTGCATGCGAACCAAACCAAAGTAAGTCCGGATAATTTCCAAGGGAGGTAATCAACCTTGTCTGAGCCCTTTGCAGATATGGTGGCTGGAGAACCTGCTACTCCAAGTCAGATAATACTAATTAAGTACGTGAAGGCTCGTCCATCATTAACCATTAGGCACTCAACCAAATATGGAGTCACTTTTAAACAGCCCCAGAATCAATTACGCCATAACACTGCCTAATGTGCTTCTGCATTATTTAAACACAACAGACCAACCCCAACATCAACAGTCCTGGTGAAATCAATCCATGTCACCTTGAGTTTGACATTAATTTTCACACAAATGAAATTTTGCTAAAAAAATTGACAAAAATCTTTTCTAAATGATCAATCAAAATGAAAATAAAAATTCCATTAAATGGCAATTCTGTGTCCAGCCATTGAAAGCACAAATGTCGTTCATTCACACTAATTTACTACAATTAAAATGTGTGCAATTCATTTTTCTGCTTTAATTTCTGGATTACTTTAACAATTTTCCTTCCTTGAAACAAAATGTAAAAGGTTTTAGCAGTTTCAAAAACAGATACCGGGTATCAATTCTTATTCCATTTTTTTTTCGTCAAGGATTTGACAGATTTTGCAATGAAAAGTGATAAAACTACGTCTTCACACTGCAGTAAATAATCAGGTACATTTTTAACCATAACATGCTTCATGTCATAGGTTTCAGTTCTAGATGACACAATTTAAAGTCACTGAGAAACGTACTACAAAGACTATTTATGTGATGTTGCCTTACCCCTGTGGACATTACTTCCAAGAATCATAACCCAGGCCTTTTATGGTCAGTTCTTTGACCTCATACTAGCCCTACCTCTAAGTACTTTTTGTCCTTGAGGCCCGGGGATATATTGTTTTACAATCAAATGAAGATTGTAGAGCTCCCCTTGGGGCCAAGGACTAAGACCGAAAAAGTGAATGATATTAATATTTTTAAGCCCACAATTCAGTACCAGTTGATCATACTCGAGCTAAATTTGATATGAAGCTTTCTTCAAACCAGGGAATAAGATAAAGCAGGATTTTCCCTCGGACCCTCAAATTTTATTTTAGGAAGTCCTGGGATTCTAATCACAAATAATATACTTTATCAATTTCGGGAGTCCTTTGGCAATTTTAGGAGACAAAATACAGGTTTTTGCGAATAAGGGAAAATCCAGTATAGTGTTACAATAGGGTAAATCATTGCAGTACACAATAATCAATTCAAACCCTTATCTACATGATTGATAAAACCCTTTTGGCCTTTTGTTTGTTAAACTGGCGTTTTTACTTAAAATATCTTCCAAGTACACTGGTCTTGTCCTGTAAGAGAGTTCTGAGGCGACGGGGAGATGGGGAGATACCCAGATTATATTTATATACATCCTGTAGTCGCCCCAGCATCCCCACCTGTTCTGTGATAGCAAGTGTAGGGAAGTTTTCACCTAGTATACCTGTAACACACATTACCTGTTTACCTGCAACAGCACACTCACTTATCTACAGACATTCACATATCGCAAACCTTATCACAGTCATAAGCTATTTTTAACCAAAAAAACGTCAGATACTTAAAAGATTCACATATTTTCTTTTAATACTGAACAACTTTTGATAAATCTAACACAAGAAACATTGATAGCAAAAAGTGTTCAGTATTAAAAGAAAACATGTGAATCTTTTAAGTATCTGACGGTTTTTTGGTTAAAAATAACTTATTTTTTTAAAAAGTCAAAATTTCAGTCACAAAAAATATCCTTTGAACATTCTTCAAGTATGTAATTCACATTTGTTTAGGTGTATATATAATCCTCAAATGTATGGTCAACAGAGATACATGATTCAGTTTGTTAATTGTTCTAGTTAGACTCTTAGAGCTTCCAATCGCTCCGTGTTATTTCTCCAATCTCCAAAGCAGGAGAGTTCCAATTTGTTCGCCTTTGCAGACAACATAGAGTTGCTTTTCAATTTGCTGACAACATCAATTTGCTTATCAATAACAATTTTTTGCAACTTCCAATCGGACATTTTCAAAATATTTGAGCCCCTTTATTAGCTTGCAATATTTATGATTAAACAACAAACTTGACTTAACAAGACCTGTATACTGTATAAATATGTGACCTAAGTAAAGTTGTACAAGTGTAACAATTCAAAGCTGTACAAAACCATAATTTTTTTAACAACTCACTTTTGCTCATATTTATGTATCATAGTGATTAAGACAAGGACATTAGACTTCAGCATAAGGGGCGAAATGGCTCATTTGAAAAAAAGTAAATTGGATAATGCTGCACACATATGATTAAAAGCTAAAAAACAAATTAACACTTGATTGGATGTTGAATTCCCATTAAGGAAAACATATCAGAAATTTCAGAATTTCCCCATCTTTTTGCAATCTTGGTTGTTTTGGATTATATCTCTGAAAAGCTGTACATGCAGAAAGTCAATAAATAAATGACCTTTAAGCAATTCTCATAGGGGGGATCATTTAAAATGGCAGCACCAAACAGAAAGCCATCAACAGCAGAGCTGGCCTTTGAAGACCAATCCTTCTGTAACCTAGCTCTACCCATTGACATGGCTACAGACAGGTGGTACCTAGAACCCAATGTTAGGTAGGGAAGGGTCAATGATTGGTAGGCCACAACTGGTACACATCTAAACAACTGTCCACTCAGATATACAGTGTTTACACTAAGTTAGGAGTGCTGATACTTTAGGAGTTCCAGGTGCTCTTATCTAAATCAATAATTCTATACATCTGGAGGATTTTCTTCAAAACAGAATTATATACATGTAGTTCATATTTGACATATATATATATATGATATAAAATACCTTTCAAAATTTACAAAATTTTGATACTAAAATCTGCATTTTTTTCTTAAGAGTCTGTTTCAAATTTTGCATCGGCCCAATAAGTCTAGCCATAACAAAAAGAGGAAATAATGTTTGATTTGGACTTATGTTGCACTATTTCTAATTCATGATTCAACTGGATATTGAATTATTCCACAAAATTAATTGTAATAATCTGTCTTGATATGTCTGGACTTACTCTTAGGTGTGAAAAGAGACTAACATATATATTTAACAGGGTGAAAAAAAGTCTTCTCAATCGGTGGAAATAAGATCATATTACCAGTAAATATAATTTGTCTTCTTTAAATCTGATACACACATCAAGTCAAAAATTGCATAAACATTCACTAAGAAATATACAAATGCATGAACAATGAGACTGATTTTTTCCCACAAGACTGGATATGTATGTATATTAGATCATGGAACTAGTTTAGACAATTTTCTACAGAACAAAGAGATACTCCCTCTGAAAACTGTATACTTGACACCTATCTATTGATACTATTCAAGTACAAAAGTATTGAGTTACCTCCCTTTAATAAATCTCAAAATACTGAATTTGAATAGTTGAATATCCTTTTGTAACTCCACATTCTGCTGTCCTTATAGCAACAGCTGTGTCTGGTCCTGTCTATTGGTATATGATCCTGTTAAATTACCACCTAATTTACACAGACCCCATCCAATCTAGATTTAGCATCCTAAATCTGCAGACACAGTAATTAATGTAAAATGTAAAACTGAACAATAAAGACCAGTTCTTTGATACAGAATGATTGAACTTCAGCTCGGATCTAATAAACCAATCATTCAGTGGCCACACCTTCCTCTTATGATCATCAGATGTGAAGAGCCCTGAACCAGACTGATCACATATGTAGACCTTCTGGAGTAGACAAAGGACCAGGTCAGAATGAATGTATCACTTCCTGTAGACCCAGAGTTCATTCTTTGTAAGATGGGAACCAGGAAAGATCATAAACCTGCCTGTAGAGAAAAAGGACCACATCATGGACGGAAAATTCTTTTAGTGACAAAAGAGTTCACTCTGAATAAGATGGGCATCAGAAAATGGAAAGATTACCGGTATTATGAGTATGACTGTTAGCAATCTGGAGTAGACTAACAATCAGGTTCAGATGGAAATAATCTTCTTCTAGCAGTTCAGTATTCACTCCTCTGTTTTAATTGACATTTCTGTGAATTCACATTTCTTTGGGCAAATTATATGCAGAGAAAGGATCTATAGTCACTATATATATACACCTTCCTGTTAAATTTTACTTCACAGGATGGAGATAATAAGACAGCACTTCATGTACCCCTCTGTTACACAAAGGATCATTTGGACCATATGGAGACAGGGGACATAACTCCATCCCAAGGCTACCAATGACAGATGTATGATATGCCATGTCCCCAGTATTGAGCCTTGAGACTTTATAACCATCTGGTACACACCCTCATTGATTGTAACAAACAAACGATTAAAGTATTTGTGAATATCATCACATTACTGATATTGAATTGAAGATTTCGTTTTAGTTAAAGTGCAATGACCTTATACACAGTATTTTTGATATTATATAGCAGCTTGAAAAGAATTTTTATGTGTTTGTTATACTTTATTGTAGGTCTAACTGGCCTATTCACATGAAATATGCCGGCATATAAATTACCTGGCATATTTCTGAAATAAATTTCTCACTGAATCTAATGAACGATTATTATCAAAATATGTAAATTCAAACAAAAATTTATCAAAATATGTAAATTCAAACAAAAAGTTATCAATCTACATCATGTATGTAAAATATGACAAAAGAATATTAAATGTTAATTTAGTTTTGATCATCCGTTAATTACATAGATCAAAGCAATATTGGCTTCTTCTCTGAACAAGCTTTTCAATAAGTTACGTAAACTTGCAATGTTCAAAGTAAAGAGATCGATGCAAGGCAATAGAATTTCCATTCAATGTGAATCAGACTGGAAAGTACAGGACTGTAATATGTATAATGTATATGTAAGATTGATAGCAATCAGGTTACAAAGGCTTTCATCTTCAGTAATTACAGCAGCCACCACACCGAGCTAACGAGATGTATATGTCATACTTGTGTTACATATTTACCTGTATTTACCTTGGTGATACTGCGATCTCCTACACTGATCAAGCCAAAGTACCAATACCAATATACCACCTACTTACATATTTATGCATAGTAATTTTAATCTTCAGTAAACGTATCCATCTCATCAGTATCTTGCTTAGGGATATTACTTTTCCAAATACCATACATATTTAAAAATCAACCCCCCCACCCCTCAAACATGCAAAACCAATTATTTTTTAAATCAATACCATGGGTCTGCAAAGCTACCTAATATGTTCTAGAATTGTATCTTATCACAGATGTCTGATGAAATGTTGATGATGGAGGGGTATAATTTATTGTCCGAATTCGTAACAAAAGATTTGCCACAAGTGATGTCAAAGGATGACAATCTTCAAATGTCATGCTCCATAGTTCTGGATTTTGGACAGTAGGTTTAATATCCACCAATTGATTGACACTTGAGTTTTAACGTTTAATAAATGGCCAGTTGGGGGTTAACAGACAGAGGTCATTGTCAAAGATATCAAACTTCTTAATTATTATAAACACAAAACAAATGCAATTTTACATCCAAATGCTAATTGTTATGCAGCTATATAATTATGTACCTGGTAAGTTAAAATTACATGTTTTATTGGTGATTAGAAGTTGCCAACTTGGCACCAAGCTTATGATAATCCATACAAAAAGCAAACAAGCCATTGCTGGAGGCTTCACCTCATTACAGGGAAACCAGAGTCTGCTGGATAAAAGGACTGGGATGAACTTCTGTCCAAATTGTTACTGGCACACTTGGGTCATCAATGTTCAGTGTGAGAGTAACAAAACGCCTCCCATTAACCACCCCTCCCTAACTATCTACTGACCTCTCAGAAACAGTTGTAAGGGGGATGAGAACTAAACTGGTAATGGCAGTTGTTGGTAGTGCTTACCCTGGCCGGTACATACCAAACACCAGTCAGCTAGTACATGTGTAAGTATATGGTGCCCATAGTACTCATACCACACACCAGTCAGCTAGTACATGTGTAAGTATATGGTGCCCATTGTACTCGTACCAAACACCAGTCAGCTAGTACATGTGTAAGTATATGGTGCCCATAGTACTCATACCAAACACCAGTCAGCTAGTACATGTGTAAGTATATGGTGCCCATTGTACTCATACCAAACACCAGTCAGCCAGTACATGTGTAAGTATATGGTGCCCATTGTACTCGTACCAAACACCAGTCAGCCAGTACATGTGTAAGTATATGGTGCCCATTGTACTCGTACCAAACACCAGTCAGCTAGTAAATGTGTAAGTATATGGTGCCCATTGTTCTCATACCAAACACCAGTCAGCTAGTACATGTGTAAGTATATGGTGCCCATTGTACTTGTACCAAACACCAGTCAGCTAGTAAATGTGTAAGTATATGGTGCCCATTGTACTCATACCAAACACCAGTCAGCTAGTACATGTGTAAGTATATGGTGCCCATTGTACTCGTACCAAACACCAGTCAGCTAGTACATGTGTAAGTATATGGTGCCCATTGTACTCATACCAAATACCAGTCAGCTAGTACATGTGTAAGTATATGGTGCCCATAGTACTCATACCAAACACCAGTCAGCTAGTACATGTGTAAGTATATGGTGCCCATTGTACTCGTACCAAACACCAGTCAGCTAGTACAGGTGTAAGTATATGGTGCCCATTGTACTCATATATACCAAACACCAGTCAACTAGTACATGTGTAAGTATATGGTGCCCATAGTACTCATACCAAACACCAGTCAGCTAGTACATGTGTAAGTATATGGTGCCCATTGTACTCATACCAAACACCAGTCAGCTAGTACATGTGTAAGTATATGGTGCCCATTGTACTCGTACCAAACACCAGTCAGCTAGTACATGTGTAAGTATATGGTGCCCATTGTACTCGTACCAAACACCAGTCAGCTAGTACATGTGTAAGTATATGGTGCCCATTGTACTCGTACCAAACACCAGTCAGCTAGTACATGTGTAAGTATATGGTGCCCATAGTACTCATACCAAACACCAGTCAGCTAGTACATGTGTAAGTATATGGTGCCCATTGTACTCATACCAAACACCAGTCAGCCAGTACATGTGTAAGTATATGGTGCCCATTGTACTCGTACCAAACACCAGTCAGCCAGTACATGTGTAAGTATATGGTGCCCATTGTACTCGTACCAAACACCAGTCAGCTAGTAAATGTGTAAGTATATGGTGCCCATTGTACTCGTACCAAACACCAGTCAGCTAGTACATGTGTAAGTATATGGTGCCCATTGTACTCGTACCAAACACCAGTCAGCCAGTACATGTGTAAGTATATGGTGCCCATAGTACTCATACCAAACACCAGTCAGCTAGTACATGTGTAAGTATATGGTGCCCATTGTACTCGTACCAAACACCAGTCAGCTAGTACAGGTGTAAGTATATGGTGCCCATTGTACTCATACCAAACACCAGTCAACTAGTACATGTGTAAGTATATGGTGCCCATAGTACTCATACCAAACACCAGTCAGCTAGTACATGTGTAAGTATATGGTGCCCATTGTACTCATACCAAACACCAGTCAGCTAGTACATGTGTAAGTATATGGTGCCCATTGTACTCGTACCAAACACCAGTCAGCTAGTACATGTGTAAGTATATGGTGCCCATTGTACTCGTACCAAACACCAGTCAGCTAGTACATGTGTAAGTATATGGTGCCCATTGTACTCGTACCAAACACCAGTCAGCTAGTACATGTGTAAGTATATGGTGCCCATAGTACTCATACCAAACATCAGTCAGCTAGTACATGTGTAAGTATATGGTGCCCATTGTACTCGTACCAAACACCAGTCAGCTAGTACATGTGTAAGTATATGGTGCCCATTGTACTCATACCAAACACCAGTCAGCTAGTACATGTGTAAGTCTATGGTGCCCATAGTACTCATACCAAACACCAGTCAGCTAGTACATGTGTAAGTATATGGTGCCCATTGTACTCATACCAAACACCAGTCAGCTAGTACATGTGTAAGTATATGGTGCCCATTGTACTCGTACCAAACACCAGTCAGCTAGTACATGTGTAAGTATATGGTGCCCATTGTACTCATACCAAACACCAGTCAGCTAGTACATGTGTAAGTATATGGTGCCCATAGTACTCATACCAAACACCAGTCAGCTAGTACATGTGTAAGTATATGGTGCCCATTGTACTCATACCAAACACCAGTCAGCTAGTACATGTGTAAGTATATGGTGCCCGTTGTACTCATACCAAACACCAGTCAGCTAGTACATGTCTAAGTTTATGGTGCCCATTGTACTCATACCAAACACCAGTCAGCTAGTACATGTGTAAGTATATGATGCCCATTGTAATCATACCAAACACCAGTCAGCTAGTACATGTGTCAGTACATATGTATATGGTGCCCATTGTACTCATACCAAACACCAGTCAACTAGTACATGTGTAAGTATATGGTGCCCATAGTACTCATACCAAACACCAGTCAGCTAGTACATGTGTAAGTATATGGTGCCCATTGTACTCATACCAAACACCAGTCAGCCAGTACATGTGTAAGTATATGGCGCCCATTGTACTCGTACCAAACACCAGTCAGCTAGTACATGTGTAAGTATATGGTGCCCATTGTACTCGTACCAAACACCAGTCAGCTAGTACATGTGTAAGTATATGGTGCCCATTGTACTCGTACCAAACACCAGTCAGCTAGTACATGTGTAAGTATATGGTGCCCATAGTACTCGTACCAAACACCAGTCAGCTAGTACATGTGTAAGTATATGGTGCCCATTGTACTCGTACCAAACACCAGTCAGCTAGTACATGTGTAAGTATATGGTGCCCATTGTACTCATACCAAACACCAGTCAGCTAGTACATGTGTAAGTATATGGTGCCCATAGTACTCATACCAAACATCAGTCAGCTAGTACATGTGTAAGTATATGGTGCCCATTGTACTCATACCAAACACCAGTCAGCTAGTACATGTGTAAGTATATGGTGCCCATTGTACTCGTACCAAACACCAGTCAGCTAGTACATGTGTAAGTATATGGTGCCCATTGTACTCATACCAAACACCAGTCAGCTAGTACATGTGTAAGTATATGGTGCCCATAGTACTCATACCAAACACCAGTCAGCTAGTACATGTGTAAGTATATGGTGCCCATTGTACTCATACCAAACACCAGTCAGCTAGTACATGTGTAAGTATATGGTGCCCGTTGTACTCATACCAAACACCAGTCAGCTAGTACATGTGTAAGTATATGGTGCCCATTGTACTCATACCAAACACCAGTCAGCTAGTACATGTGTAAGTATATGGTGCCCATTGTACTCATACCAAACACCAGTCAGCTAGTACATGTGTAAGTATATGGTGCCCATTGTACTCATACCAAACACCAGTCAGCTAGTACATGTGTCAGTACATATGTATATGGTGCCAATTGTACTCATACCAAACACCAGTCAGCTAGTACTTGTGTAAGTATATGGTGCCTATTGTACTCATACCAAACACCAGTCAGCTAGTACATGTGTAAGTATATGGTGCCCATTGTACTCATACCAAACACCAGTCAGCTAGTACATGTGTAAGTATATGGTGCCCATTAATTGCTCTTATACCAAACACCAGTCAGCCAGTACATGTGTAAGTATATGGTGCCCATTGTACTCAAATACTACCCCTCCTCTGCCTGCTTGTAGTACTTTCATTATCCATTAAAACAGATCCCAGAGGGATCAATCTTAGTGTCCATCAATGATCATCTTCATTTGTTCTTAAAAAATTGTTTCCCTTCACCCTCCCCCCCCTTACAGTAACTGCCCCTGCATGTATATATATATATTTAGTACTTTCATTTCCTGTTTGTCTCTAAAACACATCTTTGTCCAATATTAATTTCACCCTATTTCAATCACCCCTGATGGCACATTTGAACTCTTCCATTTCAAAGGTCAGAATAACTCATTATGAAATTTCAGGGTGGAATGATTAACACTTCTATCAACTGTCATAAATTGGCCCTCATTTGGAAGACTGGGGTGAACATTTTCAGGTATACAGCATCTTCATAGATTGTGACATCTTATGAAACAAGCCAACCAATTTCTTCAACCAGATTACTGAAATGAGTTTATGAATATGGATAAAAATTTGTCATTATTTACTCAGATGAAATATCCCAATTATCTCTAAGCCGTGATTGGTTTCTTACCAATCTGTATTCATAGAATAGCTTTGTCAATATGTACTTATCCCAGTAGTTATTTCAGATTATTACAATCATCTTTAAGTTTTTCTCAGGTCTCCTGACAATCAATTTTCTGTCTACTTGTACAGATAACCAGTAATGGTATTTGATGGTATTGTATATTTAATACGAATGTGTGCTCTCGTCTGTACCTTAATGTTTTGTCTTTGAGGGGGGGGGGGGGGGGGGGGGGGGGGCTGTTACATTATAATCCCATGTTTTTTATTGTCTGCAATTAGCATGTGTATGTAATGCAAAATCTGATTGGTTCATATGAAAACAGTTGACCAATAACTGTTGCTGTAGCAGATTTTCACAACAATATACACAGTGATTCAGATTGGCCTGTCTTACTAAAGGACAGATGTCCTAAATGCTGAAATTTTCTTAGGCCATTTTGTCCGGAACTACAAACAAGAGGCCCAACGGGCCTTAACGGTCATCTGACTACCAATTGTAAAATCACTATGAAAATATGTGTAGTCATTAAATCAAGTTATAATATGCCTGTATAGATTGCGAAGTTCAAGATAGTGGCCTTCTTGGATTTCTGATGGGCTTGAAAAATAACAACACTTTGTTGGGACCATCTCAGGATATCATTTCTGGCAAGTTTCAGCTCAATTCGACTGGTAGAACTTGAGAAGTTTAAAATGTGTATTCAAAATGGCGGCTGTGGTGGCCATCTTGAATTTTGAACAAACCTAAAAATAACAACACTTAATCAGCATCATCTCAGAATCATTTCTGGCAAGTTTCAGCTTATTCCTAGTGAGTAAACTTGACAACAAACCCTTTTGGCCCCTGTGACCTTGAATGAATGTCAGGGTCATTTCTTTAAACAAACTTGACACACCTTTATCCCAGCATGCCACAAGCCCAATATCACATCTCTGTGCCTTTTGGTTATTCAGAAAAAGTTGTTTTAAAGATTTTGACCCTTTTGGCCCATGTGACCTTGAATGAAGTTCAAGGTCATTTATTTGAACAAACTTGGTAGACCTTTATCCCAGCATGCCACAGGCCTAATATCAGGTCTCTGAGCCTTTTAGTTATTCAGAAGAAGTTGTTTAAAGATTATGACCGTTTTGGCCTCTGTGACCTTGAATGAAGGTCAAGGTCATTTCTTTGAACAAACTTGGTAGCCCTTTATCCCAGCATGCCACAGGCCCAATATCAGGTCTCTGGGCCTTTTGGTTATTCAGAAGAAGTTGTTTAAAGATTATGACCGTTTTGGTCCCTGTGACCTTGAATGAAAGTCAAGGTCATTTCTTTGAACAAACTTGGTAGCCCTTTATCTCAGCATAACACAGGACCAATATCAGGTCTCTGGGCCTTTTGGTTATTCAGAAGAAGTTGTTTAAAAAGATTTTGACCTTTTTGGCCCCTGTGACCTTGAATGAAAGTCAAGGTCATTTCTTTGAACAACTTGGTAGCCCTTTATCCCAGCATGCCACAGGCCCAATATCAGGTCTCTGGGCCTTTTGGTTATTCAGAAGAAGTTGTTTAAAGATTATGACCGTTTTGGTCCCTGTGACCTTGAATGAAAGTCAAGGTCATTTCTTTGAACAAACTTGGTAGCCCTTTATCTCAGCATAACACAGGACCAATATCAGGTCTCTGGGCCTTTTGGTTATTCAGAAGAAGTTGTTTAAAAAGATTTTGACCTTTTCAGCCCCTGTGACCTTGAATGAAGGTCAAGGTCATTTGTTTGAACAAACTTGGTAGCCCTTTATCCCAGCATGCCACAGGCCCAATATCAGGTCTCTGGGCCTTTTGGTTATTCAGAAGAAGTCGTTCAAAGATTTTGACCTTTTTGTCCCCTGTGACCTTGAATGAAGGTCAAGGTCATTTGTTTGAACAAACTTGGTAGCCCTTTATCCCAGCATGCCACAGGCCCAATATTAGGTCTCTGGGCCTTTTGGTTATTCAGAAGAAGTCGTTCAAAGATTTTGACCTTTTTGGCCCCTGTGACCTTGAATGAAGGTCAAGGTCATTTGTTTGAACAAACTTGGTAGCCCTTTATCCCAGCATGCCACAGGCCCAATATTAGGTCTCTGGGCCTTTTGGTTATTCAGAAGAAGTCGTTTAAAAATTATGACCGTTTTGTCCCCTGTGACCTTGAATGAAGGTCAAGGTCATTTCTTTGAACAAACTTGGTAGCCCTTTATCTCAGCATAACACAGGACCAATATCAGGTCTCTGGGCCTTTTGGTTATTCAGAAGAAGTTGTTTAAAAAGATTTTGACCTTTTCGGCCCCTGTGACCTTGAATGAAGGTCAAGGTCATTTGTTTGAACAAACTTGGTAGCCCTTTATCCCAGCATGCCACAGGCCCAATATCAGGTCTCTGGGCCTTTTGGTTATTCAGAAGAAGTCGTTCAAAGATTTTGACCTTTTTGGCCCCTGTGACCTTGAATGAAGGTCAAGGTCATTTGTTTGAACAAACTTGGTAGCCCTTTATCCCAGCATGCCACAGGCCCAATATTGGGTCTATGGGCCTTTTGGTTTATGAGAAGAAGATGTTTAAATGGAAAAGTTTACGGACGGCGCACGGCGCACGACGCACGGCGCACGGCGCACGACGCACGACGACGGACGAAGCATGATGACTATAGGTCATCCTGACCCTTCGGGTCAGATGACCTAAAAAGTTTAGGCCATTGTGCTGAAATTTTCTTGGTGCCGTCGACATAGGATATATATTAAGCAACAAAAATAATGTTTTTGTTAATCAGGGACGTATATGTGTAAATAAATGAATAAAAAAATATATTAATATCAACAAGAGGCCCAACGGGCCTTAACGGTCATCTGACTACCAATTGTAAAATCACTATGAAAATACGTGTAGTCATTAAATCAAGTTATAATATGCCTGTATAAATTGCCAAGTTCAAGATAGTGGCCTTCTTGGATTTCTGATGGGCTTGAAAAATAACAACTCTTTGTTGGGACCATCTCAGGATATCATTTCTGGCAAGTTTCAGCTCAATTCCACTGGTAGAACTTGAGAAGTTTAACATGTGTATTCAAAATGGCGGCTGTGGTGGCCATCTTGAATTTTGAACAAACCTAAAAATAACAACACTTAATCAGCATCATCTCAGAATCATTTCTGGCAAGTTTCAGCTTATTCCTAGTGAGTAAACTTGACAACAAACCCTTTTGGCCCCTGTGACCTTGAATGAATGTCAGGGTCATTTCTTTGAACAAACTTGACACACCTTTATCCCAGCATGCCACAAGCCCAATATCACATCTCTGTTCCTTTTGGTTATTCAGAAAAAGTTGTTTAAAAAGATTTTGACCTTTTTGGCCCCTGTGACCTTGAATGAAGGTCAAGGTCATTTGTTTGAACAAACTTGGTAGTCCTTTATCCCAGCATGCCACAGGCCCAATATCAGGTCTCTGGGCCTTTTGGTTATTCAGAAGAAGTTGTTTAAAGATTATGACCGTTTTGGCCCCTGTGACCTTGAATGAAAGTCAAGGTCATTTCTTTGAACAAACTTGGTAGCCCTTTATCCCAGCATGCCACAGGCCCAATATTAGATCTCTGGGCCTTTTGGTTATTCAGAAGAAAATGTTTAAAGATTATGACCGTTTTGGCCCCAGTGACCTTGAATGAAAGTCAAGGTCATTTCTTTGAACAAACTTAGTAGCCCTTTATCCCAGCATGCCACAGGCCCAATATCAGGTCTCTGGGCCTTTTGGTTATTCAGAAGAAGTTGTTTAAAGATTATGACCGTTTTGGCCCCTGTGACCTTGAATGAAAGTCAAGGTCATTTCTTTGAACAAACTTGGTAGCCCTTTATCACAGCATGCCACAGGCCCAATATTAGGTCTCTGGGCCTTTTGGTTATTCAGAAGAAGTCGTTCAAAGATTTTGACCTTTTTGGCCCCTGTGACCTTGAATGAAGGTCAAGGTCATTTGTTTGAACAAACTTGGTAGCCCTTTATCCCAGCATGCCACAGGCCCAATATTAGGTCTCTGGGCCTTTTGGTTATTCAGAAGAAGTCGTTTAAAAATTATGACCGTTTTGTCCCCTGTGACCTTGAATGAAGGTCAAGGTCATTTGTTTGAACAAACTTGGTAGCCCTTTATCTCAGCATAACACAGGACCAATATCAGGTCTCTGGGCCTTTTGGGGCCTTTTGGTTATTCTGAAGAAGTTGTTTAAAAAGATTTTGACCTTTTCGGCCCCTGTGACCTTGAATGAAGGTCAAGGTCATTTGTTTGAACAAACTTGGTAACCCTTTATCCCAGCATGCCACAGGCCCAATATCAGGTCTCTGGGCCTTTTGGTTATTCAAAAGAAGTCGTTCAAAGATTTTGACCTTTTTGGCCCCTGTGACCTTGAATGAAGGTCAAGGTCATTTGTTTGAACAAACTTGGTACCCCTTTATCCCAGCATAACACAGGCCCAATATCAGGTCTCTGGGCCTTTTGGTTATTCAGAAGAAGTCGTTCAAAGATTTTGACCTTTTTGGCCCCTGTGACCTTGAATGAAGGTCAAGGTCATTTGTTTGAACAAACTTGGTAGCCCTTTATCCCAGCATGCCACAGGCCCAATATCAGGTCTCTGGGCCTTTTGGTTATTCAGAAGAAGTTGTTTAAAGATTATGACCGTTTTGGCCCCTGTGACCTTGAATGAAAGTCAAGGTCATTTCTTTGAACAAACTTGGTAGCCCTTTATCCCAGCATGCCACAGGCCCAATATTAGATCTCTGGGCCTTTTGGTTATTCAGAAGAAAATGTTTAAAGATTATGACCGTTTTGGCCCCAGTGACCTTGAATGAAAGTCAAGGTCATTTCTTTGAACAAACTTAGTAGCCCTTTATCCCAGCATGCCACAGGCCCAATATCAGGTCTCTGGGCCTTTTGGTTATTCAGAAGAAGTTGTTTAAAGATTATGACCGTTTTGGCCCCTGTGACCTTGAATGAAAGTCAAGGTCATTTCTTTGAACAAACTTGGTAGCCCTTTATCACAGCATGCCACAGGCCCAATATTAGGTCTCTGTGCCTTTTGGTTATTCAGAAGAAGTCGTTTAAAAATTATGACCGTTTTATCCCCTGTGACCTTGAATGAAGGTCAAGGTCATTTCTTTGAACAAACTTGGTAGCCCTTTATCTCAGCATAACACAGGACCAATATCAGGTCTCTGGGCCTTTTGGTTATTCAGAAGAAGTTGTTTAAAAAGATTTTGACCTTTTCAGCCCCTGTGACCTTGAATGAAGGTCAAGGTCATTTGTTTGAACAAACTTGGTAGCCCTTTATCCCAGCATGCCACAGGCCCAATATCAGGTCTCTGGGCCTTTTGGTTATTCAGAAGAAGTTGTTCAAAGATTTTGACCTTTTTGTCCCCTGTGACCTTGAATGAAGGTCAAGGTCATTTGTTTGAACAAACTTGGTAGCCCTTTATCCCAGCATGCCACAGGCCCAATATTAGGTCTCTGGGCCTTTTGGTTATTCAGAAGAAGTCGTTCAAAGATTTTGACCTTTTTGGCCCCTGTGACCTTGAATGAAGGTCAAGGTCATTTGTTTGAACAAACTTGGTAGCCCTTTATCCCAGCATGCCACAGGCCCAATATTAGGTCTCTGGGCCTTTTGGTTATTCAGAAGAAGTCGTTTAAAAATTATGACCGTTTTGTCCCCTGTGACCTTGAATGAAGGTCAAGGTCATTTCTTTGAACAAACTTGGTAGCCCTTTATCTCAGCATAACACAGGACCAATATCAGGTCTCTGGGCCTTTTGGTTATTCAGAAGAAGTTGTTTAAAAAGATTTTGACCTTTTCGGCCCCTGTGACCTTGAATGAAGGTCAAGGTCATTTGTTTGAACAAACTTGGTAGCCCTTTATCCCAGCATGCCACAGGCCCAATATCAGGTCTCTGGGCCTTTTGGTTATTCAGAAGAAGTCGTTCAAAGATTTTGACCTTTTTGGCCCCTGTGACCTTGAATGAAGGTCAAGGTCATTTGTTTGAACAAACTTGGTAGCCCTTTATCCCAGCATGCCACAGGCCCAATATTGGGTCTATGGGCCTTTTGGTTTATGAGAAGAAGATGTTTAAATGGAAAAGTTTACGGACGGCGCACGGCGCACGACGCACGGCGCACGGCGCACGACGCACGACGACGGACGAAGCATGATGACTATAGGTCATCCTGACCCTTCGGGTCAGATGACCTAAAAAGTTTAGGCCATTGTGCTGAAATTTTCTTGGTGCCGTCGACATAGGATATATATTAAGCAACAAAAATAATGTTTTTGTTAATCAGGGACGTATATGTGTAAATAAATGAATAAAAAAATATATTAATATCAACAAGAGGCCCAACGGGCCTTAACGGTCATCTGACTACCAATTGTAAAATCACTATGAAAATACGTGTAGTCATTAAATCAAGTTATAATATGCCTGTATAAATTGCCAAGTTCAAGATAGTGGCCTTCTTGGATTTCTGATGGGCTTGAAAAATAACAACTCTTTGTTGGGACCATCTCAGGATATCATTTCTGGCAAGTTTCAGCTCAATTCCACTGGTAGAACTTGAGAAGTTTAACATGTGTATTCAAAATGGCGGCTGTGGTGGCCATCTTGAATTTTGAACAAACCTAAAAATAACAACACTTAATCAGCATCATCTCAGAATCATTTCTGGCAAGTTTCAGCTTATTCCTAGTGAGTAAACTTGACAACAAACCCTTTTGGCCCCTGTGACCTTGAATGAATGTCAGGGTCATTTCTTTGAACAAACTTGACACACCTTTATCCCAGCATGCCACAAGCCCAATATCACATCTCTGTGCCTTTTGGTTATTCAGAAAAAGTTGTTTAAAAAGATTTTGACCTTTTTGGCCCCTGTGACCTTGAATGAAGGTCAAGGTCATTTGTTTGAACAAACTTGGTAGTCCTTTATCCCAGCATGCCACAGGCCCAATATCAGGTCTCTGGGCCTTTTGGTTATTCAGAAGAAGTTGTTTAAAGATTATGACCGTTTTGGCCCCTGTGACCTTGAATGAAAGTCAAGGTCATTTCTTTGAACAAACTTGGTAGCCCTTTATCCCAGCATGCCACAGGCCCAATATTAGATCTCTGGGCCTTTTGGTTATTCAGAAGAAAATGTTTAAAGATTATGACCGTTTTGGCCCCAGTGACCTTGAATGAAAGTCAAGGTCATTTCTTTGAACAAACTTAGTAGCCCTTTATCCCAGCATGCCACAGGCCCAATATCAGGTCTCTGGGCCTTTTGGTTATTCAGAAGAAGTTGTTTAAAGATTATGACCGTTTTGGCCCCTGTGACCTTGAATGAAAGTCAAGGTCATTTCTTTGAACAAACTTGGTAGCCCTTTATCACAGCATGCCACAGGCCCAATATTAGGTCTCTGTGCCTTTTGGTTATTCAGAAGAAGTCGTTTAAAAATTATGACCGTTTTATCCCCTGTGACCTTGAATGAAGGTCAAGGTCATTTCTTTGAACAAACTTGGTAGCCCTTTATCTCAGCATAACACAGGACCAATATCAGGTCTCTGGGCCTTTTGGTTATTCAGAAGAAGTTGTTTAAAAGGATTTTGACCTTTTCGGCCCCTGTGACCTTGAATGAAGGTCAAGGTCATTTCTTTGAACAAACTTGGTACCCCTTTATCCCAGCATAACACAGGCCCAATATCAGGTCTCTGGGCCTTTTGGTTATTCAGAAGAAGTCGTTCAAAGATTTTGACCTTTTTGGCCCCTGTGACCTTGAATGAAGGTCAAGGTCATTTGTTTGAACAAACTTGGTAGCCCTTTATCCCAGCATGCCACAGGCCCAATATTAGGTCTCTGGGCCTTTTGGTTATTCAGAAGAAGTCGTTTAAAAATTATGACCGTTTTGTCCCCTGTGACCTTGAATGAAGGTCAAGGTCATTTGTTTGAACAAACTTGGTAGCCCTTTATCTCAGCATAACACAGGACCAATATCAGGTCTCTGGGCCTTTTGGGGCCTTTTGGTTATTCTGAAGAAGTTGTTTAAAAAGATTTTGACCTTTTCGGCCCCTGTGACCTTGAATGAAGGTCAAGGTCATTTGTTTGAACAAACTTGGTAACCCTTTATCCCAGCATGCCACAGGCCCAATATCAGGTCTCTGGGCCTTTTGGTTATTCAAAAGAAGTCGTTCAAAGATTTTGACCTTTTTGGCCCCTGTGACCTTGAATGAAGGTCAAGGTCATTTGTTTGAACAAACTTGGTACCCCTTTATCCCAGCATAACACAGGCCCAATATCAGGTCTCTGTGCCTTTTGGTTATTCAGAAGAAGTCGTTCAAAGATTTTGACCTTTTTGGCCCCTGTGACCTTGAATGAAGGTCAAGGTCATTTGTTTGAACAAACTTGGTAGCCCTTTATCCCAGCATGCCACAGGCCCAATATTAGGTCTCTGGGCCTTTTGGTTATTCAAAAGAAGTCGTTCAAAGATTTTGACCTTTTTGGCCCCTGTGACCTTGAATGAAGGTCAAGGTCATTTGTTTGAACAAACTTGGTAGCCCTTTATCCCAGCATGCCACAGGCCCAATATCAGGTCTCTGGGCCTTTTGGTTATTCAGAAGAAGTCGTTCAAAGATTTTGACCTTTTTGGCCCCTGTGACCTTGAATGAAGGTCAAGGTCATTTGTTTGAACAAACTTGGTAGCCCTTTATCCCAGCATGCCACAGGCCCAATATTGGGTCTATGGGCCTTTTGGTTTATGAGAAGAAGATGTTTAAATGGAAAAGTTTACGGACGGCGCACGGCGCACGACGCACGGCGCACGGCGCACGACGACGGACGAAGCATGATGACTATAGGTCATCCTGACCCTTCGGGTCAGATGACCTAAAAATACATAGTCTTAACATAACATAGAAAAGGGTATAAAATAGAAATTTTTTGTTGTGCTTTTTAAGTATATATATATTTTTAGTATTAAATATAATGCTTGAGTGAATAAATGAACAAAATAAATATCAATATAAAAAATATATAGTCTTTAATACGCCATAGGATTGCCAATAGTATATCAAGAGAGATTGAGGTTACATCTGTATGGCGTATAATTAGAGTTTCACGTCACGGTAATTTTACCGATTTTCTTACAAAATACACATTTTTTTAACACTAAAACTTAACCATAACTTTCAAATGACATATATAACTGTAATAAATTAGTTATTTGTTGCATAAAATATTGATATTTAACGCTTGCTTGACTAGATTCCTATGGCGTATTTTAGTGTCTGAGAGCCTCCGATATAAGATCGTTTTTTGGTACAAAGTACACATTTGTTTTCAATGAAACTTCACCAGATGGTGTAATATGCACCAATCAAGGAATGAAAGGATGTGTTTTGAAGATATAGTATGTACATTTATCTATGGCGCCGAAAATATCCTATGGCGTACCTATGGCGTATTTTCTCCTATGGCGTATTTAAGTGTGACCGTTTTCTGACCCTCTTGCAGCAATATTCGTTTTTTAGGTCCCATGTTTTTTTCTGTATCTTCTGAACGCTTACAAAAGATCGTTACTATTGCAGCGAAGTACAAGCGCCAAAGTGATAGCAGTTATTTTTTTACATCGTCCAAACGTTTGTAAAATCTTATATGACATAGAATGGTAACAAGCGCCCGAGTGATAACAGTTTTGTTATGTTTGATCGCTGTGAAGTTCAGGAAATAGACAAACGATCGTATTTCGACAGATATTTTGACTTTAGATAAAAATACTTTCAGTTGTCTTTTGCGACTGATAATTCATCGGCCATTTAGTCTGATAAAATAAAAAACTACCGGCCCTTATGTCCCATGAGAGATATTTTTCTCGGCGATTTGCATTTTCAATCGGCCATTTGCCGATGGCCGAGCCCAATCTGAATCACTGTATACATACAACATGTTGGCATTAATATTAAGAAATCTTCAAGCCATCTTTAATCACTTATGCTTCAACAATGTTAGTTGCAAGTGAGGATATGATGCACATTTGAACAGGAAGCATACATGTAGCATTTCTTTTATCATGATAGAGGAATATCCCAATCAGGGCCATTTTTTGCCTCTAAATTTTCCTTGAGTTGCTGTTAATTCCATAAAGGGTATCATATTATTGTGGGTGGATATTGTGATATGTATTGTATCACAGTAGACATGTATCATCACAGTTCTATTTGGCATCTTATATTTCCCAAAAGTTGACTCCAAACCCAATAATGCCAGAATTTTTCTCGGCAGCTGTATTAGATTTATCTGTAACTATATATATGACCTTTTGGGAATATATGTATCTATATCCTGCTTCACTTTGTGCATAAATCTCCAGTTATATATTTCATTATTATGACCTCTACCACCTCTTTTTATGTTTCTATATATCTGGTACTTATTTTGGAGTGATAGCGTTAATAATTGCGCTTTCCAAACTGTGTCAAAACTCTTACAGCTGCCACGCCTACTCTGAAGCCTACAAGAAGGTCTGTAAGTTAGGATGAAATGATAAAACCTAAACTTTGATCCTTGGGAGTTCCATAATGTAATTGATTTTTTCTCTGTTTTCTATCATCACTAATCAAGCATTAAAATCTGTGGATCCAGAGGTGAGGAGAGGAAGTGTCTATAATCCCCCCCCCTCCTCCTCCTCGGTGGCCTACATTGCTTTCTCTACCTACAGAACCCCCCTAGGTATACTCCACACATCTCTCCACCTACCGAGAGACCACAGGAGAAAGTACAACCAGACAGCTGGTAATATTTGCATGTCAATCAAACATAGAGTATCTGCTCTGTGACTTACAGCTAAAAAACGTAGGATAATGGGCATTGTACATCCATCACAGCAGCCGTATGGACCATCACAGGGTCAACACTCGGGCCGTTTGGTTAATCACTTCTACACCTCATCAGCTATCATAAAACCGTCTGATCAATTACAGCAAAACACTTATTTCTACCACTGGATATTTACACATAGGGGAGTCACTAACTTTATAGCCAGATTAATATCAGTTTTATATTACATCTATAATGAAAATTATTTATTTGTCCCAGCAGAGTGTTAATTATCTAGTTTTTATACATACTCCAACATCATTTTATGACTGTTTCATACGCTTACCCCTTCAATGGTTTAAAATTAAGACCAATGTCATGGACAACTAATTGTTTAAATTCACACATGGATTAATGAGTCCTCAATATAATGTACATAGAAGATTAAGTATTAACAAGAGGCTCAATAGGCATGAATCGCTCACTTGCGTTTAGTTAATGAGATTAAAAAAAAAAATAATCAAAACATTTGACCCCGGTAACCTCAAAAGTGGCCTCCATGAGTCAAGGTCATTCATTTGAACAAAACTTTGTAGTGCATCATTCCAGCATGCTACATGGATAATATCAGTACCTTGAGATTTAAGTTATTGAGATGAAGTTGTTCAAAGATTTTACCTCTATGACCTTGAAAAGTGGGTCAAGGCCATTCATTTGAACAAACATTGTAGCCCTTCATCCCAGTATGACTCAGGCAAAATATCAGATCAGACTATTTTGATGGTGAAAAGAAGTTGCTTGAATATTTTAAATAGACGTGTCCTCTGTGACCTTGAAAGAAGGTCAAGGTCATTCATTTGATTAAAATTTGTAGCCCTTCATCATAACATGCTACTAGCCCATTATCAGTACCCTGGGATTTGTTAGATCTTTAGAAGATGATTGAAGACTTTCAGATATCTGAACCCTATTATGTTTATAGTGTGTCAAGGTCAATTAAAACGAACAAACTTGATAGCCACTGGCATAAGATCACATGCCCTTTGGGCTGATGAAATGCATCACTAAATGTGATTTCAATACTTGCCTTACTTCTGTTGAAAAGGACTTGCTGAAGTATTTCACAATACTGACAATAATTATAATGGATTACGGCTTGATTGATTTCTTAACCTTTAAATATAAATTTTCTCTAATGAAAAAAGTTTTAATCACTGCTTCTACGATCGATTAAAAATCCAAATGAAGCCAATGTTTCAATCCCAGTGGTAAAGATATAGGCAGAAGTATTGTTTTTGTATATACATGTATCTAGCTATGTAATTTATAATAAATGTGTGTTTTATTTACCGATTTGTCATGGATACAACATAAGACTAGAAACTGCTGCCAAAACAATGATACTTTGCAGAGACAACAACTTCTACCATCGTAAGCTGCACACCCTATTCTACCGATGGAAGCCAGCTCCTGCCAAGTTTATACATGTAGTGTAAGATAACTCTGTAGAGGCGATGCCAAGACACCAAAACATTTACAATATGAACAGGCTGTCAATATTTCATAAACTTTTGCCAAAATTATATAACGTAGATGAAATTCTTGTACAGGATCCGTTTCTCAAGCACGTTAGATCTTTCAGTATGTTCTCCTCAGGATTGAGTGTGGAATTTTGAGATTGCTCCCATCAGCTGTGCGCTGTGATACTATTAAAGTGCTGCAGTCAGTCTGTAATGGCTGGCTTGATGCTGAAATGCACTGCACACTGTGCTGACCGGATCAAAGGATCCCGCCGTAAATAATGCAACATGTGCAGTGAAACAACCTGTACAGGAACGTCTAATGAAGCTGTATCACCTACACTAAATTATACATCAACCAATCTGCTCGACAGTATATACAATACCGTGAACGCCACTACCAAACTCGGTCATCGGTAGACATTCAGTTTTAAAACACATAGGGAATAATTGGCTTTATTCATAAGATTCTAAATAGGTAGAATTCCCTGAACTTAACAAAGTACAGTAATAACCGACCCTTACAACCAATAAATATAATGCAACAGGGATAGCCTGGGAAATACAAAAGATAGCAAGGGGAGATAATTCAATATTTAGAAATATACCTAAACAAAAATATGTACATTCTTTAATACCTCTTCAGAGCAAATATCTACTTAACACTATGCATATTCATTGACACCAAAAACTTTAAAACCAATAATTTCCTATATGTATTAAGTTAAGTCTACCGAAACAAAACTGCAATATTTTATACTGTAAATGTAATTTTGTTATTAGTTATTTTTAATAGCTAATATCAAAAGGAATTTACTCATAATACTTGTAAGATAGTAATCTTCACATATTATATGTATACCTACATCAAGACTTCTGTTTCTTATTTCAGTATACGCGGATAAATTTACAAAATTAAATAGCAATTTTACAGCTCCTAGAAAATATTACAGCAAATCCTGCTGTTTTCACCAAACCATCTTTACAAACACCATTTATAATCTAGTCAATACATGTACTAATTTATATTTCATGTAGAGTAAGACAATTGTTTACAATGGGCTTGCTATTATAGCATGTATGTACCAGGTACAGTATGTATTCACATTTCATCAGCTGAATCTCCCTACAAACTTCTTGTTAAAATTTTCATCAGTAGGAGCCAAAAAATTTACTGATCCAATGATAAGAGACATAGTTTTAAAAATACTACAGACAGCAAACCTATCTGATTCATATTTGTTCCTCCGATAACTTACTCAATTTTCAAATACCATGTAGAACCCATCCTAAAAAGTAAACATGAGCAAATCTGTATCTTTATTAATTAGCTACCAATTACTCTGCCAGAAATCCCTGAGATAAGGGAGCTAACTCCAAATTTCAGTAATTTATCAAACCTTATCTCGACTGACAAGGTTAAATACACCACTTTCTGCTGTACATTGATCAAGAACATGTATATAAACATCTGGATTGGATAGAAAGCAAATGTAGGGTTTTTTCCCTGATGGATTTTTATTTCTAACACGTACAACAGTTAACAAGTTATAGCCGACAGAGATAATTATACCCAATATGGAGGACGAGATTATGTTGCTGCTTGCAGATGCAATCACACATGTAAAGGACTTGAAGGGTATGTAAGTATGCTGTGTCTTCTTAATGTATCTATGAAAATTATCTGAACAATTTCTATTTTCCTTGTTCCTTAAAATCTATAAATAAATTTGAAATCAATCATTTCACAATAATTCCTCTATAAATACTGTCAGCTTAAATGTATGTGAGTCTCAGATTAACAGGATAAATTGTTTCACAAAGATATCATTAGAAACAGAAATTGCTGGGAAAAAAATCAAAATAAACTTTTTAACACACACACATTTATTTATGTATATGTATAACCCTTTCTCCAATTTTAATGCAAATGAAGTTAAACAAAAAATGAATCAAAGTCAATGAGCTGAACACCATTGATTCAAGAGACCTATTTTGTTCCTGGATAGCACTTTTAAAGACGTCATTATTCCCAATACCCTGTTTAAAGCTTGATGACAGACTTTATAGTGTAAGAGTGGTGGCCATGGGGATAATGTGAGGTTTAATTAAGATCAACAGAATATTGAAGACAACACTAGGTGACCCCTCCTCTATCCATGACAGCATTGAAAAACTTGCACTAACATATACATAAACTCAAAATATCCAAAAGACTTAATGTACATGTAATTGATTCAAAGAAGGTGTCTATTCAAATACATTTTAAATATATGTATCCTCAAAACTAATCAAATTTCTAGATACAAGAAAGCAGTTGTATATCAAAATCTTGTGTGTACCGATGCATAAGTACAGTTGTAGTTGTATCTTGTGCACATGGATATTTGTAACTAGGCACTTGGCAAACATGTAAAATTATAGGCAAGTTTTAAACTCGGATTCTCTCTAAAGCTTAAGCTAGATGACTCACAACTTCTTCCCACAGGCTTGATCTCCAAAATGTAAACGGATACATTACATTTTTATGTTCCAGTGAATATTCAATTCACTGCTGTAGTATCAAATAGTATGTGGTCTTTATTTGTTTCTAAGTTTTAGATTTCTAAAATCTAAAATTTGGAAAAAACCAAACTTATTTTCACTGTTATTTATACTTTCCAATGCATCATAAATTATTCTGTTCAATATATCATTTTTCCAAGACATCAAAAACATTTAGTGGTAATTATAAATGGTAGCCAGGTTAAAAATGACCTTGACAGAATACTGAGAGTATTAGTGAGTAAGAAGCCAGCATGCTATAAATACTCATGATATCAGCTGCATCAGGCTGAAGGCAACTAGAGTAATCTCCCTTTGGTTACCTGATGAACATCTGAAATATTTTCCTATCAACATTCCATAAAACATTGACAAAATAACTGTGTGATGTTATATAATAAATTAAATATTTGAGAAAAAAGCAGAAAGTTCTTAAAGACATTTTTTACAAATGGTGAATTTTCAAAATAATAATTTCTGGAAATTACTACATGTACTTTGAAGTTTAAGAGAGAATGACAAATATCCTATAATAATATATTGTAAAAGAACATACAAGTGACTATATGATTAATCTGTACTACATAATACAACAGTATTTCACAACTAAACAATAAAATAACTTGCTTAATGGCAAGACATACTGTTCTGTATGTATTTCTGAAGTACCAGGGAACAACGCCCTGTTTCAATGGCATGTTACATTCTCAAGTTTTGAATTACATTTTTATACGCAAACAAATTGTCTTTATCCATAATACATGAATATCTTTTGTTGCCTTTAAACTTGCATGATAACAAGATACATTTTGTACCTTACTAATGTAAAGTGATATCCACAAGGAACAATGAAGTTTATAATGTTTCCATCAATATATCAGCAGCCAGGGCAAGAGTCTCACTGGCACACTCTGTGTATCATATATATACAGGTAACTTATCAGTATGATGCCAGTACAGTACACATGTACCAGGTAAGGTTACTGCATTATCATGAGGAAGGTTCAAATTTTCAATATCATTGGATATCAGGTTCAATTAAAGACGAGGTCGGGAAAACGCAAAAATTGAATCAAATTTTCCTTTTAAAGATAAAATCGACTTTTGCATGTGGTTTTAAAATCATATTCAACAGAAGGTCACAGAACAAGAATTTTAAATAACTACCTCGGGAATGCAAATAGGATTTTCAATTCACTGTACAATAGAATAACTAAGATCTTATTGTATTGTCCCTGTAATTAATGTTATATAAATCATAATACTTTTATAGTATGAAGGAATGATATTGGTGATATAATTAACTTGTCTTCCCTCAACAAGCTCTTTATTCACATGTCCTTGAATATTGGTCTGATCTCCACTATTTTGCCCTAATTTGAGTCAACCAATGCGGACAATGCTGTTCTTTATTTCAGTCCCTTTTAATTTTAGCAAGAAACAACTTTCCCTTCTGAAATCTTTACAGGAATACTGCTGTGACACTGGCATCTCACATTTCCTATTGACAAAAAATCATTAAGATTTTGTGAAGTTGATTAAAGGCTTTATTTCCTTTGTGCATAGCATCAAGTTAGGCTATTTGTCACAAAAATGATATCATTAGGAGCAAAGATTCATGAAATACCATTTTGTGTCTTTCTAAAATTTTCCACAAGTTTTCCTTAAAACTGTCTGAAAAGTTTTATCACACACATCTGTAATGACATTTTTATGAATATGGTTCAAGTTTATATGCCAAAGGTTTCACTTTGTGTATTGTTTAGTCTTACATATCTTCACAAATGAATACTGGTCTCATCAACTCGGTTTTATCAGGGCTTAATGCGTTTCGGGAATCGGACCCTGAGATCAAATTGGGAAAAATTTATCGACATAACAGCTATTTGGGAAGTTTTGACAAAAACTATTACAACAACTAAATGCATTATTTCTTTTGTAAATTACTATTTAAAACACTGTCAGTACTCATGACATTTAAAGCCCATCTTTTCTTGTTCCTTATTAAAATTAATGTAACAGTCAGAAGCTCCTCAAGCATGAGAAACCACCAATTTTTTTTTCAAGTGTCTGAATTGGGAATTTTTAAGAGAAAATTTTGGAAGAATCACACCTTTTTTTCATTGGTGATATAATGCCTACTACTACTAATGGGTCTGTTTACAGGACCTAAAAAGAGGGGTGATAAAGCCCTGTTTATGCATGTACCATTAAATCATTGTACATGTATTTAAAGCTACCTCATTAACACTATAACTAATTATTATAAAGTAATGATGTAAATCTTTTGATTGTTCTAGATTTCTTTACTTCTCACCTATATCCTTTACAAATTTTACACATTACAGATACAAAGACAGCAGTGTTTGTTGCATGTCTCCACCCCTACCAGTGTAAGTGTCTTTGTTTACTTTGTAGCCTATCGTGACCCCAAAACAGGCCTTGTATTGTGATAAACGGATGTACAATGCAATACACTTTAGTAATGACAATAACCAGGTTTTACAACATACATGATGTGCATAATGTGTACCGTCTGTGTATTTTTCTTTGTATTTTAACACATTTACTTCATAAAGTTAGTCATGCACATCTTCAATTATCATCTTTTATCATTTTTAACTTTTAATCTGAAAAAGATGTCATTATTGATTTTGTATCTTTTTACTGGTTATTGAATAAAGGTTCTAACTCCTGAGTTTCTATAAGATTTCTAATTGTTTTTCTTATCCATTATAACTGTCACATATCATTGATGCTTATATAAATTATAAAATCAATGAAATTTATTCAACTAAACTTTTGAATACAGGAGATTTGTTTCATTAACATCATCTGAAATTGTAAAACAGTGCTCAATGTAACTTTAAAAGTACAGATACTACTATGAAATGAATTTTAATAAACCATTTCACGAATATTAAATGAAGAAATAGTGTTTTCTTTGGTACATAACATGAAAAATCAATAGCTAGGTCATTGTAATTTATGAGTTCACATTCCATCTGATAACACACAACACAGTTTGGGGTTTTATCATACCAACGCTGTGTGAAGATTACAAGTGTAATCAACACAACAGCATTGTTAACTATTTGTAACGTATTTATCAGGATTGAAATAGATACCACAACATTCTCGACATTATATTTACGTATAGATACCACAACATTCTCGACAGTATATTTTACCTATATCACCACTTGACATGCACATTTTTGTGCAGTTGACAAGTAAGACAGAAAAAGATGTTTACCTTGTCTTTCTGATGTCCTGTGATAGGATTTATACTTGACACAAAACATCTGGTTTTACACCCACTTAACACCACAATTAAAGGTGGCTATAATACCACACAATAACAAACGACAAGTTGGTTTGTGCATATAGCGTGACGGCATTATTCTATTCATCATATTTAAACGTGTTGTTTAAGAGATAACAAAATAGGCGTCACGCTCTGTCAAGCACTAACCTGCATAAAGGTAAAGAAGTCAATGTGTACATTTGTATTTGTATGGGCGATACTTTTTGCTTGAATATACGTGTACAATATGTATATAAACGGGTTATATATAGTTTTGAAAAATAAATTTTAATTAAAAAGTCACGTTAAAATCCTGGGATAATTCAGTACAAACGTTTCTCACCTAACGTTTTGTTATACAGCACTTGATTTCAGTGCTGTAGAACCCAATACACAATAAATGCATGTCCCTGTCAAAACAAATGCTATCTCTTTTTATGTATCAGCAGCAGGCAGCTGACGTGTAGCGTAGTTAGCGATTCTGTCATTGACGACACACGTGTATGCTGTCTGAATCTACATCTTGCGCTGTCGTTACATGATACAGCGTCTGTGTGGAACACGATGATTCATGCACGCACGCATGCATGACAAAACTGTTTTTCAGCATGTGTTGTATTCTGGTTGTTTGTGACAACGCTTAATGATAAAGAAAATATATTTGAACATGCAAATAATAAATTTGCTATATATTACCGAGTGGATGAAGTAGATGGCCACAGGTATACAACAGGTAGGACCTAGATACATCAACAATAGCCGAACTTTAAATTGACTGTTGTAAACAATAACGTGAAATGAGTCAGGTGTACCGGGGGTTTGGGGCAGGACACACTCCGGATAATGAAAAGAACAACTCAGTGCGATATTGAGATACATAAATAAACCGTACCTTGCGTTAGGGATCTTCAAACCGGTGTTAAATCTTCAAGACATGATTGATCAGCATTCGAACTTGCTTGCTGGTAACAAATCTGGCCGCCATTCTCTTGATTTACTTCCGTTCATGCGCACGCACCGGGTACCTGTAAGGGAAACCCCGGATGAGAGAATTCCGAAGAGGTCTAAAGGGCCTGAATATGTGTTCTGGTTTAAATTTGGTTGTATTTGAGAGACAATGATGGTTGGAACTGAACGAGTAGCGTCAGTGCCCAAAAAAATTTAATGAGTTGTGCCCCTGCACTTTTTTCAAAGAATAAAAAATATATTTAAGGATGTACACCTCTGAAAAGGCATCAATTTCTTTGTTCTCTTATGCATTTTTGGAAAAGGGAGTCTATGAATGGTAATGCAGAAAATTTTAAGATATGATCGGTCAAAGATGCCTAATTGACATACGTGATTTAAGTGAATTTTCCTGGGGTTTTTTTTTCAACAATTACAGGCCAATTTCATATAATACCTTACTTTGAGATCAGATAAACCATTTGCAGAATCGACAAAAATAGTATTTTCTTTTAAGTCATGGAAGTATTATTTCTGTAAATCATTCTTTTTAATGTTTTAATGTTTGATTAAAAAGTCTACTCTGAAACTTTGTCAAAAGAAAACGGGTTCTATTCCATTCATAAGAATAGTGGATGGGAGGGGAGGGATGGGGCGAAGGGACGGTGTGATAATTCTTTTTGTCCCATTTCTACTTTTGTTTTTTTCTATATTTCGGTGTAAATAATCAGAATCGCTGCATACACACAACATATTAAAGGCCCAATATACCTAACTTCAGGGAAATTTTTATGGTGATTCTGAAAAATTCTGAGAAAAATCCAGTTGATAACCATGCAAAAATAAGCCTAAAATGAAGTAAACCTGAGCGGTAACTAACAAGAAACTCTTCACAAAAAATCCAAAACATTGAAAATAATTCAGGTGGGGCCCACTTCAACAGCAAACCGAAGGTAGAAGACGGTTCAAAATGGACGCGTGTTTACAAAAAGCGTGTTTCAAATGCTGCTGTACCGGTAACCGCGAAAGAATTCATCTTGAATGTTGCTGATATTAGTTGATCTTAACTAAATCTATAAATATAATAAGTTATTAGGCTTGATTTTTGCTTCAAGTTTTGCCGACAGTTACGTATATTGGGCCTTTAAAAAAACAAAATGTAAAGCTTCCCAAGGTGTTGCATTATATTTCTTTATATGAACCATAATTAATTGTACAACAAAAATGAACTGACTATGAACAAAAATTGAGACTGATTGGCGATTACCAGGTACAGTGATCGATCTGGAAGAAAAACAACGTGAAATTATGGTTGTTTTTGAAGTGCACAAAATACACATTTTAAAAATGACCACCGAATTAGTTTTTTTTAATTCATGTAGAAATTAAATGACAAAGCACATCTAAATTTCGGACACTTCTTTATGATAATTGTTTGCTTTTAAAATTAATCATAATTTCTTAAATATTACAAAGAAACCCCTTTATATGAGATCAAATAGAGACTTTAATGTGAGTGATACTTCAGAATAAGGTATCCTCAATAACAACAGTACATGCAGTGAACATATTGTTTTTAGGAATACCACTAACGCGATATCGGGAAAATATATATTAAGCAACTTTTGAAAACTATATAATATGTAAAAGATTTTCATTGATTAGGTTGCCTTACAAGCATGAGCTGTAGGGAATTTCCCTTTAACTCAGTCGGTAGAGCAGCGGGCTGGAGAGCCAAGGGTCGCTGGTTCGAGCTCCAGCGACGGCACGATCTATATCACTTTTCCGCGCCCTATAACATTTTATTGTCACCCCTTAACACTTTTTCTCGTCCTACTGTTACACACATTGTCACCCCTAGAAGCCATGGACCGAGAAAGGAATTCTCCTGCTGTATGGGGTTGGTTCGTTTTTTTTGTCTTATTAACAACCAGGGTCATTTAAGGACAGCCTCCCAGTGTATGCGATGTGGATGCGTGTGTTGAGACTGCGGCATGTTAGCCTCATTAGGATAGTCCGGATCTTTTGCCGATTTAAAGTGCTACCACGCTAAAATATATTACCGAAGGCCCACCAGCAGAACGCCCCATTCGGTTACATTATACTGACAACGGATGAACCAATCGTTCGACTCTCGTAATGCTGAGCGTCAAGCAGGGAGCAATCGCAAAATCGGGGGTAAATTTCCGGTAATCTTCGGAAATCTACTCCGATGAATACAGGAAATGTCCCCGAGATGTTGCGATTGAAGCAGGGAGAAGCAATTTCCAATGGTTGTGTCGGCCGGCCAGGGGACATAATCAAAAGCCTTCCTCACAGGGATGAACGCTCAGCTGAAGGCCAAACGTGAGGTGGAATCAAAGGAGACTATAAGGAAGGATAACGCTGTTTAAAAAGAAAATCCCAAATTGAGAATTGAGCCGCCTCTTACGAACATGAAATGGGGGCAGCAGTTTACAGTGGAATATGATCAGACGGAATGTTGTGTTCGTGGCTCTGTTCGTTGTCAGTAGAGTGTGACAGGGCAGAATGCTGTGTTCGGGGTCTGTCCGTTGTCAGTAGAGTATGACCGGGCGGAATGCTTTGTTCGGGGTCTGTCCGTTGTCAGTAGAGTGTGACCGGGCAGAATGCTGTGTTCGTGGTTCTGTCCGTTGTCAGTAGAGTGTGACCGGGCGAAATGCTGTGATCGTGGTTCTGTCTGTTGTCAGAAGAGTGTGACCGGGCGGAATGCTGGGTTCGGGCTCTGTCCGTTGTCAGTAGAGTGTGACCGGGCGGAATGCTGTGTTCGTGGCTCTGTCCGTTGGCAATAGAATGTGACCGGGCGGAATGCTGTGTTCGTGGCTCTATCCGTTGTCAGTAGAGTGTGACCGGGCAGAATGCTTTGTTCGTGGTCTGTCTGTTGTCAGTAGAATGTGACCAGGCGGAATGGTGTGTTCGGGGTCTGTCCGTTGTCAGTAGAGTGTGACCGGGCAGGATGCTGTGTTCTGGGTCTGTCCGTTGTCAGTAGAGTGTGACCGGGCGGAATGCTGTGTTCGGGGTCTGTCCGTTGTCAGTAGAATGTGACCGGGCGGAATGCTGTGTTCGGGGTCTGTCCGTTGTCAGTAGAGTGTGACCGGGCGGAATGCTGTGTTCGGGGTCTGTCCGTTTTCAGTAGAGTGTGACCGGGCGGAATGCTGTGTTCGGGGTCTGTCCGATGTCAGTAGAGTGTGACCGGGCGGAATGCTGTGTTCAGGGTCTGTCCGTTGTCAGGAGAGTGTGACCGGGCAGAATGCTGTGTTCGGGGTCTGTCCGTTGTCAGTAGAATGTGACCGGGCGGAATGCTGGGATCGGGGTCTGTCCGTTGTCAGTAGAATGTGACCGGTTGAAATGCTGTGATCGTGGTCTGTCCGTTGTCAGTAGAGTGTGACCGGGCGGAATGCTGTGATCGTAGTCTGATCGTTGTCAGTAGAGTGTGACCGGGCGGAACACTGTGTTCGGTGTCTGTCCGTTGTCAGTAGAGTGTGACCGGGCGGAATGCTGTGATCGTGGTTCTAACCGTTGTCAGTAGGGTGTGACCGGTTGGAATGCTGTGTTCGGGGTCTGTCTGTTGTCAGTAGAGTGTGACCGGGCGGAATGCTGTGATCGTGGTCTGACCGTTGTCAGTAGAGTGTGACCGGGCGGAATGCTGTGATCGTGGTTCTAACCGTTGTCAGTAGGGTGTGACCGGGCGGAATGCTGTGTTCGGGCTCTGTCCGTTGTCAGTAGAGTGTGACCGGGCGGAATGCTGTGATGGTGGTTCTAACCGTTGTCAGTAGGGTGTGACCGGGCGGAATGCTGTGTTCTGGGTCTGTCCGTTGTCAGTAGAGTGTGACCGGGCGGAATGCTGTGTGCGGGGTCTGTCCGTTGTCAGTAGAGTGTGACCGGGCGGAATGCTGTGTTCGGGGTCTGTCTGTTGTCAGTAGAGTGTGACCGGGCGGAATGCTGTGATCGTGGTCTGACCGTTGTCAGTAGAGTGTGACCGGGCGGAATGCTGTGATCGTGGTTCTAACCGTTGTCAGTAGGGTGTGACCGGGCGGAATGCTGTGTTCGGGCTCTGTCCGTTGTCAGTAGAGTGTGACCGGGCGGAATGCTGTGATGGTGGTTCTAACCGTTGTCAGTAGGGTGTGACCGGGCGGAATGCTGTGTTCTGGGTCTGTCCGTTGTCAGTAGAGTGTGACCGGGCGGAATGCTGTGTTCTGGGTCTGTCCGTTGTCAGTAGAGTGTGACCGGGCGGAATGCTGTGTTCTGGGTCTGTCCGTTGTCAGTAGAGTGTGACCGGGCGGAATGCTGTGTTCGGGGTCTGTCCGTTGTCAGTAGAGTGTGACCGGGCGGAATGCTGTGTTCGTGGTCTGTCCGTTGTCAGTAAAGTCGTTTAAATGCCGTAGCACTCTAAATTCCGGCATCAGATCGGCGATATCACAAGAAGGCAGCTACCCATACATACCCTGTCTCCGGTACACATATACACATGCATGTTATGCATAACAAACATTGATGAGCGCCCTTAAATGACCTTTACTGCTAAAAACAACCAAACATTAATGAATATTGCATAGGGCCTATGTCGCTTTGTCGAATTCTATTGTATTGATGTACTGGAAAAAAAAGTTTAAACGCTGGTCAAACGAACCTGATGATTAATTATTAATCATAAAGCCAATCATTGTGACGTTTATAACTTCAATAATTTCTGTACGTTACAGTGACATTTATCGCTTGGTCTCTATAATGATTGAGAGTATAGTCACTTAACAGGGATGATTCATTATAACTGGTAAAAAGTAGGGCGTTTCTGGGATTCTGGGCCTGTGTGGTTGTATTACTCAGGGTTTACATAGCTGGTTATATGAGAACGATGTTTATTAAACTGTGATACACCATTTGGCATTATTTTTATAGGAAACCCCTTTTGAAAATGTTTATTAAGAAAATAATTTGAAGCGCAAAAAGATGAAAATATTCAATTGCTTCAAATATAGTTTTTAAAGAAAGAAAAAAAAATTCGTCCAAACAATAAGTTAAATTTTAGGTTATATATAAAAAGAAATAGCCCAACAACCAAATAAGCTTTAGACTACTATTGCAAGTTGAGATGCGCATAAATTAATATAATTGACTTTACACACATAAAATTATGATCAATTGAATATTTCACCAGAGAGAACATGAAATAAATGTACAAGAAATAAATAAGGAGATGAAAATCACGATATGCCTGAATAGGAAATTCATGTATACGAGAAAGTTGGCATATCATATGAAAGACCTAAAACCATCGAGCGTAAATGAACGTAACCCTAGCTATAGTAGTATAGATCTCAATGGTGACCAAACACATACATGCAAGTTTCTGATTTTTCCCCCGTTATGATGCTTGTCCTATCAATCTATGTAGTTATATGTTGAATCGTTTATAGTTATGTTAACATATATGTGCAAAAATATTGGTATGTTCATTGTAATATTTGAATGATTAGCTCATCCACGATAGAACAAACAGGGCAATGTTATTGTTACTGTAACCCGTGACAATATATAACATAAAGAATGCCCAGCCATTCTATACGTTGGTAAGTAATGTTATGCCAAAGGTCAAAGTGAAAAAACATTTAACCAAAAGTTAAAATTCTCAAAAGTTTGCCAACGAACTCTGACAAGGCATGTGCCTGTCGGTTATGCACGATGAAGACACTAACTATATCGCTTTTGTCAGGGACGTGTATGTGAGACACACATACGTCTCTGTTTTTGTTAAACATGTACGTACATTTACTTCTATTGCTTTTTATCACATGATAGCTGTAAGCATGTTATATATGCAATGGAAATTCCGTGTCATATTCTAACGAATAAATTACACATATATGTGACTGTGACATCACATCTAACTTGTAGCACGGACTTAGATTATAGACTTCGGTCGTTTTAAACGCGATTAAATATCACAAACCTTGATTGTGTTGCTTTTATTTCATATAGTATTTATGAAACTCGTCACAAATGTTTCATATTAGTTCGTCGCCAGAGGCTTGCTAAATTGAAAAATTCTTTGACTAATCTGAACGAAATAGAAAGTGGCGTAAGATCCTAGATACAAATGTATAGCACGGACTCTAATTCCGTGGTAGCCATTATACGTCTTGGGTAAAAACGCATGTAAAATGCAGTTAAAATCTATTAAAATTGACTTTATTCCTTTGATTTTTTTTTTCGTTCAGCATTCATGAGGAAAAATCAGCCCAAGTTTCTTCTGGCCCAGCCAACAAACTAAGACATTTTTGCCAGGGTAGAGATGTCTGGTGTGGTCCCACAAATTTTCATATCTAAGAGTCAGGGCAGAGACGTATACATATATACGTCTCTGGTCAGGGGAAACTCGAACTAGGAAAAATGAAATCCCCCGGAACCCTATGTACTATCGCTGTTAGTTGGAGGATCGGTTGAGATGCCCTTCGGCCATGCATGACAATCACAGGTAACTCACCTGTTGATAAACAGGTAGGTGTTGTTAATGACCTTCGGCCATGCATAACAATCACAGGTAACTCACCTGTTGATTAACAGGAAGGTGTTGTTAACGCCCTTTGACCATGGTACTGAGTGATAAGGCACAGAGACGATTAACATGTCTTTTAATTCATAGGCTGGATAGTTTGTGTAAACTGTGTATTACCCTGGCCCTTTACGTAAACCTTGGGCTAAAACATGTCGATATGAGATACAGCAAATATGCACGAAATAGAAAAAAAAGTCACTGGTATTTATCAGTAGAATAAACAGGGACGTATATGTCTCACATATTACGTCCCTGGAATAAATAACACAATATATTTTAGCACTCTATCTTCAGCACCTTCACACGTTTTTATACAGACTAATTAAGATGCCGGAGGACCCAAATATCGCAATTAATCATTAAGTTTATCCACAGGGACCTGATAATTTGTTACAGCTAGTTTTGGACCTAAAATAGGCCTAGGGTGTCTAGAGTAATTTTCCTGCCCAAGAAAAAAATAATCGCGATTCCCTCCAAACACACAAAATTTCCGTGTCTCAAAGGTTTCGTCAGCTTGACGGCCACTCTTTACACATTCATTCGCAAACCCCTGTGATAAATAAAGCAGAAGGACACTCCATTCAAAGACGCGTTTTGTAATCAAGAAACATCATAAATATATTTAGAACAGAGGAGAAACTTAATGACAAAGCTAATTGATGTGACATGTTGCGTTAGGTATTTTGACCTAGGAATTGCAGGCAGTGAGATTCTGTCTCAAACTGAGTTAGAGTTATCTCGCTTCCGTCTGCTGCCAACACCATTACATTAGACCTTCAGAGCACGGACGTAGAGCATCTCACTCTGTGGTTTAGAGTTGTTGTTCACGTTTTGGGTTTAAGAAATTAATTTTCAGTAAGCATATCATCTCCAAATAATCATTATATTTCAACTTTCGAAAAAATGGCAAGAATTGTTATACAATACTCCTTTAAACGTGTGAAATCCCTGTAATGTCCAAACCTTATATTTGGATGTAAAATTTAATTGAATCATGTTTTCATATTCTCCTGAATATGAATTTACGTCCAAGTCGGAGTTTGCCCTTATTTCCGACGTTTTCAGCTGTCAACAATGTCGACTGCAATGATTTTGTACGTATCTTACGGTTCGTGCTAATTCAGATACAGCCAGCCCCTGGTATCAACCACAAGGAAGCATTAGCAATTGTTACTGCTATATTTGGACATAAACCGAAGTGCTTAGAGTGAAATTAACACGTCTTAGATACATTTACGGTAAAATGACATTTCAACGATTGCATGTTGTGACAAAATTACCCTAAACACCAAATATAGCTGTGGTGTAATGAACAAATTCTCAGAATCTGTGAAGTCGAAGTCGTTATTCATAATCAGAGTCCTTCATGGAATACAACAGGAGATTTATAACATTACCTTAATAGGAAATTGTTTAACGACAAAAAAATATTTATTTTTTAGACGAGGAGGCAGTCGTCAGGTTTGCAAAAAAACTTGCTGACCGCTGTTGAGTTTTACCTTCTTTTAACAGAAATGGGCAGTTAATGGACGTGACAGGTTTTAATGGCGGATGAATGCCGGAGTTATCTGATAAAACCTTTCGACCAACGGTCAATACCTGGCAGCTACTCCACGTAGGCCTCGAACCCGCGACCCAGAGAGGGGCGGAGGGCTAGTGGTAGTAGAATGTCAGACATTTCACTTGGCCACCGCGACCGAGAGGTGAAGGGCTAGTGGTAGCAGAATGTCAGACAACTAACCACCGCTACACAGAGGCGGATGGCTAGTGGTAGTAGAATGTCAGACACTTTGACCACTTGGCCACCGCGACCCAAATGTGGTGGGCTAGTGGTGGCAGAATTTCAGACACCCTAACAACTTGGCCACCAAGACCAAAAGGCGGAGGGTTGTTGGTAGCAGAACGTCAGACACCTTAACCACTGGCCACTGCGACCCAGATGCGGAGGACTAGTGATAGCAGAATGTCAGACACTTTGACCACTTGGCCACCGCGACCCAAATGTGGTGGGCTAGTGGTGGCAGAATTTCAGACACCCTAACAACTTGGCCACCAAGACCAAAAGGCGGAGGGTTGTTGGTAGCAGAACGTCAGACACCTTAATCACTTGGTCAACACGACCCAGAGCTGAAGGGCTAGTGGTAGCAGAATGCCAGACACCTAACCACCACTACCAAGAGGCGGAGGGCTAGTGTTAGCAGTACGTCAGACACCTTAACCAACGCGACCCAGAGGCGGAGGACTAGTGTTAGCATAATGTCAGACACCGTTAAAACTTGCCTCTGCGCGAAGTTGATGTTTTAATTGATCCAATTGTTGATGTACCACGTTATAAAAAAACCGCATTCGTTACAGAAGTACTGAATAACAGGTACTTATTGGTGTTCAACCAAATGGTGAAATTATACTTTTTATCAGAAACAATCTATAATTGAAACCAGTTGGAAATTTCCGCTAAAGTATAATTTGACATGTACATTTGTATGCAAGGCATGCTAACGGCAATCTATTGCACGGTCGTACATTTATATCTGGATTATGTCGTCTTTTGATTATACAAGTGATGTCATATATCTTAGCTGTACGTGTGTATGTACACGTTTGCATCGTCTATCACAGGGCCTGAACATTCGTCACAGCTAGTTTAGGACCTAAACTAAAGTGTTTTAAAGTAATTCTACACTTTTGGGTAGATACATTTCTGATAAAAAAAATGCCCTTATGGCCATTGAGGGGGGGGGGGGCAATTTTATCATTTGATCTAAACCCCTCTTAGGTGTAAAATTGCTCTAAACACCTTACTTTATGCCATAAACTAGCTGTAACAAATCCTCAGGTCCCTGTGTCTCCTATAACATAAGTCCGAGATTCGTATTTTCGATTGATATACAAACATTTTAGATAAGTGCAAAGTTAATCAAATCAATCAAAATATGTTAAAACTGAAAAAATGTGAAGGCTTAAATAACTACATGAAGCCTCAGCCAACACTATAGTGGAATGTCCAGATACAAGACTGGGAGAGTCGAAACACCAGGACGTGTATAAAAAGGGTTCTCATGCTCAAGCATGGATTTTGTGCTTAAACCTCATTTCTTATAAAGGCCATAGTTTATTTAAAGGCCCAATATACGTAACTTCAGGATTTTTTTCGTGATTCTGAAAAATTCTGAAAAAAATATCCAGTTGATAACTATGCAAAAATAAGGCTAAAACGAAGTAAACCCGAGCGGTAACTAACAAGAAAGTCTTGACAGAAAAATCCAAAAAAATTAAAGTAATTCAGGTGGGGCCCACTTCAACAACAAACCGGAATGAGAAAACGGTTCAAAATGGACGTGTGTTTACAAATACCGAGATTCAACTGCTGCTGTACCGGTAACTGCGTAAGAATTCATCTTGAATATTGCTGATATCAGTTAATCTTAACTTAATCTATAAATATAATCAGTTTTAGGCTTGATTTTCGCTTCAAGATTTGCCGAAAGTTACGTATATTGGGCCTTTAAAATTCTGATTTTGTCAAAGTTTTGGTAAAAAGTAAGGATCCATGAAGCCGAATACTGTTTTGGATATTTACAACTGACTTTTTGATGGTTGATATAAATTAGGTGAGTTTCAAGAAATCTTGCTTGAGCACAGAATCCATGTTTGAGCACGAGAACGGTTTCATGACTACGAACCCAGGACGTATTACCAGTCACCAGTTCAAGATTCCCCTATTCACGATATCGCCTGTCATACATCTATAAATAAAAATATCGTATCACCCCCGCGTGATTGCGTGAAGTGCTATAATTAGATTATGAGCTTCTTTCATCATGACGCCCACACATGGTATATTCAAAATATTTTTGAACTATTTTCCTATTTGTTGTATTATTTTTAATTGAAAATCTCCTTGTAGTCATATGCTGTTAACACTAATACGCCACGGTGATAACACAATCCTGGTCCGCGTGGTTCAGAATAACCATTCTATTTTTATTTTTCATTCAGTAAAGAATCAATAGCTGATTGATTGATTGATTGATCATACAATTATCGATCTAGAAACTCAAAATAGATATTTCACATATTTGTAGTTCATATATAATGAACACGAAAATTTAGATTCAGGTTCTTTTTCTTCTTTGTGCAGAGAGAAGGCATTACAAATCAATACAGTGTTATATAGTATGACACAATGCACAATTACAAACAGTACACTATAACACGACAACAGATGAACGATTTCACGTCCTGCTATACATATATACCTTCATGTTTCAACAGCCGATTTTGATAGGACATTGCTGATTTCCATTTCTGTGAAATAATGTAAGTATGTATATATACAAGGTCGACATTAATTAATATGGTTTTTTTTTTTACTTTATATTTGTAAAATAATCCTAACCACGCGTGCTGTCATTCAGTAAAATATATCACGTGCATTATAATGTTTGTGAAGTAAACTTATTAATGGTTTAGTCATTGAATTTAACAAATTTTGATTTTAACTTTGTATTGAAAATTTAATTGCTGTTTGTTTGGAAATTTCAAAATTAACTCTATTATCAGATCTGATAATGTCAAAGGGTACAGTAGAATAAAATCATATGATCTTGAAAACGTTAAATTTCCAAACAAAACGTATTATTCATTAGTGGTATTAGATAACTATCGTGTATGTGTACATGTAGGCCTATATTTGTTGATAAAGTGGTTGAAAATTTGCATGAATAAAAAAAAATATAAATACATTTCTCTGAAATGTCTGAAATCGGAAAATCTGCAGGGGAGTGAATGATAAATGATTATTACATAATTCATGAACAAATAAACTTTCCACTTGAAAAGCTGTATAGACAATGAAGGAAACACATTGTACTTCTCAATCACGGTCCTGACTCTACCGGGAAATGTAGAGTTTTTAGTTCGCTAAGGCATATAAATAGTTTAGGTGGGATAAGATGACGTCACACTAAATTTCATTGGTTGAATTTGAACGACTCACGAGGTCAAACGTAAGGAAAGCGGTTTTAACCTTCCATATACGGTTAATTTATGTGAAAATGACGTCAATGGTCGTGACGTTTCAATATGGGAGTTCCCCAATGTAAATAGTGACTTCCGGGTCACACGATGAGTCATTGTGGAACCAAAGGTAGCACAAGTCAATGTTTAGACGGGATAATTCGGATTAACACACTTCTTTACGATAATTATAGAAAAGTTGATAATTGTCAAGAGTGAGAGCTTCACCTTCAGTACCAGCAGCCGACAGTCGCGAGAGGAACCGACACGACAGCAGGTTGGTGAAGTGTAGACATTTATTGGTATTGTATATAAAACGTACACATGCCTGAGCCCTCCCTCCATGTTGTACCGATCTCGACCCCTTAGTCTAGTTCACACGTGAAAGTGACATGTGTGCCAGACTCATATAACACTAACATGCTGACACAATACAAAGATAAGACACTTATCTACATTTGTTGTGTTTATTTTTCATCCTTCCTTTCACAAGCTTGTCGTCACGTTGCGATTTTAAAATATGTTTTGGTCTGTTGGTTGTAACCTAGACTTGTTTGGGTGTCGGTTGTGATGGACTATTCTATAAGTATTTCATCATTTGAAATTTAATCTTTGGATAATAACAAGAGACTTTATTTATTTGTTATAAAGGGACAAGAAACGTCGACTTGGACAGTAATTAGACATTTTGATCAGCTACATGTATATCGTATATATAGGCCTATAGATATCTATATCATAATGGCAAACACACACATATATATTTCATTCGTTTGGTTATCTAATCAGTACTTAAAATGATAATGAAAAATACTTGACTAAATTTATCAATTCAATGGCATTATATTCGGAACCACTGAAAATGTTGTCCCCGTGGAAAGGTGTGTGTGTGGGGGGGGGGGGGGGGGGTCGTGTCTCTGCCGTCATACATGAAATGAAAAAAAACCTAAATTGCTTGTCATTTATCAATTCATATTGGGTATCACTGGAATGTTGCCCCCCCCACACACACACACACAACCCGGGGGGAGGGGGGGGGGGTCAATCGTGTCCCTGTGGTGGAGGAGGGGGGTGTGAGCAAATAAAATATAATTAAAAGTGTCAAGTGTCTGGACCTTATATTCACTTATACACGAAGCAGTGGACTTCGGTGTGTGTGTTGATATTAGCCTTTGTGGTGACATTTACCGATGGTGTGATATGTGTCTGTTATGTACAGTACCACAGCGGATTGATAATCACCTGTATCTGACAAGTTAGTGTGGGAGGCGGGGGCGGTGTCCTTATCACACGTCAGAACTGCACGGAATCAAATGTCATCGTTACACAGGAGATCCACAGTGTAATCAAAATCTATATTTGGAGTGATGGAAAATGGAGGCGTCGAATCTAAAAACATGACAATGAACTAATAGTAGATTATACTACCCTTTTTGTAAGCACATATTGTAGAATCGTTACCACCTACCAAATCCATAATATATATATATATATGTGTGTGTGTGCTCAGGGACGTATATGTATATACAACGTCCCTGATGACATGTGCTTTACAGAACGAAATAGATCCGTCAACTGTGATACGTAATATTCACCGATATTAGTTACATTTAGCAATCGATTACTGGTATACAGATTAAGATTAAATGCATTGTTTTGACCAAGTTTTTGTGGTTTAGACAAGGATTTCCGTGGTCTCTTTAAATGCCATTGTCTTTTTTTTTATGAAAGTCGCACCTATAAACTTTCCGGATTCGACAGTTTTTTCCCCGAGCTGTTGGCGTTTATTTTGTACTCCTTGACCCACCTCTTTGAAATGAAGCCCATAGGGGGTCGCCGTTCTCGGCCATTATCTCCGTAAGAATTTCCGGTTATAATTGTAAAATGGGGACTAAACGACATTCCTGGCGATAGAGAGATTCTCCGTGGGCCTTCGAGTGTGAAGGTTTTATACATCATTTTATATCACAGCCATGCCTCGTGTTATAACGGTAGTTAGACCTATATAGCGTGCTGGTGGAAATTGATACCCCAATTCTATCGGCTTTATTATGGTTTTTGGATAAGCGTCGATATGACTTTGCATTCTTGTCCTTCATTGGGTTTTGTTTGGTTTCCTGGTTGTCGGTATAAAACTGGGCGATATAACATTATGTCATAGTCGGAATCTCACGTGACAATGCTCTTACGTTCGTATCAAAAGTTTGAGCAGTGTCACATGGGTTTCTGACGATGTTATTTTGTAACTATATATATATATATGGAATCCCAATAATTATGTAAGCAATTCTGTTATAATGGATTGTTTGATAATAGAATCCTAGAAGGGTTTCAAATTTTCACGATATAAGGTTGGTGATTTAGGTGGAAGGACACCCCCCCACCTCCTTCTTTTCCCTCCCCCTTAAACCATGTCAGATTTCGAACGAGACACTAACACTGATTAAGAAAGCAGGTTGGGGTGTTTGTTGTGTTCCTCCATTCCCGGGCATACTGACACAAAAGTTCCCAATAATTGTAATATATTTATATTATTGTTTGGTCCCATGTCAGATAAGTAGACCCCCCTCCTTTCGCGAGTCCTTTACCGGCCCGGATGTCTCACCAAGATTAGACAGACTCTACGTGATCCGTCGAAAGGGGCCCAGATCGTAATCGCCCTGTAGGCTACACAGCACGAGGCCGATTACTCGATCCGACGGGGTGTATATCTCAATATTAGGAAAAGATGTCACCGTCCCATGTCAGGTCATCCTGGGGGAGGTGTTGGGGGGGTTGGGGGTTAGGGTTGGCACTGAGGAAACACTATGTCACCCGTACAATGTCAGGTCGCCCGGGGGAAGGGGATGGTGGTCTGGGAATGGGGGGGGGGGGGGGGGGGGTTACCGAGGAAGCACTATGTCACTCGTACAGTACTAGGTCACCCGGGGAGGGGGGATCGGGAGACTGGGAATGGGACGTACCGAGGGCATTAAGGAAATTTGCCACTTTGTCATCCGAACCATGTCAGGTTATCCGGGGGAGGGGGCTCGGGGGACTGGAGTGTTCCTGAGGGCAACAAGGAAATTCGCCACTGTCGTGATTAAAGCGTCTTCTGTAACCCGGTTTGGGAAAAAACCCTGCTGTATTAGTACTACTTGTCATATGTAATACTTCCCTGTCATGGTGTAGAATAACAACAGATACTTCCTCCAATGCTCACTACTTCCCTGTATAACCGAGTGTCACGACCTAACGTTACATTGTTCTCTCTCCACAGAGTGCACAACGATCCACCAAACAGCCAAAGTCTATTTTCTGTAGGCGATTACATATAATGGAAGGTAAGCACCATCATCAACATTGACGCATGGACCCAGTTGTTCTAAAGTTCATTAGCTTAAACAGTGATTAGCGCAAATTTTAATTTTGGTGTTTCTTTAAAACGCAAACATTGACGAACGTATATGATATTTCATTTTTAATATCTTCAGAAGAGTGAAATTACATGCATTTACGAAATTATTAAAGATCGAAAAGTATCACACCTTTTGAACAATTGGGCCCTGTTTGTAAATGACAACTTTCTAAATGTGAAAACTATGGGCACCAAATGTTTAATTAATGCGATTGGGACAAGTCCTGGTCGGCCGAAAGTTTTATTGCGTTGGTTGTTCGACTCCTCAACTGAGGAACCTAGAAACAGTTTTCTGACCTCAAAACAAATTGTGGAATTTAGTATTAAATTGCATATATATCGTATTTTGGGGTCACCCTTTGTGAAAATTAAACATATTTTGTCCACTTAAGAATGCACATGTTTACATCGGAATTACATTAAATACTGATGGAAATAACCAGTTTATTTTGGAAAGTCTTTCTTTTTTAATAACGAAACATAAGCAAATGATTATTCATGAGTCTCTTAACAGGATGAAATCGTCTAAAACTTCACTGACTTTTTGATGTCAGTTATATGTGATGGCCGAAGTTAAGCAATACATCTACATACTATATCTTAATTATCACTTAAATGAATTCTCCAATAGGCTTCAACTCTCAAAGTTTAAATCTTATAAACTTTTCTGCTTCTAAACGTTTAACCGTTGATATTTATATCATCCGTGACTTTTAGAATTCAACTATACCAATTAAAATCCTTCCCAATGTATCAGAAACACTTTAAAGTTCTTTTATTACTTTTAAATGAAATATGGAGTTTTAAGAACAGCTCCCAGGGTTATAAGCAATGTTTACTCTGGATACACTCGTCTCGCTCTGATAAGCGTGCGTCACTGTGCCTTATCATAGTAAGGTTAAACCGTTCAAAAAGTAGAACAACTTTCATTGGTTAATACACTAAATTGTATTGAGATATATTTTGTTATGTGCAAATGGCGTATTAGTAAAAAATGTAGTGATGTGTGTAATCTGAAATCGCCAGGCATTTCGATTTTGCATTTGCGTTACGTACGGAATTCCGTATAAAATTTTCCAAATATTTGCTTTCTTTCGTGCTCCCAACACTATACAGGGTTTTAAAGTACTTAGCACACAAAGCGAAGTGCTGCGTCTGCTAGCTGTTTTGGGTTTCCCCTTGGCCGGCCCCTGGAGATCTGTCGATAAGACAAACATCTTACAGTGGACCCCTGTAACTTTAGCCCCGATCGTCTGGCTCCGGATCCTTACTACTCCGCTTTTTCATTAGAATTTCAAGAATGTCCCAAATCTGTGACTTGTTGAGTCGGTGAACTCAGATTTTTTTATCCACTGTTGATGTTTGGGGGTATTTTTTCGTTGCAGATGTGAGACACTGTTCAGCATCCCCCGCCTTGTCAGATGTGTCTTCTCGTAACTCCTCGGACTCTACTGAACCTTTGACCAAACGACTGTGCCTTTCGGCGCCCATATCAAAGGGTAGGTTTTTAAATACTGGCAGACGACATGGGAGCCTGAGTGTAGCGGGTACAGCGTTCGTCTTTGTGATATAATATTACCTCGGGACCAGAGGCGTATGTCACGGAACGCATGCCTCTCCGACATTCGGGACTGCGATAATATATACATTTTGTAAATAGTGTATATAACTTTATATGTGGGTTATGGTCGAATTTGTTTTTTGGATTTATCAAGTATGATGCGGTAAGTACTAAATGACTATAAACAGTGTGTGAAATGATTCGATAATGTGACACATTCTTTAGCATATCACTTAGAATAACATATATATATCATAAAGTTTTGAAATGTTTAAACATATGTGGGCACGTCGTTTTGAATTCAACAGTTTAGACGAATGAAGCGTTCATTACTAAACAGCAAACCAAACCACGGAATTAGATTGGATTTTCCCGTGACCAAACGTATATTTATTAAAAAAAATAGACATGACGCCATTTGCTGTCGTGCGTACAATATGTGTAGCCACTTTACCTCTATCGTACCATGTATTAATTTCCCTGTCTTGGAAAGACCAACTTTTTAATGAAGTTGTCTTTAAAACAAAACTTTTGTGACAGTTAGAAATGCTTGACTTGTGTTTATATACAAAGACCACACAGCGACACGGAAACAGAGACATCGACAGCTCGCTAATCGTTACCACATTTAGTCTAAACAAAGAGTGGTACAGCTACGCAGTCAAGATAGGGCGTTAGTTGTGTGTGACTTTGTGTCGCGTCCAACCACAGCAACAGTAATTTCTTGAGTGTCGGATGTGGTATAGAGATCTGTTGTGTCCGGGTTTGGGATATTGTGTATTTTGCACCTTTTCAAAGTTTTAACTCTATGCTGTTTCTACAGTTCCGTTTGCTGCAGTAGCTGTTGCTTTGTTAAATGGTGTTTGACGTCTCACCAACTACTGTAACTGTCAAATGACCGTTGTGTTTGGCGTCTCACCAACTACTGTAACTGTCAACTGTTTGTTTGACGTCTCACCAACTACAGTTACTGTCAACTGTTTGTTTGACGTCTCACCAACTACTGTACCTGTCAAATGACCGTTGTGTTTGGCGTCTCACCAACAACGGTTACTGTCAACTGTTTGTTTGACGTCTCACCAACAACAGTTACTTTCAACTGTTTGTGTGACGTCTCACCAACTACAATTTGTGTGACGTCTCACCAACTACAGTTACTGTCAACTGTTTGTGTGATGTCTTACTAACTTCTGTTACTGTCAACTGTTTGTTTGACGTCTCACCAACTACAGTTACTGTCAACTGTTTGTTTGATGTCTCACTAACTACAGTTACTGTCAACTGTTTGTTAGACGTCTCACTAACTACAGTTACTGTCAACTGTTTGTTTGACGTCTCACCAACAACATTTACTGTCAACTGTGTGTTTGACGTCTCACCAACAACATTTACTGTCAACTGATATGTGTTTGGCGTCTCACCACTACTACAGTTACTGTCAACTGTGTGTTTGGCGTTTCACCACCTACAGTTACTGTCAACTATGTGTTAGGCGTCTCACCAACTACAGTTACTGTCAACTGTGTGTTTGGCGTCTCACCAACTACAGTTACTGTCAACTGTGTGTTTGGCGTTTCACCAACTACAGTTACTGTCAACTGTTTGTTTGACGTCTCACCACCAACAGTTACTGTCAACTGTTTGTGTGATGTCTCACTAACTACTGTTACTGTCAACTGTTTGTTTGACGTCTCACCAACTACAGTTCATGTCAACTGTTTGTGTGACGTCTCACCAACTACAGTTACTGTCAACTGTTTGTTTGACGTCTCACCAACTACAGTTACTGTCAACTATGTGTTAGGCGTCTCACCAACTACAGTTACTGTCAACTGTGTGTTAGGCGTCTCACCAACTACAGTTACTGTCAACTGTTTGTTTGACGTCTCACCAACTACTGTTACTGTCAACTGTTTGTTTGACGTCTCACCAACTACAGTTCATGTCAACTGTTTGTGTGACGTCTCACCAACTACAGTTACTGTCAACTGTTTGTTTGACGTCTCACCAACTACAGTTACTGTCAACTGTTTGTGTGACGTCTCACCAACTACAGTTCATGTCAACTGTTTGTGTGACGTCTCACCAACTACAGTTACTGTCAACTGTTTGTGTGATGTCTCACTAACTACTGTTACTGTCAACTGTTTGTTTGACGTCTTACCAACTACAGTTACTGTCAACTGTTTGTTTGACGTCTCACCAACTACAGTTACTTTCAACTGTTTGTGTGACGTCTCACCAACTACAGTTTGTGTGACGTCTCACCAACTACTGTTACTGTCAACTGTTTGTGTGATGTCTTACTAACTACTGTTACTGTCAACTGTTTTTTAGACGTCTCACCAACTACAGTTACTGTCAACTGTTTGTTTGACGTCTCACCAACTACAGTTACTGTCAACTGTTTGTTTGACCTCTCACCAACTACAGTTACTGTCAACTATGTGTTAGGCGTCTCACCAACTACAGTTACTGTCAACTGTGTGTTAGGCGTCTCACCAACTACAGTTACTGTCAACTGTTTGTTTGACGTCTCACCAACTACTGTTACTGTCAACTGTTTGTTTGACGTCTCACCAACTACAGTTCATGTCAACTGTTTGTGTGACGTCTCACCAACTACAGTTCATGTCAACTGTTTGTGTGACGTCTCACCAACTACAGTTACTGTCAACTGTTTGTGTGATGTCTCACTAACTACTGTTACTGTCAACTGTTTGTTTGACGTCTTACCAACTACAGTTACTGTCAACTGTTTGTTTGACGTCTCACCAACTACAGTTACTTTCAACTGTTTGTGTGACGTCTCACCAACTACAGTTTGTGTGACGTCTCACCAACTACTGTTACTGTCAACTGTTTGTGTGATGTCTTACTAACTACTGTTACTGTCAACTGTTTTTTAGACGTCTCACCAACTACAGTTACTGTCAACTGTTTGTTAGACGTCTCACTAACTACAGTTACTATCAACTGTTTGTTTGACGTCTCACCAACAACAGTTACTGTCAACTGTGTGTTTGACGTCTCACCAACTACAGTTACTGTCAACTGATATGTGTTTGGCGTCTCACCACTACTACAGTTACTGTCAACTGTGTGTTTGGCGTTTCACCACCTACAGTTACTGTCAACTGTGTGTTAGGCGTCTCACCAACTACAGTTACTGTCAACCAACTGTGTGTTTGGCGTCTCACCAACTACAGTTACTGTCAACCAACTGTGTGTTTGGCGTCTCACCAACTACAGTTACTGTCAACTGTGTGTTTGGCGTCTCACCAACTACAGTTACTGTCAACTGTGTGTTTGACGTCTCACCAACTACAGTTACTGTCAACTGTTTGTGTGATGTCTCACTAACTACTGTTACTGTCAACTGTTTGTTTGACGTCTCACCAACTACAGTTACTGTCAACTGTTTGTGTGACGTCTCACCAACTACAGTTACTGTCAACAGTTTGTTTGACGTCTCACCACCTACGGTTACTGTCAACTGTTTGTTTGACGTCTCACCAACTACAGTTACTGTCAACTGTTTGTTTGACGTCTCACCAACTACGGTTACTGTCAACAGTTTGTTTGACGTCTCACCAACTACAGTTACTGTCAACTGTTTGTGTGACGTCTCACCAACAACATTTACTGTCAACTGTGTGTTTGACGTCTCACCAACAACATTTACTGTCAACTGATATGTGTTTGGCGTCTCACCACTACTACAGTTACTGTCAACTGTGTGTTTGGCGTTTCACCACCTACAGTTACTGTCAACTATGTGTTAGGCGTCTCACCAACTACAGTTACTGTCAACTGTGTGTTTGGCGTCTCACCAACTACAGTTACTGTCAACTGTGTGTTTGGCGTTTCACCAACTACAGTTACTGTCAACTGTTTGTTTGACGTCTCACCACCAACAGTTACTGTCAACTGTTTGTGTGATGTCTCACTAACTACTGTTACTGTCAACTGTTTGTTTGACGTCTCACCAACTACAGTTCATGTCAACTGTTTGTGTGACGTCTCACCAACTACAGTTACTGTCAACTGTTTGTTTGACGTCTCACCAACTACAGTTACTGTCAACTATGTGTTAGGCGTCTCACCAACTACAGTTACTGTCAACTGTGTGTTAGGCGTCTCACCAACTACAGTTACTGTCAACTGTTTGCGTGATGTCTCACTAACTACTGTTACTGTCAACTGTTTGTTTGACGTCTCACCAACTACAGTTCATGTCAACTGTTTGTGTGACGTCTCACCAACTACAGTTACTGTCAACTGTTTGTTTGACGTCTCACCAACTACAGTTACTGTCAACTATGTGTTAGGCGTCTCACCAACTACAGTTACTGTCAACTGTGTGTTAGGCGTCTCACCAACTACAGTTACTGTCAACTGTTTGTTAGACGTCTCACCACCTACAGTTACTGTCAACTGTTTGTGTGACGTCTCACCAACTACAGTTACTGTCAACTGTTTGTTTGATGTCTCACTAACTACAGTTACTGTCAACTATTTGTGTGACGTCTCACCAACTACAGTTACTGTCAACTGTTTGTTAGACGTCTCACCAACTACAGTTACTTTCAACTGTTTGTTAGACGTCTCACCAACTACAGTTACTGTCAACTGTTTGTGTGACGTCTCACCAACTACAGTTACTGTCAACAGTTTCTTTGACGTCTCACCAACTACGGTTACTGTCAACTGTTTGTGTGACGTCTCACCAACTACAGTTACTGTCAACTGTTTGTTTGACGTCTCACCAACTACAGTTACTTTCAACTGTTTGTTTGATGTCTCACTAACTACAGTTACTGTCAACTATGTGTTAGGCGTCTCACCAACTACAGTTACTGTCAACTGTGTGTTAGGCGTCTCACCAACTACAGTTACTGTCAACTGTTTGTTAGACGTCTCACCACCTACAATTACTGTCAACTGTTTGTGTGACGTCTCACCAACTACAGTTACTGTCAACTGTTTGTTAGACGTCTCACCACCTACAATTACTGTCAACTGTTTGTGTGACGTCTCACTAACTACAGTTACTGTCAACTATTTGTGTGACGTCTCACCAACTACAGTTACTGTCAACTGTTTGTTAGACGTCTCACCAACTACAGTTACTTTCAACTGTTTGTTAGACGTCTCACCAACTACAGTTACTGTCAACTGTTTGTGTGACGTCTCACCAACTACAGTTACTGTCAACAGTTTGTTTGACGTCTCACCAACTACGGTTACTGTCAACTGTTTGTTAGACGTCTCACCAACTACGGTTACTGTCAACTGTTTGTTTGACGTCTCACCAACTACAGTTACTGTCAACTATTTGTTAGACGTCTCACCAACTACAGTTACTTTCAACTGTTTGTTTGATGTCTCACTAACTACAGTTACTGTCAACTGTTTGTTTGACGTCTCACCAACTACAGTTACTGTCAACAGTTTGTTTGACGTCTCACCAACTACGGTTACTGTCAACTGTTTGTTTGACGTCTCACCAACTACAGTTACAGTCAACTGTTTGTTTGACGTCTCACCAACTACAGTTACTGTCAACTGTTTGTTTGATGTCTCACTAACTACTGTTGGCTGTGCTTGACGTCTCACCAACTACAGTTTATGGTCAACCAAACAGGACAATGCCGAATTTGAAAAATCTCAATTCTCTGCTCGATCCTAAACTTCTACTGGTATGACGCTCTATCACTGAGCAAAGAAGAAGTCTTCATAAGATGTCCGAAATCGTTCTGCCTCCCTTACCTACCTACCGAAAACACCCCTTTTAAACGTGCTCGCCGTCGTCCACCATAACAGTTTAGGTTCTAGCTCCGTAGGGACGGGTATTATTTGTAAATAAGAAAGACGTGTAGGGTGCTTCTAACGGCATTGGACCCTGTATCCTTGTGTGTTACCGTATGTTACGTAGGCGGGAAAACTTGTATATAATATATATTCTATGTTAGTATATTTGTTGTGAGCTATCTGTATGTGTTTGATCTGACCGCCATGTTTGTTTGTTGTAGCGATGGACTCTAACATAACACTATGGCAGTTCTTACTGGAGCTGCTAGTCAGTAACCAACACAACCATATCATCCGCTGGACCAACAATGACGGCGAGTTCAAACTGCTCAACGCGGAAGAGGTGGCTCGATTGTGGGGCCTCCGCAAAAACAAACACAGCATGAACTATGACAAGTTGAGCCGAGCCCTCCGCTACTACTACGACAAAAACATCATCAAAAAGGTGATGGGACAGAAGTTCGTCTACAAATTTGTGTCTTTTCCAGAAATTGTGAAAACGGAAAACAAAATTCCGTTTAAAGCCAAAATGGAAACGTTAGCTCAGGAATATGGTCAGAGAGTATTGCCACACTTTGCCTCGTATAACTCGATCGACATCAAATCGTCCGCTAAGCTGGCCACTTCTGTCAGCGAGGCCTCATGTGTTAGCCGATTACAAACGGAAGTGACGTCAGCGGATAGTACCACTCCAAGTCCGGTTACTGTAGTGGTTACATCCGTGAAAGAGGAAAAAGACGCAGAACCGTACCGTTCAATTAAACAACATTTCGCGCCATCTCTCACATCGCGTGGCGTTTCGCCTTCACCATCTTCATCCTCTTCTCATTTAGCATCATCGTTATCGCTGTCGTCGTCCGCCGCAAGTACGTCAAGCGTTATATCCAAACCTAAACCAAACCCCCTCACTCTCAGCATCACAGATGGTTCATCCACATCCCTCACCAGTGCTATGACGGGACTTCCAATCCCCAGCCCAAAAATCGGACAGACGAGCTTCCCCACGCCAATAGTACTGGCCAGTCCGGTAGGGATGGGCCCGCGTACCCCATTCCTTCACTTCTGGAGCTCCCTCAGTCCTATTGCAACAATGAGTCCACGTATTGGTTCAAACTCAGCGTTCCAGTTTCCGTCATTTGCCAATAGTCATATGACTCTGTCTCCAATGGCGATTCCGTCGAACTTTTCCAATGTAGAATCTCTTGCCACGCCGGCTTGTGTATTATGACCATTACAGAACAATGACCGCTAATTGTGGAAACATAGATCTGGTGCTAGACTGACACGGTAACACGTATACCGGAGGTCAAGGCCTCGTGGACAAGGGGTCAAGGTCCCATAACCAATGGGTCAAGGACTAGTTAAGAAGGGGTCAAGGTCCCATAACCATGGAGCTAAGGACTCGTTACCAAGAGACCATTGACACCCGTTATCAAGGGACCAGGAACCCGTTAACAAATGGGTCAGATATCGGCACGAACAGCTGTGCAGCTAATATTTTCTGAAGTTTTGTGTTATGTTTCAGTCAGTGGTTCTTCCTTATGTCTTGACAGAAATCCGTGGTCTACAACAAACCTGTCCCAATAAATGTGCAAGTTACGTTTTTTTTTTTAAATTTTTGTTTTATTAAAACGTCCTATGTTTCAGGATGTAAACTCGCTTACAAGAGAATACCACAAAGTAAAGGACATGGTTTAAATGTTAATGACAAAACACCGTGTGACCTCGTACGTGGCAGACATATGTGTAATAGTCTGACCCGGACAAGATCAAGAGATTCCGGTTGTTCTCGTAACAGAGTTGACCAGATAAGCATTTTTGTCGTTAGGGAACAACTGTTTTGTTGATATTAGACGTGTGATTCCCGGTTATCATGTTTTTGTTTATTTCTCATCCTGTTGAGAATGATAGTCCTTCAAGGTCGGAGGGAGACGTATTGTAAATTAGATTATTGACATTACAAGTTTGTGTTTTGAAGATGTATTAATTTTATTTCGTTGGAGAACGAATATGCTGTTAAATACTTACCACTTGTTCTGTTGTGTGGCCGAGACACAGGGACTTCGGAACTGACGCAGGGCTTTACAGTAAAAAATGTATCTTACAGATACCACGGATTTAGACAGCAGATATTAACACGAAAGTAAAAACTTCGTTCGTAATGTTGAACTTGTAGAAATTGAGATGTATGAATACATTCAGCCCAATTTGCAATTATGCATACAATTAGATAAAATACTTCATTTTATGCGTTACACGGGTTCCCATGTCCCTGTGTCATGGCTGGTCTCCACTCGATTAGTGTAGAAGTACTAGACGCTGTGATGGGATCCAAATTATTTTACTTTTATTTACTTTTTTCCCTCAAATACCCCAGAAAAGTAATAACTAGAAAACTGTAACTAAGTTATTTGATATTTCTGAGATATTAAGAGAAAAGAAAAAAATGTTTGGGTCTTATCATTGCATCCAGTATACCTCGTTCTGTCCTATAGTTTCCTTATAAAATTATTTTGATTTTCATGTTTTTGATTTGTGACTGTTAAAAACAGCCAAGCAGTTTAACAGCGCAATATTATACAAACAGAAATACATACATGGCAGGAATATTGATTTCAACCGTCCTGCTCTGTAGTCCTAATTTCTAAGTTAAAAGAAGTCTGTATGATAATTTTTGCTGTAACTGATATTTAAGTACAACCTTTTTTCCTTTTCGGTTGATGTTTTGGCTGGACTCTTTCACCCCAGAAAACACGTTTGAACTCTCCAAATTCAATAATTTGAATTTGTTCGTTATGAAATTTCAGGGGTGGATGAGTTGAGGTAAAACTATACCACCGCCAAGAAGAGTTCCAGTCATTTGAATATTTGTAGTTTACTTTCTATAGAGAAAAGGTAAAATGGATAATCCCTCATGCCAAGTGTTGTATCTTTCAGTGTTTATTGTTCTGTCAAAGGCATTGGACACGCATTTCAAAACTGCAGTTTTCAGCACTCTTTGGTGACAGTATAGACGACAAAATCAGTCTCTTCAATAAAAATGTCTCCAGTTTGTTGACCTGGTAGCAGATTTGATTTCTTTTTTGAGATATTCAAATTTTGAGCAAATATAATTCCATGCAATGCGTCTCAACATTTTTTTGATGGAATATTGCTGAAAATGATAAATAATGTAGTTAAACATTCTTGGCTTTCTTTACCTTAATAGCCAATCTGTACAGAATCGTTCTGAGACACTTTGTTTTGTAGTTATTTTCGTTTGATAGTGCTTTTTTAATGTAATTTTGAATCTTTTTAATTTATGATGCTATGTCGCTTTTTCAATACACGACATATATATATAATTGACAGGCTTAGACGAGTGTCACCGAGTGGTGCGAATTTTATTGAGAAAATATTATATTTTATATTTCATGTCATTTTTATGCAATTTATTATTATTAAATAAGATCAAATGAATTGATTCTATGTTTTGATTTTTTTCTTAAATATTAAAATATGTTTTCCAGGTCCTTTCTGGTATATAAAGTGACATGTTTTACGCACGCCATTTTGATGATCGCTATCAATCGGGAACTGTCGACATTTTCCGTAAATCAAAAACTGGTTTACGGAAAGTGTCGACGGTTCTGGACTGAGAACACATTCAGTTAAAGCTTATCCTTTTGTATAACGTTCTGTTAGTAGCTAATTCTTCATATTTTGTGCCGACTGCAGAGAGGCGGTATGTTGGTGTGTTCGTCTCCTTGTGATAGCACAGATCAGATGCAAACATAATAGTGACATGTTACTGAAATATATCATGAAATGGTTGACAGATGTTAACATATAAAACGGAAACACTCCGGCGACCTGATGATCACGAGCTACAAAGCTCATCCATTTTTGTCCCAGTTTCTCAGACATAAAGTCTGCATTAACATTGTTCGTTTAATGAAAAACCAAGCAACTGGTTTTTGTACCACTTATCTACTTCTGTTCATGGAACATAGTCAGAGTCTGTTACCGTGAATAGCGGATAACATCCAAAGTACCACCTAAATTTGGATACACAAACATTTTCAAATTCCGACAATACTTGACAAGTCCCTATGATAACGATCGATAGGATGTACACGACAGATAAATACTTTCCTAGAAACTTCATGAGGAAATACAGAGTGAAACTGTTTTCAACTTCCGGTAGTGAGGAGTAGCTGCTCAAGAAACATCAATTGACAGCCCCCCCCCCCCCCCCCCGCCTCCCCCCCAAAAAAACATCAATTGACTCCACCCAAAAACATCAATCGACACCCCTTCCCCATCCCAATCGGTTAATTTTCTGTTTTATTCTTCGTTAGACACAATGAGATACCGTTTTACACCAATTCATCTATTGAAACTAAAATAAACGTGTGTGAATGTAGAATCCTTTAGGTGTTTTTTTTTCTGAGAACAAATATCTGGGGAAAAGAGGCCATCACGGCGTTCGAACCCTTTAGGGCTTTTGTTGTAGGGTAAAAAACATATCCTTAGTGCTGTAAAGGAAATATTCAGGGACACTTTAATATTTCGTCTTCTTGTTTTGATAACTTTTTATGAAATATTATTTAAGTTAATTGGGATGTGTAACTTAAAATTAAATATCAACGCATGACATATATACTACTTTATTCATATAGAAGAGAAGATGCATCTTGGCTAAGAAATGTACATATTTTACAATTTAGGTCAAATATTCTACACGCCGGCAAAAGTAACTTCAGATATGAACAATGAAACAAATTCTCATCAAACAAGACTTAGCAGGTTATGTTTGCTAGCGCGCTTCGTTGAATTCGCCTTTTACCAGTTGGCTTTCATATAGCCTATGAATGCCAACAGAAAGCAGTTCATTGCTTAAATATGTCAATTCGGTTACATTGTAAACCGTAATGTACAAATGGTTGTTATGTATCGAAATAGACGGAAATATCGCGTGTCAGACACTTTACAGATATGGTAAAGATATAAATCCGTAACTACCATTTCTAAGGTTAAATGAAATAATCGAACAGCATGATCCGCTTCATACTTCATTTCGCCGTCACACGTCACCTTTTGCATAGTCATGTTGGTGACGTCAGCCACGTGCGCCGGGAAACGTGATGTTGATTGGCTGAACCTTATGGATATGCAAAAAACTAACTCGTGACTAAGAAAAGCTTTGAACTCGAAAATGGTGCGTGTTTTTGGAGGAAACCAAGATTATTTCTGGGGAAGGAAGATAACATTTCTCGTACATAAACATGTTTTTTAAAAGTTGAATTATCTGTCTTTCTGATTGTACCAAGTTTTTACTATGTTTCTTTTCAAAGTAAGTTAATTGAGGTCGATTTTTCGACGCCGATAGCTTTACATCCTTCTCATACACAAGCAATATACATCTTCATGTGAATTTCACGTGAAATGTGATAAAAAAATTTCACGTGAATTTTTCGTGTAGACATTCTAGTTATTTTTTTACATGATGAATTACATGTACATTTCCTGTACAACTATTTTAGCTGATTTTACATGCTTATTTCTTCAGTAGAATTCACATCAAGTTCATATATGAACTCATTCATGTGAAATTCATGAGAAAAAAAATCATATGAATTTCATTATTTCCAAATCTCTCTGAATGTGTATGTAATTTTCAGTCACGTATTTGCGATCTATAACTATCTAAAACCGTCATTCATAATCTCAGTCATCGTCGGAAACCCACGGTACACTTCTCTGACGTGATGCAAACGTCAGAGAAGTGTACCGTGGGTTTCCGACGATGAATCTCAGTTGAATTTCCAAGTCCCTAAGACAACGTGCTAAGGAATGCTTTGTCATGCGTGGTACAGGGGAGGTAACCCTTACTGATGATTTGACGACAAAAATCTGGATATCGATCTTCAAATATTGTGTATAATTTATTAATTAGTTATGTTATTGATTTTCTTATAACTGTGATGTTCTTGTTGTATTTGGGTAAGATTTATCTAGATTTGGGTAAGATTTGGGTAATTCGTCATGTCGAAGGGAGATAAGTTTGATAGCTTAAAGCATAAGGGAGGTAAGTCGCAAACCTCACGTTCACTGTGGTGGACAACAAACAGTTGTGTGCATATTAAATTTCAGCGTTAAAGGTCCCATATACGCATCCTCAGAGGATTTTTCGTGATTCTGAAAAATAACTGTTGATAACCATGAAAAAATAAGGCTAAAAGTAAGTAAACCTAATCGGTAACTGAAAATTCCAAAGAATTTAAAATAATTGGGGTGTGAACCACTAAAACAACAAGCCGAAATAAGATGACAGTCCAAAAGGGAAACATGATTACAAATACCGAGTTTAAACTGCTACTGTACCGATACCCACTTAAGAACTGATCTTGAATATTGCTGATATGAGTTAATCTTCACTAAATCTATAGAAAGTAACGTTGTCCATGTGACTGCTGTCAGTTGTACAAAACAGATGCTATACGAACGGTGATGTTCCTTCAAAGCCTTAATTCCCGCTAACCACACCCTGCCAGCTTCCCACGCCCTTCATTGGGATACATGAAGTCTGAAGCTCTAAGCTCCAATGACGTACACAGGGACATGAAAATTTGTTACAGCTAGTTTTGGTTGTTAATAGTGATTTTACACTTTCGATAAAAATCCACCCTCAGTGGTGATAAAGCTTTCCACCTTTTAGTCTAAATGACCATTGAGGGTCGTTTTATCGAAAATTGATCGAAACCCCCAGAAAGTGTAACATTACTCTAAGCACCCTAGGTTAGGTTCAAAAGTAGCCATTACAAATTCTCAGGTCCCTGTGATGACGTACGTGGAAGACACCTGGATCATCAGTAGCATACGTACATGTATGTCCCTTTCCCTCTTGGTCGGTATTCCAGCAATTAGTCTGTACAAAGGGTGGCATCGCCGCATCAACGGCAGACAGCCACTGGACCAGACTGATTTTTTTTACATTCCAATCCCGCTAATATGCAATCTGATTAAAGTGCAGGTCCTAATTATGGTCGCTTCGTTACAAAGGATCTCACTACATGAACTTTTACATAAGCCAATCAAATTACTGCTTCAAGAATTTATGAAGTAAATATTCATATCTGTACGTTAAAGTAACCTTGTCACCACAAAACTTATTACGTCACAACAAACTGATATGCATGTTGTGACGAATTAACTTTTCTGTGGGTGACAGCGTCAACTGCCATCGATTAAACAATTCGATTGGAGTGTGAAGATCACCAGGTCATGACCTCGTATAGGATGTAGTCAGATGTGTAACTGGGTGAGGTTAAGGATCTGCATTTAATCAGATTGTCTAATAGGTCAATGGGGCTGAATCGTTCATCTGCTAGTGAAATATAGTACAGTTACAAGCAAAATATCAAATACACCTGCAATATCAAAAGAATATATTGAAAGATTTTAATATGACATCTGTGACCTTTAAAGTGGGTCAAGATCGTTCATTTGAACAAGCTAGCTAGCACTCAATCCCAGCATGCTCTATGCCTAATATTAGTACTCGGTGCCTCTCGGTTATTGAAAAGTTGCTCGGAGATGTTAAGACATTAGGCTCCTGTGATCTTGAAGTAGGTCAAGGCCACTCATTTGAACAACTTTGATAGCCCTTCTTCCCTGCATGCTACGTGCTATCTTCGCTTATCAAGGGTAAGCACGTGCGTATCCCCTCCTCTGTATAGTGCATCGTAACCCTTCCGAGTTCCCTCGACCTTTCAGTTACTGGGGCATGAGAAGTTATTTGAAAAATGTTCAGACATTTGACCCTTGTGACCTTTAAAGAAGATCAAGGTCATTCATTTGAACAAATTCTGTAGTCCTTCAACCCAGCATGGTACAGGCCAAATATATGTACCCTGATCCACAGTTGCTTGAGCTTTTGTCAGTAATCAATAAATATATAAATGGAGCCGCCCATTACAGAATATATAATGGGCGGCTCCATATTGTGTTTATACATTTATTTGTTTACAGACAGAACTGTGCTTGAGCCTATATAATGTAACGGGCAGTATATATACCAGTGTGTTATTCATAGTTTCGTCCAACGTCGGAAACCCACGGTACACTTCTCTAATTAACGTTCGCATAATTATATAACGTTAGAGAAGTATCGTCGTTTTCCGAGCGAAAATTTCATTTTGGCTTTCCTCAAAAGAAGAATTACCTATAGGTCACGGAGAGAGTAGCATAATATACTTCTTTAAATAATGATGTATCTCGTTGTTAATGTTAGTCCGCCAGCAACACTTTCAATACCAAGCGCACCATTATGAATAATATATTAGTGTCATACTGGTTTCGGTTTGGTTTTATTAGGTTGTACGTGCCTCCATGGCATGTGCATCTAACACTTGTAAATCCGCTCATCTGCAGTCGTTTAAAACATTGTTTTAATAAGATTGTTCGGTGATATATAGATATTAAAGGGCGTGCGTGCTTTGGTGCATGTGTACTGAAGGCAGGTGTACATGCTAGTTGCCTTTACCACAAACTTGTCAAGTATACATTGTACGTCTTTGAGTATACATGCCTATTCCCTTATGATATTTGGCACAATTTGTAAGGAATGGTGTACGTGTGCGCGTTTGGATGTCTAATTTTTAAATAAAGGAAGATTTATACATTGCACGGCAAAGCTTTTCAATAAAAAAGTGTGTTTAGTCACGGAGTTCGATTATCCAAGTCCGTGGTTTAGTTCACACATACACTAGGCCTATATCTAATTTAATTTTAGAATTTCTAAATGCACCAACAAAAGTTATGAAGCGATGCGACAATGTCAGCTACGGAAATTTCTATCCGTTTTCGATTCAAAATTAGTTATTTTATTTCGAATCATCATCAATGAAACGCTTTCATTGTCTTGATCGACGAGGCGCTTTGCAGAAAAGAAAAAAAAACAAAATCGTCTGCAGACTGAGTGAAAAGGCGTTGTTCTCTGCATAATCGGAATGTGTTGTTGAACAACACACACAAAATGTTTAGGGCACTTTACGACTACAATTCGAGTAATTCTAAATATCTGAGCTTCAAGGCGGGTGATCAATTCACGATTCTTAATTCAAATCATGTGGATTGGTTTCTTGCACAAAACGGATTTGGAGAAGTTGGTTACATTCCCAGAAACTACATAACACACGAAGATGTGAGTATGAATATTACTTAATTTGCGTTTTAAACATGACTCCTTAAGCATGAATTTTCAGTCTTGATATACGACAATAGTCAATGTGAAATTGAGAGGAAATGAAAGTTGTCAATTTGTAACGTCTCCAAAAATCAATAGACGTCTTTGTCTGGTTCTGAATAATTAATGTGTTGAACAGTACAATGATTCATCCTGCAGCGGCTCTCTCTAGCGGACTGCTACAGTGTTTGACCCTGGCGTTTTGACATTATGTTATCACGTGGTTGAATAATAACACGTACACTGTTAATGTCATGAAGTACATTGTGTTCAGTTTTCAAATGTAATATCATATTGCATAACAACTTGGTGATATTATTTCCTTGCACCTATATCTACTGCCACTATATCTAACATATACAGGACTTTATTAATAATAATTCGGTTATATTGGTTTTTTATCTCTGGTATGATGTTCGAAATTCTTCTGATAAACATCAACATGAGCTTCTTTCATATGCATCCAATTATTCAAATGGAAAGCAAATAAATGAACAGATGTTTGCATTTGTTAGTCATATTTAATACATTTTCCGATAGTCATTAAGTTAAATTCAAGTAAAAGTGTCATGCCCTGGTTGAAAAAAAGTGGAACTAGATACATTAAAAAAGTTTTCTGTGTTTAAAATATGTATACAGATTAAAGATTGTAGGGTTACACTGGTTACTGAGACAGCTGATCAAAATTACTTTATAATTTTGACAAGTTTGATTATTAAAATTGCTTTTATAATGTGAGATGGATGTTGATACCATAATGGAAAAAGTCATAACAAAATATAATCTTCATTACACTAAAAAGAAAACTGCACACAAAAATATATTGATCAAAACATTGATAAAGTCAAGTGTACAATACATTATAACTAAAATAGAAATTATACCCATAATGTTGTCATTTCCATATTAACAGTTCATGGGTTTTGAAAAGCTACCCCTAAATTTTGACACAATCAAAGTTGCTGGACCAGATCTTGTTATGCTTATAAACTCCTCAATGATTTGCTATGGATGATCTTACATTACCTGTCTTATCATTAAAAAAACAAGTGAAAATCCTAAAAAATATCACTTTTCCACAGATCCATATTAGGGTCCTGAAAACAATTATCCTCCAATTAGCCACATTACATGTATGTTTTATTTTCAAGGTTGCTTTTTCTGAAGTCTTAGAATCCATTGATAGAGCCATACAAGCTATTCACTACCAGACAAGTGCGGACAAGTGTACAAATACATCACATCTCCGACAGAACCTCCAGTAAGTGTTCACCTGTATCAGTGCTAAAAATTCCTCGGATTTTAACCCATCCAATATTATAGTACTATTCTGTACAGTACTGTGCATCCATCAAATCTAAATACCCTCCAGTAAATATTCACCTGTATCATGCTAAAAATTCCTCAGATTATAACCCATCCAATATTATAGTACTATATTCTGTACAGTACTGTTCATACCTGAAATCTAAATACCCTCCAGTAATTGTTGACCTGTATCAGTGCTAAAAATTCCTCGGATTTTAACCAATTAAATATTATAGTACTATTCTGTACAGTACTTTACATCTAGACTGGCTCCCATCTCTAGAATAGTATACAGATATTGAAAAAAAATTGTCAAATAATTTTGATCACTTGGATTTCTGATTCTAAGTTTGAAACAAGCTAGAAGTAAAATAAAGTAAAGCAGGATTCGATACTAACACTAGTCCGTTAGTCTGAGACTAGTACAAATTCTGAAGGACTAATAAATATACGCTCTCTTCATTAGTCCTGTGGACTAGTTGAGTTTTCTATTTCATCTTTGTAATCTCATCTATAACTTATTTACTCAAGGTACACCACAACTCATTTCAGATCAGTTAGAAATTAATCTTTTTTAAGGGGGGGGGGGGGGAGGGGGGGGAGAGAGATCCCCCAGCATAGCCCCCCCCCCCTTTCTGCACTAACCCGACGGCTCATTGCTTCATAATATAATTTTTATTGGTCACTTAGTGTTTCAGCTGAGGACAAAGCTCTCAGGACTAGTCACAATTTCACAGGACTAGTACCTTAAAAATTTTACTAGTCCTTTGGACTAATATATGGAAAAAGTTAGTTTCTAATTCTAACCCTGTAGAAAAGACTTTTTTTTATAGAAACTTAGGGGCTGGAAGCCAGTCTATGTACATCCCAGAAATCTAAATAACCTCCAGTATGTGTTAATCTGTATCAGTGCTAAAAATTCCTCAGATTTTAACCTATCTTATATTAAATTGTTATTCTGTACTGTATATCCCTGATATCTAAATATGATCATTTGTTGCTCATGTTTGTAGATAAAACATAAGACAAAGAATATCATATATGTTTTGACACAGACCTATTCTCTATAAGTACAGAAAATAGGAAGTTAGCACTGGGTTCTACAATGAGCATGCCTCTAATTAGGAGGCAGTATTTTTAATGTGAAAATAAAACAGAATTTAATATCATTTTGTTGTTACTGAAACTTTCTGCAGTTTTGAAGCAATGTGCCATTCCAAGACTGTGTACAAAAGATAGAAAACAATAGATCAGTAAGGAATTTTCTCAAAATCTTGATCTACACCTTTATATAAATCATATCAGTCTTACTAAAATTAGATCTTAGAATTGTTCCCATTTACTTATACCCTGGTATGTTGTGTTGGTCACAAGTTATATTTGTAATAGGAACAATGTGAAGAAGACTGAAATCATATATACCAGGGTATATAAGCTACAGATTTCAGGCGCGTAGCTGCCATGTAAGCACATAAGCCCGTGCTTGCACATCATTTTCCAAAGTATGTGTATTAAAGTCGAGAAATTTCATAATTCAACTTATATTCTTAAAGGCCCAATATACGTAACTTTCGGCAAAACCTAAAGCAAAAATCAAGCCTGATAACTTATTATATTTACAGATTAAGTTAAGATTAACTGATATCAGCAATATTCAAGATGAATTCTTTCGCGGTTACCGGTACAGCAGCATTTGAAACACGCTATTTGTAAACACGCGTCCATATCGAACCGTCTTTTATCTTCGGTTTGTTGTTGAAGTGGGCCCCACCTGAATTATTTTCAATTCTTTGGATCTTTTTGTCAAGAGTTTCTTGTTAGTTACCGCTTAAGTTTACTTCGTTTTAGGCTTATTTTTGCATGGTTATCAACTGGATTTTTTTTCAGAATTTTTCAGAAACACGAAAATTTCCCTGAAGTTACGTATATTGGGCCTTTAAAAGTCCTCTGATATTGTTGTTACTCCCCTTTTCGACTCGTCAGATTAGCATATTAGGCTGCAGAAAATTTGTTAGCTATAAATACTTCAAATTAAATTTTATTTCATTCCGAATGCAATAGCATATAGGATTACAATACACATGCATATTAAATTATATATAATTGTGCAAGATGTTGGAGACCGCAGCCAACACAATTCAAATAATATTTATGATAAAGCTCACTACGACAATAAAGGTAATGGCTTTATCGTGAGAAAATTCTTATACAAATGAATACCAAACAACATACAAACATAAGCATCAGTTTGAAACTACCTTCACTTAGGCCGACTTTTTTTTTATAAAATCATGTCATATTAGGTTTTAATGATAGATATCAGCTGCTGACGAACAAACTTATGGCACAGGGAAAGGAGAGGTGTAGGTTAATGAAGACTATTGGCAAATTTATGGTCGCCATCTTGGTTTCATGGGACATGATCTGTATCTTTAAGTGATATGAAGATGGACGTTTTTGAGTATGCTCATTAGTGTGTTTACTTGTTTTTATTGACAATGAGGACTCGTTTCTCATTTTGAGAACCTGATGTTTACTTGGATATGACCAATATTTACATGGCAGTTTTCGTCGATGAAGCAGAAGACGCTTACTCTTCCGGAACAACTGTTTTTTTTATCTTGTACGTTTACAGAGGTTTCCATGTACATCTTTTCATTTTTCATATTTTGCCTCTAGTTGAATCGATTTTGAGTTCGGATTATGGTTTTGTTGACGCTTTGGTACTCTCTGGTTGTTTTTAGTAAATCTGTATTAGATTTGATATAAAACAAATACCCTTTTATCATTCTAAGAGTAATAAAAGAAGGGCCAACTTTTACTACATTTTGGTTCAAACAAAATGTCAGCAAATACAATTATTAATGAGCCCGGCCGAAATTCCTTAAATTACACGTAAATATCTCCATAGGAAAGCATTACAGTAATTAAGGAAAATTCTTTTAACTTAAGAATTTCCCGTTAATTTTAATGCTTTTCTGTGGAGAGTTTTAAGTTAAGGAAAATTCGTGAAACTAGGCCTGTTCGAATTATACAAAATTATACTTAAGAACACAAGCATAAGTTCTTACTTCCTGAGTCCTGCACATAACATATATACTTATAAGCAGAGACGTATGTATATCAAAGATGGTTTTACATGTATATGTCTCTGGTTTTACTTACTGACGAGTTAATGACCTAATTAAGAAATGTATGGACAATGATTCTGTTTCCATACATCATGGAAATAAAACATATCGTATTCAATTTTCTGATTAATAATTTGTATAATGATAGGCCAGACAATGATGATTTAAACAAGTCCAAAACAATGGCACCATTTGAAGTCCAAATGTGAAGTACCCCCTCCCCAAAATTGAAAACGTCGCGGGGCATGCACATCAAAATACCTCCAGCTACGCCCCTGGATTTGAATGCTTTGAGGTCCAATTTATCTAGAGCAAACCATGATTTTGATACATAATGTACCAGGACTCTGTCTACTTGCCTTCAGTTAATTTTCAAACACCCAAAATTGTTGCCTGGCCCTCCATCATTATCAAACTCCTGGAATTGGGTTGTAATATGATAGGTACATTTACTTAGATTGGCATAGACCATCTAAGCTATATACCTATTTAAATGAAACAAATAACTAAGAGATAGAATTAAAATTTTATGTACAACATTTAATGTGAATTAAAGATCAAAATAAAAAGACACATATCATAACATAATATCAAAAAATACATAAATACCAAATCTGATACAATAACTCTTGTACAAAAAATTGTGTTGGCGTTGGGGGCAAACTCAGCAATTATCATATAATAATCTAGAATAAATAGATGCTATTCCTCCTTTCAAATTAATTGTTACTTATTGAGGGCTAATCATATGGTAGGCACCATCCTGATCGAGCAAAGGAGGAATAGCATCATATGACTGGCTGTAGCTGTTAGCTACATTGCTCCAGTTTGGAAGTATGACTGGCTGTAGCTGTTAGCTACATTGCTCCAGTTTGGAAGTATGACTGGCTGTAGCTGTTAGCTACATTGCTCCAGTATGGAAGTATGACTGGCTGTAGCTGTTAGCTACATTGCTCCAGTATGGAAATGTGACTGGCTGTAGCTGTTAGCTACATTGCTCCAGTATGGAATTATGACTGTCTGTAGCTGTAAGCTACATTGCTCCAGTATAGTAGTATGACTGGCTGTAGCTGTTAGCTACATTGCTCCAGTATGGAAGTATGACTGGCTGTAGCTGTTAGCTACATTGCTCCAGTATGGAAATGTGACTGGCTGTAGCTGTTAGCTACATTGCTCCAGTATGGAAATATGACTGGCTGTAGCTGTAAGCTACATTGCTCCAGTATGGAAGTATGACTGGCTGTAGCTGTAAGCTACATTGCTCCAGTATGGATGTATGACTGGCTGTAACTGTTAGCTACATTGCTCCAGTCTGACTGGCTGTAGTTGTTTGCTACATTGCTCCAGTCTGTACAGATTTCCAATCCTCGATATATTATTCATTTAATAATGAGGATATCACTTAAATGTAGAAAAATCACATTTTTGGGGGTAGTTTTCCATGAGGAATCTAATGCAATCTACCCCTTAAACTTCTGAATGAAAAACAATGCCCGCCCTACTCTATAATTAACTGAGTTTGCCCAATTATAATTTTCATATTTCATATCATTCTTAAAAAAAAAAAACAATGCATGTACTTAATTATAGGCTTTCAATTGATAACAATAGAATTACTCCAAGAAAAAGAGTTAAACAATGATTTACTGATATGCTTCTTATTACCGGTATAGGTGGCTGGGGTGGTGGTGGATGACAAAGATTTTAAAACACTGTTACTCCCTCTACAGATGCTGACAAAGTGACCAGACACTGGACAAAGAAATACTACTGAAATCTTTCGGCCAGTCATATTGTTCCTAACTACCATGTGACTGGTCACTCCCTCTGACCCCCTAGCTGTCTGGCCCCCTCCATGCATATCTTACATAAACATGTAGGTACCTCCCTAATTAATACCACATGTAGCATCTGCTTTATGTTAGACCATATAACTGATGTTATATGGCTACAGTGACCCTGCTGATAGGGACACAATAAACTATTATAAGGCAATTAATACTCTGAGTTCTACTGTGAGATAGACTCAGCATTAAAGTTATTAGTTCATTTAAACCTGGCTTATCTACATAAGCCTCAATTTAAATGAAACAAATAACTAAGAGATAGAATTAAAATTTTATGTACAACATTTAATGTGAATTAAAGATCAAAATAAAAAGACACATATCATAACATAATATCAAAAAATACATAAATACCAAATCTGATACAATAACTCTTGTACAAAAAATTGTGTTGGCGTTGGGGGCAAACTCAGCAATTATCATATAATTAATCTAGAATAAATAGATGCTATTCCTCCTTTCAAATTAATTGTTACTTATTGAGGGCTAATCATATGGTAGGCACCATCCTGATCGAGCATAGGAGGAATAGCATCATATGACTGGCTGTAGCTGTTAGCTACATTGCTCCAGTTTGGAAGTATGACTGGCTGTAGCTGTTAGCTACATTGCTCCAGTTTGGAAGTATGACTGGCTGTAGCTGTTAGCTACATTGCTCCAGTATGGAAGTATGACTGGCTGTAGCTGTTAGCTACATTGCTCCAGTATGGAAATGTGACTGGCTGTAGCTGTTAGCTACATTGCTCCAGTATGGAATTATGACTGTCTGTAGCTGTAAGCTACATTGCTCCAGTATAGTAGTATGACTGGCTGTAGCTGTTAGCTACATTGCTCCAGTATGGAAGTATGACTGGCTGTAGCTGTTAGCTACATTGCTCCAGTATGGAAATGTGACTGGCTGTAGCTGTTAGCTACATTGCTCCAGTATGGAAATATGACTGGCTGTAGCTGTAAGCTACATTGCTCCAGTATGGAAGTATGACTGGCTGTAGCTGTAAGCTACATTGCTCCAGTATGGATGTATGACTGGCTGTAACTGTTAGCTACATTGCTCCAGTCTGACTGGCTGTAGTTGTTTGCTACATTGCTCCAATCCTCGATATATTATTCATTTAATAATGAGGATATCACTTAAATGTAGAAAAATCACATTTTTGGGGGTAGTTTTCCATGAGGAATCTAATGCAATCTACCCCTTAAACTTCTGAATGAAAAACAATGCCCGAACTCGGGTATATTGTGATAATATAGCTGAGTGCCCCCAAAAATAATTATGATATATATGCCTAAAGGTGTATTTATAAACATAGCTTTTAAAGAAAAAAAAGTTAGTTATTAATGTATAGGTCAACTGAAAGATGTAAGACATAGATAAATCACTATTATTATAAAAAAAACCTCTTATTTCTGAATTGTTAACCGTTCATGTACAGATGTGCATCTAAAAAATACATCAAGTACCTATCTAACTATACTATTCATGCCTGCATGATTCACAAGTTTTCACTCTATATGATATTATGTATACTCAATACTCAATACCTGTAGTTACTGTACATGTAATTAAACTAGTACTTAGCTAGAGCAATTTGTGCATCTCTGATACAAGATTGAGGAGTTCTGATGTACCGACAATACGCATCTGAAGACCATCTCCCTAGTACTTTAATAAGATGATCTTCTACATGAGCCGCTGCTGCAGATGTTGCTGCTCCTATGCGAAAAGAGTGACCATTATACTTATTTGAATCAAGACCTAAGCACTGAAGTATATGTTTGAACTTAGCTATGAAAATTGATCGTGTTAAGGCCCGACCTCCAACAGTCACAAATAATGGGTCACTATTGGAGGGAGTCTGCTGAAGTCTAGCTGAAACATATTTATGACATGCTACGTAAGGACAGATTAAGCTGTTTGTTTTAAATAATTTCAATGTGACTCCCTCCCGAAATGGATCAGTTTTAGATTGTTTAAGATGCAACAGCACACATTCCTTCGTAATTGTCAAATTATTGAAACACAAATGAACAGTATGGTCAAATGTTGAAGTTACTGTAAATTCACCACATCTCAAAAAACCAAAAAAGGCAACAGTACACACAGTTTCCATCATCAGGTTCTCAAATAAGGTACCATTTTTTCTCAGAAATACACAGATATTCTTCAGTATGTGGAAGGTAACTGGGTGTCGAGGTCTGTCGACTTTCACATGCGCACGTTTGACACCTCCCAGTACCGTGTGCAGTCGATTCAACTTATCATTACTTGGGTAAGGTATGCCTTTGCGCAAGCACATGAATCTTATACCACACACATACAACTTGATTGTAGCATAAGAAAGTTTGACGCTAAAACAATGCGCGATAAAATATATCAGCATGTCCTCTGTAACCTGGAAGCCTGTGTTTGTTACACTGGCTACGATCCCTGCCATCAGGAGGAACCTTGTAAAAGTGTTGAATCCAACGTTGTAGGCCTGTCTCGTTCTAGGTGCTATAGACGTCTCCCACTAGGTCTCTATGACTGGTCGAAGTTGGCATCCCATAGGACTTCTGAAGGAAGTGGCACTTTGCACGGTTTGGACATGGCGTTCGGGGCTAGTTGTCTGAATCTTGACATCTGTAAACGAGATAGCGAATCGGCTATAAGATTGGTTCTTCCTGGTACATGTTCCGAGATGACAACAAATGAATTCAAGGCAGCACACATAGTCAGGCGTCTCATAAGAGGCATAATATTGATAGCTTTGGACCTTCCCTTTTGTATAATAGCTACTGTTGCAGAATTGTCGCATAAAAATAGAATCCGTAGGCCTTTCCAAGTATGTCCCCATATCATAGCCGCTACCACTATGGGATACAGTTCCTTAAAAGCTATAGAGTGTTCATCCCCGCCATGTATATGGTTGTATAGTACAGTTGGCCATGCTTCAGAAAACCACTGTCCCTGCATGTAACCACCGAATCCCAGAGTACCCGATGCGTCCGTGTACAGATGAATGTCTTGTGTAGTTGTGATGTGTTGATCACAGAATATGGCACGGCCATTCCAATTCTCCAGAAATGATAACCACATCCTAATGTCCTCCCTACATTCCTTAGATATTTTAACATGGTGATGTAAGGCTTTCACAGTGGTTGACAGCTTGATGAGATAGGAAATAAAACTTTTCCCTGGAAGCACTACCTTGCTAGCAAAATTCAAATGCCCCAAGAGTTGAAGAAGTTCCCTCTTCGTACAGGATTTGCGGTTTTGAAAAGATTTTAGCATTTCCGTATCTCTCTTAAGTTTGTCCTCAGGAAGTCTGGCTTCCATTTTCTGAGAATCTAAGATGATCCCTAAGTACTCCAGAGCCGTCTCGGGTCCACACGTCTTGTGCAGTGCCATTGGGATGTTTAAGCTATTGAATATATGAAATAATAAAGTCATGTTCCTATCCCCACATTTTCCCGGTTCCTCAAAAGTAATAAAATCATCCAACAAATGTAAAATATGAGGAATTCCATAGTTATTGTGGGCAATCCAACATATGGCGCGCGAAAGATTGTCAAAAATCTTAGGGCTTGAACGACATCCAAATGCTAATCTGGTATAGAAATAGTATTGATCTTGCCAGCAAACACCAAAAAGATGCCATTGAGAAGGATGAATAGGTAGAAGTTTGAATGCATCAGAAATATCTGTCTTACACATAGTTGTATTTTTTCCCAACATCTGGATTAACTGAATTGCATCCTCTATTCGGACATAAGATAGAGAACAACTGTCCTTATCAATTAGGTTATTGATGCTTGGGTGTTCCTCATCTTCATGAGGCGACGACAAATCCACTATGAGACGCGGTTTACCAGAGTATTTACCATAAGCTACCCCGATAGGACTAATTCTGTAAGACTCAAATGGCAGGCGTTTGAAAGGGCCTTGTAGAAATCCCTTCTGGAGTTCACTTTGGATCAAAAGTGTTACAGTTTGCTCATCTTTCACTGCTGATTGAAGATTATTACACTTTTTGCTAGGTAATACAATGTCCGAAATCATAGTATCAAATCCGTTAGTAAGACCTTCACATAGATATGTCACAAAGTTCTTATCTGGATGATTTTTTAACTCCTGTCGTAATCTAGTCACATTGATAGGTGTAGAAACTTGTTCGTTCTCCAGTCATTTGTTGTCTTCCATTTGACTCTTGCTTGTCCTCCTACAAGTTTTAGCTCCATGGCTGGAAGCTTTACATTTATGGCATACATGGGAAAACAAACAACTTGAACCATATTGACATACACCATCGTTAAAGTTATTGCACACCTCTAAACCATTGACTTTGACCTTGGGTCGTCCTAGCCTATCAGTATCTCTATCCCAGCTATTCTGCTTTCCGTACTGCTTAGTTGAAGGGGAACTGAACTTGGTGTAATTGTGACCAGTCTTCCTTTCACGCTGTTGTGGACAGAAAGCTGTGGAATGAGATGTGAATCCACACAGCTGACATGTATTGACTCTAGCATTACCTACAATCATACTAAGTAGCCCCTGGTCTTTCAGTTCCCAACGGATCTTTTGATTGTGGTTCTGTAGGGCAGCGGCAGCTTTCATCGCGAATTGGCAATGGTAATCGTAGAATTTATTGCCATAGACATTGTGTATTTCAATAATGTTCGCCTCATACAGGTCCAATTCATCCCTGCGTTCTGGGAACTTCTCACACATGGTTCTTTTGAATTTTCCGAACGCCGTAATAAATTCGGAGATCGTGAGTGTTTTAGTTAAACGTGGATCTTCCGATTCCTTGAATAAATTTATGTTGAAACCCTGCTGTTTGTCTTCTGGCCTTTCTGTTTCATATTTAGGTATGAGCAGAGATGCCAAATTGACATATTTCCCCTCTAATATTTTCTTTCTGATAGTGTCTGATACCACGTCTACATGCGGGATGCTCTCGGAGGAAATTCCCTCAGAACGGTTAAATTCAGGGTACCCACCTGGTATCGAAGTGCTTGTTCCTTGCTGTCTTAACGATGCGTAAGCAGTCGTTAGTGTGTAATCCTTGCGGGCTGGCATGGTTTCCGTTGGATTTCCATCCCGTGCACTCATTAGATGTAACACCGTTTGCTGTATCCCCATCATTGTCTGTTGCATAGATTGCATAGACGATAGCATGCCCTCTATTACACTGGGCGCAGCCATGTTGGATGAAGCTCCACCAGTTCCACGTGCTTCCGGTATATCACCCACATCACGCTGTGGTGCCGATAGCGCTGCTGCACTTCTTATTAGTTCTGAATAATTTTCCCTTGTTTGATTGGTAAAAACATCAGCATTTGTTTGCATAGTATTGATATATTCTTCGTCCTGATTGTTAGCCACATTGCTATCATTCACTACCACTCCTGTAGCAACACTTGGGCGATCGCTATTGTTTAGATTGGCAGCATGTGCGGGGCTTCCTATGTTTTCTAAGTACAAAGCTTTTAAACCAGACTTTGTAATTCCTGTAGAAGGTGTAGTAATCCCAATCTTAGTTAATTCCTGGCGTAATTGGGAAATTGTCCAGTTAGATGGGTTAGATGAGTCCCATGGTACATTTCTCACTCTGGATCTTGATTGACGACTAGCCATTATTGAAAAGTTCACAGTCAATAATCATACACGTGCACCAGAATACATCATAAGGAGCATGCGTTCATGAATTGGTAGAATCACAAACAGTCTTATCACCAAAGCTCCAGGTTTTCTTGAACTTCTATAAGGTTGATTAAATAAGAAAATGACAAAGATTTTAAAACACTGTTACTCCCTCTACAGATGCTGACAAAGTGACCAGACACTGGACAAAGAAATACTACTGAAATCTTTCGGCCAGTCATATTGTTCCTAACTACCATGTGACTGGTCACTCCCTCTGACCCCCTAGCTGTCTGGCCCCCTCCATGCATATCTTACATAAACATGTAGGTACCTCCCTAATTAATACCACATGTAGCATCTGCTTTATGTTAGACCATATAACTGATGTTATATGGCTACAGTGACCCTGCTGATAGGGACACAATAAACTATTATAAGGCAATTAATACTCTGAGTTCTACTGTGAGATAGACTCAGCATTAAAGTTATTAGTTCATTTAAACCTGGCTTATCTACATAAGCCTCAATTAACTTCTTTGCAGTTGATTGCAGTAGTTGACATATAGCAATTACTGTCAAGCAAATCATCCAGACAGTTGTAAAGTGTAACAGATGATACAAATGGGTTACAAGGAAAAACATTTATTAAAATTTTTCAAGGTAGTAATTTTATTTTCAGAAAGTTAACCCAGCATAGACAAGCTGTAGTTGATGAATACTATCAAAGATCAGCATCAGCAGTTCAGATTACACAGAACTCGAGGCAGGAGAGCAGTGACGCGGGCACAAGTAATGTTTCCAGCCAGAACAAGTCAAGTCGAACATCATCTAAAAAGAGCTTCCAGTCCAACGGTGATAGATCAGATCCTTCCTCTCCCACTTCAAGTACAGTACACAAAGCAGTTATTTTGTTTTTAAATAGTGGAAACATTTAAAGGCCCAATATACGTAACTTTGGGAAATTTTTTGGGATTCTGAAAAACTATGAAAAAATCCAGTTGATAACCATGCAAGAATAAGTCGAAAACAAAGTAAACCTGAGCGGTAACTAACAAGAAACTCTTGGCAGAAATATCCAAAGAATTTAAAATAATTCAGGTGGGGCCCACTTCAACAACAAGCCGAAGTTAGAAGACAGTTCAAAATGGACGTGTGTTTACAAATACCGAGTTTCAACTGCTGCTGTACCTGTAATCGCGTACAAAGTCATCTTGAATATTGCTGATATCAGTTAATCTTAACTAAATCAATAAATATAATAAGTTATTAGGCTTGATTTTCGTTTCAAGTTTTGCCGAAAGTTACGTATATTGGGCCTTTAATAAATTCTGTGTAATTACAGTAATATCAATGGTTTAAAAGCAAGTGACTGCAACCATTTCAAAATGCACAAGTTTTGGCATTATGCCTTTTGTAAAACAAATGAAGTTAATACATATATTAAGATTGAAAATATGAAAATATATGACCTTATCAATTTTAACTGAAGTCATTTTTATGATAACATTTTATCATAACATTCTTTTACTGGTGTCTCATAGGCCAAATTTCGCGGATGTTTTACAAATTGAGTAGGTATTGCTTATAGGGCATATCTGTATAATCATGTCTTTTAAGCATGTGACACATCAATAAAATATTTTAATTTTTGTTATTTAAAGAAGACATTTTGTGTTTGTAAAGTAATTGTTAAGCTTGTTTACGTCCAATAGGTACAGACAAAAGATCTTCGGTACGACGGAAGGCTCCCTCCCCACCCCACCTCTCTGTCACTGGAAACACACCTACAGGGGCCCAGCCAGGGGAAATCTCAACCACAGGGGCCCAACCAGGGGAAATAACAACTACTGGAGCCCAGCCAGGAGAAGTCACAACATCTGATGTCAGTTCTTATATTCCAGAAGGGTCACAAGAGGGAACCCTGAGCCCGGGGTCCGTTGCAGAGCAGGGCACTAGTGATAATGTAGATAGTGGTGAGGCAGGTGTGGCTTCGATACAGGGCGGTCAGGCCACAAGTATAAGTTGTCTAACTGTGGATACTTCTCCTTCCTCACCAAGCAGACATGTGCTTTCACCAGGAAAAAGTCAGAGATCATTCCCAAACAGTCCAAGTCGACAGTTTGATTCCCCATCTGTCATCAATGTGTCCAGTGTGCCAATCCCTTCCCATCTTGGTGCAGGGCTAGCAGAGGAGGTGAGGCGCCACACAGGGCTCAGTTATGATAAGTCGTGTCTGGCTGTGGAAGTGGTGCTAAGTCACGTGGGCAGTATGATTCCCCAAGTAGCCTTACTCATGGAAAAGGTCCTCTTCACTTTCACCGAGGTGAGTTTGTTGTGTGCTGTATTGTGGTTAACTTTAGGGATGTAGGTCTGATCTTTTTTGTTTTTTATAATTAAATGCTAGACCAAATATGAAAAATGACAGAATTTGAACTATATGATTCTTGCAGCTATTTACTTGCATAGTTTTGCAGAATTGTGTCCCTTTGGTCATAGAGTGTGTCTATTGCAACAGAGTTATTTCCCTTTATTCACAGTGTGTCCATGTGTGTCTATATTATATGTGTTACTTACTTCAATTACCAGTTTTGTATGGTGTCCTTTTCTAAAATAGGACTGTGTTTCCCATTCTATAATGACTTTTTGCTCATTTTTGTTCATTTTTGTGTGTTAAATGTCTATCTCAGAGGTAGATGACTATGAATTGTTACACTCTGTCTCGTATTGCATACAACACAGCAAAGTTTGTCGATTGTGATTAATCAGGTACACCAATCTGAGAGTGAAGTTTCTACTTGGTGACATTGTAATGCTTGTTTACACCAGAACAGTGACATGTCGGATGAAGACTCGGGTCACGACTCAACCCGCCTCCAGCACCTGTTCACTGAGTTAGTGGCCTGTAAAGATGACTCACAGCAGAGGAGCTGGGCTCTACACCAGGACCAACAGACCATACAGGGCTACCTGGACGAACTCCTTTCTATACTTGTAAGTATTGACCAAACTTAACTACATTGATGAACTCCTACCTAATTCCTATACTTGTTAGTACTGACTAAACTGAACTTCATTTATGAACTTCTAACTTATTCCTATACTTGTAAGTACAATGTAGTGACCAAACTTAAATACATTTATGAACTCCTACCTAATTTCTATACTTGTAATTTCTGACCAAACTTAACTACATTCATGAAATCCTACCTAATTCCTATACTTGTTAGTACTGACTAAACTGAACTACATTTATGAACTTCTAACTTATTCCTATACTTGTAAGTACAATGTAGTGACCAAACTTAAATACATTTATGAACTCCTACCTAATTTCTATACTTGTAATTTCTGACCAAACTTAACTACATTCATGAAATCCTACCTAATTCCTATACTTGTTAGTACTGACTAAACTGAACTACATTTATGAACTTCTAACTTATTCCTATACTTGTAAGTACAATGTAGTGACCAAACTTAACTACATTCATGAAATCCTACCTAATTCCTATACTTGTTAGTACTGACTAAACTGAACTACATTTATGAACTTCTAACTTATTCCTATACTTGTAAGTACAATGTAGTGACCAAACTTAAATACATTTATGAACTCCTACCTACTTCCTATACTTGTGTAAAAGATGTGCATTGATTAGGTTGCCTAACAAGCGTGAGCTGTAGGGAATTTCCCTTTAGCTCAGTCGATAGAGCATTGGGCTGGAGAGCCAAGGGTCGCGGGTAGATCCCCAGCAACGGCACTATCTTTATCACTTTTCCTCGTCCTGTTACAAACTGGTGCCGATGACCCTCCCCGTTTCAAGGAGGAGAAGCCTTGGCGGGGAGTCAAAGAACCTGGGTTGGGGATTTAGAAAAAGGGGGGAATAGTGTAAAAGATGTGCATTGATTAGGTTGCCTTACAAGCGTGAGCTGTAGGGAATTTCCCTTTAGCTCAGTCGGTAGAGCATTGGGCTGGAGAGCCAAGGGTCGCGGTTTGAGCCCCAGCGACGGCACTATCTTTATCACTTTTCTTCGTCCTGTTACACTTGTAAGTACTGACCAAACTTTAACTTAATTTATGAACTCCTTCCTAATTCCTATACTTGTAAGTATTCACCAAACTTAACAACATTGATGAACTCCTACCTAATTCTTATACTTGTAATTTCTTACCAAACTTTAGCTAAATTTATGAACTCCTACCTAATTCCTAAACTTGAAAGAATGAACCATGATAAAATGTGTCTGGATAAATTGCTGTATATGTACTGTAGGTACTACCAACCACATACAGGTCTACCTCAATGATTTCCTACATCAATATTTGCTAGTACTGTACCAAACCATTTTTTAAAATCTTACTTTTAAGTGTGTTGTTCATCAGGAATGATGTGGTTATTTTCTGTTGGTTATTATCACGCTTGCAGGTAAATGTAAACTTGGAATGTTTGACGTAAAATGTAACATGAAGTCAAACAACGTGAGTAGCTGTGCTTTGAGCTCATTTCCACATAATTACACTGGTTGGAAACTTAATACAGCAATAACTTATTATTTATACAGTAATCAATTATATCGTTCAGATCTGATGACATTTCTACCTTCACAGGAAAATGCCAAAGCCTCAGTTTGTAGAAGAGCTGTTGCCAAAGATTCCTATGAAGTTTTACATAACCTAGTGCAATATTTCCAAATGGTGAGATTTTGTCTGCATCATCATGTTATATAAGTTAATGGTTATGAATAATCAGATTTAAGAAAAATAATCAGTTTGCCTATTGTACGATTAGTGTAAGTACATGCATACAATTTTTCATATGTGAATTATATGTATTCTTTTCTGATATCGTTACATCTGATTTGATATCAATTTTTTTCATATTTGTATTATATACAACTATAAACTGGTTTGGTCAATGAAATATATTGATATTTGAATATTTTATTTTCATCTATTTTTCATTTGTTTGCTTTAGTTTGTGAAATCATGTGCATTACATGTCATTTGCAAAAATATTACAATACATAATAGCTGCATATAAAGGAAAAAACATAGATCCTTACTTCAACAAATAGATCCTTACTGACAACAGATAGATCCTTACTTACAACAGATAGATCCTTACTAACAACAGATAAATCCTTACTGACAACAGACAGATCTTTACTGACAACAGACAGATCTTTACTGACAACAGATAGATCCTTACTAACAACAGATAAATCCTTACTGACAACAGACAGATCTTTACTGACAACAGACAGATCCTTACTAACAACAGATAGATCCTTACTGACAACAGACAAATCCTTACTAACAACAGATAGATCCTTACTGACAACAGACAAATCCTTACTAACAACAGATAGATCCTTACTGACAACAGACAGATCCTTACTGACAACAGACAGATCCTTACTGACAACAGACAGATCCTTACTGACAACAGACAGATACTTACTGACAACAGACAGATCCTTACTGACAACAGACAGATCCTTACTGACAACAGACAAATCCTTACTGACAACAGATATATCCTTACTGACAACAGACAGATCCTTACTGACAACAGACAGATCCTTACTGACAACAGACAGATCCTCACTGACAACAGATATATCCTCACTGACAACAGATAGATCCTTACTGACAACAGATAGATCCTTACTGACAGCAGATAGATCCTTACTGACAACAGACAGATCCTTACTGACAACAGACATATCCTTACTGGCAGCAGACAGATCCTTACTGACAACAGACAGATCCTAACTGACAACAGACAGATCCTTACTGACAACAGATAGATCCTTACTGACAACAGACAGATCCTTACTGACAACAGACAGTTCCTTACTGACAACACACAGATCCTTACTGACAACAGATAGATCCTTACTGACAACACACAGATCCTTACTGACAACAGACAGATCCTTACTGACAACAGACAGATCCTTACTGACAACAGATATATCCTTACTGACAACAGACAGATCCTTGCTGACAACAGACAGATCCTTACTGACAACACACAGATCCTTACTGACAACACACAGATCCTTACTTACAACACACAGATCCTTACTGACAACACACAGATCCTTACTGACAACACACAGATCCTTACTAACAACAGATAGATTTTTACTGACAACAGACAGATCCTTACTGACAACACACAGATCCTTACTGACAACAGACAGATCCTTACTAACAACAGATATATCCTTACTGACAACAGACAAATCCTTACTAACAACAGATAGATCCTTACTGACAACAGACAGATCCTTACTGACAACAGACAGATCCTTACTGACAACAGACAGATCCTTACTGACAACAGACAGATCCTTACTGACAACAGACAGATCCTAACTGACAACAGACAGATCCTTACTGACAACAGACAGATCCTTACTGACAACAGATATATCCTTACTGACAACAGACAGATCCTTACTGACAACAGACAGATCCTCACTGACAACAGACAGATCCTCACTGACAACAGATAGATCCTTACTGACAACAGATAGATCCTTACTGACAACAGATATATCCTTACTGACAACAGATAGATCCTTACTGACAACAGACAGATCCTTACTGACAACAGACATATCCTTACTGGCAGCAGATAGATCCTTACTGACAGCAGACAGATCCTAACTGACAACAGACAGATCCTAACTGACAACAGATATATCCTTACTGACAACAGACATATCCTTACTGACAACAGACAGATCCTTACTGACAACACACAGATCCTTACTGACAACACACAGATCCTTACTTACAACACACAGATCCTTACTGACAACACACAGATCCTTACTGACAACAGACAGATCCTTACTAACAACAGATAGATCCTTACTGACAACAGACAGATCCTTACTGACAACACACAGATCCTTACTGACAACACACAGATTCTTACTGACAACACACAGATCCTTACTGATTGGACATTATTTTAGTGGGAAGAATATATTTGCAGGAGACCCGTGTGAGTCTGCGCCTAAGCCTGTTACAGGTATTTGGAGCCCTGTGCAGTCTAGAGGATGTCATTTTGTCCCACCTCCTGTATTCTGTTTTACCTTTGGAGCTGGTCAGTGACCTCCGTAACAACTATACAGGTGAGTGTGCACTTCAGTTCATCCTCTCTACTCTAGATCTAATGTCTGAAGGTTGAGGAAACACAACCTCGAGCTCCTAAACTGAGTCCCAGAGGTGAGCAGACACCGTCTCCTCCTTTGGTACAATGTCCCTGAGGCACACACTTAGAATACCCCATCCACAGCCCCTGTTCTGTGTCTAGAAGCCACTCTCTAGCTGTATAGGTAGTCACTTTGCATTTGTTATACTGTAAGTTTAGGTGTTAAACAATTTTCTGTCAGGAATTTATTCATGGATTATAAAATAATTGTGGAACCTAAATTATTTGGCTACGATCTAAAAAATTAACAAGGTGATCATTTTAGCAAATTCTGATGCATTTGCAAATTCAGCAAATTAAGACCCTCGCAAGCATTAGCAACTACATGTAGACAGTAATTATGATAAGGTGAAAATCATTCTTAAAACTTCAGGTTATGCTCACTTACCTGTCTTTACCCATGGGATAAGTAATATTTGAGAAATTGAATGCCTATCTATAACAGTGGTCTTGTGTTTAAAAGCCCTTACCATTTGCTTGGCCGATATCTTGTTCTTGTAAAGATTACGGAGGGGCGTCACCCATATTCATAGTTGGACAATTTTACCATTTTGGGGGTCGTAGGTTCTTCTGGTGTACATAAAAGAATCAAATTAGTCTTCTTATTTCATTCACAAAGCTGTATACACTCAGTCTAATGATTTTATAATGATATATATTCCAGAGGTGTAGAGAGGGTAAGTGAGCAAAATCCCTGGGGCATTGAGGATGGATGAAAATAAAAATAAAGCACTATACTTCAATATAGAAAGTGTTCAAAATCCTCCCCTCTAGATATGTTAGAATACATATAAACTCCATGTTTTTGTCCATTTGAAAATACAGCATCAAGCACTTGTTGTCACAACAAGCTCTTAATTTTAATTTTAACGGTGGTGTGTAGGGAGAGTTGGATGCTTTAAGGCAGATACATCAGAAAATTAAAAAACTCCAAGGAAAGTTATTATTAGAATCTTTTTCAAACCTTTCCAAGTTGACTATGTGGCCCTAGTATTGACGATGTAATGTTAATCATGGTATTGTGTTAATGTTTGTAGATGTATGACGAGTTAACTACGTGGCCCTAGTATTGATGATGTAATATTAATGATGGTATTATGTTGATGTTTGTAGATGTACGACGAGTTAACTACGTGGCCCTAGTATTGACCATGTAATGTTAATCATGGTATTGTGTTGATGTTTGTAGATGTACGACGAGTTAACTACGTGGCCCTAGTATTGACGATGTAATGTTAATCATGGTATTGTGTTGATGTTTGTAGATGTACGACGAGTTAACTACGTGGCCCTAGTATTGACGATGTAATGTTAATCATGGTATTATGTTGACGTTTGTAGATGTACGACGAGTTAACTACGTGGCCCTAGTATTGACGATGTAATGTTAATCATGGTATTGTGTTGATGTTTGTAGATGTACGACGAGTTAACTACGTGGCCCTAGTATTGACGATGGTGACTTGTACAGGCGAGTCGTTTCCTGTCAGCTTAGAAGGTAAGATAATACTATAGAATGCCCAAGTGTCAGCTTGGTACCCTCGGGTATAAATGCGTATTTCAGCCTGATGGTTTCATCCAACAATCCAATTTAATAAGATTTTGATGAAACCCTATTTTAATATTTGTGTCATAAAAAAACAAGAGGCTTTGTTAAAGTTTGAGTGAAGTCTGCCTCTGTTGGTAAATTGATATAATACCAGTATATTTTCTAACCAATAGGTGTAATTCAACTTTGTTCAAAATGTTCTCATACATTTCAATACAAAAACGCTTCATGACAATTTTACATTGGTCAGGTATGTATACCATATATCAGTTGTTTTCAACATCAGTTGTTGTCAATGCGCGTCAAATTTTCACTATATTAGCACAGGGCTTTATCACCCCTCTTTTTAGGTCCGGTAAACGGACCCATTCCCAATAAAAAAAAGGTGTTATTTTCCCCAAATTTCCTCTTAAAAATTCCCAATTCAGACACTTGAAAAACATTTGTTGGTTTTACATGCTTGAGGAGCTTCTTGTGACATGATTAACTTTAATAAGAAACAAGAAAGATTGGCTGTAAATGTCATGAGTACTGACAGTGCTTTAAATAGGAATTTAGAAAAGAAATAATGTATTTAGTTATTATAAATAGTGTTTGTCAAAATTTCCCAAATAGCTGTTATGTCGATCAATTTTTTCCAATTTGATCTCGGGTCCGATTCCCAAAACTCCCTGATGAAGCACTGTAGCAGCATTACTTAAATTAATATTGTTTCATTGTACAGTAGGTATTATCTCCCTTGTACCTGACCACTATATCATGGGCAATTGACAGTGAGTCTATGGAACTGTCGGCACTCAAAAAAATCATCACAGCTTACCATATCTTGGTCACTGTGTGTTTGAACTGGTAATGAGCATCTGATTTAGAAAAACAGTATGGCTATACTGTGATGTACATTTATAACCATTACTAGGGGGACAGTATCATTCAGCCAACAAGCAGGAACAGCTGTGATGAGTGACTCCGTGTTGATTAGACAAAGCCATTCATGATCACATAAGATCATGACTAGTCCTGAACCAGAATAAAACTTATCTTATGACCAGACATTATAAGAAATGGATTCAGGAACGTAGGAATCTGCAAAGTTCTCAACATGTGATCTGTATTAACTTTATTGACTTTACAGTGGTATTATTGTGCTACCAGTTTTTCAATAAATAATTGTACAATACTCACTTGTTTGTGTCGTATATCGATACATACATTAAAAATAAACAGACAGCATGTAGCTGTATTGATGCTACTACAACAATAGTAGAAGTTTAACATAGTGATTAACGAGAATCTTTGACAGGTACGTGACAGATTGCACCAATACAATCAGGCAGACTAGGACTAGAGTATATAAACATTAAAATATACCTTTGATTTTGTACAGAACTTGCACAATTTAGCCTACCCTTAAAAAACACCTGATATACAGTATATTGTTTCTCCTCTGCTACTTTTGCATACTATGCCATAATTATCATATGATGAAATTGTAAATCTAGGGTAGGAGTGTCATTCTTTCCTCACTCTCCTATCAACATTAACTACTACAGTGGACTCCACTTAATATCACTCCTGTTAGTATCACATTCCTCTTTATATCATGTTTTTCCCAATCACCATTTTTCTTTTTATATTATCTATGTAATTTTATTTGGTTAATACCGGGGTATCATGTATTTTGAGGTGAACTTCTCTTCATATCAATCACATAAAATATCCAGAAAATTATGTCAGTTCCATTGATTTCAGATACAAAATGTTGCAAAATCATGTTTCTCTTTATGTGTCATTTCTGTTAATATCATGTTTTTGTCTGACAAATGCAACATGATATATAGAGGAGTGCACTGTATAAACAATGTTAATTATCTGTTTATGGTGTAAAACGCTGTCAGTTTTACTTTCTTCCCTCACAAGGAACATCTTTTTTCCAGATCATGTAAATACCGAGTTTATAGACTTTGTGTTCACACAACTGGAGGAGCCGCCCACACCAGAACATGCGGACCAGGCCACGGACTCTCTGGTGAACCTGATCCTGGCTCTGAACCTCCACTACCACAATCTCTCCGTTAATACCATCATGTCTGTCATAGAGGACAAGGCCTCGCTACAGACCTTCACAGAGAAGGTCCTCGTACTCTTCAATCGTAGAGGTAAGCTCATGTCAGCAACCAAGATTAAGATTTCATTAAAATTAATCATCATGTTTTGTTTGTAAGTTTGTTTTAGTTGATTTCAATCAGAGTCAAGGAATGCAGTTTGAGTTTAATTTTTGCAGCAGTTGAACTTTCCTGTATTTTTATAATAACAAATACTTTATTTACTGAGGGTGACGTATTTAGCATGTGCTAATCTCCCATATGGCCCTCTATAACAACATACAAAACATAGACTTATTGATATATAATAAAGCAAGATTTGTTACCAAAGCAAATATCAGTACACAACACAAACTAAAAATATTAACATGTGAAGGGCAAATTAAATGCTGTCCAGGTGAAAGTTTGATTCTTGGAAAAAGATTTCGAGTAAACTATATTCAAATGAGGACCAAGAGAAGCCACATTCGAAGTCAGAATTTTTAAATGGATTGATGCCGTATTTGAGGTGTAACTAACTAAAATCACCACCATAAATCAATGGGTGTGAATATCTTACTATGATTGGTAGAGTTTTTCCCCTTGGTTTCATTAATGTAGACCATGCATTTCAAGGTGTTTTGTTACACCCATTGATCTACCAGAAATCATTTCTCCTTATAATGCTAGGACACCAATTACATGTAAAAGTTTGAACTAAATGTGTACAGCAGTATTTAGTCAGCAGTACAGTGATTATGAGAGAGTTCTATATCATCCAGTATGTTGTGTGGCCTTTTACACGTTTCTTAATTGTGGAGAATGTATTTTAAATCAACATTATTAATTCTAAAACATGTGTCAAATACTCACCAATATTTCTTTTTCAAAATTAAATGTCATGTACCATTTTCAAGTAACCTTATTGTATTATCTTGATTCAGATGACCCAGTGAAGATGTTTGACCACCAGGGGACCAGTGTCCACTCTGTGATCAAGTTTTTGACTGATCTGTTCAGTAGTTCAGCTACAGCTAACCTCCTGTATACAAACGATGCCAAAGTACTGGTGGACATTCTCATACGACAGCTGACAGATTTACAGCCGGGAGACCAGGTACTCGCTGCATTCAGTCTTTCCTCATATGATAATTATCAGGGAGAGTATAAACATTTGTGTCAAGATTCAATCACATTATTTTTAATCTTGATGGTGTGTTATCCCCATCCCAACAAAGTTGCAGGGGAATACACAAATAGATTCCACCTGACCATCCAGATTGCTTTGTGCACAATATTTTTTGAGGGAATAATCAGATTTTGATTAGACTTGCTTGATAGACTTATAACCTGAACCCCTTGCTCAAGTTCCATTATCGGCAAATTCTGCACATACATTTATGAGGCTGCTATTTGCAAGGGTGGAGGATCTTGAAAACTATGTCCTTGTTTGAATCTCCATTGGTCCGTGGTTCATCCATCTTCAATCCTGAGATACTGATTGAGAATTAGTAACTGGAAATATTTTGCATAAACAAGGTATTTGTAAGAGAAAATTTGAACTTAAATAAAACTTAAAGGCCCAATATACGTAACTTCAGGAAATTTGTCAGGAATCCGTAGAATTATGAAAAAAAAATCCAGTAGATAACCATGCAAAAATAAGTCTAAAACGAAGTAAAACTGAGCGGTAACTAACAAGAAAATGTTGACAAAAAAATCCAAAGAATTGAAAATAGTTCAGGTGGGGCCCACTTCAACAACAAACCGAAGGTAGAAGACGGTTCGAAATGGACGCGTGTTTACAAATATCGAGTTTCAATTGCTGCTGTACCGGTAACTGCGAAAGATTTCATCTTGAATATTGCTGATATCAGTTAATCTTAACTAAATCTATAAATATAATTAGTTATAAGGCTTGATTTTCGCCTCAAGTTTTGCTGAAAGTTACGTATATTGGGCCTTTAAACTTTCCTAGGTGATTCCATGTGGAATGTTACTTTCAACATTAGTGACTCACTGGTTGAGATATTTTGTTATGTTCTATGGTTATGAAGTTATAAATTAACTACTCATACCCTATAGTCCAGCAAAAATTGAAGGATATATTTTGTTGTTGATCAAAGCTTCTTGTTTTTCTGTCCTCAGGTGCGGTCATCCATGTTGACTTTGGTGGACTTGGTGGTGACAAATTCCGAGTATAGAGACCATAAACACCGCCAGGGGGAGCTGCTGAAGTGTCTGACCCACATAGAGGCAGAGGAGGCGGACACAGATGTGGACAAGGGCGTGGCTAAACATGTCATTCAGTTGTTACGGGACATGTGATTAGTTGAACTTGTGATTTGTAAGGAGATGGAATTTCGTCCAGGTGCAACAACAAAGCTAATAAGGCTTCTTTTAAATGGCATAACAGGATCTGTGATTTTGAAAATGCTCAGATCTTTTGATTGGTTGAACACTCGAATCTTGAGATTGGTTGACTTTGATAGGTTGAATGTTTTGATTGGTTGAACACTCGAATCTTGAGATTGGTTGACTTTGATAGGTTGAATGTTTTGATTGGTTGAACACTCGAATCTTGAGATTGGTTGACTTTGATAGATTGAATGTTTTGATTGGTTGAACACTCGAATCTTGAGATTGGTGGACTTTGATAGGTTGAATGTTTTGATTGGTTGAACACTCGAATCTTGAGATTGGTGGACTTTGATAGGTTGAATGTTCTGATCCTATGAGGAATGGAGTATCCTTTAAATCACTTCATTTTACTTTGAACAATTCATTTTACACTTTCTCTTTGCGAGATCCTTTTTGTGAGAATGTTTTTAAGCATACCAATAACTGTTCCACAAATATTTAATCGATCAATATTCATTACATGTATCAGCATTGAAAGTTGAAATTGCTTTTTTTCCCAACCATATGTGAATAAAAGCTAAAAACATACAAAATGGAAGTTATTTACGGAAAAAGCCATCAGGATGTATGACACTTAACTGTGCCCCTTATTGCCAGTCTGATGGGGACTGCAGACTTTCTGTGTATGGAAAGTCGATTTTTGTTCTTAAATCCCTTTTTTAATAAAATCATTGGTTATACTGTTTTGACTACAATTAAACCACCCCGATGATACATTTCTAAATACAGTTCGTACTTTAAATGTGACTGGGAATTCAATATTGCATGGAAATTGACTCATTGGTTGAAGGGCGAAATTGAGGTCAAATATTTCCTTGTATAAGGTAATGAGTTGGTATGAATGTGTAAAAAATGCTTGTATCTGACTCTGAAGCTGTGATTGTTAGGAAAAAGGTTTACACAAGAAGTGACTGGTCAGAAGTATGAAGGTTTATGTGATTGGTTAGAGGTATCAAGGAAGTACTTAACAGGTGATATGATTGGTCAGAAGTATGAAGGATGTATTTACATGTGATGTGATTGGTCAGAAGTATGAAGGATGTATTTACATGTGATGTGATTGGTCAGAAGTATGAAGGATGTATTAACATGTGATGTGATTGGTCAGAAGTATGAAGGATGAACAGGTGATATGATTGGTCAGAAGTATGAAGGATGTATTTACATGTGATGTGATTGGTCAGAAGTATGAAGGATGTATTAACATGTGATGTGATTGGTCAGAGGTATGGAGGATGTATTAACATGTGATGTGATTGGTCAGAAGTATGAAGGATGTATTAACATGTGATGTGATTGGTCAGAGGTATGGAGGATGAGCAGGTGATGTGATTGGTCAGAGGTATGAAGGATGTACTTAACAGGTGATGTGATTGGTTAGAGGCATGGTGGATATGATTGGTTGAATGGGATAAGTCTAGTTACTAAAGCTATGCTCTATTAGGACTTTGCCTTTGTCATATTATCAGATATTGATTATCTATGATATAAATATTATTGATCTTTTATATCAATCGAGTATATGTAACACTAACACACTATATATCTATTGACCCACCAGACTGCATGTGCATTTATTTCATATTTTATATTATGAACTTTTTTTATTATATCAAACTCTGCAAGAAAGATGACTCTTCTATTGCAAGAAAATAGATGTTGGACAGAATTTTTCAGAAAATTCAATTGATATATGAATTTATTCTTTATTTGGTGTCAAGAGCAATTATCAAATAAACACAAACTATTTATACAGAGAATGATTAATGTATTCATTGCATCATTCAGTACAAAATAAACATATTTAAAAACATTTACTCATTTCTTTTTTCTGTTGATTGATATCCTGTCTACTGTCTTAAAGAAAAAACAGCTTGATGTCACGGTGAATAAATCTACAAAGTTTGAAAGAGATTGGTTAAAAACTGGTGGATCTTCAGAAAAGAATTTGATCGAGAAATATATAAGGGACAGTAACTCTTCCAAACTTAGTCAAATTCAACCAATGTTCAGGGAAGTACAACTACATGTCAAAGTGAATAAATGTACAAAGTTTGAGAAAGATCAGTTGAAAACAGTGGAAGGACTTCTCCAGAAAAGATTTGATTGTGAAATATATTGTATAAGGGGCATTAATTCTTCTAGACACAGTCGAATCAAACCAGTGTCCTCGAAAACAGTTTTATGCCATGGTGAATAAGTGTACAATGTTTGAAATAGAATCAGTTAAAAACCACAGGAGGAGTTCCCAGTACAAATAAAGTTATGATAGACAGAAGACAGACACATTACTATTAAACATCTAGCCATTGGGCGAGTGTATAAAAATGAATGGATTTTAAAAGTCGCATAACTTGTCAGGGGAGATGATTCCTAATTAAGCATCATCTGCCATGTAGGAGGGTACAAATGTACCATTTAATTATATTTTGGGAGTTGAACAGTCATTGATATTTATGTATGGGTAAAGATGGCAATTGAAAACATATTGATTACCTTTTTAATAAAATTTTCATGTTTGTTGTCATTTCATTTGCTGGATACCATTAAACCACAAAACCGAGTTTATGGAATAAGGGATTTTTCAATAACATTACTTCCTCAGATATATAAGTGTTTTAAAACTTATTGCAGTAAAATTGAAATTATGCCTCTTTTCTCTTTCAACTCATTCATCCCTGAAGACAAATTTTAACTCTTCCAATTTCTAGGTTAGAATAGTTCAAAAGGAAATTTCAGGGTAAGATCTGACCTCTTTGTAAAGAAAATGAAACTAGAAGATTTGGTGAATGATTTTAATCCATGGTCATAACATAACCACAATTATTGATAAGCATAGACCCTTGGCATATAACAACCAAATACATAATCACTAAAGAGTAACAATTCTATAACATACAAATCATATACAATTACACTGAAAATGTGATTGCTGTAATAAGGTGAAAGTTTTCACATCACAATATAATGGTGTTTGTTTTGGACTAAATATCAATTCCCTCTCACTCTAATTCTCAACATATGCTATAAGGGAATGATGGCTGAAGATAGCAATGGTGGCGACATGTAAAAGCATGGCAGTAATAGTGAGCAATCAATTTGAGCAGAAAACTGCAGTTCAAGTTATTGAGGGATGGAGAACACAGTAGTGTTAGGGCGAGTACAATGTGGTAATGGTGTAAAAGAAGTTGCTGAAGGAGTAAATACAGGCATGTCGGGACTGAGTACAGGTGAGTGGGAAGTGAGTACAGATGGGTAGGGAGTGAGTAGGTGTGGGTGGTGAGTGAGTACAGGTGGGTGGGGAGTGAGTACAGGTTGGTGGGGAGTTAGAACAGGTGGGTGGGGAGTGAGTACAGGTGGGTGGGGAGTGATTACAGGTTGGTGGGGAGTGAGTACAGGTGGGTGGGGAGTGAGTACAGGTTGGTGGGGAGTGAGTACAGGTAGGTGGAGAGTGAGTACAGATGGGTGGGGAGTGAGTACAGGTTGGTGGGGAGTGAGTACAGGTAGGTGGAGAGTGAGTACAGATGGGTGGGGAGTGAGTAAAGGTGGGTGGGGAGTGAGTACAGGTGGGTGGGGAGTGAGCACAGGTGGGTGGGGAGTGAGTACAGGTGGGTGGGGAGTGAGTACAGGTGGGTGGGGAGTGAGTACAGGTGGGTGGGGAGTGAGTACAGGTGGGTGGGGAGTGAGTACAGGTGGGTGGGGAGTGAGTACAGATGGGTGGAGAGTGAGTACAGGTTGGTGGAGAGTGAGTACAGGTGGGTGGAGAGTGAGTACAGGTGGATGGGGAGTGAGTACAGGTTGGTGGGGAGTGAGTACAGGTTGGTGGGGAGTGAGTACATGTGGGTTGGAAGTGAGTACAGGTGGGTGGGGAGTGAGTACAGGTGGGTGGGGAGTGAGTACAGATGGGTGGGGAGTGAGTACAGGTGGGTGGGGAGTGAGTACAGGTGGGTGGAAAGTGAGTACAGGTTGGTGGAGAGTGAGTACAGGTGGGTGGAGAGTGAGTACAGGTGGATGGGGAGTGAGTACAGGTTGGTGGGGAGTGAGTACAGGTTGGTGGGGAGTGAGTACAGGTGGATGGGTAGTGAGTACAGGTTGTCAGGAAGTTAGAACAGGTTGGTGGGGAGTGAGTACAGGTTGGTGGGGAGTGAGTACAGGTGGGTTTGGAGTGAGTACAGGTGGATGGGGAGTGAGTACAGGTGGATGGGGAGTGAGTACAGATGGGTGGGGAGTGAGTACAGGTGGGTGGGGAGTGAGTACAGGTGGGTGGGGAGTGAGTACAGGTGGGTGGGGAGTGAGTACAGGTGGGTGGGGAGTGAGTACAGGTGGGTGGGGAGTGTGTACAGGTGGGTGGGGAGTGGGTACAGGTGGGTGGGAAGTGAGTACAGGTTGGTGGAGAGTGAGTACAGGTGGGTGGAGTGAGTACAGGTGGATGGGGAGTGAGTACAGGTGGATGGGGAGTGAGTACAGGTGGGTGGGGAGTGAGTACAGGTTTGTGGGGAGTGAGTACAGGTGGGTGGGGAGTGAGAACAGCTGGGTGGGGAGTGAGTACAGGTTGGTCGGGAGTGAGTACAGGTTGGTGGGGAGTGAGTACAGGTTGGTGGGGAGTGAGTACAGGTGGGTGGGGAGTGAGTACAGGTGGGTGGAGAGTGAGTACAGGTGGGTGGAGAGTGAGTACAGGTGGGTGGGGAGTGAGTACAGGTTGGTGGGGAGTGAGTACAGGTTGGTGGGGAGTGAGTACAGGTTGGTGGGGGAGTGAGTACAGGTCGGTTTGGGAGTGAGTAAAGGTTGGCGGGAGTGAGTAAAGGTGGGTGGAGAGTGAGTAAAGGTTGGTGGGGAGTGAGTAAAGGTTGGTGGGGAGTGAGTAAAGGTTGGTGGGGAGTGAGTAAAGGTTGGTGGGGAGTGAGTAAAGGTTGGTTGGGAGTGAGTTCAGGTGGGTATTGAGTGAGTAAAGGTTGGTGGAGAGTGAGTACAGGTTGGTGGGGAATGAGTAAAGGTTGATGTTGAGTGAGTACAGGTTTGTAGGGAGTGAGTACAGGTTGATAGAAGAGTTAGTACAGGGTGTGAGGAGTAATTAGAGGCAGTGGGGAAGTAATTACAGGGCAGAGGTGGTTGTTAGAAGTAAGTACAGGACGTGAAAATTAAGGTAGAGGGTGGTTTGGGAGCGAGTACAGGTGCGAGGACAGGGTAAGGGAGGAGCGAGTACAGGTGTGAGGACAGGGTAAGGGAGGAGCAAGTACAGGTGTTAGGACAGGGTAAGGGAGGAGCGAGAACAGGTGCGAGGACAGGGTAAGGGAGGAGCGAGAACAGGTGTTAGGACAGGGTAAGGGAGGAGCAAGTACAGGTGTGAAGACAGGGTAAGGGAGGAGCGAGTACAGGTGTTAGGACAGGGTAAGGGAGGAGCGAGAACAGGTGTTAGGACAGGGTAAGGGAGAAGTGAGTACAGGTGCGAGGACAGGGTAAGGGAGGAGCAAGTACAGGTGTGAAGACAGGGTAAGGGAGGAGCGAGAACAGGTGTTAGGACAGGGTAAGGGAGGAGCAAGTACAGGTGTGAAGACAGGGTAAGGGAGGAGCGAGTACAGGTGTGAGGACAGGGTAAGGGAGGAGCAAGTACAGGTGTGAGGACAGGGTAAGGGAGGAGCAACTACAGGTGTGAAGACAGGGTAAGGGAGGAGCGAGAACAGGTGTTAGGACAGGGTAAGGGAGGGGCGAGTACAGGTGAGGACAGGGTAAGGGAGGAGCAAGTACAGGTGTGAGGACAGGGTAAGGGAGGAGCAAGTACAGGTGTGAGGACAGGGTAAGGGAGGAACGAGTACAGGTGTTAGGACAGGGTAAGGGAGGATCGAAGACAGAGTAAGGGAGGAACGAGTACAGGTGTGAAGACAGGGTAAGGGAGGAGCGAGTACAGGTGTGAGGACAGGGTAAGGGAGGAACGAGTACAGGTGTGAAGACAGGGTAAGGGAGGAGCGAGTACAGATGTGAAGACAGGGTAAGGGAGGAGCAAAGACAGAGTAAGGGAGGAGCAAGTACAGGTGTGAAGACAGGGTAAGGGAGGAACGAGTACAGGTGTGAGGACAGGGTAAGGGAGGAGCGAGTACAGGTGTGAAGACAGGGTAAGGGAGGAGCGAGTACAGGTGTTAGGACAGGGTAAGGGAGGAGCAAGTACAGGTGTGAAGACAGGGTAAGGGAGGAACGAGTACAGGTGTGAAGACAGGGTAAGGGAGGAGTGAAGACAGAGTAAGGGAGGAGCAAGTACAGGTGTGAAGACAGGGTAAGGGAGGAGCGAGTACAGGTGTGAAGACAGGGTAAGGGAGGAACGAGTACAAGTGTGAAGACAGGGTAAGGGAGGAGCGAAGACAGAGTAAGGGAGGAGCGAGGACAGGTGTGAAGACAGGGTAAGGGAGGAGCGAGTACAGGTGTGAGGACAGGGTAAGGGAGGAGCAAGTACAGGTGTGAGGACAGGGTAAGGGAGGAGCGAGAACAGATGTGAGGACAGGGTAAGGGAGGAGCGAGTACAGGTGTGAGGACAGGGTAAGGGAGGAGCAAGTACAGGTGTGAAGACAGGGTAAGGGAGGAGCGAGTACAGGTGTGAGGACAGGGTAAGGGAGGAACGAGTACAGGTGTGAGGACAGGGTAAGGGAGGAGCGAGGACAGGTGTGAAGACAGGGTAAGGGAGGAGCAAGTACAGGTGTGAAGACAGGGTAAGGGAGGAGCGAGTACAGGTGTGAGGACAGGGTAAGGGAGGAACGAGTACAGGTGTTAGGACAGGGTAAGGGAGGAGCGAGTACAGGTGTGAGGACAGGGTAAGGGAGGAGCAAGTACAGGTGTGAAGACAGGGTAAGGGAGGAGCGAGTACAGGTGTGAGGACAGGGTAAGGGAGGAGCGAGAACAGGTGTGAGGACAGGGTAAGGGAGGAGCGAGTACAGGTGTGAGGACAGGGTAAGGGAGGAGCAAGTACAGGTGTGAAGACAGGGTAAGGGAGGAGCGAGTACAGGTGTGAGGACAGGGTAAGGGAGGAACGAGTACAGGTGTTAGGACAGGGTAAGGGAGGAGCGAAGACAGAGTAAGGGAGGAGCGAGGACAGGTGTGAAGACAGGGTAAGGGAGGAGCGAGTACAGGTGTGAGGACAGGGTAAGGGAGGAGCAAGTACAGGTGTGAGGACAGGGTAAGGGAGGAGCGAGAACAGGTGTGAGGACAGGGTAAGGGAGGAGCAAGTACAGGTGTGAGGACAGGGTAAGGGAGGAGCGAGTACAGGTGTGAGGACAGGGTAAGGGAGGAGCGAGTACAGGTGTGAGGACAGGGTAAGGGAGGAGCAAGTACAGGTGTTAGGACAGGGTAAGGGAGGAGCGAGTACAGGTGTGAGGACAGGGTAAGGGAGAAGTGAGTACAGGTGTGAGGACAGGGTAAGGGAGAAGTGAGTACAGGTGTGAGGACAGGGTAAGGGAGAAGTGAGTACAGGTGTGAGGACAGGGTAAGGGAGGAGCGAGTACAGGGAATTGGAGATGAGTGTAGGGTGTCGAGCGAGTAGTTACAAGGTTGCAAGAGAGCCAGAACACAGAGTTGTGGGAGTGAGAATAGACACTATTGGAGGTGAGAGAGGGATGAAAACATTGAAGTTAAAGTGTGTTCATACAATGAGAAAAGAGTTACAATGGTACACAGAGAAAGCATGATCATCAGTGTACACGAGTGCATGGCACTGGGCATGAAAATATTATTTTGTAGGACAGTAAAAACATTGATCTAGGTGAGAAATACCGGTAATTCGGTAGCGAGGGAGAGAGAATATGTGACATTGGTGACAGAAAATGTAGATAAGGGAAGTAAGTAAGCAATCTTTTCAGCTCAAGAGTCATATAAAACCCTCTGCATCATATTCTTACAATCACTTCTCTGGTTTTGTTTCAATGTAATGAGCAAATGGGAAAAAATTCATATTTTGTCCTAAACAAGCTCAAATGTCCCTACACAAATAGCTTGAATAAGAATTGCTAAAACTTCACCAAGCAAAATGTAATCGAGTTTCATTTTAAAAATGTTATCAAGATTAATTTTCAATGACAAAATTAATGTAACACTTAACTTTAACAAACTAATTCAATCATTTCCTTGAAATAATGAGTAAGAAGTTTTGACCATGTGACTAAAAAAGGAGGACATGGTCATTTACCAAGATAACTTGATAGGTCTTTATACCAGGTAGCTACACTGCAGACAATCTGGTTAAAGCCAGATCAGAATTCCACTCCGTACAGTACAGGTACACTCCGGTTTAGATCTTAATGAAACGGAGTGTACCTGGATTTTACAGAATCAGAATAGAATTCAGATCTGGCTTTAATCACAATGCATTGCAGATACAGTGCATTCCTCTTTATATCATGATGCATTTGTCAGACAAAAACATGACATTAACAGGAATGTGACATTAAGAGAAACATGTTTCTCTACTAAATCCAGTGAATTATCAATCTCCATAACTAAAAGTAAGCCATTCGATGTACATATGAAGATGTTTCAATCTACAGATAACATTATTTCATAAAAAAATACCATTTTTTGGCTATTTTTTATTTTCTTTACAGTATGGAATAATTTGTTCAAGTTGTATCTGAAATCAATGGAAATGACATCATTTTTTGGAAATATCATGTGATTGGGCGACAAAACATGATATTGAGAGGAATCCACCTCAAAATACATGATATTAATCAAATAAAATTACATAGATTATATAGAGGGGAAAATGGTGCTTTGGAAAAACATGATATAAAGAGGAATGTGATATTAACAGGGGTGATCTTAAGTGGAATCCACTGTATTAACCTTGGTTGTCTGGTAACGCAGAAAATCATTCTGGTCATTTAAACCAACTTCATAGCACGTTACATATTTGGTCTCCTGAGCATGTATTTCACAAAACCATTCTACTGCCCAATCTCAGACTTTGTGCTCAAGCCTTATGTCTTGTTTTAAATTGTTTTCGTATTCTTAAAATTAAAAATCATGTTTTGTAAACATTTTCTGGAAGAATTAGACTGAGGCTGCAAGTCACTTCTATACCAAATGTTTTATTATTATATATCTGAACATATCACACGATTTAAGCAGGTTACAAGAATGTTGGCTTAAGCACAAAACCCATGCTTGAGCTAATTGAGACCCAGGATCCATGCTATACCTGGCAGACATCCTACATAAGGTGAATGTTGGTCCTGGGATGACTTATAATTATTCCTTCACAATATGGTCATACACTAAATACTAATATAATGTTGCATCTCTTTGGCTGAGGGATGCTATCAATCAAACATGTTTAGCTTTCAGCTTTTCTTAAAAAGCTATCTTTAACAAAATGTGCTTGCTGCCAGCCCTGCATTAAGATTACTTGTCCTCTAGCTATGATAAACAACTGAAAAATGTCTATATGTGATTTCATATGTGATTATATCAATGAAAGATTTACACAATGATTATTGACTTGTCCTGGGTGTTACTTCTGAAAACCCATTCTAAACTTAAAAGTGAACATCAATTACATACTTATATACCAAAACATCAGACACCAAAATCATACATGTATTTTCTCCATCATTTCAACACAGTTAAGTTTCGCCATACATTAATATGCCCTGGGTGTTGTTCAATGCCTCTAAATGTTGAGTGACATTTTCTCATTAATGTGTAAATCTTAAAGAGCCACCCTCCATATACTCAAATGACTTCCCCAATCTTCTAGCAAACTATTGCTACAGAGAATTTTATAACAAGGGGGTGGAACGATCATCTAGCAAATTATTGCTACAGAGAATTTTATAACAAGGGGGTGGAACTTTTCACATAAGAATGATTTTTGACAATACTAAAATTACTAACTGCTCTTTCCACTAAACCCAATTTTACATGAACATGGTTGTCCTTTTCTCCATAATTTTAGTGAAACAAAAATCTGTAACCAGAGATCAACTAAACATTAATGGTGTCAATATAACAAGTAACTAGTTTGTCCCCTTTCTTCCCTCTCCTCAGTCATCCAATATCCCCTCTCTCAAATGCATGACGAATCTCCATACTTCATTATCTGGACACTCGACTCTTTTCAACTCTTTTCCACACCCCGTCTGTGGTTGGTTCTCCATCATCTATCCTCTGACCAGGGGGATAAAGATTGTTATCGGCATCATCACACAAAACTCTATAAAGAAACAAAGGAAAATTCAGATTTTGTCAATGTTCAGTTCAGTTAAAGTGAGTTATCAAACTTGTATTAATCTGCTATTTTCAGCTGTTTGGTTTTTGCAGGCAACATAAAGGAATCACTTTGTTGGTGTTGTTGTCATCCAAACAACGTCAACAGTTTCCATGCAATAACTTTAGTTCCCTTTGGCCAATCAAACTCAAACCTCATTTAAAGGAAAAGTTAATGGACGCCCCAGCCGACACATTGTAAATTTATTGCACAAGATTAAATTATGAACATTTGTTGGTTCATTCAATGGATATTAGACAGGTGTGTGTGTGGGGGGGGGGGGGGGGGGGAGGCTGGACTGAGGAGGTAAATCATGCACAGTTAATTGGTTAGAGTGTGATAATATCTGTTTACAGTTTCCTGACTTTTAATTTCTAGCATGGCCTGGCTGCAATTCTGTTTTCCCTTTCCTGTTTCTGTGACATACTTCTCAATGTTCGTTAGCAAATATTTTCATCAGATTCAAGGTCATTATCATCTACTCTTAAAAAATTCAGCTACTAACCTGGTATAAAAAATTTTAATCTGATAAACATTTAGTTACTCTTTTTGTGACCCCAAAAAAGTTAATGTGATTACTTTTCAAAATTGACCTACCTTTATTAACAATTATCTTGGGGTTAGAAATCAATTCACCAAATCTTGTCACCGTGGCCTGCTTTCAACATTTTCTCTACATTGCAAAATTTTGAAGTAACGTTCATAAGTTTAAATCTAGTATGATTTGTGACTCTTTCCCCTTCTTAACTGGAGGGGCTGCCATACCCAAGTGATTAAAGATGTCCTGACATTCTACCACTAGCCCTCTACTTCTGGATTGCCTAACTTCAAATCAAACCAAAACTGGAGTAAATTCAAATGTTATACAAATTTCTGTCTATTGTGAATTTTATAAGTCCTTGGTTCAAGTGTCATCCTGGCAATTTTCTTGCATCAATTTACCTTTTAGTAAAAATACCTGAAGATCAGTACTTTTCCTTTCTCATCTCCAATCCAAACCTCATTTCCCTGTCTAGTCATGGCCCATGGTGTGGAGTTCATGGTGAGCAGGACTTTCAATGGCTCACACAATGGACTCAGTAACAGGATGGTTTTGCTGTAACACTCTGCGACCAAAATATTGTCTCTTGTATCAAATAACGCACCGTAAAGACTGTACCCTGCCAGGGAGGCACCAGTCAAAACCCGGGGGCCTGTGTAGACTAACACAGGGGACAAGTCTTCATCCAGGATAACTAGTTCTCTGCGCCTGTCACTGATACGGTTAATGACTGCCACTCGGGTGCCTGTACTGTTCACGCTGACCTCCTCTGGTACCACAAAGAGGTTGCCTCCATGTCCATCACCATGACAACGTGTCACCTCTTCCCCCCACCTGTTGTACCGCACCAGCACACGGGTACTATTCTCTGTTACTTCATAGTTATCTTCATCACAGAGTGTTACATATATATCCCCAGACAGACCTGTACATATACGGTTTGGTGTGAGAGGACTAGTGCTGAACTTCTCTGTAATATCGCCATTTGGAAGAGCCATCTCTTTGATACATTTCAGTGTTGTGCAACAGAACAGAAGCTTATTGTCTGATGTGACAGTAAACCCATCCGACCTAGTTCCTAGGTTGATAGCTTGTTTCACTTCTCCAGACCTGTTGGTAAGTTTAACACTGTTTTTATCCTGGCTTTTTATCCAGCAAACCTTTGATTTGGGACAAAACATGTTATCCACACCAATATGTTTGGAAAGTTTAAAGGATGACACTCGTGTTACCTTGATATTAGATTGGCCTTCGACTGAAGCAAGACAGACAGATGACTCATCAATATTTTCCTCTTTGTTATTTGTATGATCGGATGTCCCCTTAATACCCCCAAACATTCGTTCAAGCTCTCCCTCCCCGACAGTTCCGGGGGTGAACACCAGGGTGTGTATGTCCAGCCGGGGGATACAGTTTGATTGTGGGACTTCCAAATTTCTGCCAGTTGTGATCACGTCTATATAGTCAGGAATTTTTTGCAGTTCCTCCACTTTTCTCCTAAATTTTACAATTTGTGAAAATTCTTGCTTCAATAGTTCTTCTGTTTTTTCAATGTCTTTTAGGTTCTTTTTAAGCTCTAATTTGTACTGTTGATTAAGTTTGCATTTCATCTTATCAACTCTAAGTTTCATAATTGTCTGCCTTTTTACAATTTCATAGGCGAATAAATCTTCTGCCTTGAGCAGATTCTCTTTTATCTTGTCGATATTCTGAATATCTGTCTCTATTTCCTCCAACACATGCGACCTCCCTACCTGCTCCAGGTTCCGTTGTATTGCCCGTGCGGCAGATCTTAGTGACGTGAGCTTATGTGTAGCATGGTCTTCCTCCACACAAACAACACACACAAATGGGTAACTGTCACAATGGTCACAGACCATGACCACAGCCTCACCTTTATGGTGAACGCACTCCATTATTACAGCACGTGTTTCGTTCGTTTTCCGGTGTCAAAGAAAACACTATGCCCGGGAAATACAGTGACTCGACAACTGTGTGCGCATGGGCGACGTTGAAGTTACACACGCGGGCACATTTGGTTGCATTGCTATTAGTTTAGTTCACAATAACTTGTTTTTAATTAATTTCTTATTAACAATTAGTTTTCCCCAAAATATTTGCTGCATACGATATAAATTCAGAATTCAATTCAAGCATTTACTGTGTAAAGGGAGCGGGTCGGTGTGGCTTGTACATATAGGCTAGTGTTATTATACGGTCTCGGCGGAGCATGCTTCTTTGACTCAGTTGGTGGAGCTGTAGATTATCACGCCGGAGACCTGGGCCCGTATTCATGAAACCGTTCTCACAGGGGCGTAGCTGGAGGTATTTTGATGTGCATGCCCCGCGACGTTTTCAATTTTGGGGAGGGGGTACTTCACATTTGGACTTCAAATGGTGCCATTGTTTTGGACTTGTTTAAATCATCATTGTCTGGCCTATCATTATACAAATTATTAATCAGAAAATTGAATACGATATGTTTTATTTCCATGATGTATGGAAACAGAATCATTGTCCATACATTTCTTAATTAGGTCATTAACTCGTCAGTAAGTAAAACCAGAGACATATACATGTAAAACCATCTTTGATATACATACGTCTCTGCTTATAAGTATATATGTTATGTGCAGGACTCAGGAAGTAAGAACTTATGCTTGTGTTCTTAAGTATAATTTTGTATAATTCGAACAGGCCTAGTTTCACGAATTTTCCTTAACTTAAAACTCTCCACAGAAAAGCATTAAAATTAACGGGAAATTCTTAAGTTAAAAGAATTTTCCTTAATTACTGTAATGCTTTCCTATGGAGATATTTACGTGTAATTTAAGGAATTTCGGCCGGGCTCATTAATAATTGTATTTGCTGACATTTTGTTTGAACCAAAATGTAGTAAAAGTTGGCCCTTCTTTTATTACTCTTAGAATGATAAAAGGGTATTTGTTTTATATCAAATCTAATACAGATTTACTAAAAACAACCAGAGAGTACCAAAGCGTCAACAAAACCATAATCCGAACTCAAAATCGATTCAACTAGAGGCAAAATATGAAAAATGAAAAGATGTACATGGAAACCTCTGTAAACGTACAAGATAAAAAAAACAGTTGTTCCGGAAGAGTAAGCGTCTTCTGCTTCATCGACGAAAACTGCCATGTAAATATTGGTCATATCCAAGTAAACATCAGGTTCTCAAAATGAGAAACGAGTCCTCATTGTCAATAAAAACAAGTAAACACACTAATGAGCATACTCAAAAACGTCCATCTTCATATCACTTAAAGATACAGATCATGTCCCATGAAACCAAGATGGCGACCATAAATTTGCCAATAGTCTTCATTAACCTACACCTCTCCTTTCCCTGTGCCATAAGTTTGTTCGTCAGCAGCTGATATCTATCATTAAAACCTAATATGACATGATTTTATAAAAAAAAAGTCGGCCTAAGTGAAGGTAGTTTCAAACTGATGCTTATGTTTGTATGTTGTTTGGTATTCATTTGTATAAGAATTTTCTCACGATAAAGCCATTACCTTTATTGTCGTAGTGAGCTTTATCATAAATATTATTTGAATTGTGTTGGCTGCGGTCTCCAACATCTTGCACAATTATATATAATTTAATATGCATGTGTATTGTAATCCTATATGCTATTGCATTCGGAATGAAATAAAATTTAATTTGAAGTATTTATAGCTAACAAATTTTCTGCAGCCTAATATGCTAATCTGACGAGTCGAAAAGGGGAGTAACAACAATATCAGAGGACTTTTAAAGGCCCAATATACGTAACTTCAGGGAAATTTTCGTGTTTCTGAAAAATTCTGAAAAAAAATCCAGTTGATAACCATGCAAAAATAAGCCTAAAACGAAGTAAACTTAAGCGGTAACTAACAAGAAACTCTTGACAAAAAGATCCAAAGAATTGAAAATAATTCAGGTGGGGCCCACTTCAACAACAAACCGAAGATAAAAGACGGTTCGATATGGACGCGTGTTTACAAATAGCGTGTTTCAAATGCTGCTGTACCGGTAACCGCGAAAGAATTCATCTTGAATATTGCTGATATCAGTTAATCTTAACTTAATCTGTAAATATAATAAGTTATCAGGCTTGATTTTTGCTTTAGGTTTTGCCGAAAGTTACGTATATTGGGCCTTTAAGAATATAAGTTGAATTATGAAATTTCTCGACTTTAATACACATACTTTGGAAAATGATGTGCAAGCACGGGCTTATGTGCTTACATGGCAGCTACGCGCCTGGTCTCATGCTCAAGCACGGATTCTGTGCTCAAGCCAGCTTTCTTGAAACTGACCTAAATCATGTCTAAGAGTCAAAAAATCATTGTAAATGTTGAAAACAGCTTTCGACTTCATTTCTCTTCAACGTTTAACCAAAACTTCAACAAAATTAGATTGCTTAAATAATTTTTAACAAGAAATGAGGCTTGGGCAGGAAATCTATGCCTGAGCATGAGAACGGTTTTATGAATACAGGCCCTAGGTTCGAGGGAGCGTTGACGAAATATTTTCACAAAGGTTTTTTTTATTATTATTTGGCATGCACGGTAGCTACGCATTGACGGGCGTGCAATACCTTTTGTGGCGTAAATTCCCGTAACTAAAATTAAATCGACACGGGCTCAAACTCAAGACCCTTGGCTCTCCAGCCTGATGTTCTGAGCTAAAGGAGCCCATTGTACCTTACAGTTTACGCGTGTAAGGCAACCAAATCAGTACACATCTTTTACATTATAAGTACATTCAGTTATTAGAGATCGAAGGGCAGCTGGACAACGACTGGCAACAACAGCAGAGAAGCCGTCCAGCTGGCTTTGGTGGAGAAAGGAAGACAAGAGCTGGGAGCCATCCGTCGATGGTCAGTGATATGGCCAATCACTGTCGACTCGCCACCTTTAGGGGGACCCAATCGTTTAGGGCGTTCCAGGATAGGAAACGCCCAGTCAGAGGTGGTCATGGCTGATGACGTCATTTGATTTTGTATGAAGGTAATTTAGTTTTATGGAATGGCTCTGATCTTCTCCTTACCGGTTTTTTAAATAAAGTCTTCGAACCAAACAGGCATGGGATAATTGAAGTGTCAAAGGGTATACAGGTACATACATTTAGTATGGCCTCTATACTGTTATTTTGAAGAATTATGAATTACCAAAGGATATCAATGTCAAATTTCAGACAAAACGTATTCTGCATTGCGCTGTATAAATAACAGTATTATGTAATTTATGTTACCAGTTTAGTTTGTAGAATAAAATGAAATATTTAACACTAAATGTAATGTGTAATTTAATTAATTACATTGGCAAAGTGATAGTAATTTGATTAATTACATTTACATTTGTGTAATGGTAAAGCCATTTTCACAAAGTAATGTGTATTTCAATTAATTGCATTACCATGTAATTGAACCCATGTCTGGAACCAAACGACACACACGACTCTGAACCATCTTTTTTGGGTAAATTCCGCTGACCACCGAATGGAACAGGATGCACGATCAGACCGGGGTCCGATTCCGAGACGTTCGGAACTCTAGACGCTCAACCGAATGAGCTATCTGGTCGTCGACAATCGTTTAGTTGTTTGTATTTGATCTCGATCATTGCCGATGTTGTGATCAGCTAAATAAACGATGAAAATGGATAATTGTGTTTGTGTCGCTTCTACCAAAATCCGATCCCTATTTCATACCCACTAAACAAATTGTGAGATTCGAAAACTGAAAATAATTTTTAAAAATCGAGGTTTTTATCATTGGTGGTTTTTTGGCCTTACCAACAAGACACTATCGGTCTCAACTCCTTGGGGACCATACAACCGGTGCTGCAATTTCGGCGCTCACAGCTATCATTCTACAATTTCTAGCACTACACAGCTACATACTCATTAGCATCTGAGTAGACTAGAACAAGCAGAGCAAAGTATCTTGCTCAAGGATACAACACAAGTGCCGTGACCGGGACTCGAATTCGCAAGCCTTCGATCACGAGCCTGGCGTCCTACCACTAGACCACCGTGCCTCCATAACGAACGTTGTTTTAAGGATCGATGCCCCAATCGGTATACATTCAGTTTTAATGAGCTTATATTGTTAGAACAGCCACACAGATACATTTTGTGAATCTTCACGCCTGTCTAGAGTTCGAGGGGTCTTGGTTTCGAATTCTGAATTCTCTAATTACCGCAGAATATTGTTTAACTAGCGGAATCACCCACTGTAGTTACAAAATATGTATAGTTCCTGGTTCGAGTCCAACTCCTGTGTAGCGAAAGGCTATCAAAAGTGTATTATTTAAGCAATGAGTGTTTTAGCAAATGGAAGGATGCATAACAAATGTAAATATATCCAAAATGTAGCAGGGGACAAAATGAGACAATCATGTGACGTCAGGGCGGATATTAATAGAGCATATAATTGTGACGTCACACACTTGTTGCTTAGCTGCCTAACAATCGAAGATGATCAGTCTCTCTCCTATTATTTCTTTTTCTTATTACTAAGTCAATCTCGAATTACCACAATGCATAGGGCTATCAAAGGACTTTTGTTTTATGTGATATACTGGGCCGTAATTCAACAAGGACCTCATGCGTACAATGTCTGTAACTGGTAAGTGATTAGATATTTTAATTGATTACCCTTTTTTTTTACATTTACGCACATTGACATCATTTGTATTTACTTATCGATATTTTGTAATTCTACTTTTTCAGCGTGGAGCCCGAGCCAGGATACACACAAATACTGTTTCACTACCTCACCGACACGGAAATTCAGAAAATATGTCCAACAGTTGCTGGTCTGATACGGGTAAGAAATCGCTACTGTATAACGTAGATAGTTATATTTATAATTGTAAAGGCATTTGATTGTTGAAAAAAAATTTGTTGGTTCTTTTGACGTTGTGACATCCTCTGAAATTACCATATCTTGAATCGTGATGTCTTTTGTTGGGCAAAATACACAGGCTTTTATGTTTTCTGTTCCATTTCAGGGGATTGTTGGAGATGTAATCGTCCTCATTCTTTCAGTCCTTGCAAGTCATCAAATGCAACGCTTATCGTTTGGCAGGATGGGGGAAGATTGGTGGTCAAGCTTAGCTACATTTTTGCTGGGACCACGGAGAAATGGTTAGTACCGATATCACGGACAACCTGTGTGACGTAACTGTCAGTTTACATGTATGTAGTATTGGCTTTGGCGTCAGTATTACCTGCTTTTATTGCCCCTCTCCCACCCCTGCAAACGAAGCTAAGGGGTATACTGTAATCAGTCCGTCCGTCCCTCTGTTTGGCCGTCTGTGGAAAAGAAATTGTCCAGACAACTCCTCGGAAACCCGTGGACATATTTCAATGAAACTATACAGGAATGTTAGAGACCATTTGTAGATGTACATGCAGGATTTTTTTGGGGGAAATCTTATCCAGACAACTCATCATAAACATGTGAACCAATAGCAGTGATTCTACACAGGGGTGTTAGGGACTATGGACCATGTGTAAATGTGCCTATTTTTCTGTAGAAAATTTGATTGCTATGGTAACCAGTTTCCAATACCCAAATTATTGTTGAAAACTTTATCAGGACAACAATGTGAACTGATCTCAATAGAACTACATACAAATGTTAGGGACTATGTGCACATATGAATGTAGATTTTTAACAGAAATGTAGGTTACCACGGTAACCAGGTCACTATAAACAGGTTTTTATTGGAAAAGTTTTCCCAGAAAACTCCTCCTAAACCAGTGAACCAATTCCAACAAAACTGCACAGGAACGCTAGTGGCCATGTCTACATATGCATGCAGGTTATTTTATGCAGACATTTTGGTTGCCATGGTCACTATACATTATACAAGTATATTTTGCAAAGGATGAGGAGCAGGATCGGGGGTATTAGTTAGACATTGGCTTAAAGTTCTAGTTGTCATTGTCAAACAGTATACTCTTACAACTATAGTCCGACAAGAAATTGTTGAGTCTTTGTTTAAAGCTATTGCCACTAGGGACATCTACCACATTACCACATGTTTATACAGACCATTCCGGGACTCCACAGCCCTGTTGCTGTAGTTGTGTCTGCTGATTATTTTGTTGGTTCTGTTCTTGAATATATTTCTATGGTTTCGTCTTGTTTTGGTTTCCATGCTTCTTGTAAACATTTTATTGTGACCTATGTTAATTTTTTTTCCGGCAATTATATTTACGTGATGCATGCGCAACCGGAAGTTCAAACATGCCTACATGTACATGTTTGTATTTGAATACCTGCAATTCTGTTTGTACTTACCCTTCTGTATGTCGCAATAACATATGAACCTACTGTATTTATTACTGAATTTTCTTTACTGTATACTATTTCAGAGCCCTTGAACCTTGCTCAGGAAAGAATGTTGAGGAGGAGCGGTTGAAATGACACCATCTGGATTTATATTACCTCGGCGCCGATGTTTGTGCCTTATTTCATTATTTGTGGTCCCATTGAGAAAAGAGATACTCTTTGACAGCGATATTACCTGTGTTGGCCAGTGATGTTACCTGTGTTGACCAATGATGTTACCTGTGTTGACCAGTGATGTTACCTGTGTTGACCAGTGATGTTACCTGTGTTGACCAGTGATGTTACCTGTGTTGACCAGTGATGTTACCTGTGTTGACCAGCGATGTTACCTATGTTGACCAGCGATGTTACCTATGTGGACCAATGATGTTACCTGTGTTGACCAGTTATGTTACCTGTATTGACCAGCGATGTTACCTATGTTGACCAGTGATGTTACCTGTGTTGACCAGTTATGTTACCTGTGTTGACCAGTGATGTTACCTGTGTTGACCAGTGATGTTACCTGTGTTGACCAGCGATGTTACCTGTATTGACCAGCGATGTTACCTATGTTGACCAGTGATGTTACCTGTGTGGACCAGCAATATTACATGTGTTGACCAGCGATGTTACACGTGTTGACCAGCGATGTTACATGTGTTGACCAGCGATGTTACCTGTATTGACCAGCGATGTTACCTGTGTTGACCAGTGATGTTACCTGTATTGACTAGCGATGTTACCTATGTTGACCAGTGATGTTACCTGTGTTGACCAGTGATGTTACCTGTGTTGACCAGTGATGTTACATGTATTGACCAGTGATGTTACCTGTATTGACCAGCGATGTTACCTGTGTTGACCAGTGATGTTACCTGTGTTGACCGGTGATGTTACCTGTATTGACCGGTGATGTTACCTGTGTTGACCAGTGATGTTACCTGTGTTGACCAGTGATGTTACCTGTGTTGACCGGTGATGTTACATGTGTTGACCAGTGACGTTACCTGTGTTGACCAGTGATGTTTTCTGTGTTGACCAGTGATGTTACCTGTGTTGACCAGCGATGTTACCTGTGTTGACCAGTGATGTTACCTGTGTTGACCAGTGATGTTACATGTATTGATCGGTGATGTTACCTGTGTTGACCAGTGATATTACCTATGATGACCAGTGGTGTTACCTGTGTTGACCAGTGATTTGCCTGTGTTGTCTTGGTCAGCTATGTGTTTTGTCAATATGGATTGGTGGTACCCGCTGCTTGCTCGTAGAACTTTTTAACGGAAATATGTCACACATGATATATGACGTTGTATTGATACGTTCGAAACTTTATGGATATTAACCGCTGGTGATTTTAAGATTTAAAGCATCCTGTCTTACAATATTAAACTGAATATTATGAGACTTAACCTCTGGTGGTTGTGAGTCAAGTAACTTCTGTATAGGTCAAATATCAATATTTCATTTAAATTTATGAAATGAACAACTTTGAAAGAAGAAAGGAATATGGAAATAAATAAAAACAAAATTTATTTTGCATGTTTGTTTTCTATACCCTGCCATTGATACTTTCATCCGTGACTACATCAATCCAGGGCATCTCGTTCAATTTGTAGCACCACCTGTCAACAAAACCTGTCGATTGTGTAATAATTGTGTCGATTGTGTTAGAAGGTCCTACTATACTGAAATCGACATCGGCGTCATGCCTACAGAAATATACTTGTCGTTGTCAAGGTAAAATGATATGGCAGAGTGTCACAAGAAACGACCATTATGATAGGTTGAAATCTCCGATTAAACTTCTATTTGGGGAAACGAGGGTTTCCATCTATTCTAGCCCACGGTATGCAAGCGTCAGAGAAGTGTACCGTGGGTTTCCGACCCTGCCTCGGTATATTTCATCCTTGCTTTTGTATTTTTTACAATGTATGCTCCAAGATAGTTCACAATCATGTAATTGTATCGTCGTCCACCTTTCTTGGAAAAGAAATCTCTCATAATGAGAGACCGAAGATGTTCTTTCGGTTTGGGATGTGTTATGGTAGTGTACAGGCTGGAAAAATCAAATGATTTGATAGATGAAAGACATTTTTTGAGAAGGAGGTGCTCAAGACTGGTCAAAGAACTTTCAAGTTTTTCAAATTTGGAGTATACAGTGTCACAGTAAGATTGAAGTCTCGATTTAACGAAGCTAAGTATGGTAGTAAGGGGTTTTGAGAATGGCTTAGTTGAGCTAGTAAAAGAGCCAGCGATAAAACGTAGCTTATAAGGATCCTTATCCTTTAGGTATCCTATATCTACGAGGTAGGTCAGTGTCAATTTGTAAGTAGGGTTAATTTGCTTATGAAGCAGGTCAAGTTATTTTTGCAAGCAATACATGGAATGCTGGAAAATTGGGCACTTTTCCTAGATACACCTGGATATTCTCGGTTTCTACCTGTTCCAGATTCTGACGTATAGACTGAGCGGCGTTCCTCAATGTCTGTAGTTTGTTCTCTGCATGCTCCTCTTCCAGACAAACTCCACAGACAAAGGGATAGTTGTCACAGGATTTACACACCTTCAAGACTTTCTCACCTGCATGTATGGCACACTCCATAGTGTCAAAGTCGTTTACTCAGAACAAGCCCTTCGTTTATATTTTAAGATAATCCATGCATACGCGTATGGTTGTATTGAATAACGTAGCTAACCACGCTATTTATAGATTGTTTATATACAGTTGAAACCTGTTGTAAATTGATTTGTTCCTCTTAACAATATACAATGAACAATAAGTTTAGGTCACAGAACACTGCGTTTTTTATTATGAAAATATATTTATTATAATTTTCTTGAATGGGAACACATGTTTGCAATGAAAGATACTGTAAAAGACAATATTTTCGCGCTTGGAATTTTTCGCTTAGTCAGCCCCCAAACTGTTCGCGATGTGGAAATTTTCGCGCTGTAGTCATGCTGTTTTGCACTGTGTACCTGTATTACTATTATACACTGTAGAGTCTGAATGGTATTAAATATGTTCGCGTGTGGATATATTCGCGGAGGTTTATTGCCATCGAAATAAGCGAAAATTCCCACACCGCGAAAAATTCCACTTTTACAGTATCACATATTTCCAACAGTGCATACGTTTGACTTTTCATTCAATTTAAGTGATATCACTAAAACTATGAGGTAAGATCACAATAATGAATAGGTTGCAGTTATTTCTCAAATCATTTTAGTGATATCACCAATTCATTATGGTGATATCACATAATATGTATTCATTATTGTGATATCACCTATTCATTATTTTGATATCACCTATTCATTATTGTGATATCACCTATTCATTATTTTGATATCACCTATTCATTTTTGTGATATCACCAAATCATTTTAAATGATATCACCAAATCATTTTAAATTATATCACCAAATCATTTTAAATTATATCACAAAATCATTTTATTGATTTCACAAATTCATTATGGTGCCATCACCTGAACAGCCCTAGTATCCATGTCATGTACTATATTTTGTGAGATACCAAATTCTAAAATGTGTCTCATATCAAAATCGAAACTATTTTCTAGAACTGTTTCGGTTTAAAACAAACAAACCATTTACCTTTTATACCAAACGAACAAATCTCATCCTGAATATATCAAATTAAGTCATCGAAGTTTGGATCGATTATGGCCGAATCAAGACTCATTATATTATTAAATTTCGCAAGTGTAAAGACTTGTTTGCAACAGAACAGAGATGCATAATGTAATTAATGTCATTTAACATTTTATAAGTTGTACTCTTCAAACAACAAAATGTAAATAAACATGATTGTTTCATTATCATATTTCAATAGGCTGATTGAAGTGAAGATCGTTAACAAAACCATTATTCGAATTCAGAATCGAATAAACTAGGGGCAAAATATGAAATAATAAAAGATTTACATGGATACCTTTGTAACAATACAAGAGAATAAGACCAGGTGTTTCGGAAGAGTAAGCGTATTCTGCTTCATCAACGACACCCTCCATGTAAATCTTGGTAACATCTAAGTAAAACATCAAGTCCTAAAAATGAGAACCAAGTCATCATCATCAACAAGTAAGCACACTTATAAGCATACTCAAAAACGTACATCTTCATATCACACAAAGATATGAAATATTTCTCAATGAGACAACGATGGCGACCAGAAAACTTGCTCATAGTTCTGATCGATCTTCATCTCTGAAAACCCTGTGTAATAAGTTTATTTGTCAGCAGTCGACATCGAAAGCCGTAGAATAACGAATCAACTGCGACATGTAAACACCATAGGTTGGAGAAGCAGGGATGTTACTATCAAGAAATGGTAAGTTAATGATTGGAAAATTGAAATCGCCACGTTTATCGTATAACAAGTAGTAAGCTGTCCATGTTGGTCATAGTTTAAGTAGAGATCTAGGAAAGCGAGTCGGTTGTGCCCTTTCTTTCAAGTTCAGAAGAGTGTATACAATGGACATGGTCAGCAAACGTCTTGTTGTTAATAGACAAGACATCATCGATAAATCTAAAAGTGAAATTAAAAGATATGACAAGGGTGGGGCACAGTTTGTTCCCATGGGAATGCTAACATTCTGCTGGAAAATCTCTCCTCCAAACTCAACAAAAATAAAACAACATTACTAAATAATATAATGTTTTTTTCAGTAGCATATAGAGATGTTAGCCTATTATAATACTCAAGTGTTTACCACTCATATTTAATTTTGCGACAGTGTCTCTTTAAGGTCGTCGCATTTATTAAGTTGTAGGGTGGGGGCAGGATTTGGATATTTACTTTAAGAAAATATATGATACACGTCCCACTGGTATTATCTACAGCTATTTCGTTTGTGAAGACATTATATTTTAGCTCTTTGTGTAAAAATAAATAAGAGAATACCGAAGAGTTAACAAAATCATAATCCAAACTCAAAATCGATTAGACCAGGGGCAAAATATGAACAAAGGAAAGATTCACATGGAGACTCTTGTAAAAGTACAAGAGAATAAGACCAGGTGTTCCGGAAGAGTTAGCGTCTTCTGCCTCATCGACGACACCCGCCATGTAAACATAAAGTTCATATATGCTGTAGTCAACACACACCAACAACAAACAAGTATGCTAAAATAACGTCACGTTTGTCTAACAATTTCGGAAACTCGACCTTTACCAATCAAATTAATTAAAATCATTTTATTAACTCGATATCTTTACTAATCTAGTTAGTTTTAAAATCGTGTCCATTGAGCAATTAAACATTTATGTGTAAATATTAACTGGAGGGTTGTTGAATAATGTTTATTCCAAATCACTAAGGTTAGGTTTATTAGCACAAAACTAATGTTATCTTTGTTGACACTGACCAGGCTGTATTTGATGCCCTCAAACGAAAGCTCGGCAGATCTTGATTATTTACAATTGAATTCAAGATGAATAACGATAACACATAATTGCATATGAAATTCGGTAAAAATACATTTTGAGGAAAAGGGATTCCAATAAACCAAAAAGTGATATCCACACCGCATATTTTGAACAGACTTTAGTTGTGTAAGTATATATGAAGTTTAGCAGAAATGTAATAAAACACCATTTAAAAAAAAGAAAATATACAAATGTATACTGATCAAGTGGTTTTTATTTTGTATCATTTTCTGTGTAGGCCAGTGGTTTATACTACATGTAAATGAATGTATGCTAGAAACACAATTTCTACGCGTGTATTATGGTAAAGTCCCACTACAATATGCAAGGTGTTTTCTGATAATGGCTACTGATTTCTTGTAAAACCTGCACACCACAACTAGTTTCACTTTCGTTTTGACAGTAGTTTGGTAGTTTACGGTGTGCATATATCATGACGTTTTAAATAGATTTCGACCTATTACCACTATTTGAAACATAGGCATAAATTTATGATGCACACACTTCCCCATCATAATTACCACGTAAATACATTAACATCAACAATTAGTTTTACGTTAGGGAAAGACAGAAGGAAGCAAAGCGAAAATTATCACCTAAAGATTAATCTAAAATGAAATAGAAAGACAATTAAACGAAAGATTGTGGTTAATATCCCAGGGTAGAGCAAACTCGTAAAGGTTGAACATCGTTGCTGTTTGTCCTAGGCACTACTATTGAAATCATCTCAAACCCAAAGCACATCAATCATATTCCAGTATATTTAACAAATATTAACAAAGATAATATGTACAATACCCGAACGACTGTCTTGCTAAAACTTTGGGATCTGCACCACTCTCCTGTTGTCCCTGTCTACACACCCTAACACCTGGATACCACGTAAAGCATTCGAACTGGTATCTGGATGGCTCCTCACACATGCAATCATCTTGTTGCGCTTTTCCTTTTGTTTCAACGGCCTTTCATACAGCTCAACATCTGGACGGGAGGTATTAGTAACAGGTCCGATGAACAGCATCAATCCGCTGTCATAATTTCTCTACAAAGAACCAAATTTGTATCGATTGTAATGGAGAGATATTTATACAATATTTTGTCTTCGATATGCTTTTGTATTTCTCTGTTACTTAAATCTGATTAATATCAGGATAGCGTTGTGATGTGGAACACTGCCATGAACCATTTCTCATTGACGATAATATAATGATGACGCCAATGTGCAAATTCTTGTATGGGGCAGTATTGGTTTTATGATTGTTGAAAAACTGTGGAGATTTTTCTTAAAGTGACGTCATCAAGAATATGCTATTAATAAACCTTCAAAGTCGGAATCTTTTAAATACAATAGAAAATAGTTTTTTGTTTTCCAATGCATGTATCCCGTTAACTGTCTGGACGATATTAGTTATTTCGCAAATAATTATTTCTTTATAAACATCTTGTATTAATTTTTATTTGATTTGAAATGAAAATACATGTATATCCTTATGAAAGTCATATCTATTTGGTCATTTTACATTGGCATATTAGTTAAGTTGTAACGTTAACATACCTTAGTAAAAATATCTGAAGATTTGTACTCCTCCAACGTTATCCCCGACCCAGACCTCATCTCCGTGCATAGATAAAGAAAATGGTGAAGTGTCCATGTTCACCAGGACCTGAAGTGGCTCGCAGGATGGACTCAGTAACTGAACAGTTTTACTGAAAGTTTCAGCGACAACAATGTTGTTTCTTGCATCAAACGTAGCACCAGCAAGCAAAAACCCTAACAGTGATTTGCCCGTCAACACACTGGGTCCTGTATAGACAAAGAGAGGAGATAGGTCCTGGTCGAGAACAACTAGCTCTCGGCGATATCTACTAGTCATGTTAATTACCGCTACTCGGCTGCCTGTACTGTTCACACACACTTCCTCTGGTACAACAAATAGACGTTCGCCACACCGAGCCTTCTCCCGTCCCCAACTGCTGTATTTAACCAACACTCGGGTACTGTCATCCTCTAAATTAAAATCGTCCTCGTCAAACAGAGTCACGTATATATCCCCGGACGGACCTGTACATATGAAGTTTGGTTTGAGTGGACTTGTGCTGAACTTTTCTGTGATCTCGCCGTTCGGAAGTCTTATTTCCTTGACACATTCCTGAGATGTACAACAGAACAGTAACCTGTTATTTGAAGTGACAGTGAATCCTTTTGTCTTAGTTTCAAGATTAATAGCTTGTTTAATTTCTCCAGATCTATTTGTAAGCTTAACGCTGTTTTTATTCAGGCTTTTTAACCTACAAACTCCTGCTTTTGAACTACACATATAACGTAAACCATCATTTTTAAAAAGTTTGAAGGATATTTCTGATGTTACTGTGATGTTTGATTCTCTTTCGATCGGACCAACGAAATCAGAAGACATGCACGATTTGTCGTCATTTTCCGTTGTACTATCATCACACAACGTCGATATAGCGTCATGTTTGGAACTATCAAATACGTTAATACCCCCGAACATCCGTTTAAGTTCCCCGTCCCTGAGAGTCCCGGGGATGAACGTTAGGGCATGTATGTCTGGTCTGGGGATGCGGCTTGTATCCGGGACCTCCACGTCTCTACCAACCTTGATCACCTCCACGTAATCGTTCATCTTCTGTAGCTGGGCTACCTTCATCTTGAACGTGTCTATTTTGGACACCTGTTGCTTCAGAGCTTCCTCTGTTTTATCTATGGCCTGACTGTTCTTACCGAGTTCCAGGTTATGTTCCTGTGTTACTTCCGTGTTGACGTCGTCGAGTTTGCTTCTGAGGATATCGGCACGTTTCGAGATCTCCTCATCTACGCGATTTGACTCTTGATGCAGATCCTCTCTGACTTTGGTGAGGCCATCTAGATCCGATTGGATCTCTTTAAACACCTGCTCATTGTCGGTTTCGACCTGTTCCAGATTCTGACGGATAGCCTGAGCGGCGTTTCTCAATGTCTGTAGTTTGTGCTCTGCATGCTCCTCTTCAATACAAACTCCACAAACAAAGGGAAACTTTTCACAGGACTTACAAACCATGAAGACTTTCTCACCTGTATGTGTAAAACACTTCATGGCATCAGCGTTGTTAACTCAGAATAATGTTTGTCTTTAAAACACATATGCATACGTGACAGGCTGTTATCAATTACGTCGCTTTTCACTCTGATAATCGGTTGTTACACGTATACGTATTTTGAGGGAGCAATCATTATTTTTATTTGTGAAATTTACATTGAACATGTACTGGAATGCTAATTTCTTCCAATTTATTACATAATTTATTAATACTTGCATAAAACACATAAATATAAGGTGACGCAAGTTGCTCGTTCCCAAATCATTTATGTTTTGTATTGACGTGCACCAAAACTGAACGGACGAGCGATCAAGAGGCACTTTCAAGGGAGAATTCAGTTCATAATTATAATTATAAGAATGGAAATATATATCTCCAGAAGAACAAAAACCTTGCTGTTGATAATTCAATACCTATTTTCAGTGTGGTCAGTTCACATTTTGGAAAAGTCCTTGCCAAGCAAAGCTCTACAAAATACTCTCAAGCGCTTTGGGAACAGAAGCACGTGGTATGGGTAATTGGATAACCACATTTGGCAATTGAACTGTAAACGAATTTTTAATTTGAAATTCTTTATCACTCACAGATGTTTTAAAGCTTTAGGGGTAGCATTTTTTGTATAAAAATAATCAAAAACCAGATGGATGAACTGTTAGGTAAATGACGAGATAGATTTAAACAAATTTAATGACAAGAATAATACGTTATTGACCAGATTTATGACCTAAAGCAGGTATTTCTTAACTGGTCCGCATATTCGGTCGAGTGTGGCAACCAGAAGATAATCTTGCACCAAAGAACAAGCCACATTTATTTATATGCAGATTTTCGTTAAATGATTAAAAGGCCAAACATGGACCAAGGTATTCGGAAGTAGGGGACATGGCCAGAGATGTTCGATGACAACGCATTTTGTAGCCCTTGTTGGAGGTGGTAAAGAAATAAATTGTTATTGTCCCTTAAATTTCTTACACAATCAATTGTTTAGACTAAGTCTTTAATTGTGAATTTTACCACACCGTACATCTTTGGATACGAATCACTGAGCAAACTTTAATACCTTCACAAAAATGCGATCGACCACATGTTCGGCATTTCGCTGAGAGTACTTCTTGTTAAACTATACTGAATAGTACACATGCTCAAGTGAATCAAACTACACAGATAATTGTTTGTGGAAATAAGAATTTCTTAATCTCTTAAAATAAATAAGAGAATACCGAAGCGTTAACAAATCATAATCCAAACTCAAAATCGATTAAACCAGGGGCAAATATGAACAAAGAAAATATTTACATGGAAACCCTCGTAAAAGTACAAGAGAATAAGACCAGGTGTTCCGGAAGAGTAAGCGTATTCTGCTTCATCGACGACACCCGCCATGTAAATCTATGTCACATCCATGTAAACAACAAGTTCTCAAAATGGGAAATGAGTATCATTGCCAATTTAGATTAAATGAGATTATATTGGAGATCGCCTTCGCAGATTAAACAGAGCACCAGAAGGTTCATGGATAGAGTATATATATAGAGAGCATATAAGTCATTTGCATATTTTTTTCGAAGTTGTAGCAACGTTGTTTCGTCATAATGGAGATGTTTTGGGACATATTGTGTGCTTGGTTTGCTCAGTGAAGCGACCTTTACCAATCAAATTAATTTAAATTATTTATTAACTTCATTTTACCAATCCAGTTAGTTTCAAGATCGTTTCAATTGAGTAATTCAACTTCTATGTGTAAATGTTAACTGAAAGGGTGTTGAATAATTTTTATTCAAAATTACTAAGGGTAGGTTTATGAGCACAAAGATGTAAAACTCTAATGTTAGCTATGTTGATACCGTCCACATTGTATTTGATCCCCTCAAACTACCAGCTTAAAAGATCGGTAGATCTCGGTTATTTACAATTGAATGGAAGATGAATATAAATAACACATAATTGCATATATGAAATTCGGTAAAAAATACATTTTTAGGAAAAGGGTTCCAATACACCAAAAAGAGATACCCACACCGCACTCAGCTACTGATGTCGCTTGAAGAATCTGCCATCATTACAATAACAGGAACAGTAGTTTGATCTGATAAACTTAGGAACATCTAGCATTGATTGTAAATACTTCTTGGATGGTCAAATCTGCAATCTATCATGATTTAAATAATGAATGGTCATATTTTGAACAGTCTTTTGTTGTGTAAGTATATATGAAGTTTAGTAGAAAATTGATAAAACAACACCATTAAAAAGAGAAATATAAAAATGTATACTGATCAAAGTTGTTTTTATTTTGTATCATTTTCTGCATAGGCCAAAGGCTTATACTACATGTATGTAAATGAATGTATGCTAGATACACAACTTCCGGGTATGTATTCTAGGTAAAGTCACACTACAATCAGGCAAGGTGTTTTCTGACAGTGACTACTGCTTTCTTGTAAAAGCTGCACAACACAACTAGTTTCACTTTCGTTCTGACAGTAGCTTGGTAGTTTACGGTATGCTTGCATCGTGAGAGAGTAAATGGATTTCGACCTTTTACAATAATTTGAACTATAGACATAAACATATGATGCACACATTTCCCCAACATAAATACAGTTTCCATTTCTTGACATATAATGTCTAAATATATTAACATTGATCAGCAGTTAGTTTTAAGTTTAAGAAAGTGAACTCCTTAAGAGAAAACTATCATCTAAAGATTGATCTTAAAAGAAATGGAAAGACAATTAAACGAATGAATTTGTGATAAATATCCCAGATAAGAACAAATGGTTTAAGGTTGAACATCCTTGCTGATTGTCCTGGGTACTGCTACTGAACTTTCATCTCAAACCCGAATTACATAAATCATATTACTTTTATCAAATATTAGCCTAGATCAACTGTACAATAGTCGAACACCATTGATATCTAGTTATTCTCTATCACACATTCAATATGACTACTCATCAATATCTCCACATCCTCCCCATCCATCTATATCTGTTTTTTTACACATCCTCCCCATCCATCTATATCTGTTTTCGACATGTCTATACAATATCTAGTACCAGTTACATTACCAATACATAGAGTATCTTACACGAGTGTCGATATAATATGGAATTTATTAAACGAGTTTAATAAATTCTATATTACATTGACACGAGTGTAAGATTCTATAGATCATATAACTTATATTTATGAGAAAATACACAAAATTCTCAAATTAATTCTCTATAAGAAAGGCAGATTTCTTCTGTGACAATATGATTTTTCACTACCGAGACAATCATATGACGTCATAAAGACGTCATTTGTTTATGACTTCACCATAGTGTTATTACACGTGTGTAATACCATTTTTATGACATGGCCGTATGACAAGACTGAACGGGTCAGTTATGTAATAAAGCAAGCATTTATAAATAAATCAACTACTGTTTTAATTATTCCGATAGCAGCGGAAATTTGACCTGAATGTGAGTGTAAACAGGAAAACCTATGCTATCGGTTTGCTGATCGATCAGAAGATCGAATCACGGCTTTCTTGGTTTAACCTTGCGATCTAACGTCCCTCCTGTTGCCCTTGTCTCCATCACCAAACACCTTGATACGCCGTAAAACATTCGAACAGGTAAATCTGGATGGCTCCGCACATGTTGCCATTTTCCTTTTCTTCAATCGCCTTCCATACAGCTCACATCTGGACGGGAGTTATTAGTAACAGGTCCGATGAACAGCGTCAATTTGCTGTTATAATTTGTCTACAAAGAAAAAAAATTGTATTGATTGTAATGGAGAGATATTTATATATTGTCTTAGATACAATGTATGCTTTTGGAAATTACTCTGTTAACTAAAATTCGATTATTACCAGTTTTGATGTGGAACACTGCCATGAATCCATTTCTCATTGACGATACTATAATGATGACACAAATGTGTTGAAATACAACTCACTGTGGGGATATTTCTTAAAATTAATACACGACTAATGACGTCATCAAGATTATTCTATTAATGCATTTTCAAAGTAAGAATCTTTTAAATACTATAGAAAATAGTTTTTTGCTTTCAAATGGATGTATCCCGTTGACTGTCCTTTTCCCAGGTGATTATTCCTTCCGAAACATCTTGTTTTAATTGTTATTGTAATTATAAATTGTAAGACTTGTAGTATACGTATCACCGACAAGTCTTACAATAGTTCCCTTACACAAAAAGAATACTCTACCCGAAGCTTTGAACCACTAAACTGTCAGTCATCCAATGTTGTATACGGTATTGAGTGTTCGCTTTGTGGTTTGATTTATGTGGGTGAAACCAAAGGCCAGTTACGACAAAGAATAAATGGTCATCGTTCGGCTGTTAACCGGGTCGAGCATCAATGTTTGTATCAACATTTCAACCTCCCCGACCATTCTATTCTTTCCATGAAAGTCCGTATTCTGGAAAAAAATTATCACTCTACAAAAAATCCCACACTCAGCACTTGGTACCGTAGACAGCGTGAGGAATACCATATAAGACTTCTTGGCACTGCTATGCCATATGGATGCAATGATCGTATAGATTCAGTGGGAAACTTATCGAGTCCTGGATGCAGCCAAACAAATGTAATGTCTTTGTTTACCCCTCAAAGGAGACGCCAGCGTAGTCATAGCCATCGACATAACAATAGTCCGACGGAATACAACGTGAAGTTTGAATATCTGATGTATACTTTAACTGGACCATTAGGTGTACACCACGTCAGGACAACGTTGTATTCACTTCCCCGGGCTACATTACGAACTCTGCAAATGACTCAAATAAAACATGTTCCGGGTGACCTGTGGAAACTAGCGTCGAGACTCCATAAGATTATTGGTGATGTGGCAGAAATTCGACTTTTCAAGCCTGTGCGAACGGACAGGCAAGAAGCACCGTCGACTCGACATTTCATGAAAGTCGAATTTGTCAATAACGGGATTGATGCCATTAACATCAACAATATCTTGCACCAAAAGTCTGTTCAAGCTAACATACCACCGTACTTCCGATATAAAAGTTCACCGATTATTTCCTACAGTTATTCTATACCTATTGCACGAAAGCTTTTACAAATTACAAGCAAACATTGCAACAATTGAATATAGATGACCTTAGAATGACTCCTCCTTCAGCACGTTCATGTTCTTCTTCTCAATATTGCTATGGTCCAGCTGGCCACATAGTAACGGGTAATCTGAATATTATCCCAAATATAAAGCTCCGGGAGCTTTTCATGAAAGGTCCTAAGTATCGAGAGACACCATCCATCAATTGGCATGTGAATTTCAAGATTCTTATGGACTCGGTTGAAGATTACGCCAGACAATGGACTAAACGTGAACATGCTGAATTGGATTCACTTTCAGAGTGGGTTAAGTCTATCAGGTCCTCTATTCAGAAAAGAATAAGCAATTTGCGTCACAAAATGAAAACTAAACACAAGTCGATATTTCTTGACCCCGATGTTCGAGCAACACTCAACGATCTAAATGATAAGTATGTGGTTGTGTCTGCAGACAAAGCATCTAACAACTTGATCATTGTTTGCAAACGCTATTACATTCATTGCTTGCAAAAAGAACTAGGCCTGCTTGATAACCAAGGTAACCCTACTTACACATTGACCGGTTTTTCGAAAGATGAAATACTGTCCAACCATGCTTCGGTATTGCAATCTTTCGAAGTACCGGTTAATGAGCAAGATGCTGACCTACCTTGTCTTTATTGGATACCGAAACTACACAAGGATCCTTATAAGCAACGTTTTATCGCTGGCTCTTCTTATTGCTCGACCAAGCCATTATCAAAACTTCTTACTACAATTCTTAGTACCATAAAATCGGGCTTCAGTCGTATTGTGACACTGTGTACTCCAGAAGTGGAATTGATGGGATGTGGATTTTGAAAAAAACTCAAAACATCTTTTGATCAATCTTGAACACCCCCTCCTAAAAAACGTCTTTTCGGTCAAAACATTTGATTTTTCCACCCTGTACACTACCATACCTCAAACAAAATTGAAGGAACGTCTCCGATCTCTTGTTATGAGAGCTTTCTTTTCTAAGAAAGGCGGACGACGATACAAATATATAGTTTTCCAGCAGACTGTTGGCATTTCCATGGGAACAAACTGTGCCCCACTCTTAGCTGACTTGTTTTTGTTTTCACATGAGGCTGAATTTGTGGAGGAACTAGTCAGGACAGGTAACAAAAACCTTGCCAAATCTTTTAATATCACTTTCAGATATATCGACGATGTGTTGTCTATAAACAACAAGAAGTTTGCTGACCACGTCGATCGTATATACCCTTCTGAACTTGAAATAAAGGACACAACAGACTCTTCTACATCAGCTGCTTACCTCGATCTCTACTTAAACTACGACCAACATGGACAGCTTACTACTAAGCTATACGATAAACGTGATGATTTCAATTTTCCGATCGTTAATTTTCCATTTCTTGATAGTAACATCCCTGCTTCTCCAACCTATGGTGTTTAAATGTCGCAGTTGATTCGGTATTCCAGGGCTTGCTCTAAATATCGGGATTTTCGTGATCGTTGTCGACTGCTGACAAACAAACTAACAACACAAGGATTCGAGAGATGCAGGTTGATCAGTACTATGGGCAAGTTGTATGGTCGCCATCTTTGTCTCATTTGAGTATGCTCATTAGTATGTTTACTTGTTGTGATTGACAATGATACTCGGTTCTCATTTTGAGAACTTGATGTTTACTTGGATGTGACAAAGAATTACATGGCCAATGTCGTCGATGAAGCAGAAGACGCTTACTCTTCCGGAACACCTGGTCTTAGTCTCTTGTACTTTTGCAAGGGTCTCCATGTAAATCTTTCCTTTGTTCAAATTTTGCCCCTGGTTTAATCGATTTTGAGTTTGGATTATGATTATGTTGACGCTTCGGTATTCTCTTATTTTATTTAAATAAAAATGAAACTTTATCCTTATGAAAGTCATACCTATATGGTCATTTCATATTGGCATATTGGTTAAGCTGTAACGTTAAGGACTAGGTACAGCCATATTGGTTGTTACCTGGTTGAAAATGGTAATATTGAAAATTTAATGTTTCCTTCCAATACATGGCATGAGCTTTATCCCATTATGTTTAATATTGATGTAAAATGCAGTTCAGCCCCCAAATTTAAAAAAAATTGTACTTAGAAAACAATATTTAGTAAATAATATCCAGATGGGAGTGCGAAAATATTTTTCATATAGTTATTTGAAATTGGAAACTTTTCAAAAAAATAATACAAAGTTACTGCAATGTTCATAGAATGATAACCAAGTGTTAAAATTTCGATATTAGTCTGTAAATCGGAGTATCAGGGAGAAATACACAGGTACCTCCTCTAAAAAATGTCGTCCTTTCCATGCTGTTTTCAGTTCAGGTAAAATTAGTTACCTGTATCTCGTTGAGGCAATATAGGGGCATTATTTTATATTAAAATGGGTCATTTGTCATGGAAATGGAAGTTTCGTGTCAAATAAATGTATAAAATTAAAATAATAACACCGACATAACGTAATTTACATTTACGATGCGGTTACCTAATTACTAATTAAGTTTGAGAAATGTATTTTGATCCCCATGTGCCTCAACTGCCACACATGTTTATAATGGCAACAATATACGCTAGCGATGTTTGACTGGTTTGAAGCCGAGAACGAATCGGTATAATCAGCGAGTTAATACAGTGCGATCCACGCGGAAGTGTATAATATATACGAATCTAATCAGAATTTATACAACCCAAATTGAACTTTGTTGACAATTCTTTCAAAATCATTATATTACATGAAAACCACTACTGGAAGTGCCGCAGAACATCTTTTCACGTGCTATACATTCGCCCAAAAAAGGAAAACTGGCAATCGCTAAAAACAATTTATCGTGATAGGAAAGGTCAGCATTTGCTTTGTGACTATAAGTAACATTTACCTTTACTACATGCTTTATTTCAATTCAATTGCTAATTTTGTCGATGTTTCACCATGCCTCTAAGTCAAGCGTATGAATATCTAAGAAAGTAAATAGTTCAAAATGGAGGTCAGAGGAGTATACTTCGCTACATGCAACGCGAAGATGTTTGATTTAAGAGATCAGACATAATGTCATAACTCGTCATACCGCAGACGGTAAGATTTTTGTTTTGGCTATGTGGCGTGCCACATAAATTTGTCGATCGGCGATGGGAATTTTAAAAACTTGATCCAGATGTGATCGTTGTTCAGAATGGGCTCAAGTTGACGAGTACGTTCCCTTATTCTGCGGTTTTCAATTGAACGAGAGATTTATTCAAAAATCGAAGGCTCGTCTATCATTCTGTGTATATTAAAGAAACAAAAACTTTTATTCATTTTTTTTATTATCGTTCGCAGTATTCTGCAAACGTGCACGCGTTTTTAGGCATATAACACAAAATATCAGAAAAACCACAAAACGTACCAAAATCTGGTTGAAATTATCGATTCTCCATCACAAAATGTACTTTGTGGTCTATTTTGGTCATGTATTTTGCAGTATTTAGTAAAATAACATGTTTTGGAAAAAACACCTCCGCCATATTGATTTGTTCTGTACTTAGTCCTTAACATACCTTAGTAAGAAGATCTGAAGATTTGTACTCCTCCATCGTTATCTCCGACCCAGACCTCATCTCCGAGCAAAGACAAAGACCATGGATACGTTTTCATGGTCACCAGGACCTGAAGTGGCTCGCAGGATGGACTCAGTAACTGAACAGTTTTACTGAAAGTTTCAGCTACAACAATGTTGTTTCTTGCATCAAACGTAGCACCAGTAAGCGAAAACCCTAACAGTGATTTGCCCGTCAACACACTGGGTCCTGTATAGACAAAGAGAGGAGATAGGTCCTGGTCGAGAACAACTAGCTCTCTGCGATATCTACTAGTCAGGTTAATTACCGCTACTCGGCTGCCTGTACTGTTCACACACACTTCATCTGGTACAACAAATAGAAGTTCGCTACACCGAGCTTTCTCTCGTCCCCTACTGTTGTATTTAACCAACACTCGGGAACTGTCATTGTCTAAATCGTACTTGTACTCGTCGACCAGAGTCACGTATATATCTCCAGACGGACCTGTACATATATAGTTTGGTTTGAGTGGACTGGTGCTGAACTTCTCTGTGATCTCGCCGTTTGGAAGCTTTATTTCCTTGACACATTCCTGAGATGTACAACAGAACAGTAACCTGTTATCTGAAGTGACAGTGAATCCTTTTGTCTTAGTTTCAAGGTTAATAGCTTGTTTAATTACTCCAGATCTGTTTGTAAGCTTAACGCTGTTTTCATCACGGCATTTTAACCAACAAACTCCTGCTTCTGGACAACACATATAACGTATACCATCATTTTTGAAAAGTTTAAAGGATATTTCTGATGTTACTGTAATGTTTGATTCCCTTTCGATCGAACCATCAAAATCAGACGACATGCTGGATTTGTCGTCATTTTCCGGTGTACTATCATCACAAACCGTCGATATAGCGTCCTGTTTGGAACTATCAAATACGTTAATACCCCCGAACATTTGATTGAGTTCCCCGTCCCTGAGAGTCCCGGGGATGAACGTTAGGGCCTGTATGTCAGGTCTGGGGATACGGCTAGTATCCGGGACCTCCACCTCTCTTCCCACCTTGATCACCTCCACGTAATCGTTCATCTTCTGTAGCTGGGCTACCTTCATCTTGAACGTGTCTATTTTGGATACCTGTTGCTTCAGAGCTTCCTCTGTTCTGTCTATGACCTGACTGTTCTTACCGAGTTCCAGTCTATGTTCCTGTTTTACTTCCGTGTTGACGTCGTCGAGTTTGCTTCTGAGGATATCGGCACGTTTCGAGATCTCCTCATCTACGCAATTTGACTCTTGTTGCAGATCCTCTTTGACTTTGGTGAGGCCATCTAGATCCGATTGGATCTCTTTAAACACCTGAATATTCTCGGTTTCTACCTGTTCTAGATTCTGACGGATAGCCTGAGCGGCGTTTCTCAATGTCTGTACTTTGTGCTCTGCATGCTCCTCTTCCAGACAAACTCCACAGACAAAGGGGTAGTTATCACATGATTTACATACCATGAAGACTTTCTCACCTGTATGTGTAACACACTCCATAGTGTCAAAGTCGTTTACTCAGAACAAGCCCTTCGTTTATGTTTTAAAATACTCCATGCATACGCGTATTGTTGTATTGAATTACGTAGCTAACCACGCTATTTATAGATTGTTTTGTTCATAGACAATGCGTGTCTTTACAATATATCTTCATAGAATACTGCATTTTCATTGTGAATAACGCTAGTACATGTATATACAAAACTCCCTTGGCTTGAAGGGGACGTACTGGAATTTCTGTAGCGCTACAACTATGTCAACCCAAGTTAAGAAAGTTATTGATCAAGATTTGATCAATATTTTGGGGGGATAATTCTCATTTCTCTATCTCTGGATTGCGGTTACCGTTACCTCAAAAAATTTTCTGGATCTTATGTGACATCCATGTCTTTTCCAAATGAAATTGAAGATACTCGTTCATGTATGTGGTGTGCTCGCTTAACTGTTTTGACGTCACTGTTCATCTTCAACAATTAATATTTAACATTATTCGATCCCTTATTCTCTCTAATGTTAGTTACACTGTCAAGTTTTATTTGTTCGCCTTAATATACCAGGTTGAAGACCCGGCAGATCTCGGTGATTTACAACTAAATTCAAGATAAATTTAAAGTATACGTGTATGATATTCGGCAACAAATAATTTTGCCGAAGATTGTTTGCAATACAGTAAATGGATATCCGCATCGCTCTTAATTACTTGTAGTGTGATGTCGCTTAGAGAATCTAAAATCATTGCAACGAGAGAAACGATAGTTTTCCACATATAGTGATCGTATCAAATTAACAGGCAAATCTAACATTAATTGTGAATCCACCCTCATATTGAGTGGTGAAATCTGTGATCGAACATAGAATTTATGGCATATTTTGAATTGGCATTCACTGTCAAAAATACATGATGTTTTGCAGAAAAGTAATCAAACAACGCCATGGAAAGAAAAGAAAACATACATGGATCAAAGTTTATTTTATTTTGTATCAATTTCCGCGAACCTTTATTAGTTCTATACTCATGACACAGCGCGTGTAAATCGATCCATCAATTGTTATATATGTGTTGGAATTTATACTAGATCGCAGTTCCTGCATGAATAATATAAACAAAAGTACACTCTATTTAGGCTATCATTCTCTTACAACAGCTAGCACTGCTTTCTTGTAAACACTGTACATGAAATCTTGTTTCACTTTTGATATGACAGTATTTCGCTGATTTACGGTGTACATGTATCTTAAAATTGTTAACATATTTCGACCTATTACCAAAATTTGAAATGTTTATTACAAATCCGACATCTACAAAATGTAACTAAACTACGATATAAATATTAGCTAAGATAATCTGTACATTTCTCGAACACCACAGATATCTGGTGAATCTCCGTCAAACATAAAATCAAACTCATCACCAATATATATACATCCTCTCCATTCCCCTCTATCCTTCTCCGACTTATACCATACAAATGTGTAGTTGCAGTTCCATTTACAAAACACGCTATGATTTGGCAAATTTTAAGAAATATATTAACTATTGTTAATTGTCAGGATGTTAGGGTGCAGATGACCGAACATGGGCGGAAATATGTCGCTTGGCCACCTTTTCACGTCTGATAAAAAAATCAAACCCCGACTGTCTTGGTGTAAACCCAGTGGTCTATACACTGCGCCAACCTCCTAGCTATTGTCTTTGTCTAACATAATCAAGCAATTAGACAGTTTGTAAAGCACTCGTACCGGTACATCTGGAAAGCTCCACACATATGCAAGTATTCTTTTGTTCTTTTCATTATCTTCAATTCACTCCCATACATCTCAACATCTGGACGGGAGTTATTAGTAAACAGTTCCAGCATCGATCCGCTATCGTTCTTTCTCTACAAGGAAACAAATTTGTATCGATTGTAATGGAGATATATTTATACAATATTTAATAGATATGCTATTTTATTACATTTTTACCAGTGAAATATCAGAAAATAACAGCTTAATAAAACTTATTATATCATCACTCGTATATCATCATATAAGTTTCGGTCCGATATCATTCGCACTATTTTGTGTACTTCTTTTTCATTATTCTATAATTAAATCATGTAAAATAAGGAAATTAAAAACTTTTAAATTATTTTTTTAAATTAATAGATCTGATGGATTTTATTAAAATGTTTTTGTATTTTTACCAAATTTTGAACAAAAAGTAGATTTCATCCTGTGGCGTAATAATATTCTATAAGCCTTAAGCACTCCGTCCCGATCAGTTGTAACCACAATACTAAAATGAAATCAGACTTTTGGGAATTTCAAAAATGAAATAAAAAGAAAATTCAATGGTTTCCCAATAAATATCAAATATATTTCGATAATCCGATTACTATCAGGATAGCGTTTGGTGTGGAACACTGCCTTGAATCTATTTTGAATCGACGTTAATATGTTGATGACACAATCGTCCAGCTTCTTTGGATCCTCGTGATAGTGTAAACATGTTGACCTATAGAGGCAGATCTTGTTTTTTTTTAATTTTGTTGAAAAACAGTTTACAATGGAGCTGTTTCGAAAAGTAAATACGCGACCAATGACGTCATCCAGATTATTCCATTGATAAATCTTCAAAGTAAGAATCTTTTTATACAATAGTAAAAAGTGTTGTTTTCAAATACATGTATCTGTCTGGTAATTCGACGGCTTTAGATATTTCTCACATACTTTTCCCTTCCTAAACATCTTGTTTTAATTGTGACATTGATTAGATGTTAAAACCTTTTCAAAGTCAACAATTTAGGCATTTCACATTATCTTATTGGTTAAGGTTTAACGTTAACATACCTTAGTAAGAATACCTGAAGATTTGCACTCCTCCCACGTCACCACCGACCCAGACCTCATCTTCACGCAAAGACAAGGACCAAGGTGAAGTGTCCATGGTCACCAGGACCTGAAGTGGCTCACAGGATGGACTTAGTAACTGAATAGTTTGACTTTTCCCTTCGGCAATCAAAATATTGTCTCTGGTATCAAACGTTACACCATTAAGTTTAAATCCTGACAATGAATTGCCCGTTAACACACTGGGTCCTGTATAAACAAAGAGAGGAGATAGATCCTGGGCAACAACAACTAGTTCCTTGCGATTGTCATTTATACGGTTAATTACCGCTACCCGGGTGTCACTGTTGTTCACACAGACTTCATCTGGTACAACAAAGAGGCGTTCGCCGCAAACATCTTTCTGACACCGAGCTTTCTCTCGTCCCCAACTATTGTATTTAACCAACACTCGGGTACTGTCATCCTCTAAATTGTAGTCTTCCTCGTCATACAACGTCACGTATATATCCCCAGACGGACCGGTACATATGAAGTTTGGTGTCAGTGGACTTGTGCTGAACTTCTCTGTGATCTCGCCGTTCGGAAGTTTTATTTCCTTGACACATTCCTGAGATGTACAACAGAACAGTAATCTGTTATCTGAAGTGACAGTAAATCCGTTCGTCTTAGTTCCAAGGTTAATAGCTTGTTCAATATCTCCATATCTGTTTGAAATTTTAACGGTGTTTTTATCCTGGCATTTTAACCAACAAACTCCCGGTTCAGAACAGAACATGGTATATATACCACCATTTTTTTGAAGGTTGAAGGTTGTCACTGCTGTAACTATGATATTTGATTCTCTTTCGATTGAACCAACAAAGTCAGATGACGTGTTTGTTTTGTCGTCATTTCCCGACGTACTATCAACACAAACCGTCGATATAGCGTCATGTTTGGAACTATCAAATATGTTAATACGCCCGAACATCCGTTTAAGTTCCCCGTCCCTGACAGTCCCGGGGATAAACGTCAGGGCCTGTATGTCCGGTCTGGGGATGCGGCTAGTATCCGGGACCTCCACGTCTCTTCCCACCTTGATCACCTCCACGTAATCGTTCATCTTCTGTAACTGGGCTACCTTCATCTTGAACGTGTCTATTTTGGACACCTGTTGCTTCAGAACCTCCTCTGTTCCATCTATGGCCTGACTGTTCTTACCGAGATCCAGTTTATGTTCCTGTTTTACTTCCGTGTTGACGTCGTCGATTTTGCTTCTGAGGATATCGGCACGTTTCGAGATCTCCTCATCTACGCGATTTGACTCTTGTTGCAGATCCTCTCTGACTTTGGTGAGGCCATCTAGATCCGATTGGATCTCTTTAAACACCTGCTCATTGTCGGTTCCTACCTGTTCCATGTTCTGACGGATAGCCTGAGCTGCGTTCCTCAATGTCTGTAGTTTGTGCTCTTCATGCTCCTCTTCCAGACAAACTCCACAGACAAAGGGATAGTTGTCACAGGACTTACACACCATCAAGACTTTCTCACCTGTATGTATGGCACATTCCATGGTTTCACAGTGTTGTTCGCGGTTACAATGGTGAATCTTGTTGCAATATGCTCCTATCGGTATACTTTTATTACGTCATCAGTCACGTTATTGATAATAAATAGCCGACAACAAAATTCAAGTGGCATTATCTAGTGCACAATGTTCCTAACCTACTTCTTTTTACCTTCCTGATATAACGTTAGTGATTATAATCTTATCACGATACTTGTCTGTGTAGCCTGTTCATTACAAATCTTTACACACATACAATGTACCTTAATTTAGACTTACGAAAATAACCGGCTATACGATACATATTTCCCAGCAGGTCTCCTCTGAAGTTCGAGATATTGTCTGCGTGTCCAAATCTACATATTTAATTTTGAGTCATGTTATATTGGGCGTTACAACATTTTATGTGTTACTCGCGATATCATCAATAAACTCAGCTGACTCTCACATAATCTTAATCCTAGTTCGAAGGGTTCTGACTCTGATAAAAAAAACTGGGACGGCTGGCGGCTCGAAGACTACCAATCTGATTAAGATACAGATCCTCACTCTTACTATCGTACACGATAGTGATAGTGAGGATCTGTATTTTAATCAGCTTGGAAGAATATACGAGCCGCTAGCCGTCCCAATATTTAGTGGATCAGAACCCTTTGGACTATCGGAGGTCATAATGAAGGTGGTTAAGGATCTAATGTATCAACAGAGTTGATGATGTTACTGACAATAATAATATACTCTAATTGTTTGCACAGATAGATGCGAGACATATTGGACTGTAATTTTCTGGGTATTATTTTGGCCTGACTTAGGAACGAGACCGGTATCAATGGAGCGTTGAAAGGTGAGGCAGAGAATAAGAGATATCTCATGAGGACTGACTTGATGAGATTTGGTTCTGCAGCTTTGTTGGTGTCTAGCTCGATGACAGTTTTTCAATACACTAAGCTTTTATATGGAACTAGGAAATTTCCGAGTAATTGCCATTTGGTTTAGCTAGCTAGAGTGTATGTAGTGATTTCGTCAGAAGTAGAAACTGCTGGCTGAAATTGCCTGTATAGTATATTTGCTGTGTCCACTAATAAACTGTTTGTCATCTTGTTACAGGGAACCCATTCGATTTTATTGTATTTTCGTAATAAAGAAACCTTAAGAAGACGCTTACACTTCTGGAACACCTGGTCTTATTCTCTTGTACCTTTTCAAGGGTCTCTATGTAAATATTTGCTTTGTTTATATTTCCTCATAGTTTAATCATTTTTGAATTCAGAATTTTTGAACCCTTCCGTATTTTCAGATTATTTTTTTCCGTGCGTCCGTCCGTGCATCCGGACATTGTGTTCAATTTCTCTTCAAAACCCCTAACCAGATTTGATTCATATTCGCACCATATCGTCACACTATCAAGGTCTATACAAAATAAGATTTTGCAAGGTCAGCTTTGGAATGTCGCCTTCCTTTGGCATCTCCAAGTTTAGATTTATCCAACGTTCGGTTTAATTTGTTTGATGAAATTATCCAACCTACATGTTCCAAAATAGCTCAATTTGTAACATTTAATGCCGATTTCTTTGATGGTTGTTGTTGGTGCTTCAAATGCTCTTCTTCAATGCGGACTCTAAAGAGAGCGGACTTCTTTGATTTGTATGTTTAGGACTCCAAAGATAACGGACGTCTTTTGTTTGTAGGTTTAGGACTCCAAAGACAGCGGACTTCTTTGGTTTGTATGTTTGGGACTTCAAAGATAACGGACGTCTTTTGTTTGTAGGTTTAGGACTCCAAAGATAGCGGACTTCTTTGGTTTGTATGTTTGGGACTCCAAAGACGGTGGACTTCTTTGGTTTGTATGTTTGGGACTCCAAAGATAATGGACTTCTTTGGTTTGTATGTTCAGGAATGTCTTCTGTATCTAGGAGGTGTCAATGCTGAAGAATACATTGGGTCTAAGGTCTCCAACCATAATTATTATGCTGGTGCAGATTGCACATTAGGCTATGTGATGCATGTGTTATCCAAATGAATCAGGAAGGTAGAACTGGTTGTTTTCCATTTTTCTTTGGTTGAAAAATGTTCAGAGAAAGGAAAGTCAATTTTTTCGATACAATTTCTGATAAGAATATGTATTTAAAAGTATCTTTCTATCTATACAGTACTCCATATAATTGCCACAAATGTTTAATAAAGTTCCATACTGATCCATTTTGCACGGTAACCAGTATGCAGATAGCATAGATGGCACCCTGAACTATCAGCATCTAACAAGTTCTAGATACAGCACAGTAACCAGTATACAGGTAGCCACAATAGCGCCAAGAGCCATCAGCATCTAACATGTTCCAGACAAAGCACAGTAACCAGTATACAGGTAGCATAGATGACGCCATGAGCCATCAGCATCTAACATGTTCTAGACAAAGCACAGTAACCAGTATACAGGTAGCATAGATGGCACCCTGAACCATCAGCATCTAACATGTTCTAGACACAGCACAGTAACCAGTATAGTGGTAGCAACGGTGGTGCCCTGGACCATCAACATCTCACATGTTCTAGATACAGCACAGTAACCAGTATACAGGCAGCAACGGTGGTGCCAGGAACCATCAGCATCTAACATGTTTTAGATACAGCACAGTAACCAGTATACAGGTAGCAACGGTGGCGCCCTGAACCATCAGCATCTAACATGTTCTAGATATGGCACAGTAACGAGTATAAAGGAAGCAACGGTGGCGCCCTGAACCATCAGCATCTAACATGTTCTAGATACAGAACAGTAACGAGTGTACAGATAGCAACGATCGCACCCTGAACCATCATTATCTAACATGTTCTAGATACGGTACAGTAACCAGTATACAGGTAGCAACGGTGGTGCCCTGAACCATCAGCATCTAACATGTTCTAGATACAGCACAGTAACCAGTATACAGGCAGCAACAATGGCGCCATGAACTATCAGCATCTAACATGTTCTAGATAGGGCAAAGTAACGAGTATACAGGCAGTAACGGTGGTGCCAGGAACCATTGGCATCTAACATGTTCTAGATACAGCACATTAACCAGTATACAGGCAGCAACGATGGCGCCCTGAACCATTGGCATCTAACATGTTCTAGATACGGCACAGTAACCAGTGTACAGGCAGCAACGATGGCACACTGAACCATCAGCATCTAACATGTTCTAGATACAGCACAGTAACCAGTATACAGATAGCAACGGTGGCGCCATGAACCATCAGCATCTTACATGTTCTAGATACAGCACAGTAACCAGTATACAGGCAGCAATGATGGCACACTGAACCATCAGCATCTTACATGTTCTAGATACAGCACAGTAACCAGTATACAGGTAGCAATAATGGCACTCTGAACCATCAGCATCTAACATGTTCTAAAAACACAACAACAAATCATAAAATAACGAAAAAAACACAGGGTTTATGAAAAATTAAAAGAGTACTTTTATTTTAGAAGACACACGTTTGTGCCATATTATAGCTATGTTATATAATTTGGTTTTGGATAGGATATAGAGGGTTAATGAGGCAATAGGGGTTAATGGCATGATTGGAATTCCAGGGTACCGGTCCTCGGCTAAAACGTCCGAGAAACCATCACTCGTACAACAAATATAGTCAACCTTAGGCCACCTCAAATAGCACATAATTTTATACCAGATAACAGTTGATCTTGTTCTTTTTTTACCAGATAACTAATATGATTTACTATATAATTAACTCTGGCTACCAAAATAACAATAAAGAGACATGACTTGTACTGAACTATACTAATAAACTATCACATCTTGTATTCAGACAAAACAGGTTTAAATGCTCAAAACAAAGAACGGTAAATGCAATCATGGAATAAATTCTTAAAAGAATTAATCAATGCACCAATTAAATGCTCTATTTTCCTTCCTAAAGAAAGTTCATTAGGGATAAAACTTTTTCTTGTACAAAGAAATGGCAACTTGTTTCCCTCTCACACAGAGTTCTTCTATCAACATGTTCCAATATACAGACCTTTCTATATATAAACTGCATACAATTCATTTTTATAAAAAGAATAGGTACACAAGGATCAATATACGCATCTTATTTCCGACATGGTGACTGTCCTTTTACGCAAAAAATAAAATAGTTTTACTGAAAATAAAAAACGGCAGATTTATGATGATTGTGACAACAATTCCTGTGGTTTTTTTCCAATGAAAATTGGACTTTCATCTACCAAGTCCTGTGCACAACACTCTAGGCGGTGAAACATTCACTCTTCCCTAGCAGAATTCAATTTAGTCCCTCGTATATTATTACTTAATTCATTTACAATATATGGAATATTGTGTGCTTTGTTTTCACTGCCACGATGAATTCATTATCATTATGGAGGGGAAAAATGTATATTATTACATAATTCATTTACAACATATGGAATATTGTGTGCTTTGTTTTCACTGCCACGATAAATTCATTATCATTATGGAGGGGAAAAAAGGCGCAAAAATAAAAGATGGCCGAAATTTCCATTCATACAATGTATACTACGCATGCTGATTATTAATAGTTTCTCCCCCCCCCCCCCCCCCCCCCACCATACTGACATATCTAATGATACAACGCTTGTACACAATGTGTGTAAACAATAAAACCACATTTCTCTTAAACAGTATTCCAGGGAACAAATTGTATGGTTACCTTATAATTTCATCAATATAACAAATTTGTATTTTAATGATTTACAACTAAACACCAAAAGTTCCAATCTAGAGTCTACTGCTCTTGGCAGTTGGATTCTCACAGCCTGAAACTCAAATTATAATAGGTTTATTTTCCATAACATGCTATAATCAGCCAAAGCTATTGGTTTTAACAGAATAAGAAGGCTGAAGTCACTCAGTTGACATACCTAAAATTCCAAACAATAAAATCCAAGCACAAGCTCATTAAGTTTGAAGAAATCTTTTCATTTTACCTTTGTATAAGCATAATTTTAACTATGTTTTGCTACAAACACAAATGTGTGCTACTAACCTACTTTCCAGTTAAATGCAAAGATCAACAGATTATACTTTGTTTATCATCAGAACGTTTTACATGTTACTAAAAGTCACTTTGCAATTTGAAACACTTTCCAACAATACAATGCTGTGTATTTAACGTTGAAATTCGGTTGGTCGTTTGGATCTACTTGCTGCAGACTCTCTGAACCGCCTTGACGATACAGTTGGCACTGATGCCGTACTTTTCGAGCAGCTCGAGACTTGGACCACTGCGGGGAATCTCAGTGACGGCAAGTTTGTGCACCTCTATGTCCCTGTGTGGGGCCATTGCTGCACATACCGCGTCTCCAAGCCCACCTAGAACAGACAAACAGATATTTCATAACTACAGCATCTCCAAGCCCACCTAGAACGGACAAACAGATATTTCATAACTACAGCGTCTCCAAGCCCACCTAGAACAGACAAACAGATATTTCATAACTACAGCGTCTCCAAGCCCACCATGATACTATTCACTGTATGCAAAACTGCCTTGAAATGTTACGCAGGTCCCAAATTGGGGTTGATTTTGATTACAAAGTCGTTATGTTCTGCTAAATACAAGGCGGTTTTATTATGAATGACATCAAAATATCTATATTTACTTCCAAAAGTCTCAATAAATATTTGGTTATGAATTTACAGGTGTTCCGATCAATTTTAGTCACCTCCATATTTATCATATTGACACTTTACAACTGATGGGTACCAGTTCTACCAACATTTAATTGAATTTCACACCTATCCTGTGTCATAACCAGCTGAACACAAGATAAATAAAACCCAAGTCATATGTACAAACCAACGTGGATGAGAAGTTATATATTCTTGACAGTTGTACACGGCAACAGGTACCAGGATGAACATAGTTTTGTCAAATGTACTGAACAACGATATGGAAAGAGTTAAAAGTTAAGGTCCAAACAAGATTTTCCAGAAGCATTGCACAACTTAAGTTTCATTAGAATATGTTATCCCTTGTTTTACTTAATCATTAGAGGAACTTTGCATCAATGGACAGGTTCTAATTGCAATGGAGATAATTACTGAAGTCCTAAAAACTGACTCCATAGTCAGAAATGATGCTCGGATAGAGTTTTCAATGCCATCTAATTGTATACAAAATTTAAGAAAAACTGAAACATTGACCAGTGAGGAAGGGCATCTTACCCAGATACTTTAGCAGTTAAGAGATGTAAAATTTGACCTTGACCTTTGATCCCATGACCTTGAAATTTGGCCAACTGACACCTGGTATGAAATCAGCCAACTTTGCTTCAATAAGGAGTCATAACAAAATCAGCTTTAACTGATGCAGGTATTCTGATAGCTTTGTAAAGATCTCTTAAATAGTAAGGAAGTTATGGCCTTGACAAGAAATTATGAGAAGAAGAATATGTCTGGCTTTCTATGAAATATTGTCCCCCACCTATGATGTTTCACATCAATTTTGGTAGAAATCCTGATGGCTCATGGAGCACAACAGATGCAACAGTGGTCGCATGTCCTAAAAACTTGTACCATAATTCTTGTCCCCTGATGAACTACTAAAATCTAGAGAAGAACTCTTTATGTCATTTCTGTTATACTTAAATTCACTATTACCCTGGTATATAATGTTTAAGCCACCTGTAATTGTCCTTTATGTAATGAGTGAAAATACAGTCATACTGTGTTATACTTTTATAATATATTTCAAAGGCAATGTTTTGATTTTGAATTAAATTGACTACAAAACAATTTACTCAAAGCAACTTGCAATCACAAATTGGATAATTCTATTTTTACTTCCATTCCATGCTGAGGTAAATTTTAATGTATATCTGTAAAAAGGTAAATTTTAATGTATACATGTATCTGTAAAAAGGTAAATTCTATTGTATATCTGTAAAAAGGTAAATTCTAATGTATATCTGTAAAAAGGTAAATTCTAATGTATATCTGTAAAATAGGAATGTCTTTACACAGAATGTGTGACCAAATTACTCACCCCAGGCGTAATGGTCCTCTACAGTGATGATCCGGCCACCTGTAGCCCTGGCACTAGCTAGAATGGTCTTCTCATCCAGCGGTTTGATGGTGAAGGGGTCCACCACTCGAATGTTGATGCCGTCTATTGCCAGCTTGTCTGCGGCCTTCAGTGCTTCGTGTAGAGTCACACAACAGCCAATCACTGTCACCACGTCCCTGTCCGACTGGCGAACAACCTGAGATCAAAGTTCAAAGTATGTCTCCTTGGTTTTATTGTTCTCAACAGTTTTCAGATTTATTTCCTGGGTAGTAACTTTTGAAACACAAACAAAAGGCCAAATGGGCCTCCATTCCTCACCTGGTATTCATCTCAAAATTGTAACCTACAGGCAAAATATTATTATTTATGACTAAATGTCATTCAAAAGAAATTGTTTAAAAATTTTAAAGTATTTGACCAGTGACTTTGAAAGTCAAACAAAGTAATCATGTTTAACAAACTTTATAACTCTACATCTCATTGTGTAACTAGCCAAATACTGAAATATAATCATTTGTAAACCTTGATCATTATTTGTCCAAATGTTACGTTTAAAGTGGGTTGTGGTAATTCAACGAAAAACTTTTTAGCATACCTGTATCTTCTAAGCCCACTTCTAGCTAACTATCATCACTTTTTGCATTTTGGCATTATTTATACAAAGTCCTTTAAAGTTTTGAACATATTTGACGGATATAGCACTGAAAGAGGGTCAAGGTCATTTCTATGAACACACTTAATAACTCTTCATCCCAACATCCCAACATGTATTATGTGTACCATGGGCCTTTTAGTTATTGAGAAGTTGTTTGAAAGACATTAACCCCTGTGACCTTGAAAGTAAGTCAAGGTAATTCATTTACATAAACTTGGTAGCCCTATATTTCAGTAAGCTACATGCCAAATATAAGTACCTTGGACCCTTAAGCTTTATCACATTTGACTCTCTTTTGTCTGTTACTGAAGAATCTGAATGGATCTTAGACAAAGACATTGATACCTGAGCTTTCCCAATCTGGAGGTCTGTGTTGGCGTCGTACAGCATGTTGGTTGTGGGGCGACTGGTTCGGACAAAGCAGACTCCCTTAGTGTTGGCCGCGAACTCAATGGCTCTCTCGCACGACACGGCATCACTGGGGTAGAACACTGTTGCCCCGGGGATGGAACGGAACATGGCAATATCCTCCAGGGCCATCTGGGAAGGACCGTCCTCTCCGATAGACACTCCACAGTGAGAGCCTACAAAGTTTGCGTTGGTTTGCGAGATGGCTCCCATCCTGATCTGGTCGAAGGCTCGTGTCAGGAAGCAGGCGAAGGTGCTGATGAAAGGCACTGTACGGTCGCGACAAGCACACCCAATACCAACACCAACCAGGTTCTGCTCTGCTATGTAGCACTCTATAAACCTGTCCGGGAAGGCTTCCTGGTAACGGAAATATTTGTCTCAAAATTTTAGAATTTTGTAAAGTAAGATAGTCAGGAATCAAACTGAGCAGAATTATGCTATTGGTGATGTATCTACTGTTTGTTGCATATTCTTTGAACTGTCATTTACCAAATTTATTTGTGTGGAGTTATCAAACAATTTTGTTGAATATAAGACATGAATTTTAGGTGATGGGAGTGTTGGAGAGACTGACCTTGAACTTGATGGCAAATGTGGAGTTCTTGGTGTCACCGTCCATAGCAACCACCCTTTCGTTATTCTGACCAAGTTTCACCAGGGCTGTTCCATAGGCTACTCTGGTAGCCACCTGGTAAAGGCAAAAGATCAACTCTGTTTCAGGGCCATTGTAATGCATCAACAGAGCTTTGCAAGAAAAAAAGGATAACCTTCAGGATGACCTGTAAAGAACCTGTAGCTAAAATCTAGCTTCCTGAAAATAATAATAATTTTTTTTTTTTTTTTTTTTAAATATTTTGTAACATGAAACATTTCAGGATACCAGCATTGGATTATAGAGTTATCTACCCTTGAAGAGTTTGTGATCCATACTGTACATGTACACAGTCATTACAGTGATTAAAAACAAATGTTTTGCCTGTTAAGAATGTTAATATGAACCTGGCCCCAGTTTCATCAACATTCCTTAACTTAAGGAAACCCCCTTAACTTAAAAATCCCCATAGGAAAGCATTACAGAATTTAAGGAAAGTTCCTTAACTAAGGATTTCCCCCTTAAATTCTGTAAAGCTTTCCTATGGAGATGTTTAATTTAAGGAGTTTCCTGAAGTTAAGGAACGTTGATGAAACCAGGGCCTGGTCACACAATTTGTACAGGTTGTCCACTAGAGAGTTACCTACCTTTGCACCCTTTTCATAGCTGGGTGGAGATGATAACTTGATGTTAGATATGTTGACAGGAGCGACAGTAGTCGGGACTGGAGGCGTAATGCCATGGGGCCCTGGGTTAGATATCAGGCTGGTAATTGCATTCCTTGAATTCTCAGACTGCGCACCAAGTGGCTTACCATGCCAGTTCTCCAAGTCCTGCACATCTGGCCAAGGTCAAAGAGAGGTCAGTCATAAATAACAGGACATGCACACACAACAAAGGACATGGAAGAGCTGATGGTGATCACATTGTGACTATTGAAATTGTTAGCACCCTCATCAGTTTTCACTCAATTCTTTTTCAACATTCAATGTTGAAAGAGGATTTAATTCAGATTATTGTAACAATTTTAGACAGAAGTACCTGACAGGGCAGAACAATAAATGCCTGTCCCATGTAAACTTGATATACATTAAAACCCCACTTACTTGAACCTAGTTTACTTGAACACCCCTCATTCTTTGAACACTTTGTTTGTTCCCGACCAAGTTTGTACATTTTCAACCAACCTCGCCTTACTTGAATACCTACCTGGTACAATGTTTTCTCCGAATTATTGATCAGGTCCCCACGAGTTCGAGTTGGTGGGGTTTTATTGTACTTAAAATCTCTCTTACAGTCTCGTAATATTTCTAAAGTTTCAGTAGGTCAAGTGTAGTATATTTTCTCCGTTTATCATATTCCTCAAATTTGTAATATTGTAGGACTTTGGTTTTTTTACATAAAAATCAGCATTATCCTTCTTCACAGTCTCAAAGTTTCTAGAAATACAGTGGACTCCACTTAATATCACCCCTGTTAATATCACATTCCATTTTATATCATGTTTTTCCCAATTTTTCCACCATTTTTCTCTCTGTATTATCTATGTAATTTTATTTGGTTAATATCATGTATTTTGAGGTGAATTCTTCTTAATATCATGCATTGTTTAACCAATCACATAAAATATCAAGACAAGAATTCCACGGAAGTGGATGTGTCGCCTGAAAAGCAATCCCAAGCGAGCACTTTTGGTAAGAAGCACTGTATGAAATTTGAGTTTGATTGGCCCAAGGAAACTCAAGTTATCGCACGGAAACAGATTTTCTATTTATAGGAACAGTGACCTTGACCTTTGACCCTGAAAAGCAATCCCAAGCGAGAACTTTTTTTAAGGAAGCACTGTATGAAGTTTGAGTTTGATTGGCCTAAGGAAACTAAAGTTATCGCATGGAAACAGATTGAGTAATTACAGTGAATGAAACTACTGAACAGTAAATGAAACTACTGACTCTAGTGGGGTTTTTTTTTTTTTTGTATTCCCAAGTGACTATCCTTGAAATTTCCAAAACAAAATCTGAAGGCTGGTTATTCCAGCATTCACAGTCCTGTTTGTAATTTAACCAGACAAAGTGTCACAGATAGTGCTGTTATTTAGAGTCCCCACTTGTCTGCTTGTATCTTTCTGATCATGTTAATGCTATTTCAGAATCAGCATTGCTGTTTGGGATAAGTCAATCTCTGACAGTTTTGCTAGGGATGGAAATCTGGCTTTCCCAAAGAACTGGCATGGTCTACGTTTCCAAACATTTTCCCAAAAACTACTGACAGCGATACAGACTTATCAGGACATGACAAGTGCTTGTCTGGCTTGCAATAAGCAGAACTTTTAATGCGATCGCTAGGGATAATCCAGGAAAAATTTGACTGTCATTCTTTCTTAAAACGCAGTAATATTTTCGTTACTTTTTTTGTGTCCCCCCTTGAAAAATTGCAGGTCCAGATAAGTTTCTTTTCCTCACGTTCATACTGCCTCTTTCCATACATATGTAGCTACTCTCAGAATGACTACCATAGAAGGTGTGATACAGATTAATTACCTTAAATTCTGTTCAGCTATTGAACTATGATTAGTATTCACTAAAGAAAATGTCATGAACATCGAGTCTGGCATCGGTAAGGAGTGACGTGGAAGTGTACTCAATTCAAATCACAGGTATGAAAAGTAGGTAAAAAAAAATAAAGATAACACTTAATGCCCCACACCACTTCCTAGCAGGGCATAAAAACAAAATAGCAAATTTATAAGGACAAAAAGAAATCTATATAGCAAATTTCAGAAAGATCCATTCAATACTTCTCAAGCAATTCAAACTTTCAATGTCGAAATCCAAAATGGCAACATTTCAAGTGGTTTTTTTCCTGATCAATCTAAATATCTTTATAGCACAACTATGAAAACAAATGAAACTTGGGAAAGATCCATCCAGTACTTTTCAAGATATAACAGTAACAAATTTTCATTGTCAAAATTCAAGATGGCCATCGGTCAGCCATTTTGTTTTTCTGATTAGTCCAGAGTCGACATTTATGCAAAATCTGTTTCCTTTCCCCAGGGATGTTTCTGACCAAATTTGGTCAAAATCCAATCAGGACCTTTTGACTAGTAGGGATTTGAAGCAAATGTTGACAGATAACAGTCCAGGTGAGCTAAAAAGGGTAGTTTCCTCTTAATCCCAGATTAATCCTCGATAAAAAAGTTTGAGTGCCACCTACTTTCAAATACAATGTACTAAATAATAAGTAATCACACCCATAGATGGTGGTGATGATGAAGTTTGCCTGAAAATAAACTTTATTATTCAATGGTAAGCTGGCTTTGTCAGAGATTATCTGTAGCTTGGTTAGCAGCAATATTAAGGAAGAAGTGCAAACAACCCTCATATAAGGCCTATATGGTTACTGTATGTATCTATTTACTGTTGAAGACGATTTGATGTTTTTATAAAAAGATTATCCAATATACATACTAGGTCCACCATTTCCTTTATAGGTCTTGGCCACAATACAGGTTGGTTTGCCTCCAACAGTGGAAGCAATATAGAATGCTTTACATAGCTCCTCAACACTGTGTCCGTCCACTTCAATGGTGTTCCATCTGTCAACAATATACAGGTAATTAGAACAGTAATACAGGTGTTTTACCTGCCAACAATATACAGGTAATTAGTACAGTAATACAGGTGTTTTACCTGTCAACAATATACAGGTAATTAGAATAGTAATACAGGTGTTTTACCTGCCAACAATATACAGGTAATTAGAACAGTAATACAGGTGTTTTACCTGCCAACAATATACAGGTAATTAGTACAGTAATACAGGTGTTTTACCTGCCAACAATATACAGGTAATTAGTACAGTAATACAGGTGTTTTACCTGCCAACAATATACAGGTAATTAGTACAGTAATACAGGTGTTTTACCTGCCAACAATATACAGGTAATTAGTACAGTAATACAGGTGTTTTACCTGCCAACAATATACAGTTAATTAGAACAGTAATACAGGTGTTTTACCTGCCAACAATATACAGGTAATTAGTACAGTAATACAGGGGTTTTACCTGCCAACAATATACAGGTAATGTTCGTATTCGGTTGGGACCAAACAAACTGTTCGCCGAATGTTGGGTATTCAAGTAATGATACAGGGTTCAAGTAAGTGGGGTTTTACCGTATATAAAAATACTTAGTTTCAAGCAAGCTTTTATAAATGTTATAGCAATGTCAAATCTATCATTGACGGCCCTAGCTATCTCAGGAGTGTCAATTTATAGTCGGAGTACACCAAATGAAAAAAAGAACAAAGTATTTCCAAATACATGTAATGTCGAGCTTACCCAAAGCTCTCTGCCCTCTTTACATAGACACTAGTGTCGTGCTGCAGACTCGTGGGTTCACTCTGCCCAAGACGGTTCACATCAAAGATGGCTACAACATTATCCAGTTTGTAACAGCTAGCGAACGCCATAGCCTCCCAGATGGAGCCCTCGGCACTCTCCCCGTCACCAATCACACAGTATACACGGTAGTCAGCTTTGTCAATGTACTTCCCTGTGTAGGCCATCCCCACGGCAACACTCAGACCCTGGCCCAAAGACCCTGTTGCCACATCGATAAAGTTAAGTCGAGGGGTGGGATGTCCTTCCAGGTCAGAGTGAATTTTCCTCAGTTCCAGCAGCTTTTCTGTTGGAAACAGTCCTGCTTCCGCCCAGGCTGCATACAGTATTGGAGCAGCATGCCCCTGTGGTGTTGGAAAATTGAACCTATTTAATTTCTTGTAGCTAAATGTCTCAATTTTTGTTATGCATTTCTTTTACAATGTATGTTATGTAAAGCACTACCCAAAGAAACTGTTCACAGGGCTATGAACCCAATTTGATCAGTGTCATTTTAAAGCTAATTACCTCTTGCATCAATTGACACATTATGCAAATGTTTTGGTGATGTAAGCCTGTTCTAGCAATCTTGCTCACTTCAATATTGTCAATACAAAGAAATATTTCTATCAATACTTGTGAAAGTAGGAAATATATTTATTTAATGCTATTTTTCATTTTAATAATGCCAATATGGGAACAAATCAGTACATACATACTCAAAGAAGACTTTGTATTCAAAATGTCTATCATTTCTGAGATATTTAGCTATTTCTGAGATAACTAAGATTTGTTTTTGTGAAGAAACTGTCTCCTGCTAAATTAAAACATGCATCATATATAAACAAGTTAGTCCTTATTGCAATCCGGACCAATACAGCAAAAACTTGACCTCTGGTTTTATTAAAGGATGCTGGAGAGAGTTTACAATGCCGTCATAGTCTTGCAATCAATGTTTTAAGCAAAATGAGACCCAAAAAGAGACTGTGGGCATCCCCTTAGCATTCAAGTTTTGAAACTTTACCCCTCTGACCTTGAAGGTCCCTTGGACTGTGAGGCCACGGTGACCTAATGATACTGCTTTACACATCATCTATAGGTGATTCAGGTATACCGCAAGTTTTATAAAGATATATTTACCGGTTGAGAGTGACAGCACATTTCAGACCTCTGACCTTAGTTAGAAGTTTGATAGTAGAGTACCTTTCATTTATGACCCCATGACCTTAGTTAGAAAGTTGATAGTAGAGTACCTTTCATTTATGACCCCATGACCTTAGTTAGAAAGTTGATAGTAGAGTACCTTTCATTTATGACCCCATGACCTTAGTTAGAAAGTTGATAGTAGAGTACCTTTCATTTATGACCCCATGACCTTAGTTAGAAGTTTGTTAGTAGAGTACCTTTCATTTATGACCCCATGACATTAGTTAGAAGTTTGATAGTAGAGCACCTTTCATTTATGCCTATAACAGTCCAATTCATATGTGTGCTGTTTCAGAGATAATTAGCCATTTAACTCTTTCCGTACTCGTTCAAATTTCCCGCACGCTACCCGGAAGTGATCACCAGTTCGTCCTTTGCGCATCACGCTTTTCAGAGCACATGGCGGAATGCTACCGCTTCGATTAAAGATGATTTACGGCTGTCTGGTGCTTATATGTCCGGTACTTTGTCATTTATTTGTTGAAATGCATTGTATGAAATCGGCAGAAACATGTTTATCAAGTATCTACGAGAATCCATGACGAAATCGTACGGTAGAATGACAGGAAGTTGAACTGTTTATCTGTTCACCGTGTCACACATGTGTGGAATATCACTTCATCGTAACCCTTTTATTTCGTTGCGAAAACACGTTAAACATATTCTTGTTTTATTTTGACGATAATTTGTACTCCTTGGTATATTTGTGAACGTTTGTAATACTTTTTTGGCGTTTTTACCGTCATTAATGCCTTGAAATCGAAAGTAAAATCCGGGTCCGCCATTTTGTTGTCAGTGTAAACAACTCGGACTGAACACGATAAAAACCTGGCGTTTTCTGTGAAAACGACTATTATAACAAATAGTTACGCTTGTTATAAGTAATATTGAATGTTTTGAATTTCTTTTTGATATTTATTATTTGTTAAATACAAATTTCGTCGGTAAACTCCTTTGTACAAACACGCCAAAACGAGCAAGTTATACACACACTTTTTTCTTGACTTCTCAAGGCTTCATGAAGGATACGGCAGCACTTTTTTATGACGTCTCAAGGCGTCATGAAGGATACAGGAGCACTTATTTATGACATCTCAAGGCGTCATGAGTAAGGTAGGGTTAAGTAATGCAATGTACCCTCACCATTCTGGAAGGAACAAGTTGCCATCATCCTTGGACAAGATGAAATGGCATGTGGAGAGTTACCTACCTTGGACAAGATGAAATGGCATGTGGAGAGTTACCTACCTTGGACAAGATGAAATGGCACGTGGAGAGTTACCTACCTTGGACAATATGAAATGGCATGTGGAGAGTTACCTACCTTGGACAATATGAAATGGCATGTGGAGAGTTACCTACCTTGGACAAGATGAAATGGCATGTGGAGAGTTACCTACCTTGGACAAGATGAAATGGCATGTGGAGAGTTACCTACCTTGGACAAGATGAAATGACATGTGGAGAGTTACCTACCTTGGACAATATGAAATGGCATGTGGAGAGTTACCTACCTTGGACAATATGAAATGGCATGTGGAGAGTTACCTACCTTGGACAATATGAAATGGCATGTGGAGAGTTACCTACCTTGGACAAGATGGAATGGCATGTGGAGAGTTACCTACCTTGGACAAGATGAAATGGCATGTGGAGAGTTACCTACCTTGGACAAGATGAAATGGCATGTGGAGAGTTACCTACCTTGGACAAGATGAAATTGCATGTGGAGAGTTACCTACCTTGGACAAGATGAAATGGCATGTGGAGAGTTACCTACCTTGGACAAGATGAAATGACATGTGGAGAGTAACCTACCTTGGACAAGATGAAATGGCATGTGGAGAGTTACCTACCTTGGACAAGATGAAATGGCATGTGGAGAGTTACCTACCTTGGACAAGATGAAATGGCATGTGGAGAGTTACCTACCTTGGACAAGATGAAATGGCATGTGGAGAGTTACCTACCTTGGACAAGATGAAATGGCATGTGGAGAGTTACCTACCTTGGACAAGATGAAATGGCATGTGGAGAGTTACCTACCTTAGACAATATGAAATGGCATGTGGAGAGTTACCTACCTTGGACAATATGAAATGACATGTGGAGAGTTACCTACCTTGGACAAGATGAAATGGCATGTGGAGAGTAACCTACCTTGGACAAGATGAAATGACATGTGGAGAGTTACCTACCTTGGACAATATGAAATGGCATGTGGAGAGTTACCTACCTTGGACAATATGAAATGGCATGTGGAGAGTAACCTACCTTGGACAAGATGAAATGACATGTGGAGAGTTACCTACCTTAGACAATATGAAATGGCATGTGGAGAGTTACCTACCTTGGACAATATGAAATGGCATGTGGAGAGTTACCTACCTTGGACAAGATGAAATGGCATGTGGAGAGTTACCTACCTTGGACAATATGAAATGACATGTGGAGAGTTACCTACCTTGGACAAGATGAAATGGCATGTGGGGAGTTACCTACCTTGGACAAGATGAAATGGCATGTGGAGAGTTACCTACCTTGGACAAGATGAAATGACACGTGGAGAGTTACCTACCTTGGACAAGATGAAATGGCATGTGGAGAGTAACATACCTTGGACAAGATGAAATGACATGTGGAGAGTTACCTACCTTGGACAATATGAAATGGCATGTGGAGAGTTACCTACCTTGGACAATATGAAATGACATGTGGAGAGTTACCTACCTTGGACAATATGAAATGGCATGTGGAGAGTTACCTACCTTGGACAAGATGAAATGGCATGTGGAGAGTTACCTACCTTGGACAATATGAAATGGCATGTGGAGAGTTACCTACCTTGGACAAGATGAAATGGCATGTGGAGAGTTACCTACCTTGGACAATATGAAATGGCATGTGGAGAGTTACCTACCTTGGACAAGATGAAATGGCATGTGGAGAGTTACCTACCTTGGACAAGATGAAATGGCATGTGGAGAGTTACCTGCCTTGGACAAGATGGAATGACATGTGGAGAGTTACCTACCTTGGACAAGATGGAATGGCATGTGGAGAGTTACCTACCTTGGACAAGATGAAATGGCATGTGGAGAGTTATACCTACATTGTACCTTGAACAAGATGAAGCAGTTTGTGAAAAGTTACTTGGACAAACAAGAGGAGAATTATACCTACCTTGGACAAGATGAAGCAGTTTGTGAAAAGTTGCTTGGACAAACAAGAGGAAGATGTCTTTATTTAAAAGTTCTTGTCTTACAGTAGATGAATTGGTCTGTATAGACTAGAGAGTGACCTACCTTGGATAAGATAAAGCGGTCGTTGGAGGGACCTCGTGGCTCCTTTAAACTGTACCTCATGGTGTTGAAGAAGAGGACAGATATAATCTCTGCCATGGACATACATGATGTTGGATGTCTGTAAAAAAGAGATATCAATGAAAGATTTTATCTGGTGATTTTACTTAAAACAAGGACATAAGAACAAGTTTGAATGATATCAAATAGCATCTCCATGCTCCTTCATCTTTCAAGATAGAGTTTTGATGAAAAAAGTAAAAAAGTAATTACAAAGTAATTGTGTAAATGCACATCTCTTAGGTGTCCAAATATTTCAAAACCTTTGTACATATCTATACATATACTGTATATATATGTAAAAGCAATAAATTGATATTTGCATAATTTTGAAGAAAAAGAATTCAAAATATAATGGTATGTAGATTTTATTTTTATTATCCTGAAAATTTCTGAAGAAATATTTTACCATTGGCATAATGTGCTTATAATATACCTTCTCACACCAAGAGTACTTAGACATCTGTTATACATGCTTGACAACAGGTGTATGTCAAAAATATGATTTAATCCTTTTATACAGATTCATGCATGTCTGGCTCCAGGTATGTGTGTAAAGATAAGTGTATTATGCTTAAACAGAAGCATTAATACTGTGATATGTATGGGTAATGTAAAATGTCAGTTCAAAGAAATGTGATAAAGAGTAACTTTCCTGATGAAATTTATAAACTTGCAAAAATTTCAGAATCAAAGGTATGGCATTCAGATTCCTCTTTGCTTTCTCACAAATAAAGCCAAAATTTGATTTTAATCACAGGATCCTATGCTCCAGGAATCTCTGAACAAAATTTATACTTGTCTGTCTCTTTTGATGCCTAGCTGAAAAGATGGATCAACAAAGCTGAAGAAAATCAATTGAAATCAGAACACAGTATTAGCTGTCTGTGCTGCTGGGTGGTAATCTGTGCTGTTGGGTGGTAATCTTCAAATTTTATTTCAATCGTGGTTTTTTAATACCTGGTGTACATTGCTGGAAAGTTAGCTTTCATGAGAGCATACTTGCCAACCCTCCCTATTTAGGAGGGAGACTCCCGATTTTGGACCCTAAATGCTCCGGAATTATAAAAAATATGTTTGATGGGTAGGTAGAGATGACCTGTTTTCACTTAGGAAACTACCACATTTTTATTCAAAATCACTCGAACATGACATTTCGGGAACAACAAATTGGTTACAATGTCAAAAGATTTAATGAGCTTGAAATGGGAAATTTAAACCACAATTTCAGATATACAGTACTGTGTCAAAAGTATGCCGTCATGTCATATTTTTACTATATATTTCATGCATTTAGATTTTTTAACTCATTCGTAGGATTTGCGAAAAATTCTCTACATGCATGTGCAATAAATTCCTTTGAAAAATAGTCATAGAATATCATTGAAAATTTGTCAAAATGCATGAAATGTATAGTAAAAATATGATGTGACCGAATACATTTGGCACGATACTGTGCCTCAACCATGTGCAGGAGACGCGAGTTAAAACTAGAATGCTAACAAATCAGCTAGGGCCCCACCCTATGACTCTATATATCTACCATAATCATCAAAAAGCCATTTGCCCTAAATTGCCAATATGACATCCTGTTATATTTTGTGACCACTTTGCTTCCACCAATAAACAATTTCATAGCAAACTATCTATCATTTTGTACCTGTAAAAATATTCTCATAAATTGATGTTAGGTGTTCAGTGTTCAAAAAAGGACAAACAGACAGACAACCTGATTACTACAGAACACACACAACAAATATACGACGCCCTAATTAAGAAATCACTTGTAAGGAAAACTCAAGAAATACAGATGAAAATCTCGCAAAATACAGATTGATTACAATATCAAAGAATGAAATGAGCTTGAAAGGGAAACTGTACACCACTCTTGACATTTGACTGATTTTGTCACGAATGGTAAACATTTAGGTACTTAAATATATATATGCGATACATTTAAAAGCTAGATTCAGTTGACCTTGCATTCTAGTTAATACTCAAACGACAACCTGATCAGCTAATACAGTCCCACGCAAACTAAAAATCACAGACTCGTATTACATTCTATATAGTATTTCATCTATTTTTACTTATTTTCTCTGTTCTTTTTTCAATTCAATGATACTTTTGAAACGAACATTTGCGTCATTATGAAAAAAAAGATGATTTGATCATTTTACTCATTACGTTTGATATGTATAATATAAATATAAAACTTCAAGCCAGTTCTCAAGGTTGCTTGGTTACATAGATAAAATTGAAAAATGTTGAAAGCAATTGGAGGTGCAGGGTGCAGAAGCTTGAGTTTTTCCCCCCCGTGATTTCAGCACTCTGTTTTTCCTCATATTTAATTATTTTCTCTTCTTTTTTATTTCTATATCAGAAAGTCGTAGGCAATCAAATGATCAGCCATTAAACAAGAGGCCCAACGGGCCTTAACGGTCATCTGACTACCAATTGTAAAATCACTATGAAAATACGTGTAGTCATTAAATCAAGTTATAATATGCCTGTATAGATTGCCAAGTTCAAGATAGTGGCCTTCTTGGATTTCTGATGGGCTTGAAAAATCACAACACTTTGTTGGGACCATCTCAGGATATCATTTCTGGCAAGTTTCAGCTCAATTCCACTGGTAGAACTTGAGAAGTTTAGAATGTGTTTTCAAAATGGCCGCTGTGGAGGCCATCTTGGATTTTTGACTACACGAAATAACAAGTTTCGTTTTGGCCCCAGTGACCTTGAATGAAAGTCAAGGTCATTTCTTTGAACAAACTTGGTAGCCCTTTATCCCAGCATGCCACAGGCCCAATATTAGATCTCTGGGCCTTTTGGTTATTCAGAAGAAGTTGTTTAAAGATTATGACCGTTTTGGTCCCTGTGACCTTGAATGAAAGTCAAGATCATTTCTTTAAACAAACTTGGTAGCCCTTTATCCCAGCATGCCACAGGCCCAATATCAGGTCTCTGGGCCTTTTGGTTATTCAGAAGAAGTTGTTTAAAGATTATGACCGTTTTGGCCCCTGTGACCTTGAATGAAAGTCAAGGTCATTTCTTTGAACAAACTTGGTAGCCCTTTATCCCAGCATGCCACAGGCCAAATATCAGGTATCTGGGCCTTTTGGTTATTCAGAAGAAAATGTTTAAAGATTATGACCGTTTTGGCCCCAGTGACCTTGAATGAAAGTCAAGGTCATTTCTTTGAACAAACTTGGTAGCCCTTTATCTCAGCATAACACAGGACCAATATCAGGTCTCTGGGCCTTTTGGTTATTCAGAAGAAGTTGTTTAAAAAGATTTTGACCTTTTTGGCCCCTGTGACCTTGAATGAAGGTCAAGGTCATTTGTTTGAACAACCTTGGTACCCCTTTATCCCAGCATAACACAGGCCCAATATCAGGTCTCTGGGCCTTTTGGTTATTCAGAAGAAGTCGTTTAAAAAGATTTTGACCTTTTTGGCCCCTGTGACCTTGAATGAAGGTCAAGGTCATTTGTTTGAACAAACTTGGTAGCCCTTTATCCCAGCATGCCACAGGCCCAATATTAGGTCTCTGGGCCTTTTGGTTATTCAGAAGAAGTCGTTTAAAAATTATGACCGTTTTGTCCCCTGTGACCTTGAATGAAGGTCAAGGTCATTTCTTTGAACAAACTTGGTAGCCCTTTATCTCAGCATAACACAGGACCAATATCAGGTCTCTGGGCCTTTTGGTTATTCAGAAGAAGTTGTTTAAAAAGATTTTGACCCTTTTGGCCCCTGTGACCTTGAATGAAGGTCAAGGTCATTTGTTTGAACAAACTTGGTACCCCTTTATCCCAGCATAACACAGGCCCAATATCAGGTCTCTGGGCCTTTTGGTTATTCAGAAGAAGTCGTTCAAAGATTTTGACCTTTTTGGCCCCTGTGACCTTGAATGAAGGTCAAGGTCATTTGTTTGAACAAACTTGGTACCCCTTCATCCCAGCATGGCACAAGCCCAATATTGGGTCTATGGGCCTTTTGGTTTATGAGAAGAAGATGTTTAAATGGAAAAGTTTACGGACGGCGCACGACGCACGGCGCACGACGCACGGCGCACGACGACGGACGAAGCATAATGACTATAGGTCATCCTGACCCTTCGGGTCAGATGACCTAATAAAAAGTCAGTATGTTTAAATATAAAAGCAGCTGTTACTGATCTCAAATCAGTGGTTTGTCTGCTGTACATGGTTGAGCAATAGTTTCATGTCATCCTGAAATCAGGCATATTTTTCAGTTTTTACATGTCATTCTCCTACAAATACTGACTAAAAGCAAGGTTGAAAATCTGAGTATTGTGATGAAATTGTAGGGTTTCCAAAGGATATTGGTTTTAATATGTAAGTTAGAGCATCATAAGCCACCAAAGGGTAAGACTTTGACCTGTCCCTTTAACCCCTCCCTCTCCAGCCCTAACCCCCCCTCCCCCGCCCCCATATTGAATTTCTCACCAGATGAGGGTGATTCACAGAAATGATCAAAATTTGACCTCAGTGATATGGAAATTTGCAATTTTGATGAAGCACTTTCAGACATTTCCATTAAAGATGAGTATTTAATTACAGTATATCTGGTTCTGAAGAAGATTTTTGAAACTCTATGTCTAAACTGACCTCTTTTGCTCCCACCTCTCGGGGCCCCTCAGGGGTTAGGATCATATCATCTAGTTTTTATGCATCATTGGCCATGAAGTCCAAATACAAATTGTGTCTGGGCAACAGACAGAAGGTGATCAGAATAGGTCACTTAAGACTTCTTCTAAGGTGACCTAAAATGTATAAAACAGCTATAGTGTACCCTCGTTATACCGCCACCTTTCGTCCACAGCAATTATGGCGGTATAACGAAGGTGGCGATAGTATCGAATTATGAAAATTATTACCAAGAATTAAATTGCATAATTGATTGCATTTTCGACATATTATAAAACAAGCTTAGTATTATATTGTCATATAGATTTACATTGGCACAAGTTTATCCTTGAAAATAGTTATTGATCTGCTTTTGCCGCATGCCATTCAAAATGGAACACTAAAGATTTCCTCGATCTCCAAAAACAGAACAAAATGGCGTTACCGTCAAGGGAAATGTATAGCGATTAAGGATGTTTGTATTTTAAAGGGTGTGGCGGATGGCGATATGCGAGGGTGTCAAACTTACCGAGGGAATTATATAGAAGGGAAATTCGTTCTAGAGGTTAAGGTGGCGGTATGCGAGGGTGGCGGTAGATTCGGGTGGCGATAGGTCGAGGGTACACTGTTCTAAGAAACACCAGTAAATGTTTAAAACCGACACGAAGCTTTGAACTTACGTGCCATACATGTACATGTAGATCTACAGTCGGGTGATTTTGGAAGCATCCTAGCTAGCTATCTTATAATCTACCTGTTTCTGAAAGGCGCTTATCAGTGATCAATATACAATTTATTTTTAATGGTCCCTTTGGTACAAATTGCTAAATTGGTCCCACAATTTTAAATTGAAGTATTTCCAGAATTTCTACGAGTTCCCTCATAATTTTATGAGTACAGGACTCAGGACTCAAACGCAGACTGATTACTACGCTATGATATACCGCACATATTTCAGATGTTTACTGAAGCAATGTACCGGTAAGCACTTAGACCAATTTCACTAGTATCATTAGGATAGATTTAAAAAGGACCACTTAAAATGTTACCTTCTACATAAAAATCTAGCAATTTTCATGATCCATTGACTAAAAGTGACAAACTAGTAGAATTATGTACTAGTAATGTGTATGTTATACAAATATATCATGGGTGTCGAGGTACTGGTTATCAACAGATGTTCTATTGCACAATGCGAGTGCAATAGAACATCGGTCTATTACCAGTACCGAGGGTCAAATATTCTGGACTATTGCACAGATACCCATTATATGCTTGTTTTAATACAAAATCACTAAAACACACTATGAATCACTGAAATTGTTTATTTCATTAAAATGTTTTAGAATATTAATATATCAATTTTAAAATGTATCGCGTGAACTCTGGTATGTACCGTGTAAAAAAAAAAAAAGAGAGAAACATTCCATTATCTGAGTAGTAACCAAAACAATATCAATCCGTATTCATTGGCGACTCCAACTCTCAACTTTCCTGTAGCAGTCGCCATGCTTGTTGTCTGGCAGCATTGACATCTGACTGACTTTGACCCTTGAAATGGAAGGAAACGTCACGCGGTGTTCAATAGTTCGCACGTGACCGTGCAAAAGTCATTTTAGCCGTGCAATAGTTCATTTCACTAGTAAATGGTTCAAAATATAGCTTATGCTTATAGTTAAGGAAAATCAAACACATTTTTTAATAATAAAATCTTATATTTTATTTGTATCGGGGAAAAGGAACCTACTCTATAATTTAACAGGATGCGAACATACTGTACAAAATAATTTAAACATTACACAGGTATTGTCAAAACCTTACAAAATTATTTTGATTTTATTCCATTGTGAAGCCTTTTAAATGTTCAGGGGATAAAACTACTACCCAGGTACATGTGGGATATGTGAATATGATATGCCACCTGGAATCAACATGAGTGAAATTAGCTACTGTCATGTGATAAAGCAAAACTCTCTTGTTTTCTAATTGTTTAACACCTGCTATCAACAAGTTGGACACGTCATATACATGGTTTTCATAACCTGTTGGACTATTTTTTAAGTTTTTTTTCTCGTAAAACTTGATGTGGCTCAACATATAACAAAATGCTGGCAGATTTTTTCTGACACAAATTTTATCTTACTCTGTGTTTACAACACAACAGTACACCTTACCCTGTATCTACAACACAACAGTACCCTTACCCTGTGTCTACAACACAACAGTACCCTTACCCTGTGTCTACAACACAACAGTACCCTTACTGTGTCTACAACACAACAGTACACTTACCCTGTATCTACAACACATCAGTACCCTTACCCTGTGTCTACAACACATCAGTACCCTTACTCTGTGTCTACAACACAACAGTACCCTTACTGTGTTTACAACACAACAGTACACCTTACCCTGTATCTACAACACAACAATACACTTACACTGTGTCTACAACACAACAGTACCCTTACCCTGTGTCTACAACACAACAGTACCCTTACCCTGTGTCTACAACACAACAGTACCCTTACCCTGTGTCTACAACACAACAGTACCCTTACTCTGTGTCTACAACACAACAGTACCCTTACCCTGTGTCTACAACACAACAGTACCCTTACCCTGTGTCTACAACACAACAGTACCCTTACCCTGTGTCTACAACACAACAGTACCCTTACCCTGTGTCTACAACACAACAGTACCCTTACCCTGTGTCTACAACACAACAGTACCCTTACCCTGTGTCTATAACACAACAGTACCCTTACCCTGTATCTACAACACATCAGTACCCTTACCCTGTGTCTACAACACAACAGTACTCTTACCCTGTGTCTACAACACAACAATACCCTTACTCTGTGTCTACAACACAAAAGTACCCATATCCTGTGTCTACAACACAACAGTTACCCTTACCCTGTGTCTACAACACGATAGTACCCTTACTCTGTGTCTACAACACAATAGTTAACCCTTACCCTGTGCCTACAACACAACAGTACCCTTACCCTGTGTCTACAACATAACAGTACCCTTACCCTGTGCCTACAACACAACAGTACTCTTACCCTGTGTCTACAACACAACAGTACCCTTACCCTGTGTCTACAACACAACAGTACCCTTACTCTGTGTCTACAACACAACATCACACTTACCCTGTGTCTACAACACAACAGTACACTTACCCTGTGTCTACAACACAACAATACCCTTACTTTGTGTCTACAACACAACAGTACCCTTACCCTGTGTACAACACAACAATACCCTTACCCTGTGTCTACAACACAACAGTACCCTTACTGTGTCTACAACACAACAGTACACTTACCCTGTGTACAACACAACATAATCCTTTCACTGTGTCTACAACACAATAGTTAACCCTTACCCTGTGCCTGCAGCATCTGTGCTTATGATGCTATGTATCCTCAGTTTGTTGGCGATGTCTTTGAGCTGTTGAACTTTGCTAGGATTGGTAGAAACCTTCAAATCCATTTTAAATGTCTGTTCTAAAATTTGCACGAAAAAGATTGACTCAGTTACGCAAGTTTCAGCGAAGCTATAGTTTATAACTGTTCAGCTGAGCAACTTTCCCTGCTGTTCCTCCTGTGAGCTGTGTCGCAACTGACTCAGTCACAGCTATACAGCTGAGCAACTTTCCCTTCTGTGAGCAGTGTTGCGTTACAAGTTTCTTGAGATTTCTCTATAGCACTTGCTAGAGAATGTCCTGCATCAGCTACACTTTATACCTATGTATACCTTGTAAATTGATAGCCCTAATACGCTAGACACCCTCAGAAAACTCTGACAGACCTTGAAGTTTAATTTAGATGATCACATCTACGTACATTAATGATATCCTGTTCATACAAGCACATCAGTCGCTCAACTCGGATGTGACAGTCAGTAGGTTCTGTCCGGTAACACAGTGACACGTGTATGCTCAAGTTCTCGGGTCCTTATAGACAACCAACAGATATAATACACAAGTATCTTGTCTCATCACAGTAATGCATGTTCTTTAATATTTACTTTTCATATTATCTACTCGCTTAATTGGAAAATTCCTGTTAGTCGTGTACCATATCAACAAACATTAAAATCCATCTGGCCAGTTCACAAATAGCTATTGAACATTCTGGTCTAGCCAGAGAATTCACCTGGGCAGTGATCTCTGTACAGTTCTGGAGAAGGTTACAAACAGTAGAAGTCACTGTCTTACTTATTATAAGATCGATGGGAAGGTCGGGAGGTGCAGTGGATAACGCACTTGCCTTTCACCAAGGCAGGGGGGTAATTGATTCCCAGATTGGATTTTAAATATATAGGGGGCCACCTGACTGCATGGGTTTTCTCCAGGTACTTCGGTTTCTCCCACAGTAAAGCCCTGTTCATTTACATCCGATTCAACAAGATTGATAAATGTAAGTTGTATGACTTGCTTTGTAATTGTTGTAAAAATTCGAAAGTTAGAGTAGTGAAGGATTTAGATGGATGACTAAGTTACATAGAATATACATTGTCATGCAGTATGTTCTAATTAAAGGCCCAATATACGTAACTTAAGGAAATTTTTCGTGATTCTGAAAAATTCTGAAAAAACAAATCCAGTTGATAACCATGCAAAAATAAGCCTAAAACAAAGTAAACCTGAGTGGTAACAAACAAGAAACTTTTGACAATAAAATCTAAAGAATTGAAAATAATTCAGGTGTGGCCCACTTCAACAACAAGCCGAAGTTAGAAGACAGTTCAAAATGGATGCATGTTTACAAATACCGAGTTTCAACTGCTGCTGTACCGGTAACCGCGTAAGAATTCATCTTGGATATCAGTTAATCTTAACAAAATCTATAAATACAGTGTACCCGCCATCTAAACCTCTAGAACGGATTTCTCTCCTATGAATTTCCCTCGTTAAGTTCGCCACTCTCGCATACCGCCATCCGCCACACCCTTTAAAATACAAATATCCTGAATCGCTATATATTTCCCTGAACGATAACGCCATATTGTTCTGTTTTTGGAGATCAAGGAACTTTTTAGCGTTCCATTTGGAATGGCATGCAGCAAAAGCAGATCAATAACTATTTTCAGATATAAATGTGTGCCAATGTAGATATGACGATATAATACTAAGCTTGTTTTTATCAAAATGTTTGAAATGCAATCTATTATACAACTTAATTCTTTGTTAAATTTTCATAATTCAATACTATCGCCACCTTTGTTATACTGCCATAATTGCTGTGGATGAAAGGTGGCGGTATAACGAGGGTACACTGTATGATAACTTATTAGGCTTAATTTTTGCTTCAAGTTTTAATGCCTAACATTACTTATACTAAGCCTTTAACTTGCACCCATTTTCATTGTTAAACATTTCAAATGTCACAATTATTTTTAGATTGTGCAATTTACAAACTTTTAATTTACCAGTATCACTATATAAAAGACAGTGTTTATTTTTTTATTTACTGGAGCTGCCATATAAAAATATTTTTACTGGTACTACAATATGGTTGGGGATCACTCTCATTACACATATGTATTGTGAATATAATAATTGTGAATACTGCGACAAATAACAAAACTCATCCGAATCAAGTAACTTCAGATAAAGCTAAAACAATGATAATTGATTGTGTTGTAGATGCCAATAATATTTTAACCATACTGGAAATGTTGTCACAAGTGGGTAGTTTTCCCAGGGTTTTCAAATGTATATAACAAATCTATGACCCACAATTATGTCTGGATTTTGAAGATTCAACATGGTTAATCAGCGATTGTGAAGCTCACCGGCGACAGCCATCACCAAATGCTTACACTTACAGCTATAAAAGTTTGACATCATTTTAAAGCTGAAAAAATGCATTTTACACATACACATTTGATATGTATGTTGGATTGAAACAAAATTTGATATATAACCACAACAAAGTTTGATTTGATGTCCAACAGTTAAATGGGAAAATTAAGAAAATTTCAAATATTTTGAAAACTCAATTGTCCTTTTATTATAACTGAAAATGCTTGAATTGACTGAGATGTCTTCTAAAAACTTGCCCCAAAAACTTCAAAAAATGAGGTTTGATGGGAACAAAATCAAAACATGGTAAAATTTGCTGAAAAAATGAGTACATGTGTACTTCAATATCATTTTGTTGCAGACCTCTTATAAATGTACAGTAGGAAGGTGTGTGATGTATACTTCTGGAATCTAAAAACATTTGAATGAAATTTGATGAAAAAAGTTAAGTTCAAAAGATGGAAAAAGGAATACCGTAAATCAAAATATTTCTTAATTATATTGCTGTAATATCTGTCTAATACCTCTAATGAATATATATATATATATATACCAAGTAGGAAGGGTGTGGGAAATATACCAAGTAGGAAGGGTGTGGGATATATACCAAGTAGGAAGGGTGTGTGATGTATACCAAGTAGGAAGGGTGTGGGATGTATACCAAGTAGGAAGGGTGTGGGACATATACCAAGTAGTAGGAAGGGTGTGGGATATATACCAAGTAGGAAGGGTGTGGGATATATACCAAGTAGTAGGAAGGGTGTGGGATGTATACCAAGTAGTAGGAAGAGTGTGGGATATATACCAAGTAGTAGGAAGGGTGTGGGACATATACCAAGTAGTAGGAAGGGTGTGGGATGTATACCAAGTAGTAGGAAGAGTGTGGGATATATACCAGGTAGTAGGAAGGGTGTGGGACATATACCAAGTAGTAGGAAGGGTGTGGGATGTATACCAAGTAGTAGGAAGAGTGTGGGATATATACCAAGTAGGAAGGGTGTGGGATATATACCAAGTAGGAAGGGTGTGGATATATACCAAGTAGGAAGGGTGTGGGATATATACCAAGTAGTAGGAAGGGTGTGGGATATATACCAAGTAGTAGGAAGGGTGTGGGATATATACCAAGTAGGAAGGGTGTGGGATATATACCAAGTAGTAGGAAGGATGTGTGATATATACCAAGTAGGAAGAGTGTGGGATATATACCAAGTAGGAAGGGTGTGGGATATATACCAAGTAGTAGGAAGGGTGTGGGATATATACCAAGTAGTAGGAAGGGTGTGGGATATATACCAAGTAGGAAGAGTGTGGGATATATACCAAGTAGGAAGGGTGTGGGATATATACCAAGTAGTAGGAAGGGTGTGGGATATATACCAAGTAGTAGGAAGGATGTGTGATATATACCAAGTAGTAGGAAGGGTGTGGGACATATACCAAGTAGTAGGAAGGGTGTGGGACATATACCAAGTAGGAAGGGTGTGGGATATATACCAATATACCAAGTAGGAAGGGTGTGGGATATATACAAAGTAGTAGGAAGGGTGTGTGATATATACCAAGTAGGAAGGGTGTGTGATATATACCAAGTAGGAAGGGTGTGGGATGTATACCAAGTAGGAAGGGTGTGGGAAATATACCAAGTAGGAAGGGTGTGTGATATATACCAAGTAGTAGGAAGGGTGTGGGATATATACCAAGTAGGAAGGGTGTGGGAAATATACCAAGTAGGAAGGGTGTGTGATATATACCAAGTAGTAGGAAGGGTGTGTGATATATACCAAGTAGTAGGAAGGGTGTGGGATATATACCAAGTAGGAAGGGTGTGGGATATATACCAAGTAGGAAGGGTGTGTGATATATACCAAGTAGGAAGGGTGTGGATATATACCAAGTAGGAAGGGTGTGGGATATATACCAAGTAGTAGGAAGGGTGTGTGATGTATACCAAGAAGGAAGGGTGTGGGATATATACCAAGTAGGAAGGGTGTGTGATGTATACCAAGAAGGAAGGGTGTGGGATATATACCAAGTAGTAGGAAGGGTGTGTGATGTATACCAAGAAGGAAGGGTGTGGGATATATACCAAGTAGGAAGGGTGTGTGATGTATACCAAGAAGGAAGGGTGTGGGATATATACCAAGTAGGAAGGGTGTGTGATATATACCAAGTAGTAGGAAGGGTGTGTGATATATACCAAGTAGTAGGAAGGGTGTGGGATATATACCAAGTAGGAAGGGTGTGGATATATACCAAGTAGGAAGGGTGTGGGATATATACCAAGTAGTAGGAAGGGTGTGGGATATATACCAAGTAGGAAGGGTGTGGGATATATACCAAGTAGGAAGGGTGTGGGATATATACCAAGTAGGAAGGGTGTGGGATATATACCAAGTAGGAAGGGTGTGGGATATATACCAAGTAGGAAGGGTGTGTGATATATACCAAGTAGTAGGAAGGGTGTGGGATATATACCAAGTAGGAAGGGTGTGGGATATATACCAAGTAGGAAGGGTGTGGGATATATACCAAGTAGTAGGAAGGGTGTGGGATATATACCAAGTAGTAGGAAGGGTGTGTGATGTATACCAAGTAGTAGGAAGGGTGTGGGATATATACCAAGTAGGAAGGGTGTGGGATATATACCAAGTAGTAGGAAGGGTGTGTGATGTATACCAAGTAGGAAGGGTGTGGGATATATACCAAGTAGGAAGGGTGTGGGATATATACCAAGTAGGAAGGGTGTGGGATATATACCAAGTAGGAAGGGTGTGGGATATATACCAAGTAGGAAGGGTGTGGGATATATACCAAGTAGGAAGGGTGTGGGATATATACCAAGTAGTAGGAAGGGTGTGTGATATATACCAAGTAGGAAGGGTGTGTGATATATACCAAGTAGTAGGAAGGGTGTGGGATATATACCAAGTAGGAAGGGTGTGGGATATATACCAAGTAGTAGGAAGGGTGTGGGATATATACCAAGTAGGAAGGGTGTGGGATATATACCAAGTAGGAAGGGTGTGGGATATATACCAAGTAGGAAGGGTGTGGGATATATACCAAGTAGGAAGGGTGTGTGATATATACCAAGTAGTAGGAAGGGTGTGGGATATATACCAAGTAGGAAGGGTGTGGGATATATACCAAGTAGTAGGAAGGGTGTGGGATATATACCAAGTAGGAAGGGTGTGGGATATATACCAAGTAGGAAGGGTGTGTGATATATACCAAGTAGTAGGAAGGGTGTGGGATATATACCAAGTAGGAAGGGTGTGTGATATATACCAAGTAGGAAGGGTGTGTGATATATACCAAGTAGGAAGGGTGTGTGATATATACCAAGTAGGAAGGGTGTGGGACATATACCAAGTAGGAAGGGTGTGTGATATATACCAAGTAGGAAGGGTGTGTGATATATACCAAGTAGGAAGGGTGTGGGATATATACCAAGTAGGAAGGGTGTGGGATATATACCAAGTAGTAGGAAGGGTGTGTGATATATACCAAGTAGGAAGGGTGTGTGATATATACCAAGTAGTAGGAAGGGTGTGTGATATATACCAAGTAGGAAGGGTGTGGGATATATACCAAGTAGTAGGAAGGGTGTGTGATATATACCAAGTAGGAAGGGTGTGGGATATATACCAAGTAGGAAGGGTGTGTGATATATACCAAGTAGGAAGGGTGTGGGATATATACCAAGTAGGAAGGGTGTGGGATATATACCAAGTAGTAGGAAGGGTGTGGGATATATACCAAGTAGGAAGGGTGTGGGATATATACCAAGTAGTAGGAAGGGTGTGGGATATATACCATGTAGGAAGGGTGTGGGATATATACCAAGTAGGAAGGGTGTGTGATATATACCAAGTAGGAAGGGTGTGGGATATATACCAAGTAGGAAGGGTGTGTGATATATACCAAGTAGGAAGGGTGTGGGATATATACCAAGTAGTAGGAAGGGTGTGTGATATATACCAAGTAGGAAGGGTGTGGGATATATACCAAGTAGTAGGAAGGGTGTGTGATATATACCAAGTAGTAGGAAGGGTATGGGATATATACCAAGTAGGAAGGGTGTGTGATATATACCAAGTAGGAAGGGTGTGTGATATATACCAAGTAGGAAGGGTGTGGGATATATACCAAGTAGGAAGGGTGTGGGACATATACCAAGTAGAAAGGGTGTGTGATATATACCAAGTAGGAAGGGTGTGGGATATATACCAAGTAGGAAGGGTGTGGGATATATACCAAGTAGTAGGAAGGGTGTGGGATATATACCAAGTAGTAGGAAGGGTGTGGGATATATACCAAGTAGGAAGGGTGTGTGATATATACCAAGTAGGAAGGGTGTGTGATATATACCAAGTAGGAAGGGTGTGTGATATATACCAAGTAGGAAGGGTGTGGGACATATACCAAGTAGGAAGGGTGTGTGATATATACCAAGTAGTAGGAAGGGTGTGGGATATATACCAAGTAGGAAGGGTGTGGGATATATACCAAGTAGGAAGGGTGTGGGATATATACCAAGTAGTAGGAAGGGTGTGGGATATATACCAAGTAGGAAGGGTGTGTGATATATACCAAGTAGGAAGGGTGTGGGATATATACCAAGTAGTAGGAAGGGTGTGGGATATATACCAAGTAGGAAGGGTGTGTGATATATACCAAGTAGGAAGGGTGTGGGATATATACCAAGTAGTAGGAAGGGTGTGGGATATATACCAAGTAGTAGGAAGGGTGTGGGATATATACCAAGTAGTAGGAAGGGTGTGGGATATATACCAAGTAGGAAGGGTGTGTGATATATACCAAGTAGGAAGGGTGTGTGATATATACCAAGTAGGAAGGGTGTGTGATATATACCAAGTAGGAAGGGTGTGTGATATATACCAAGTAGGAAGGGTGTGTGATATATACCAAGTAGGAAGGGTGTGGGATATATACCAAGTAGGAAGGGTGTGGGATATATACCAAGTAGGAAGGGTGTGGGAAATATACCAAGTAGGAAGGGTGTGTGATATATACCAAGTAGGAAGGGTGTGGGATATATACCAAGTAGTAGGAAGGGTGTGGGATGTATACCAAGTAGTAGGAAGGGTGTGGGATATATACCAAGTAGGAAGGGTGTGGGATGTATACCAAGTAGGAAGGGTGTGGGATGTATACCAAGTAGTAGGAAGGGTGTGGGATATATACCAAGTAGGAAGGGTGTGGGATATATACCAAGTAGGAAGGGTGTGGGATATATACCAAGTAGGAAGGGTGTGGGACATATACCAAGTAGGAAGGGTGTGGGATATATACCAAGTAGGAAGGGTGTGGGATATATACCAAGTAGGAAGGGTGTGGGACATATACCAAGTAGTAGGAAGGGTGTGGGATGTATACAAGGTAGTAGGAAGGGTGTGGGATATATACCAAGTAGGAAGGGTGTGGGATATATACCAAGTAGGAAGGGTGTGGGATGTATACCAAGTAGGAAGGGTGTGGGATGTATACCAAGTAGTAGGAAGGGTGTGGGATATATACCAAGTAGGAAGGGTGTGGGATATATACCAAGTAGGAAGGGTGTGGGATATATACCAAGTAGGAAGGGTGTGTGATATATACCAAGTAGGAAGGGTGTGGGACATATACCAAGTAGGAAGGGTGTGGGATATATACCAAGTAGGAAGGGTGTGTGATATATACCAAGTAGTAGGAAGGGTGTGGGATATAAACCAAGTAGGAAGGGTGTGTGATATATACCAAGTAGGAAGGGTGTGGGACATATACCAAGTAGGAAGGGTGTGGGATATATACCAAGTAGGAAGGGTGTGGGACATATACCAAGTAGGAAGGGTGTGTGATATATACCAAGTAGGAAGAGTGTGGGACATATACCAAGTAGGAAGGGTGTGGGATATATACCAAGTAGGAAGGGTGTGTGATGTATACCAAGTAGTAGGAAGGGTGTGTGATATATACCAAGTAGGAAGGGTGTGGGACATATACCAAGTAGGAAGGGTGTGGGATATATACCAAGTAGGAAGGGTGTGGGATATATACCAAGTAGGAAGGGTGTGTGATATATACCAAGTAGGAAGGGTGTGGGATATATACCAAGTAGGAAGGGTGTGGGATATATACCAAGTAGGAAGGGTGTGTGATATATACCAAGTAGGAAGGGTGTGTGATATATACCAAGTAGGAAGGGTGTGGGATATATACCAAGTAGGAAGGGTGTGGGATATAAACCAAGTAGGAAGGGTGTGTGATAAATACCAAGTAGGAAGGGTGTGGGACATATACCAAGTAGGAAGGGTGTGGGATATATACCAAGTAGGAAGGGTGTGGGATATATACCAAGTAGGAAGGGTGTGTGATATATACCAAGTAGGAAGGGTGTGGGATATATACCAAGTAGGAAGGGTGTGGGAAATATACCAAGTAGGAAGGGTGTGGGATATATACCAAGTAGGAAGGGTGTGTGATATATACCAAGTAGGAAGGGTGTGGGATATATACCAAGTAGGAAAGGTGTGGGATATATACCAATATACCAAGTAGGAAGGGTGTGGGATATATACCAAGTAGGAAGGGTGTGGGATATATACCAAGTAGGAAGGGTGTGTGATATATACCAAGTAGGAAGGGTGTGTGATATATACCAAGTAGGAAGGGTGTGGGATATATACCAAGTAGGAAGGGTGTGGGATATATTCCTAGTAGGAAGGGTGTGGGATATATACCAAGTAGGAAGGGTGTGTGATATATACCAAGTAGGAAGGGTGTGGGATATAAACCAAGTAGGAAGGGTGTGTGATATATACCAAGTAGGAAGGGTGTGGGACATATACCAAGTAGGAAGGGTGTGGGATATATACCAAGTAGGAAGGGTGTGGGATATATACCAAGTAGGAAGGGTGTGTGATATATACCAAGTAGGAAGGGTGTGGGATATATACCAAGTAGGAAGGGTGTGGGAAATATACCAAGTAGGAAGGGTGTGGGATATATACCAAGTAGGAAGGGTGTGTGATATATACCAAGTAGGAAGGGTGTGGGATATATACCAAGTAGGAAGGGTGTGGGATATATACCAATATACCAAGTAGGAAGGGTGTGGGATATATACCAAGTAGGAAGGGTGTGGGATATATACCAAGTAGGAAGGATGTGTGATATATACCAAGTAGGAAGGGTGTGGGATATATACCAAGTAGGAAGGATGTGGGATATATACCAAGTAGGAAGGGTGTGGGATGTATACCAAGTAGTAGGAAGGGTGTGGGATATATACCAAGTAGGAAGGGTGTGGGATATATACCAAGTAGGAAGGGTGTGGAATATATACCAATATACCAAGTAGGAAGGGTGTGGGATATATACCAAGTAGGAAGGGTGTGGGAAATATACCAAGTAGGAAGGGTGTGGGATATATACCAAGTAGGAAGGGTGTGGGATATATACCAATATACCAAGTAGGAAGGGTGTGGGATATATACCAAGTAGGAAGGGTGTGGGATATATACCAAGTAGGAAGGGTGTGTGATATATACCAAGTAGGAAGGGTGTGGGATATATACCAAGTAGGAAGGGTGTGGGATATATACCATGTAGGAAGGGTGTGGGATATATACCAAGTAGTAGGAAGGGTGTGGGATATATACCAAGTAGGAAGGGTGTGGGATATATACCATGTAGGAAGGGTGTGGGATATATACCAAGTAGGAAGGGTGTGTGATATATACCAAGTAGTAGGAAGGGTGTGGGATATATACCAAGTAGGAAGAGTGTGGGATATATACCAAGTAGGAAGGGTGTGGGATATATACCAAGTAGGAAGGGTGTGGATATATACCAAGTAGGAAGGGTGTGGGATGAATACCAAGTAGTAGGAAGGATGTGTGATATATACCAAGTAGGAAGAGTGTGGGATATATACCAAGTAGGAAGGGTGTGGGATATATACCAAGTAGGAAGGGTGTGGATATATACCAAGTAGGAAGGGTGTGGGATATATACCAAGTAGTAGGAAGGGTGTGGGATATATACCAAGTAGTAGGAAGGGTGTGGGATATATACCAAGTAGGAAGGGTGTGGGATATATACCAAGTAGTAGGAAGGATGTGTGATATATACCAAGTAGGAAGAGTGTGGGATATATACCAAGTAGGAAGGGTGTGGGATATATACCAAGTAGTAGGAAGGGTGTGGGATATATACCAAGTAGTAGGAAGGGTGTGGGATATATACCAAGTAGGAAGGGTGTGGGATATATACCAAGTAGGAAGAGTGTGGGATATATACCAAGTAGGAAGGGTGTGGGATATATACCAAGTAGGAAGGGTGTGGGATATATACCAAGTAGGAAGAGTGTGGGATATATACCAAGTAGGAAGGGTGTGGGATATATACCAAGTAGTAGGAAGGGTGTGTGATATATACCAAGTAGGAAGAGTGTGGGATATATACCAAGTAGGAAGGGTGTGGGATATATACCAAGTAGTAGGAAGGGTGTGGGATATATACCAAGTAGTAGGAAGGATGTGTGATATATACCAAGTAGTAGGAAGGGTGTGGGACATATACCAAGTAGTAGGAAGGGTGTGGGACATATACCAAGTAGGAAGGGTGTGGGATATATACCAATATACCAAGTAGGAAGGGTGTGGGATATATACAAAGTAGTAGGAAGGGTGTGTGATATATACCAAGTAGGAAGGGTGTGTGATATATACCAAGTAGGAAGGGTGTGGGATGTATACCAAGTAGTAGGAAGGGTGTGGGATATATACCAAGTAGGAAGGGTGTGGGATGTATACCAAGTAGGAAGGGTGTGGGATGTATACCAAGTAGTAGGAAGGGTGTGGGATATATACCAAGTAGGAAGGGTGTGGGATATATACCAAGTAGGAAGGGTGTGTGATATATACCAAGTAGTAGGAAGGGTGTGGGATATATACCATGTAGGAAGGGTGTGGGATATATACCAAGTAGGAAGGGTGTGTGATATATACCAAGTAGGAAGGGTGTGGGATATATACCAAGTAGGAAGGGTGTGGGATATATACCAAGTAGGAAGGGTGTGGGATATATACCAAGTAGGAAGGGTGTGGGATATATACCAAGTAGTAGGAAGGGTGTGGGATATATACCAAGTAGTAGGAAGGGTGTGTGATATATACCAAGTAGGAAGGGTGTGGGATATATACCAAGTAGGAAGGGTGTGGGATATATACCAAGTAGTAGGAAGGGTGTGTGATATATACCAAGTAGTAGGAAGGGTGTGGGATATATACCAAGTAGGAAGGGTGTGGGATGTATACCAAGTAGGAAGGGTGTGTGATATATACCAAGTAGGAAGGGTGTGTGATATATACCAAGTAGGAAGGGTGTGGGATGTATACCAAGTAGTAGGAAGGGTGTGGGATATATACCAAGTAGGAAGGGTGTGTGATATATACCAAGTAGGAAGGGTGTGGGATATATACCAAGTAGGAAGGGTGTGTGATATATACCATGTAGGAAGGGTGTGGGATATATACCAAGTAGGAAGGGTGTGTGATATATACCAAGTAGGAAGGGTGTGTGATATATACCAAGTAGGAAGGGTGTGGGATATATACCAAGTAGGAAGGGTGTGGGATGTATACCAAGTAGTAGGAAGGGTGTGGGATATATACCAAGTAGGAAGGGTGTGTGATATATACCAAGTAGGAAGGGTGTGGGATATATACCAAGTAGGAAGGGTGTGTGATATATACCAAGTAGGAAGGGTGTGGGATATATACCAAGTAGGAAGGGTGTGGGATATATACCAAGTAGGAAGGGTGTGGGATGTATACCAAGTAGTAGGAAGGGTGTGTGATATATACCAAGTAGGAAGGGTGTGGGATATATACCAAGTAGGAAGGGTGTGGGATGTATACCAAGTAGTAGGAAGGGTGTGGGATATATACCAAGTAGGAAGGGTGTGTGATATATACCAAGTAGGAAGGGTGTGGGATATATACCAAGTAGGAAGGGTGTGTGATATATACCAAGTAGGAAGGGTGTGGGATATATACCAAGTAGGAAGGGTGTGGGATATATACCAAGTAGGAAGGGTGTGGGATATATACCAAGTAGTAGGAAGAGTGTGGGATATATACCAAGTAGGAAGGGTGTGTGATATATACCAAGTAGTAGGAAGGGTGTGTGATATATACCAAGTAGGAAGGGTGTGGGATATATACCAAGTAGGAAGGGTGTGTGATATATACCAAGTAGGAAGGGTGTGTGATATATACCAAGTAGGAAGGGTGTGTGATATATACCAAGTAGTAGGAAGGGTGTGTGATATATACCAAGTAGGAAGGGTGTGGGATATATACCAAGTAGGAAGGGTGTGTGATATATACCAAGTAGGAAGGGTGTGTGATATATACCAAGTAGGAAGGGTGTGGGATGTATACCAAGTAGTAGGAAGGGTGTGTGATATATACCAAGTAGGAAGGGTGTGTGATATATACCAAGTAGGAAGGGTGTGTGATATATACCAAGTAGGAAGGGTGTGTGATATATACCAAGTAGGAAGGGTGTGTGATATATACCAAGTAGGAAGGGTGTGGGATGTATACCAAGTAGTAGGAAGGGTGTGTGATATATACCAAGTAGGAAGGGTGTGTGATATATACCAAGTAGGAAGGGTGTGTGATATATACCAAGTAGGAAGGGTGTGGGATATATACCAAGTAGGAAGGGTGTGTGATATATACCAAGTAGGAAGGGTGTGTGATATATACCAAGTAGGAAGGGTGTGTGATATATACCAAGTAGGAAGGGTGTGTGATATATACCAAGTAGTAGGAAGGGTGTGTGATATATACCAAGTTGGAAGGGTGTGTGATATATACCAAGTAGTAGGAAGGGTGTGGGATGTATACCAAGTAGGAAGGGTGTGGGATATATACCAAGTAGGAAGGGTGTGGGATATATACCAAGTAGGAAGGGTGTGGGATATATACCAAGTAGGAAGGGTGTGGGATATATACCAAGTAGTAGGAAGAGTGTGGGATATATACCAAGTAGTAGGAAGGGTGTGTGATATATACCAAGTAGGAAGGGTGTGTGATATATACCAAGTAGGAAGGGTGTGGGATATATACCAAGTAGGAAGGGTGTGTGATATATACCAAGTAGTAGGAAGGGTGTGGGATATATACCAAGTAGTAGGAAGAGTGTGGGATATATACCAAGTAGTAGGAAGGGTGTGTGATATATACCAAGTAGGAAGGGTGTGTGATATATACCAAGTAGGAAGGGTGTGGGATATATACCAAGTAGGAAGGGTGTGGGATATATACCAAGTAGTAGGAAGGGTGTGGGATGTATACCAAGTAGTAGGAAGAGTGTGGTATATATACCAAGTAGGAAGGGTGTGGGATATATACCAAGTAGGAAGGGTGTGGGATATATACCAAGTAGGAAGGGTGTGTGATATATACCAAGTAGTAGGAAGAGTGTGGGATATATACCAAGTAGGAAGGGTGTGGGATGTATACCAAGTAGGAAGGGTGTGGGACATATACCAAGTAGTAGGAAGGGTGTGTGATATATACCAAGTAGGAAGGGTGTGGGATATATACCAAGTAGGAAGGGTGTGTGATATATACCAAGTAGGAAGGGTGTGGGATATATACCAAGTAGGAAGGGTGTGGGATGTATACCAAGTAGTAGGAAGGGTGTGGGATATATACCAAGTAGGAAGGGTGTGTGATATATACCAAGTAGGAAGGGTGTGGGATATATACCAAGTAGGAAGGGTGTGGGATATATACCATGTAGGAAGGGTGTGGGATATATACCAAGTAGGAAGGGTGTGGGATATATACCAAGTAGGAAGGGTGTGGGATATATACCAAGTAGTAGGAAGGGTGTGGGATATATACCAAGAAGTAGGAAGAGTGTGGGATATATACCAAGTAGGAAGGGTGTGGGAAATATACCAAGTAGGAAGGGTGTGGGATATATACCAAGTAGGAAGGGTGTGTGATATATACCAAGTAGGAAGGGTGTGTGATATATACCAAGTAGGAAGGGTGTGGGATATATACCAAGTAGGAAGAGTGTGGGATATATACCAAGTAGGAAGGGTGTGGATATATACCAAGTAGTAGGAAGGGTGTGGGATATATACCAAGTAGGAAGGGTGTGGGAAATATACCAAGTAGGAAGGGTGTGTGATATATACCAAGTAGGAAGGGTGTGGGATATATACCAAGTAGTAGGAAGGGTGTGGGATATATACCAAGTAGGAAGGGTGTGTGATATATACCAAGTAGGAAGAGTGTGGGATATATACCAAGTAGGAAGGGTGTGGGACATATACCAAGTAGTAGGAAGGGTGTGGGATATATACCAAGTAGGAAGGGTGTGGGATATATACCAAGTAGTAGGAAGGGTGTGTGATGTATACCAAGTAGTAGGAAGGGTGTGGGATATATACCAAGTAGTAGGAAGGGTGTGGGATATATACCAAGTAGTAGGAAGGGTGTGGGATATATACCAAGTAGTAGGAAGAGTGTGGGATATATACCAAGTAGTAGGAAGGGTGTGTGATGTATACCAAGTAGTAGGAAGGGTGTGGGATATATACCAAGTAGTAGGAAGGGTGTGGGATATATACCAAGTAGTAGGAAGGGTGTGGGATATATACCAAGTAGTAGGAAGGGTGTGGGATATATACCAAGTAGTAGGAAGGGTGTGGGATATATACCAAGTAGGAAGGGTGTGTGATATATACCAAGTAGGAAGGGTGTGGGATATATACCAAGTAGTAGGAAGGGTGTGGGATATATACCAAGTAGTAGGAAGGATGTGTGATATATACCAAGTAGTAGGAAGAGTGTGGGATATATACCAAGTAGGAAGGGTGTGGGATATATACCAAGTAGGAAGGGTGTGGGATATATACCAATATACCAAGTAGGAAGGGTGTGGGATATATACAAAGTAGTAGGAAGGGTGTGGGAAATATACCAAGTAGGAAGGGTGTGGGATATATACCAAGTAGGAAGGGTGTGGGATATATACCAATATACCAAGTAGGAAGGGTGTGGGATATATACCAAGTAGGAAGGGTGTGTGATATATACCAAGTAGGAAGGGTGTGGGATATATACCAAGTAGGAAGGGTGTGGGATATATACCAAGTAGGAAGGGTGTGGGATATATACCATGTAGGAAGGGTGTGGGATATATACCAAGTAGGAAGGGTGTGTGATATATACCAAGTAGGAAGGGTGTGGGATATATACCAAGTAGGAAGGGTGTGTGATATATACCAAGTAGGAAGGGTGTGGGATATATACCAAGTAGGAAGGGTGTGGGATATATACCAAGTAGGAAGGGTGTGGGATATAAACCTAGTAGGAAGGGTGTGGGATATATACCAAGTAGGAAGGGTGTGGGATATATACCAAGTAGGAAGGGTGTGGATATATACCAAGTAGGAAGAGTGTTGGGATATATACCAAGTAGGAAGGGTGTGGGATATATACCAAGTAGGAAGGGTGTGGGATATATACCATGTAGGAAGGGTGTTGGATATATACCATGTAGGAAGGGTGTGGGATATATACCAAGTAGGAAGGGTGTGGGATATATACCAAGTAGGAAGGGTGTGGGATATATACCAAGTAGGAAGGGTGTGGGATATATACCAAGTAGGAAGGGTGTGGGATATATACCAAGTAGGAAGGGTGTGGATATATACCAAGTAGGAAGAGTGTGGGATATATACCAAGTAGGAAGGGTGTGGGATATATACCAAGTAGGAAGGGTGTGGGAAATATACCAAGTAGGAAGGGTGTGGGATATATACCAAGTAGGAAGGGTGTGGGATATATACCAATATACCAAGTAGGAAGGGTGTGGGATATATACCAAGTAGGAAGGGTGTGGGATATATACCAAGTAGGAAGGGTGTGGATATATACCATGTAGGAAGGGTGTGGGATATATACCAAGTAGGAAGGGTATGGGATATATACCAAGTAGGAAGGGTGTGGGATATATACCAAGTAGGAAGGGTGTGGGATATATTCCTAGTAGGAAGGGTGTGGGATATATACCAAGTAGGAAGGGTGTGGGATATATACCAAGTAGGAAGGGTGTGGATATATACCAAGAAGGAAGGGTGTGTGATATATACCAAGTAGGAAGGGTGTGGATATATACCAAGAAGGAAGGGTGTGTGATATATACCAAGTAGGAAGGGTATGGGATATATACCAAGTAGGAAGGGTGTGGGATATATACCAAGTAGGAAGGGTGTGTGATATATACCAAGTAGGAAGGGTGTGGGATATATACCAAGTAGGAAGGGTGTGGATATATACCAAGAAGGAAGGGTGTGGGATATATACCTAGTAGGATGGGTGTGGGATATATACCAAGTAGGAAGGGTGTGGGATATATACTTGTTTATACCTATACCACAAACATTTGAAAGTAAAATTTTAAAGTGAGTTTTGACAATGGGAGGATTGGTCGAGTGGTTAACACTCCGGCCTTCCATGCAGGCGGCTGGGGTTCGATCCCGGAAATCGTCATACGCATGGAATATTCAAAGAAAGTGTTTTTCTCCTGCCCACACAACTCCAACAACCCAGGTGGAGTATAAAATGGTCTGGGGTGGGTGTTGCAGTATATGTGCTGTAGGATTCAAGTGAGGTGGCACTATAAAGATGCTGTTGGAAACACGGTCCCACTTTGTGACTACAAACAGAACACAATTCATCTCAATCACACACGCATACATACACACATAGGGAGATATTAGCCAGGTGGTATAGGACAAGTACCTAGTTAGCGCCTGATAAGGCAGCTCCTGCGAACTCCTTAGAATTGTATTTGATAGAATTATATGTGTTAATTGTAAAGATTGTATAAGAATAATGTTTATATATGTACTGTAAAGAGCTTTAGAGTGGCTTATGCTAGCTAGATAGGGTGCTATATCAAATGATGTATATTTTTATTATTTAATGATGCAAAAAGAGTTTACCAGTAGTTCAAACATGGCTGGATTCGGAAAAAAAAAGTTAAATATTTTTTTTACCGTAACATCATTCCAAGACCTCTAACATAACAGATAGGAAGGTTTTGGGGTGTCTATTATTAGAAGTTTTTCAAAACCTGTCCAAAAAACTTTAGAAAATTTGGGGATGGGATGTGGACGCCCATTCAGACGCAGGGGAAACAGCAATAGCTCTCAATAATTTCTAACCAGTGAGCTAGTAAAAAATCATTTTAATACAGCAACTGAGATTTTATAGACTGTTCCTTGGTTTATGAATATTATTCTATCATAAAGACTTAAAAGATTTGTGTAATTGATAGTCTTGTTGTGACTTTTTAAGAAATGTCAAGACCCTGTCTGGTCGACCTTAAGAATTAAACTGCACCACAAGTTTCCAGGATGATTTGTTGACTCATGTTACAATGAAAACAGGTTGGTTATGCAGTCATGCATTACATAATCCCAAAAATATTACCATTTGACAAGAGGCCCAATGGGCCTGCATCGCTCACCTGGTATCAATCTCTGACTTATATTATAGCGTAACCCTAAGGTCCCCTAAAATCTTTAAGTGTAAGACATTTAGAAGAACATGTTAAGATTTAAACATATTTTCCCCCTGTGACCTTATAAGACAACATCATTTTCATTTTCAAATTTTGTTTGGCTTCATCCCAGGATGCTAACAGCCATTTATCATGTCTTTAGGCATTTGGGTTTATCAGAAGAAGTCACTCAAAGCTTTTAACCGATTTGACCACTGTGACCTTTAATATAGGTCAAGCTCATTTTCCTTCCCAAAGTTTGTCAAGCTTCATATAAGGAACTTTTCAGCCAAATATCATGCTTCTAGGGCTTTTGGTAATTCAGAAGAAGTCATTTAAAGGTTTTAACAGATTTGACCCCTGTGACCTTGAATATAAGTCAAGGTCATGTCTTTTTGCAACCTATGTCAGGCTTCATCCAAAAAACCTTTCAGCCAAATACCATGTTTTTAGGGCTTTTGGAATTTCAGAAGAAGTCGTTTAAAAGGTTTTAACAGATTTGACCCTTGTGACCTTGAATATAGCTAAAGGTCTTTTCTTTTCGCAAACTTTGTCGGGCTTCATCCAAGGAAGCTTTCAACCAAATATCATGCTTTTATCTCTTTTAGTATTTCAGAAGAAGTCGTTTAAAGGTTTTAACAGATTTGACCCTTGTGACCTTAAATAAGGATCAAGGTCATTTCTTTTCGCAAACTTTGTCGGGCTTCATCCAAGGAACCTTTCAGCCGAATATCATGCTTCTAGGGCTTTTGGTACTTCAGAAGAAGTGGTTTGAATGTATCAACAGATTTGACCCCTGTGACCTTGAATATAGGTCAAGGTCATTTCTTTTCGCAAACTTTGTCGGCTTCATCCAAGGACCATTTCGGCCAAATATCATGCTTCTATCGCTTTTGGTATTTCAGAAGAAGTCGTTTGAATGTTTTAACAGATTTGACCCTTGTGACCTTGAATATAGGTAAAGGTCATTGCTTTTCGCAAACTTTGTTGGGCTTCATCCAAGGAACATTTTAGCCAAATATCATACTTCTAGGGATTTTGGTTTATTAGAAGAAGTTGTTTAAAGGTTAAAATAGATTTAACCCTTGTGACCTTGAATATTGGTCAAGGTCATTTCTTTTCGCAAACTTTATTCGGCTTCATCCGAGGAAGCTACAGGTCAAATATGAGGTCTCTATGCCTGAAGGTATTTTAGAAGAAGCTGTTTGAAGGTTTCAACATTTTTGACCCCTGTGACCTTGAAAGTAGGTCAAAGTGATTTTTTTTTCGCAAACTTTGTTCAGCTCCTTCCAAGTAAGCTACCAGCCAAATTTCATGTTACTAGGCCTTTCGGTATTTAAGAAGAAGTCGTTTAAAGGAAAAAATTGATGAACGCAGGAAGGAAGGCGGACGCTGCACCATCACATAAGATGGGAAAGCAGAAATCCATGATTTTTAGCTCACCTGGCCCGAAGGGCCAAGTGAGCTAAAAATCATGGATTTCTGCTTTTTGGGTGTAAAAATCTCAAATTTCTGGAATTACAAAGCATGGGTAGTAGAGCCTACTACCTATGCTTCATCTATGATTGAGGTTTGGTTGATGCAACTTTGTCAGAAACAGAGCTAAACGCAAAACTTTAACATTGTTGACGCCGCCGTCATCATCACCGTCGGAAAAGTAACCCCTATGTGCCGCCTTTCCGACATCCGTCGGTGGCGACACAAAAACATCCAATTTCAATTAATTTTGTGTGTTTTGGTTGTTTTTTAAACCTGTTAGGTAGATGTCTTACAAGCTGGCCATGCATGGTATTCTGGAAATCAGAAATAATAGGGATTTTTAGCCATGGAAAGTTACTGTACCCTTATACTCCAGTGTCTAGACTGTACTGACCTTAGGGTGAACCCTATTCTATGATAAGTTGGAGTTAGAAATGAGGAACCAATCATAAAGTTGTGCATATTATAAACTAAGATAATAAATCCGAATTCAAAACCCTATCAACCAGAACACAAACAAACTGTTTTCCTCTCAGGCCAAATAAAATGTATATAGCATATCATTTAATTATATATAATTGTCACCCATTCCCGACATAATCATGCTGTGGCGGGGCTGAATACAGTAGCTGGCTAAATGATTAAAACCTTATCAACCAGAACACAAGCAAAATGGTTTCCTATCACAGGAAATGCAATACAAAAAATGGCACAGGGAAACAAATAATTAAACAATAGCCTGTTCTCCAAAACAAGAGGCCCATTTGGCATGTACTTCTCATATATAAACATAAATATAAACTTTATTTATTTTACAACAATTATGAAACAAGTTATCCAATTTATATTAAAGAGGCAATTTAGTGAAGTTTGTTTACTTTTTTATAATATCGCCAGATATTGTATAAAATTGAAGTTCTGTACTCCTTATAAACTACTCATACGGATATTTTGACAAAAGCTGCTTTCGAAATTTGGTTAATTTTCTTAATTAATAATAAAGAAATCCTTAATTGCCCAACCAGTCAAATAATATGCATAAGAGAACTATGATAACAATTTACTATTACTCACAAATCAAAGATGGCCACCTAGCTGTCAACCATATTGTTTATCAGATCTGTTTTAAAATTGACCATGCACAACTAAGGACTGAACAGAAACTGTTCATGAAATTTGGGAATTATCCATCCAGTGTATCACAAGAAATAGTGATAACAAACTATTTATCATAAATCCAAGATGGCCACCTGTTGGCCATATTGTTTAGCAATCTGTTTGAAAATGGACCATGCACAACAAGGGGCTGAACAGAAACTGCTCATGAAATTTGAGAATTATTCATCCAGTACATCTCAGGAAATAGCCGATAACAAACTATTACTCGCAAATCCAAGATGGTAATGGTTACACTACCACATTACCTCTCGACTTTATTACTTAATGTACAAATCATTTACACATTACATATCCATCTTCATTCAATTTACTCAACAAGCTCTCATCAATCTGATACAGAAGCTTTAAAAACTTGGTGGGCTGTTACTTTTTGTTTTGACACAGTTGAGTGATCAATATACATATCTACATAACTGGTTTAAATCAGAACAAACATTAAAGCCGGGTAGGAATACTTTTTCATGGGAAATGATTTTTAAATATCCGCAGGGGTGTATACAACACTTAAATTTACTTGCCTGGGTCACGCAGACACAGAAAATTAGCATCTTTGCACCCCATCTTATTATGCACACACAGCTGTACCAATCACAACTTGCCAACATTTTTAATAATCATTCATGGATACATGACCACCTATGAAACTCTCTTCCTTGTTCCAAATTTTTAATGATACTTCCTTGAATAAATTAAAGTATGTGAAATAATTGAAAACCAATGCACTAATTTAACTTGCTGAAATGTGCAAGATAGCTATCTAACAAATAATACCAAGAGTCCCATGTGCCTTAATAGTAACCCGAGTCTAATACACTAAGCTTTCATGTCTTGTTCTGAACTTATCATTAACCCAAACCAGGTCTGAACTAGAACACTGCAGGTCAGCAAGGGCCCCTGTTTTGGCTAAATATATCTCCCAAAATCATCAATCCTTGAGCTCTGAACCAAATGGTCTTACACAGTGAATTTGAGCTTCGGTCAATTGACATCTATAAAGTAACAAGAGGTGCCAGAGGGATCTTGACGTCCACCATCAATGATTTTTCAGTTGTTCTTAGAAAGATGAATCTTTTTCCTTCTTATTTCAACCTTCATTTATGTACTTAATCTTAGTTCTATGAATTTCCTTTAAAAATTAATAATAGTTGAAATTCAAAATCCATCTTGTATTTCTTAAAAATAGCGATAACAAACTTTCAACGGCAAAATCAAAGATGGCCGCCTTTCAGCCATTTTGTTTTTTATCAGTCCCAAAATCAAAAGGGCATAACAAGGCACCAAGGGGAACCTACATATAAAATTTGAGAAAAATCCATCATTTCTTCTCAAGAAATAGCGATAACAAACTTTCAATGGTAAAATCCAAGATGGTCGCCTTTCAGCCATTTTTGTTTTTTTAAATCAGTCCCAAAATCAAAAGGGCACAACTAGGGACCAAGGGGAACCGCCTTATGAGATTTCAGTATTATCCACCAAGAACTTCTCAAGAAATAGCAATAACAATCTTACATTTCAAAATCCAAGATGGCTGCCTTTTAATCATATTGTTTTTCCTATCAGTCCCAAAATCAAAAGGGCACAACTAGGGACCAAGGGGAACCGTCTTATGAGATTTCAGTATTATCCACCAAGAACTTCTCAAGAAATAGCAATAACAATCTTACATTTCAAAATCCAAGATGGCTGCCTTTTAGTCATATTGTTTTTCCTATCAGTCCCAAAATCAAAAGGGCACAACTAGGGTCCAAGGGGAACAGACTTATGCGATTGGATAAAGATCCATTCAGTACTTCTCAAATCTAAGATGGTGGTCTGTCGGCCATATTGTTTATCGGTTTTTTCTGAAATGAACTATGCACAACTATAGGGACCAAGGGGAGCCTTCCTATGATTTGAGAATGATCCATCCAGTACTTCTGAAGAAATAGCGATAACAAGAATTGTTTAGAGACGGATGGATGGATGACGTACGGCAGATGGCGGACTATGGATAATTTCAACTGATGGTGGGCTAAAAATTTACAAAATTTTGCCTTTACCTTTGACCCAGTAACTTTGAATAAGTTGTATTATGATGATGTCACCGTGATTTTCCCTTTGTACTTTAATGTCATAACAAAATCTGTATCAATGACAAGAGATCTCAGAGAGATCTTGGTGCCCACTATCGAAGATTTTTCATTCATCCTTTGGAAAATGGATCTTTTCCCTTCTTAATTTAATTTTCATTTATGTATTTAATCTTAAATCTATGAATTTTCTCTTGAAAATAATAATAGTTTAAAGAAGGTTTCTTGTCAGGAGTTTTGTTTTTATGATCAGTTCCAAATTCAAAATGTTAATCCATTTTGTATTTCTTAAAACATAACCTTAATATACTTTCATAGTCACATACAAGATGGCCGTCTGACGGCCATATTTTCCCCTGGAGCAGTCCAAAAATTAGACCATACACAACTAGGGACTGAACAGAACATGCTTATGAAATTTGGAATGGATCCCTCCAGTACTTCTCAAAATATAACAAAAACAAAAATTTCATTGTCAAATTCTGAGATGGAGGCCTGTCAGCCATTTTGATTTTCCTAACAATCCCAAAATCAAAAGGGCACAACTACGCACCAAGAGGAACCTACATATGCAATTTGAGAAAGATACATCAAGTACTTCTCAAGAAATAGCGGTACAGTGTTTTTCCTGGGTATTTTGGGAAAAATTCAATTTGCAAAATTGGGAAAAATTTAGCGTGAACGGGTAATAAATTGGGAAAAATTTAAACCCAACCACACTCATCAAATGTTCCATGCTAACCAATTTTACAGTACACAGTGTATCATTTAGCTCTACGGTATGGTAAACAATGAAAACAAAGAACTGTGAATTACATGGAGACATTTCTTTTAATGCTTATTTATTCATTATAACATCATGTGCCTGTCCTTGGCATCTTTGAAAGCAGCCACCAAATTGTTGAGAGTATTGTCATCTAACTCCACAGCACCCTCAATGTTTACTCTCATGAGGGCATCAATTGTCTGTGAGGACAGGGATGTATATGTGACACATATACGTCCCTGGTGAGAACAATCAATTTCTATGTTTAGTTTTTAAAGGTGTGAGCATACTAAATGCTCTCTCAACGGAAGCTGTTGATGCTGGGATACACTATTTGATCGTCGTCGTTTTTTCCAATAGGTATTGAATCCAAATTATCGTCGAGTGGAAGGTAGTGATTGTCAAGGTCAATATCCACTGTGTCAGACTCACTCCGTGTGCTACTATTTTCCGGAACTGCGACACTAGCAGCATGGTCGAGATTATGCTCGTCGTGTGTGACTGTCTTTCCGAAGAAATAGGCAAGCGACTTTGTGCCTTGACCGTCTTTTTTTCTTATCTTTTTGGCGTAGTATTTTTCGTTTTTGCTAGCCATAATTACAAGCTTAGCCTGCGGCCATATTTGTACAATCAGGGTCTTTACGATGTTTGCGCTATAAGTATTCTTTTTGATAAAGCGTTACTGCGACATAGATTGACTGCTTTCGGAATCCTTGGATGTGATTACACCACAAATGAAGCACATCCGAGGTATTCCGACTGATTGGGCGCGAATACTTCATAAAACTAAACTGGGAATTTTTTTTCCGTATTTTGAAAAGTCGTCATAATTGGGAATTTTCGAGTTGATTTTGGGAAAAAATAACACTAAAACGCATTGGGAATGGGGTCGTTTGGCACACCCAGTTATATAGGCAGGAAAAACACTGCGGTAACAAGAATTGTTTAATAAAGAAGGACGACAGACCACAGATGTTTTGAATAGCCCACCATCTGATGATGGACTGTTGAAATTTGGTCACATGCTTTCGTTTTGAAATGTAGAGATTAAGTTTACGTAAGAACACAAGGTAAGAAAACTTTGGCCAATTAATGCAAATACTGCAAACTTGTGTTCTGAATGTAATTGAAGTTAAGCTTTTAATTAGTTCTTATCTCCATGAGTAGATCAAAGTAATAATTAAGATGTCATTTTTCAGTCATCTTTATTTACCTCAATTAAAAGCAATAAACTAAAGTTTTGATTGTTTCTATTGTTCCTGGATATCACAAATAAAAGTATAAGGAAGATTTTTTAAAATTTCAGCCAATTTGCCCCTTTTTGGCCCCGCCCCTAAGCCCCTTGGGGGTTAGGACAAGATAAATAACACTTTTGGTGTATCTTAGATCATGTAATATAAGGTTCCTGACTTTCATTCAAATCTGTTAAGGTTGTTTTTTTCAGAAGTTGAAAATATTATTCGTTTATGTTATATTTAACCCCTGTGACCTTGAAAATAGGTCAAGGAAGCTAGGTCAAGGACATTCATTTTAACAAACTTGGTAGCCCTTCATCCAAGCATGCTACATGCATAGTATCAGCACCTGGGCCATTCGGTTATTGAGAAGAAGTTGCCTAAAGGTAAAGTTTACACATGGTGCTCAGCGGATGGCAAAGGACTTTGGGTCAGATGACCTAAAAATAGCCATAATTTACTTTCAAAGTCAGCATATACAAGATAGCCATCTGAGTACCAATATTGTTTCCCCTGAAGCAGTCCAAATATCAGACCATGCACAACTAGGGACTGAACAGAACCTGCCCATGAAATTGGAAAAGGATCTATCCAGTACAAGGAAATAGCGAAAATCCAAGACTGTTGTCTGGGGGCCATATTGTTTTTTGAACCAGCTCAAAAACTGGATATTGCACACCTAAGAACAATGAGAAACCTGCATGTAAAATTTGAGGAAGTTCCATTCAATGCTTCTCAAGAAATAGCAATAGCAAACTATTACTCACAAATCCAAGATGGCTGCCTGTTGTTTAATTTGTTTATCAGATCTGTCCAAAAATGGACTATGCACAACTTAAAGCACAAGGGGAACCTACATATAAAATTTGGGAAAGATTCATCAAGAACTTCTCAAAAATAGCGATATCAAACTATTACTTACAGATCCAAGATGGCTAGCTGTCTATCAGCCAAATTGTTTATCAAATCTGTCTAAAAATGGACCATACACAACTAGGCACTAAGGGGAACCTACTTTTTGGCCCCGCCCCTGAGCCCCTTGAGAGTCAGGACAAGATAAATAACACTTTTTGTGTATCTTAAGCCATGTAATGAATATAAGGTTCCTGACAAATTTCATTCAAACCTATTAAGGTTGAAGCTGAATGGACAAAAGGTGACTAAAATAGGTTGATTGAGACTTTGTCTCAAGTGACCTAAAGACAAAAGGCTCACAGAGATACATGTATATTCACAAACCTGCAAAGAAGTCAAGTGTGACCTTTGAATCTCTCACTTTGACCAATGTTCAACAAAATTTAATCAGGTGTAGAACTTTGTAGTTAGTATAATAAAAATACCGTATTTATTCTAACAAACACCATGACTCCATTAGACACCACCCATTCATTTCTCAGTACTTTTCCTTTTTCCTTAATTCAAGTCACCAAGCTTACCCTTTATAAATGCCAAATATCCACATAATTATGTACGTACAAATTTCTGAACAATGAAACAGTTAAATCCAAAGTAGAATTAAATCCAACAACAGGCCCAGAGGGCCTGTATCGCTCACCTTGATATTTGTACAATCATTGGAAAATATTTCAAGCCAAAATATTAAGTTCCATGGCTTAAGAATATCCAGACTACCGTAAATAATTTTTTATATTACTCGTATGTAAAAAAGATATTTACATATCTAACCCCTTTGACCTTATTTGAGGACACTCAGAGCATTCTGTTGGAAATAATTGCTTGACAAGTACATAATCAAAAGAAGTTGTTTCAAATTTGTTTTTAAATATTTGACTTAATTTATAGTATAACAATAAAGTATAACAATAATTTCCAAAAGGAAACTTTACAGCACTCTGTCCCAGGTACCTACTGGCCACATATATGTATCAGTTTGCCAAACAATCGGTGCAATTTTAACACACTGCCAGGCTTGGCCGGCGCAATGAGATAACCATTTGTGAAGTGCTTAATCCTTGTTTCTGCCATCATTCCGTGATCAACTTATCTTCGTAGTGTTTACACAGGAAGTGAAGAAGCAAGTTCATAACGAGGCTTATAGTCAGTTTCATGATCCTATGTAAAACAAACATTTAGGTGATTCAGATTGGAAATGTAATTTGTTGTCAATGAAGCATGGTTTCGATATGGTTTCGATATGAGAACAGAATATCTGAATACTTAAGATGGAAAAGTAAAACAAGTCAGTGACTTCATGAAAGAGAAGACAGCAACATACCTTTATCAAGTAAGGAAAAGTCCTGGGAAATTAAACCGGACGGAGAGAAGCAGGCTTATATTACTCTTCCGAAAAAAAACGTAAATTTCAAATGTAATTTATGTTACAATGATTTTTTTAATTGAATATCTTAATATCAAATCAGGAATAAGATGTGAAATATGTATGGAGTCAGACTTCTCAATGTTACATTCTTAATGATGATTGCACAAACTATCACACATTACCTCTTATAAGACATCAGTCATCGCATGATGATTTGAATGCCTGGTCAGGTGTTAGCGGGGTGATTTATTTCAGAAGGACAAATTAGACAGCATTTGACAAGAAGTTTTTTGTGTTTTAGATACATTATATAATTACACTTTTCAGTGGCCCCCTTTTAATTTAAAATGGCCTCCATTTTTTAACACTGTGGGCCCTACTGTCCCTCTTTGTGAAAATCCTGGATTGAACACTGCAGGCTTTGCCAGTACATATATAAGTCCTTTCCTACCCAGAAATTAGAAAAACACACACACACACTTTATTATAGAGGAAGAGAGATAGCATTAAAGGCCCAATATACGTAACTTTCGGCAAAACTTGAAGCGAAAATCAAGCCTAATAACTTATTATATTTATAGATTTAGTTAAGATTAACTGATATCAGCAATATCCAAGATGAATTCTTTCGTGGTTACCGGTACAGCAGCAGTTGAAACACGCTATTTGTAAACACGCGTCCATCTCGAACCGTTTTCTACCTTCGGTTTGTTATTGAAGTGGGCCCCACCTGAATTATTTTCAATTCTATGGATTTTTCTATCAAGAGTTTCTTGTTAGTTACCGCTCAGGTTTACTTCGTTTTAGGCTTATTTTTGCATGATTATCAACAGGATTTTTTTAAAGAATTTTTCAAAATCACGAAAATTTCCCTGAAATAACACAGTATAGAAATAGTGATGCAAGGGGAGTAACTCCCAGAATTTTGGGGAAATCCATCAATAAATTACAGAATTGGCTTCATTTAAATGTTAGACTCTTATGACCTTAAAAGTAGTTCAAGGTCAATTTTCTGGAGACAACGTATCCTACTTTATGCTAGGTACCTACAGGCTAAGTTTAAACACTATGGGACTTTTAGTTATTGAGGAGGAGATTTATCGATGTTTTCACATGTTTGACCCCTGTGATCATGAAAGTGCAGATTATATATATATAATCAATCATACCGTCCGAAAATGATGGTAATGTCCCCAGTTGCTGGGAGTCTAATACGAAATGATGTCTTACCTGCCCAACATGCATTTGCAGTAATTCTGTATACCGGTAATTAGATTAGTTGCAAAATACTATCAGAGCCCAAGTGATTTCCTTCACCAACACAAACTTGAATACAAAATGTTGGCAGGGGTATAACTAATAACTAGTGCTGGAACGGTTAGCAAAAATACAAACCGAATAACCGACTCCTACTTACCGAAACGTATAACCACATAACCAGCTTTTTGTGTTGAACTCTGCTGTTGGATGGAGTTCATAGGATATGATTATATCTTGTATTGGGAAGTTTTTTATTCCCAAAGAGGTCAAGTATGACCCTTGACCTTAAACCTTGACTGATGGCCCCTAAAATCTAATAAGATGTAGATTGAGGCTTTGATGTGATAATACTGATATGAATGAAATCTGTCCAGGGGATCACAAGATATCTTTTACACAACTTTTTATTCCCATACAGCGGAACAGTGACAATTGAATGACACGCCCCTGTGATTTGTAATGTTTCAACAGGGTGTCAATCTCTTGACTACTAAATTCTTCGGGATGACGAACGAAACAAGCATTAAAATGCCCCACAAAACACCATTTTGGCCAATAGAAGTTAAGGTCACTCGGTTCCTTTGTCAATATCCATAGCAATTTCATGAAATTTCACTCAAATGTTTACTAGTGTATAAAGAACAAGTATTTTTGTTGTAATTGGCCGAAAAACTGCAGAAATCTTTTTGGGGTGAAAAACTGATATTTCAGGGAAAACACCAGAAAGAGAGAAATCAGCAACTAACATATTACGTTTTAATGTATTACAATCCTAATGTTATATATACATATAAAACAGAAAAGAAGGCAAATATTTTACGTTTCTTATAACTTTTATTCAACAAAACAAACAATTATATGTATGTTTTTCATCAACATTTTAAATATCAAAACATTGTGTGGATGAAAAACTGATTTTTTAAAGTTATGTTATGAAGAAACAATCCTTATTTAACAAAGCATGAAAAAATTGAACCAAAAAACATTATTTCACTTAAAATTTGGCGAAAATAATCAGAATTATTGGTTTTTTTATTTCAATTGCCTCCCCTTTCACTGCAACTGGACTTAATTGTAGGAGGTATAGATTTTCCCATATCACATAAAACTTACTTCTAAAGTATCTTAATATAGTTTAATACAACCACGTGTATCAAAATGTATTATAGGAACATTTCAGCTAACCCTAATTTAAACAACTCCGGTATGAAACAGATTATCAAGCACATACCGATTGAAAGTCTAAACGATACATACATGTATATGTTGTTTTGGTGTCTACATCTAAAGATTATAATGCGTTGAAAGTAGTGACTTACTAGGTTTATCGATTGCTTTAGCCTGATTTGAATTATCCACTCGCCTGGTATCAGATTACACAGAAAATAGTTTATAACTAGCATTTAGGACATTTATTGAATAGTGATATCATCATAACATGTTGCATTAAATATCGAATAAATATAAAGCAATGTGTTTGTTTAATGATGCAGTTGTAAAGAATTGAAGCGGACATATAGGATGTCTTGCTGTTTACATTACTAATAGATGAATGAGGGTGAGTGGGGAACCCGCTTATGAAACTCACAGCATGACATCGTTGTAGATAAAAACACAAACGCGTGTTACCAGTTCCATTTCCTTGTATTCACTCCCAAATATATGTTTACATAAACAGATTTCTGATAAACGGGAATAATTACCTCCCCTATACCATACTGTATTGTTTACACAACACGTTTACATAAGATCAGGTTGATATAGTCGATAATTATGCAAACAACTCAACTTTCTAGCGTTTACATTGATTCTAGCAGACGCTTGGGTCTTTGCCGGATTGCAAATTGCAGGATCATCGGCGTATGTACGGTGAATTTCTTACCCACGATAGGTATCAAATTTTATATCCGTCAAAGCGGCCATGTTTTTGCCAAGAACGATAATCAACGGACCGAGAGACCTTAAAAGTATGCATGGACTTTCGTTTTAAAAAGTATATTGTACGTATTGTATGTATCAGTATGTAACTATCACAACAATATTTGCTGTTATACACGTTGTACATATATAATGTTTATGTAAGCAAACAGTGTAATATGGCGATAGCTTGATTTTCCCGTACTAAGGTGACGTCACAGGGGGAGTGCCCTCGTTCTGGGTCACAAAAAATGCATATTCAGAGGTCAGCAAAAATTACCTTATAATCGTGTCAACACAAAGTAACCAGACCACGCTTGCAAGATTGGGTGTTTGAATATGGTTTTAAAACATGACTTTTACCAAATATAAAAATTTCATTTTTCGTTGCACAAATCCTTTAATAAATGCGACATGCACAGAAACATTGAAAAAGAGAAATTTACAGTGACTTTGGCTATTTTAAGTAACAAATCCATACCCACACTAGAGTCAGCTGAGCCGCAGCCTGGACCATATATCCCTCCCCGACAACTACAAGATGTACCAGTTGATGCAGAGTGACAGCTAGACAGACTAACCAAGGGGATATAATTCACTGACTATTGAATAAACAATATACAGTCGTACACAAACAATTATTGCTTTAGATTTTTATTCAATATACAAAACAAAAATCTCGGATGAATGAAAAATTGTTTATATATTTTGGACCAGTATTTTCCCCAAAGGCCAGTAGATTTCAAAACATTTTCTTGTGACAAGTTTATGTTCAATCCCCTTTTTCTGCTCATCGGCCATGATGGTTACGTAAATCGGCAAATAATGCAAGCAATGCGATACCAAGCCAAAGGATGCATCGATGCACCATCTCACGACCTGATGCATCAATGAATGTGACACCACTACTAAACATGTCATGGACTTCAGTTCTCCACTGACTAAAGAGTGCATAGCAATGATGGTTATGTAATATGGCACATTAAGCATTCTGTGCATAAGACACAGGTAACCTGACATTCTATTTATAGCTTTTCTCTACACCACTACCTCTGGAGGTAAAACATTTTGTCAATTTTATAAAAAAGATAGACAACAGAAATTTCATTTTCTGAGCACAAATCACATTGTTGTTTTCTTCTCCTTCCGTTTAAGTGTCAGACTCTAAGGAAAGAGTGCAATTAACACTGGTGAGGGGTTCGGAAAGAGGAGATGGCAGTAAATGAAATACTCTATTTTCATAAATATTACATAATTTATATAAAAGATAATAAAACCATATCCATTGAAGGTGTTTGTTTAGTAAAGAAAGAGAGTGTTTATTGGCAGGTTAGAGAAAACCGCAAACTGGCTTATAATACGCCAATCGGCCTATAATGCGCCGATAGAGGTATGGATTTGTTACTAAAATGGCTTTTAATAGCCAAAGTCATTTAAACTTCACTTTTCAGTTTTTCTTTACAAGTCACATTTATTTAGGCATACATTATGGAAATACAAAAAAAAATAATTTTCTTTGCAGCAGGAAAGTACTGAAAATGGTTGCAACACTTTCTGTCTACATGGCCTATGATGTTACGATGGTAGAGTTACTTCGGCAGCGATTGTTACATCAAGTTTCTAAGAAGTCCAAAGGGTTCTGACCCGCTAAATATTTGGACAACAGGCAGGTGCAATAGTCAGACTTCCTCCTAAGTAAAAAAGTGAAAATTTTATTGACCCGTCGTGTTTTATAATATGAATCATTTCCGATCACATGTAAATTAAATATCAATGGAAAGAACAGATATTCTACTAACCTACACATTTAATCTAGTCACAGGAGGTCGTAAACCAACGGTCGTCATCCATTTCTTTAAAAAAACAGTTTCCTGACATCTGTTTGAAAATGGCTGCCACCTCACGTCACATGATCAAAAATAGCTGGATTTAAATAACAAAAAGAAATTCTCGCGGGATCTCGCGATACGCAGCCATTTTCAAACAGACGTCAGGAAACTGGTTATTTTTTAGAAATGGATGACGACAGTTGATTTACCTCCTGCTGTGAATGTGTAGGTTAGTAGAAAAATATCTGTTCTTTCCATTGATACTTAATTCACATGTGATCGGAAATGTTTCATATTATAAAACACGGCTTAAAAGGCTACCCGTGCACGAGTCGGTAAAATTTCCACTTTTTTAACTCAGTAGGAATTCTGACTCTCGCACCCGCCTGTCGTCCAAATATTAAGCGTGTCAGAGAGTCAGAACCCTTCGGACTAGAATCTAAGTAGATTATTTCATTAAAAATCTTTCAGCAAAAAATTCTTTCTTTTGTCATAAATTAAAGCGACTTGGACCAAAAAAATGAAGTCTAAAAACTATTTTCGATCTTGTTTTTGTCTTTTAAATAGTTTTGTTTGCACAATACTTACTAATCAAATGGCTCCTGGCAAGAGTTATATGAAGCTAATGATAAACTATGTAGTGGAAGGGAGATAACTCTTGTCTACACATCCTCACACAACGAAGTTTGAACTCTACAATTGTTATAATTTTTTATTGACATCAACATTTTACAATAAATTCCGTCATACTAGAACGGACTTGGTATACAAATTATTTATAAACTCATGTCATCAATTGTTAAACCTCGTTTCTCCCATATTTGTCAGCTGACGATGGTCGCCGGCTCTCGCGATCGTCCCAGTCGTGGCCATGCTTCACGACAAGGCTCTAGCATTAGATATCACTTACCCTGAATTGCTGGCGTCTGTTGCATTGATGCTATGAATCCGGAGCTTGTTGGCGATGTCCTCAAGAGTTTGAAGTGTCACGGAGTCTGGTTTGTGATACTGGCTCATCTTGAAACTGTCGTGGTCTAATCCTCTTCCTGCACGTTTCCTCTGCCGGCTTCTAGCAACCTTGACCTGTCTACTCCGCTTGCTTGTTTAAAGGGCGATAACTAGCACTGTCTCGACAGGTGCGCGAACCATAAAAATGTCCCTACATGTAGCTATCGAACAGAGTAAACAAATTGCAGCAGCTAATAATAATGACGTATATTCATAAACATGTATTATATTGATGCAATGTATATGCAAATTCAAAAAAGATACCTCTGTCTGAACTTGGTTAATTTTATTTAATTTGATGTCCGTCATTTTAATTGGTCCATATATACAGTCAGGGACGTTATATACCTTATACCTCTTTTTAGACGCCACTGGTTAGCTGATGTCAGCTAATTCTAACGCTTTTTTAATGATAACTCACTGTTATCTGGTTGCACATCATAAAAACTTGGATAAAACCACGGACTTAGATAGCAAAGTCCGTGATAAAACATAAAAGGTACATTTTGCCAGTGTCTATTTAGACGATTTTTAAAAACATTCAGACGGTGGGGGCCTCTACTACTGAACTTGGGAGTAAGTTCCATGAATCCACCACTCGTCTGCTAATAATTCCCTGCTTGACCGTTGTTCTGCTGTTTTTTATATAGTTTTTTGGGGGGGAATTCCCTCTGGTATTTGTTTGTGCCATCGTAAATAGCATATTTTTGTCTAAAATGTCTATGATGTTTAGTATTTTGTAAACTTCAATGACTTCAGTGATTATATGTCCCTGATACAGTGAATATATAGCAATAAAAAGCAGGGACGTATATGTGAGACCAGGGACGTATATGTGAGACTCATATATATACGTCCCTGGTGAGACATATACGTCCATGAAAAAAGTCATAGTTTTTTTTATTGATGGAATGTGTTTTATTTATTTTTTTCTCATTTAATAACACATTGTATATTTAATATTATGATTTTTTTTATCAATTCAAAATAGGTGATCTTCAGTTTTTTTACATAACGTTTGATGTCCACCACGACGGGGATTTACATAGTTTAACAAAATACCGTGCCACCACTTACATATCACTCGTTCCTTATATATTTATGATTATAATCTATATGGAAATTATCAAAAGTTATACATTTTGTTCAAAGACACATCATCAACGTGTTACCTCCATCAAAGGCACTCTCCAGACTGTTTATAATAAAGCTTCTAAATTAATTCACTGATGAGTCGTGCAATGATGAAACAGCTGTATGGTACTTCAGTGTAACCCAGTTTTAGCGTACACATGACACATGACATAATTATGTCACTTACGTTCATCTTTCTATCCCTTTGTTCGTTTGTTCTTTCTGTTCGAATTCATTTTCCGTGTCATCTTCCTGATCATTTCGTTTCAACATTTTTGTTGCCACGGATTTTCAAAGACAATTGGTAACAGACAAAGACATGTAGCAACACATTATATTATACTTAAGACATAAGGTAATATATAGAAAAACACATTCCTACTCATTCCTGTCGAGTGTCCCGACCAGGAATCGAACCCGGGTCTCCAGCGTGGTAATCTACAGCTCTACCAACCGAGCTTAAGAAGTATGCTCCATCAGCTGAGCGACATAGACCGTATCTACGTGCCAAAAGTCTTTTTTTTTTTTTTCTTATTTTGCTATTTATTCTTTGTATTTCCCACTTTTTTCACTGAATTTTCCTGACTTTGTTTATGAATCATTTTTAATGAAATTTTGTGTTCTTATAAAGAATTGTGACGTGTTTCATCTCATAATATTTTCACTGTTTTCCGTTATGTATATGACCAGAGTAATCATAACTTATTTACAACATCCAATTTGAACGCCTTTTGACGTCATTCTGATAACGTTATATAGAGAAATGGCGTCACAAGGAAATTAGCAGTGTTGATAATTCTGTGTAGCTCCATAAATACACAACGGACAAATTAATAAATACAATGAGAGGAAACCTTGGATACTTTTGTATCAAATGACAAAAAAAATGTTAAAATCCATCCATAAACGAAGTCAGGAAAATTCATTGAAACAAGTTGGAAATACAAAGAATATAAAGCAAAATAAAACCAAATTGAAAGACTTTTGGCACGTGACTGTATATACAAGCCATACCGGCCCGCTCCTGTTACACATACACACATATAAGATTTGTTAAAAATGTCACAGACACGAAGGCTAATTTACGTTTTCACTCCGTCAAAGTGAGTTCTTAAAAGGCTGTTTCCATATATATCAGCAGCTCTATCATAACAATTTAGCATAGAAATATAAATACCCTTTGAACTAAATTTATTACTGTTTATTTACAGTAGATAATTCTGCACCAGCCAGATGACACAGGGTGTGATTTCTATTAACTTGTAAACATACACGTGACGATATCCCACACTTTGATATTTCCAGGGACCTCCCTGATATTTCTAATATAATTTCATGACGTTACAATAATTTATTTCAGTGAATTCGAAGTTCTGGATTTTCACAAATAATTTCAAATTAATTTCAAGTTTAATTAAAGCTTTTGTGGCGTTCAATTTGGCATCCAATAACTAATTATTTAGAAACATGGTCTTAATCTTATGTCATATTCCTTTGTTATTTCTTATAGACTCTCTCTTCAACTTTCTCTACTCTCTTTTTCTTATCCCTTTTTCATTTATTCAAAAATCATTTATCATCGTTAACTGAACTATTCTCCGACTTGATGCCGTTTCTATATAATTTATGTGACATAAAACAGGAGACGGATTTATATAAGTTACAAACTTGTTTCCGAATCCTATTCGAATGTGAATGATGTGTATTATGAAACGTGTATATGTACAGTTACGTGCCAAAAGTCTTTCATTCCATCTTTCAAAGAATATATAGCAAAAAAAAAAAAAAAAAAATGACAGACTTTTGGCACGTCACTGTATATTTGTATGAATGAAATAATGTTGATATTAACTGGCCCTGGTTTCATCAACGTTCCTTAAATTAAGGAAATTCCTTAACTTAAAAATCTCCATAGGAAAGCATTACAGAATTTCAAGAAAGTTCCTTAACTAAGGATTTTCTCCTTAAACTCTGTAATGCTTTCCTATGGAGAATTTTAAGTTAAGGAATTTCCTTAAGTTAAGGAACGTTGATGAAACCGGGGCCAGTCTAAATGACAATGACACAACTTGGATTTAAGAGGTTTATAAGAGTCCGGTATCAATTAATTTCATTTCCGTAAGTTTAACAACTTATAGGATACGCATTTTGCATACAAGGTACATTCAGCAGCAGCAAAAGCGAAATCATTATTATTAGTTTTGTAGTTGCTGTTTCTCTTTCCTAAAACTTTTGTTCCCTAAACTTTAATTTCCTTCATTATTATGTATAATTCCTTGTTTATTTGTGTAATATTTAAAATAAATAAAAAATAAATTTAAAAAAAAAAAAAACGAAATCATCTACATTATCAGCAACAACATAATCAGGCATCCTTATCATCTAAATCTTCATCAAATCCATCAAAATCGTAATAATACCGACTGCATCATCATCATTGCCATCATTATCATCATCATGGGGAAAGTACAAACAAAACGTGAACGTGAATCGAGTCATCATATAAATGTTTTTTTTTTATACAAACATAATGTTGATCACCTTTTCGTGCAATATTATGTAACAAAATGTATTTCTATTTATTACAGAATTAGTTTAACAAAGATATGCTTGTAATTCGATTACTGAAGATGAGGATAGATATCATTTCATATCAATATGCAATATACCTTCAAAAATTTAAGAATTCTATGCATAGAAAAAGTGTTACTGAAAAGTCATCTAGGTGTAAATCGATAAATTAATGTGTGTAACTAATATGAAGGAATTATGTCAGCTTCGTAAATTTATTTATGAAGCAAATAAGTTGAGAACCTAAATTGTATATTCCATTCTCCTCTATCTAATGCCTGACTAAAAAAAAATGAATAAATTGAAGAAAAAAACCCCTTTATTTTCTCCATATCTATTCAAACATTCAAACTCTTACACTTCCATAATGAATTCGCTCTTTTTTCATCTTTGATATTATCATCCAATATATGGGAGTGAGCCTGAGAATTTGCCACAGCTACTGTAGTTTTGGACCTAAACTAGGGTGTTTAGAGTAATTTTACACACTGGAGTTGGGGGAGGGGTGGTTATGACCATTGATCGAGGGGTCATTTTTATTCAAATTGATCTAACACCCCCCCCCCCATCCCCACCCCTCCAGCCCCCAGTGTAAAATTACAATCCTAAACACCAGAGTTTAGGTCCAAAACCTATAACAATTAAATCCTTAGGTCCCTGTGATTCTGTACACTGATCCATCTAGTTGTAGCTTATATGGTCTAAAATAGAGTTATCATATTTATATAAGTTAACTACTTTATTAAATTATCAGTTGGCAGCTAGATGTCTTTTAAACATATACGACCTGTCACTTTTAAAACATACTTCAGCAACTTATGGCCTAATCCGTATTTAAATGATCGAGCGTACTTTACTTGACCTACTTTACAACATACCGCTACCCTTGCTGCATTCTCCTAATATATCTATATTTATCATACCTGGCGATAGCTTGGTAACTACGCGGTCTCTCTCTAATTTTATTCAGTTATTTGTGATATTTTTTGCAGCCTTTCTTCCTTTATTTGTTCGTCTGCATTCCGAGCATAACAGTGTTGAAAACATGGGTCACATGACCAGATCGCGAATCATGTGACTAAGATGGAATTTCAGACATGCAGACCCATGTCACACACGAGTGTACGGTTCTAAACACAACTAGTCTCTGACAACAGCAATCGGATTGATTGTACCGCTATTTCATCAAAATAAGTAAGTTGTATCTATGTTTGTGGATATTATTGTACAAACAGTGTCGTCTGTTAGTCCGGCTTGATTGCGGTAACGAGCGCGTGTTGTGTCGTAGTTTATTGACTCCAATCGATCGCCTACCATGTTGTCATTGTTTCAGATGTGAGACCAGCCTCCCATGAGCACAACCATGGAAACCCCGTTGGACGTCTTATCGAGGGCCGCGTCCATGGTAGAAACAAACGAGACAAAAGGTCAGTCATGTATTTTTGTTAAAATTTTATTTCAACATAACGAGAAATAACATTGAAGTGATCGGCGGACTGCAATACACACGTCGTCCGCTGCCCTCTGTGTGTGCAACTGGCCGCCCGTGTTACGATGTTGGTCTCGATAAATTATGCTGATAACGTGGCCTTAAGTCACCATATAAGTGTCTTATGGTCCTAGTTGTATTTAGACATAGTAATTATTTCCTTTCCCTGCAGCATACTTGCCCATATTGTGTCGCTATAAGGGCCGCTGTGTGTATTATATACTGTACAATATATAGAGGCCACAGTAAGCGTCAAGTCAAGCCTTTGTTCGGATCAGAATTCTTGACATGCCTTATGATTAGGGCAGTGAGGGAGGGTACATTTGCTTACAACTATGCATGTAAGGGTTTATTTACGATCTAACTGGGCAGTGTTAGGTATGGGGCAAGTTTGTGCCAGTCTGTAAAGCAACAAACATGTTACATGCACCCTGTAATAATCCAGAGTTATGTGAGGTATTTAGGCCAGGTACTATCAGAAAATAATTAGTTCCACCAGATGGCTCCATATAAACTCAATTTTTTTTATATCGATGATGGAAGAAATACCTTACACTAGCCAGTGATGTAAGTGCCTAGCAAACGAACATACAGAATGGGGAGATGGGATCAAAATTTTTGACATATCTTGGGTATGTGTCACTCTTTTAATAATTTAAAGATCTGACTGCCTAGGGCTCCCTTTGAAATCAGAGAGGAGATTGCTTTTTAAGATTTGTAAGAAATAAAATCTTGAAATTTAAATGGCTCAATTGAGCTTTCGCAAATTGTTTTATAAATGCTATATCAAATTATATCATCAAAATTATTAAAACAAAAATGAAATATTATTTATTTCAATTTATAAGGGTTTATAACATAATCTGACTAAAGACTTATTTTAGTCTTTAAATTTCATCTTAATATAGGCCTATAAAGACACAAAACTATTTATTGGGGTGCATGCTATATTTGAGCATGGGTTGGAGGCTTGCAGTCATAGTGCTATGAATGCATTGGATTTTCAAACTTTCATTAGTTTTGATGTCATTTGCATTTTTATACGAAAAATGTAAACAATAGAGATTGTCTTATTTATATTAAGATTTTTGTTAATAACTATTGACAGTTGGCATTTTACAAGGTTTTTTCCATCCTTGATATCCAAGTGTTAATACACTCGCCTACATTCTACATGGTAACACCACTGGAATATGTCATAGTAAAACTGAAGGGCACAGAAAAGCAGTTTGATTGGTCTCTGGTTAAAAAAACTGTCCAATCCTAGGCTGGGTACTTTTGAACATGACAAAAGACTTGCAACAAACTTCAAAGCTTGTAAATTTTGTTACCTAGCTTATATGATCGCAAGATTCTATTGATGGGCATCAAAGGATCAAACCAGCCTTTTGCCTCATCAACAAGGTGGCGTTCACGGAGCCTTTTAGGTTTTGTCATGACATATTACAGGGGTGAGGGCATAGTTGATTGTCACCCCTGGATATCAAGTAGAGCTGGGTACCACAAAATAAAAAGTACCACAGTATACCACGGTATTTAGGCAAATACCGCGGTACGTACCACGGTATACCACCTTTATGTTTGAGCTAGCTAAATCAACAAGAGGCCTGTCATAAGTTTCTCTTTGTGTTATCCTCTTATATCATTTTAGTAAAGCCATGTCTGTCCTAGCTATAGTTGATCAGCAAACTTATAGGAAATTTTGATTAAACCATATTGGAATTCCAATTGATCTATGTAACAAATAGTTAATTGATAAGTTAAATAAAAGCCCCCAAAAAACCGGTACAGGACTAATGTACCACGGTACATACCATCACAACTTTATACCACGGTATACCGGTAAAACCGCCGAGCCCTAATATCAAGGATGTTTTTTTTCTCAAGTTGATAAAAAAAAGATGCATTTTCATTAATGCAACAAAATCAGTTTTGTACCATGAAGAATGATTCAAAACCAACACTACACCAGTTTATATGTATGTACTATTTATTGATACATTACAGTAAGAGACAAACACATATTTTGACATTCAGTCCTGTGCATCGTCGGAAACCCACGGTACACTTCTCTGAAGTTTGCATCCCGTGGGCTAAAATCGAAAGAAACTCTCGGTTTCGTACTAAAATAGTAGCCAATTATATCGATGGTTTCATCCGTGACTACATACAGCCGGGACATCAAGCCGGGGTATCCCGTTTCATTTGTAGCACCGCCTGTCAATAAAACCTGTCGATTGTGTTATAATGATTGTGCCGATTGTGATTAAAATATAAGGTCCTGCTATACGGCGATTGACATCGGCGTCATGGCTACAGAAATATGCTGGTCGTGGTCACGGTAAAATCATCTAACAGAGTGTCACGAGAAACGACCATTTTGATTGGTTGAAATCTCCGAATAGACTTCTATTCGGGGAAACGAAGGTTTATACCGATTGTGGCCCACAGGATGCAAACGTCAGAGAAGTGTACCGTGGGTTTCCGACGATGAGTCCTGTGAAATCACTCACTTGCTGGAAATTTTTAAGGAATTCTTTTTTTCTGAAAATAAAATGTTTTTGGGAAGAAAACAAGGTACCCTTTAGAACTAAACCATGTGATCAGATAGGTGACACCCCCCCCCCCCCCCCACCCCCACCCCAATACTTTTACATGTAGGATTGAGGAATCAAATGTCGGCCACCTTGTTTAAAGGTACCCCGGTAGGGTGTTAACCAACCCCCTAACTGCTGAAATAATTGTCTACAAACACATCATTTGATATTTGAAAACGAATAACATGGAAATATTCCTGACAACTAGCCATCTACCCATAGCCTTATTAGATTCTATTTGAGACAGTTCAATGAATATGTTAAATAAAATACCTGTTGAAAGATGCGATGCATGCTGATTGATTGATTATTAAAAATCAACATTGGGTCATTCAAAATATATACAAATTTTACTGTAAATAAGCGTGACACATATGTTTTTTTGCAATAAAAGTTTTTTCTTTTAATCTAGGTCAAAGTTAGTTCATCATTGTATAGACCAAAAACATAAGTGCACTCTTTATATTAATCTCTTCATGATTTAAGGACCTAGTTATAAGCAGCCAAGTTCTTGAGTTGTCTGACGTTGCCTCCACCCCCGAATCATTTGTTCCAGACCTAGTCGTGGGGCAGTCACCAGGTTCTGGCTATAAATTGATGTTTTTCTCTGGATACATCCTGAAATGACCGTTGCTGTTACATATAAGAAGTTAAACTCAAACAAATGAATTCAAATCATGGTTTATAGAGAATGCACAACAGTTTTCGATGTGTACAATGAAAGATTAATAACCTAGTCCAACCATGAAGGATCTTTGTCCTCCTGCAGTGTGGTTTCCCAATACACTAGCTGTCAGTAACCTTAAATTGCACTGTCATTAACCTTAAATTGCACTGTCAGTAACCCCCTTAAATTACACTGTCAGTAACCCCCTTAAATTGCACTGTCAGTAACCCCTTAAATTGCACTGTCAGTAACCCCTTAAATTGCACTGTCAGTAACCCTTTAAATTACACTGCCAGTAACCCCCTTCAATTACACTGCCAGTAACCCCCTTAAATTGCACTGTCAGTAACCCTTTAAATTGCACTGTCAGTAACCCTTTAAATTACACTGCCAGTAACCCCCTTCAATTACACTGCCAGTAACCCCCTTAAATTGCACTGTCAGTAACCTTAAATTGCACTGTCAGTAACCCTTTAAATTACACTGCCAGTAACCCTTTAAATTACACTGTCAGTAACCCCTTTAAATTACACTGTCAGTAACCCCTTAAATTGCACTGTCAGTAACTTTAAATTGCACTGTCATTAACCTTAAATTGCACTGTCATTAACCTTAAATTTCACTGTCAGTAACCCCTTAAATTGCACTGTCAGTAACCTTAAATTGCACTGTCAGTAACCTCAAATTGCACTGTCAGTAACCTTAAATTGCACTGTCATTAAACTTAAATTACTGCCAGTAACCCCCTTAAATTACACTGTCAGTAACCCCTTAAATTACACTGTCAGTAGCCCCATTCAATTACACTGTCAGTAGCCCCATTCAATTACACTGTCAGTTGCCCCCTTAAATTACACTGTCAGTAACCCCCTTCAATCATACTGTCAGTAACCCCCTTAAATTACACTGTCAGTTACCCCCTTTAATTGCACTGTCACTGTAACCCCTTAAATTACACTGTCAGTTACCCCCTTTAATTGCACTGTCACTGTAACCCCTTAAATTACACTGTCAGTTACCCCCTTAAATTCTTTTAGCAGTACAGTTTAGCTGGGCAGCTTCTTTAACAGCGGTAATCAATCAAACAATCATGTAGAGTGATAGTATAGTAGTTTGTTGTTACGAATCCGAACCCAGGTCTGAAAGGATATTGAAAGGGGCACCTAATGTGCCACTCTCCGCAGAATTTAGGATTTGTTTTCTTGCCCTCCACATGGGGACGAAATAGAAAATGACCAAATTAAATCTATTGTATACCTATTTTGGATCTTTGCATTTATTATATATTTCTATCTACCTTTTATTTGTAAGTGCATTGCTTGGCAACACCTGACTTCAGGCTTCAGTGTTAACTCAGGTGAGGAAGGCACTGGGTTCTGTCCCAAGGCGGGGTCATACCAAATTTATATAATGTGACAAGGTGGGATGCTGTTCTGGCCAGATGCTTACAGCATTGTATTTTAATGAGGTAGTACTGTTAAATCGGCATAAGATCCATTCTATCACAGGGAGGAAAATACACCAAAATACCCTGTCTCCAGCACAAATGTATCAACATACCCTGTATTCAGTACAAATACTGTCTCCAGCACAAACATACTAACATACCCTGTCTCAAGCACAAATACACCAACATACACTGGATCTGGCACAAATATGCCAACATACCCCTGGTAACCTGTCTCCAGCAAAGATACCCGACATACCCTGTCTCCAGCACAAATACTCCAACATTCTGCACAAATACACCGACATACCTGTCTCCAGCACACATACACCGACATACCCTGTCTCTACCACAAATACACCAGCATACCCTGTTCCAGCACACATACACCGACATACCCTGTTCCAGCACACATACACCGACATACCCTGTTCCAGCACACATACACCAACATACCCTGTCAGACACACATACACCGACATACCCTGTTCCAGCACACATACACCGACATACCCTGTTCCAGCACACATACACCAACATACCCTGTCTCCAGCACACATACACCAACATACCCTGTTCCAGCACACATACACAACATACCCTGTCTCCAGCACATATACACCGACATACCCTGTTCCAGCACACATACACCGACATACCCTGTCTCCAGCACACATACACCATCATACCCTGTCAGACACACATACACCGACATACCCTGTTCCAGCACACATACACCGACATACCCTGTTCCAGCACACATACACCAACATACCCTGTCTCCAGCACACATACACCAACATACCCTGTTCCAGCACACATACACAACATACCCTGTCTCCAGCACATATACACCGACATACCCTGTTCCAGCACACATACACCGACATACCCTGTCTCCAGCACACATACACCATCATACCCTGTCTCCAGCACTAACACACCAACATACCCTATTCCAGCACAAACACATCAACATACCCTGTTCCAGCACAAACACATCAACATACTGTGTCTCAAGCAAAAATACAAAACAATATCCTGTCTCCAGCACAAATTTGCAAACATAACCTGTTTCCAACACAAATACACCAACATACCCTTTCCCCAGTGCATAAGCAGTAGTTGGTATTACACACATATGTAGAAACATGTGTTGCCTATTGTAATTAGTATCAATAAATGGAAAGGTTTAGAAAAAAGTTCTAAAATTAAAAAGTACACATTACAAAGCAGATGACAAGCTATGTAATAATACTTTCATATAGTGATCAGCTTTACAACATAACATCACAGATTCACATATTGTAGTAAAGCAGTTTCATCTGAAAACACAATCATTTTGGTTGGGGTCGCATCAAAGTTTGGAATGATTCTTGTGTTGGTAATCATACCTGGCTCTCAAATTAGTTAGAAATTAGATTTGGGCCCTTTATTGAGAAATATTGAGATATCATTTTGAACAGGGCAATACAAATGACCCTGTGACAGGGTATGTTAAAATGCACCTTGAAAATTGAGGAAAAGACCTTGAAAGTGCTTGAATTTTGGTATAAAAATCTGTATGAACCATGAAATTTCATACCACTACCCAAAAGTGCAAATTAATGATGGAAATGATTTCATATCGGCATGACTGTACATGTACTTCTGATAAATTATTTCTGAAAAAGAAAACCATACAAAAAAACTTGTCAAGAGTGTTCAGGATGTAAAAACTCAATGGTGTCTAGACTGGCTTTGAACCATGGACTTTGGGTTCTTATACTATCGCTGTAGCTGACTGAGCTTGTCTTGATCTGCTAAAGTGGCCTACCTGGCCCTGTTCTTTTTCAGTTAAAACAAATTGTAAGGGTAGTGATTATTATAAAGGAAAAACCATTTTGCTTTCAGATATGACACCTATTTCACAAGTTTGGGATGTCCTTTGGGAAACATGCTCAGGGTTCTTGCAAGAATTCATGTTGATAGATGTATCTAAGTGTAGCATTCATACTGACATCATCAGACATCACACAGGGCTTTTGCGGGACCCTGATGACATCACACGTGGTCTTTGTAGCAACCTGATGACATCACACATGGTATTTGTGGCACCATGATGCCATCACATGGGGCATTGTGGCACCATGACATCACACAGGGTGTTTGTGGCACCATGATGACATCACACAGGGTCTTCGTGGCACCATGATGACATCACACAGGGTGTTTGTGGCACCATGATGCCATCAAACAGGGTGTTTGTGGCACCATGATGACATCTCACAGGGTCATTGTGGCACCATGATGACACCTCACAGGGTCCTTTGTGGTACCATGATGACATCACACAGGGTCATTGTGGCACTGTGATGACATCTCACAGGGTGTTTGTGGCACCATGATGACATCTCACAGGGTCTTTTTGGCACTGTGATGACATCACACATGGTGTTTGTGGCACCATGATGACATCACACAGGGTGTTTGTGGCACTGTGATGACATCACACATGGTCTTTGTGGCACCATGATGACATCTCACAGGGTCATTGTGGCACTGTGATGACATCACACATGGTGTTTGTGGCACCATGATGACATCACACAGGGTGTTTGTGGCACTGTGATGACATCACACATGGTCTTTGTGGCACCATGATGACATCTCACAGGGTCTTTGTGGCACTGTGATGACATCTCACAGGGTGTTTGTGGCACCATGATGACATCACACAGGGTCATTGTGGCACTGTGATGACATCTCACAGGGTCTTTGTGGCACTGTGATGACATCTCACAGGGTCATTGTGGCACCATGATGACATCTCACAGGGTGTTTGTGGCACCATGATGACATCTCACAGGGTGTTTGTGGCACCATGATGCCATCACACAGGGTGTTTGTGGCACCATGATGACATCTCACAGGGTCATTGTGGCACCATGATGACATCACACAGGGTCTTTGTGGCACCATGATGACATCTCACAGGGTCATTGTGGCACCATGATGACATCTCACAGGGTCATTGTGGCACCATGATGACATCTCACAGGGTCATTGTGGCACCTTGATGACATCTCACAGGGTGTTTGTGGCACCATGATGACATCACACATGGTCCTTCGATATCGATGTGGTTATACAAGCAACATAAGACGCCAACTATGATGAAATGTTATTTCGTACTTTCATGCAGGTACTTTTATAATCATCGTACCCAATGTAAATTAGTTAAGCGTGACAAATTATTTTCATCTTATTCGAGACAAATAATTCCTGAATGTTTATAAAGATATTAACAGAACTTTCTACAATAAATTAATCCTTATCTTGGTATATTGCTGTTCTGCGAAAAATTCAGTTACACATGATTTGTACAATCATGGTAGGTTGTGTATTTACTATTACTGAAGAATGATACATAGTTGACTCCTGTTCAAGGTACAGAGGCCTAGCGGTCAGTTTGTGTTATTTTAACTCCTGGGGACTTTGTGTTTGTTCAGGGTAAGAGACCTATGCCCTACTGGTCAGTGGTATTTGAACTATATACTGGTAATGTAGTTTGGAATTTTGTGATCATGATACTGTCTTATTCTGATGCACATACAAAAGAGAAAATTTGGCCTCCTACCAAGTACGGAATATCTCGGTAAGATATTATTATGGTAACCAAACCCTGTAAATTAGGAGGATCCCTGGACTTCAACACCGGCTGATCGGCATGATGGCCACTTCATACCTAATGGCATTTCATGTACAACATTTTAAGTGGATTTTTTTTCTGTTTGTATAACAAGGATTAAATAGTTTTGTCCAACAAGAATGTCTAACGATAGCTGTCAAGTGGAAGATGTTTCAAACTTTTACATGTGTATAAAGATTCAAATAACTGCTGAAATGTTAGCGGTCATACATGCTAGAGATAATTGATGTCATGAAGATGAAACGGATTGTTAGAATCGTTGAATTACATCTGAGGAAAAGAATTAATTAAAGGTCAATGAAGTTGCTGATTTGATACATTCCGGGAATATTTTTCCAGACATTGTGTCATAAATGTTCCCATTGGTAGCCAAAAAATTATAAACACTGTGGCATTGCAAAAACTATAGATCACAATGATGATTAAATTAATGGAAAATATTTGATAAATTAATGAATGAGGGAGTTCAGTTGGTGTAAATTGTTTGACAGCTAACACTGTGAACTCTGTTGTTGTATACTGTTAAGGTATATATTTAAGTGATAATTTTATTTTCAGCGATTTTTCGCATCGACAACATTCCCCTTCATTATGATATTGCTAATTACATTTCCCATAAATTGCTTTCTATAGCAAGTATTGGAAGGACACCAATTCATCATTGCGCTTACCTGTTTAAATTCAGTCATGCGCTAAAATTTTAATACTCCAAAATAAGTATGTTTAGATTATTTTTACTTAAATTATATCATATGTTACATTTGTCTTACGGTAACTGATTTAGTGCAGTTCATGCATTTTAAATTAAGATTTTGATAAAACATTTCAACATATTTCAAATTTCGCTGAAAAGAATTTAGTTTTTTACAGTTCAACTTTCTAGATCTAACTTTAAAAGAATTTTCTCAAAATCATCAGTATTTTGTGTATTATCGATTGGATTCTGTAAAGTAGTAGGTAAATATCAAAATAGATTATTAATATGTAAAAAGCAGAAAAGACATATTTATCAATGGTAATCCACACATGGTGGAATAATTTTATAAAACAGTACTTCCCTTATGTTGCAGCATGTTACCATTTATGATATTATCTAATATTATTCTTTTTATTGACACAAAGACTTGATAACAAATAACCAAACAGTTTTGAAGAATTGTATTTCAAGAAAATTGTGTTTGAAGAATTTTGATAGGAAGATTTTTTTTTTTAAACTAAATAATAATGCTTCATACAACGAAAAGAATGGCTTGACATACCGATATATATTGACACCAAAAGGACTGTGTTAACATCCCAATATACTGAGATGTTGTTGACATATTCACTAATATCACCTGAACTGACTCTTATATTGCAACCATGGAGGCATGCATTATAGATTTTGAAATCACCATTATTTCTAATTTTATTGCTCTGCACGCTGTGTCACGGCTGTTGTGCCCGATTGGTGTGTGCTCGCTCAGCATCAGTTTGTTGATGTATGTTACAACAGTGAGTAGTATATATACCCAACATGGATGACAGCGGATCAAGAGTGGACAACATCGGCTGTTGTAACACTGGAGATAGTGGGCTACTGGCTCAACAAGAAATTTGAATTTAAACAAGCGGTTCCACTAAAAATATCGGCTGATAAAGCATTTTCAGGTATTCTCTGATGTTATGGTTGTCACTTGAATCAACCAATGAAGCATACCCATTGTCTTTACATTCGTTAGTAATCTTGTTTTTGAGATACATGTTTCTGTTTAAGCATCTTTATAGGTCTTGATGATAAATGAATCCATTTGAAGTTCATGAACGGTATTAATCCAAAGCATTTTAAACTCATACCATTCAGGAAAATGATTCTCAATATTTTGTAAGAATAAAGATATCTAGCCAAGTGCTATGATGAAGTAAATTAAACATAGGGCCAGAATGATGTTCACACCCTGAATCTGTATTTAGTACACAGATAGCTACTAATCAGCAGCCTAGTGACTAGGTGTTAACTTCTGAAATCTCCAGTGAAGGAGATCTCCTCATTCCACATTTCTAATGAGCTCAGAGGGAGAAAGTGCAGGAAATGTGACAGAAACTGCATGCATTGCTCAAATTGTCTTTCGTTTTTCAACTATCAAATAACCTCGAAAAGTATTCATTTGATCCAGACACACCTGTTATGGTCATTACCCAACACCATGCAGTAAACTAGGAGATCATTTGACCACAGGATGCTGATTTTGAGTGAGTTTGGACTTACATAAATTAGATTGGTAAATTTTGGTCAAAATGAGGGAGTGTCCCTCCTAATGAGGGAGAGTTAACAAGTATGCTACTCCTGTACCAAGAAAGTTATATAGTGCCAAAACGAAAAAGAAAGGGAGGTTAATCTGTAAGAAAATGTACAAAGGAATTCTCTAGTGTTTAGCTATATATAGCTAGTGGTGGGGGTTGTTTACCCTTAAGTTTGCTATGACTCTACCTGTATATGGTTCTCCGGGAATAAAGGTGACACTAAATTGTTTGTTTGTAGTTCAGTGTAATGTGATTCACTCAGCTGATCATGTTGCTAAAGATATTTGTTATTCCCCAGGAATGTCCATTACATTATTTCTGACACAGGGGCAGTAGTAGTGGCTGCCAGAGTGGGGTCAGGGGTCGGCCAGAGATGGGTCAGGGGTCGGTGACTTGTTTATTTGTTGTTTGTCTGGTCAGTTGACTACAGTTTGTCTTAAGACAACTATGCAAGGTATGCTTTAATGGCAATAACCATGGAAACCAGATAGTAATGTTGCTAGATTACCTGTCAAATCACGGCTTCTGTTCAGGTGCCAAAGACATGTCTATACTTGTACAAACTGAAACATACTGAAATGTCACATTTAATGAATTACAAAAATGTAGCTATCATTTTACATGATTTAATTTGCCGAGATCTATAATTCATGAGTCTTTGAACAATAGGCTTACAAATGTAAATTCCCGATTGTATACATCTGGTCAGATTTTTCTAGCCTTTTTTCATAATACTAAAACAAATCTGACTACCAAATTTTGCTTTGTTTTATTCATGTGACTAGTTAACATATAATGCTGTTGTTACAAGTCTGATGGATAATGTTTCAATAATTTTATTTTATATTCATATCTCAGATGAATTTGAATTTTGATTAACAACAAAGTAATCCTGTATGTGGTTGGTGTTTAGTGCACATTTTAGAACAGTATTATGTATAGCAAGCCTAGGACAAAACATCGTATAAGGGAAGCAACTCTGCCAGCCTTAGCAAAAAAATAAGTATGTAAAGGGAAATAACTCTTCTTGTCTTGGTGGATTTCAGAAGCAGTTTACAGTTTGATCCTAAACAATCTGTAAATGATTGTTACCATTCAAAGATTGTATGGATATCTTGATACATGTAACTGACATACAACATTTGAATTTTTAATTTGAACTTAAATGGAATAAAATTCAATGTTACTTTTTTTTACATATTTCTTTTATTTTAAGGGAATTAAGGACTGTTTTAAAGATTGAACAGATCGGCTTTTCCTCATAAATATAAAAGAGAATCAGAACCCGAGACAGTTCAGGCGTCAGCAGAGTGTGAAACTGTAAAAATACAGATAATACTGTTTGTTTACTTGCTGAGGAGACAACAGACAAGGGTTGTACTGTAGTGGTTTGGAGCTGTCAAAGTAGCAGGATCTAACCTTCATTACCTGTCACTAAAGTCAGAGTAGTGGGATCACACCATGTACCTGTGACTCAATTATGTTAAATTTTAAGCCCACTCGTCTGGTGGGACTGAATCCTCGGGGGCCAGAGGGATACGGCTTGGTAATAGCTTGGTGAGAAATATAGTATAATCCTAAAAATCCTTCTTCTTCTTAGGGAATCACAGGATGTTGTCCAGATTTTGTCTGAAATACCCTTAGATGAAGGGAGTTCAATTTTGTACAAATGGTTGACCCCCTCCTTGGGGCTGAGGGGTGGGGCCCAATAGGATAAATTCTTAAAGATACATCATCTGCTAATAGAACGACAGGGTATTGTCCAAATTTTCCTGGATAGTTTTAATAAAACTGGATTCAGGTGAGTGATACATGCCCTCTGGACCTCTTATCTTTCAATCACTGTTGTTGGCTCTGCTGTTAACATCGGGAGGTGGAGGAAACAGGAGTACCAATAGAAAACCTACCTGGCCTAGTAGCAAGGGGACTGCATCCAACTAATCTCAGAATAATTTGACTTGTATGCATGTGGCTCCTTTATATACAAGTGACATACCTGTGACTTGTAAGATTTAGTGACTCCTAACATACCTGTGACTTGTAAGATTTAGTGATTCCTAACATACCTGTGACTTGTAAGATTTAGTGACTCCTACTTTAACTGTGACTTGTAAGATTTAGTGACTCCTAACATAACCTGTGACTTTTACGATTTAGTGACTCCTAACACACCTGTGACTTGTAAGATTTAGTGACTCCTACTTTAACTGTGACTTGTAAGATTTAGTGACTCCCAACATACCTGTGACTTGTAAGATTTAGTGACTCCTAACACACCTGTGACTTGTAAGATTTAGTGACTCCCAACATACCTGTGACTTTTACGATTTAGTGACTCCTAACACACCTGTGACTTGTAAGATTTAGTGACTCCTACTTTAACTGTGACTTGTAAGATTTAGTGACTCCTAACACACCTGTGACTTGTAAGATTTAGTGACTCCTAACACACCTGTGACTTGTAAGATTTAGTGACTCCCAACATACCTGTGACTTTTACGATTTAGTAACTCCTAACATACCTGAGCCTTGTAAGATTTAGTGACTCCTAACATATCTGAGACTTGTAAGATTTAGTGACTGCTAACATACAAAATGTAAGATTTAGTGACTCCTAACATACCTGTGACTGGATGCATCTGTCTAAAGGCTACTATATTAAGACCATAACTGTCTTGTACTAGGACTCTGAACAAATCCAGTACGCCAGGTTTACTTATTACATCATAAGTGCTACACACCCAATTCATGGTACTGTCTCATACAAATCACAGAGTAGACTAGCAGGTAAGGTTTGACACAGCATTAACTCTAACTGACACCTGCTTATGAAAGACACCATTTACACTGCATTCTTAACTTTCAAGTTGCACGCAATGAAAATCTCGTAAATCAGGACACATTTTCACGACAGTTGTATTATATACTCTTATAGACTAAAAGCCTTTCTATGTAATTGAATGCATCTCATATATTAAGTTTTAATCAATATGGATTAAAAGATATATTGTAAATGGTTCCAAATATAGTGTTCCTTTTTGACAAGATCATGCGTGTGTACCAGAGATATGCCATATTTTATCCATGTGATGCCTTTTGAGTGTGACAGGTGAAATGATGTTGTCATGGCATCAAAGGCAACGTTGTCATGGCAACAACGACATATGAATCATATTTCGGTCTTCCACAACTGCATGTCTATCATTTTGAGTACAGGAAATGCATATGTTTAAGTTTCGCGAACACTTCACTTTATTGGTAATTAGAATTCCTGCAAAAATTGATATTCTGTAAGGTGCAGTCTTACAGATGATGTTTTCACCTCGAGGAAATCAGGTGCAAAACAAAGTAATAAACGTAGATAAAGTTGAAAACATTTGTGAATGAAATTTATAATAAACAATATTCTCAGTGCTACACAGGCATGCTATATGTCCATGTTATAGATACAAGGCTCTGATATGCGGAAAAAAAAACATAAGTGAGTGAATAAAAAAATTGAGGGAATGTGTAGATAAATATGTACACTATCTCTTGAATGAAGTTTATTATGAAGGAGACCACAGGAAATGGCTGTCATGGTCGACCTATCTCGTATATCACACTGTCTGCACCAAAGTTTTTACGCAATTTTTTTCTACCCATCGAAACCATGACTGCAACCTAGAGTTTATATGGGAAGATTCAGTGTTAAGGGTGGTACCTTCAAACCTGTCTAATGTTTCTCTTGTACAAATGATATCTTTGAACTGCACATGAAAAATAAGAAAATATTTCAGGTATGAAAATAAATAAAAAATATACAGAAAAAAGGAAATATCTTTTTATCACGAACACAGCTCAGGTTTCATAAGTTGCATGCAAAACGTCCTCTAGTGAATGCAGATTTTGATTTTTCACTGACAGTGGGTATTAGTTTACATTTTGAGTACCAGCCTAAGTATTTTTGTTCCTGTTCATGTGTAAGTTGTACTTTTGTTTTGTACTCTTGTGGCTCCGGTCCAGTTTGGATTTCGGTTGGGACCTCCTGGTGGCCCAAGTTACGCTATGTTTTAACGATGTGATGATGATGGGGCAGAGTTGAGTTTTATGACTGCGATCCATAAAGTCCAGTTGCTGCCTTTTTTGTCTGTTCACTTGATGGTATTCAGAAATACATCATAATCTCCGATTGCATGTACTTACAAGTAAAGAAAGCTGTTTTCTGGACTTTGTGAAGGAATATGCCTGGTGGCGTACAGATTGTAAATCCTCTTGTGTAGAAATATGAATGTTTGTGAGAACCTGAAACTCTTTCATTTTTTTGGACGACTGGCAGTTCTTAACTTTTCATTGGGGTGGAATGGCACTCTTGATGATGAGTTTATGGAGTAATGGACAGAAAAAAGCCTCCGGGTCCTGCTGGGCACTTGGTCCCCGCCCTCTCCTTCATCCTGTGATAGTCATGATAATTCATTATTTGATTTCAATAATGGATGAAAAAAAGTAGCCACCTATCTCCAGCACACTTCAAGGTCATAAAGGAGAAATGTCTTATAATCTTCAAACGACTTAAAGTATATTAAAAGCGTGTAGGTCATTAGCATCTGAGAGGTCCAAGGCTTTTCTTGTCTATAAGTGAATCACACTGTCCGCACGCCTACCAGACCACACAGCTCCACAAGTATCAGTCATTTGCAACCATAAATAAGTGCAAAAAATACTCACGGAAAATACTCCCTGTAACATTTATACATTTTAATATTTTCAAATTGAAAATTGAAAAATATCTCCTTATTTTCTTTCCAGTAGTGGACAAAGTTTCTCTGTAGTTGCTCAGCTACTTAATTCTGAAACAAAATGGATCTAAAAGGAGATATGGACCAGTGAACAATCCCCCCCCCCCCCCCCCCCCCCAAAGTCCCGGATTTTAAGGTTTCCCTGAGAGAGCATTATATGTAGTTACTAGATTGTATATGTCAGTACAATGTGAGTGATCGCTGAAAATTTTAATTTAAATGCAAATCATATTAAGGAAAATATTGCTTGATCATGAATACATTTGTATATACTGATAGACTTAATTAACACATCTTCTTTAAGTTAATTTCAAGTCATTCATCCTAAAGGCACATATAAACTCTTCCAGTTAAAATGTGGAATGGTTCAATATGAAATCTCAGGAGAGAACGTGAGTAGAGGTGTGTATCATGAGGGTTGTGGCCACACAATACATACTGTTATACATGGGTCATGATACATGTCACATGTTTCTATATACGCCTGATACCATAGCTTTCATTTATTTGAAACAACTCTTGATATACATAAAGATATGTACCATGCTGAATTACTTTATGGTAAACTAGTCAGGCATTCTTAATTTACTTTGCAACTTTTTTTTGTAAAAACTCAGGACCGTCAACCATTCTTAGACAGCAGTAAATGGCCATTAATACATCTTTTAAAACTATTACAATGATACTTGCAAATGCAGCAACAAACTAAATATGATAGGATTTATTCATTGTTATACTTTTAGGGAAAATAAATGTGTTAAAAATCGAAACTAAAAGGTTTTATGAAAAAATTGAGTAAATTGAAGCCGCACTTGAACTCTTCTAAAGCAAAGGTTGTATTAGTTCATTCTGAAATTTCAAAGGTGTATAGGGTATAGCTCTAATGATCTTTGGCTAGTCACATCTTATGGCATCCTCGATATCCAGTGTGCGGATCGTAACCCTTGGCTAGCGAAGATGTGGGTGTCGTCTTGTCCGTCATGGTGTGGTCCGAGTTGGCAGGTGTCCATTTTTACTGACCAGTCATCCTTGTGGCTTTGTGGTCTCAGGAGGCTTAGACTGTCTTTAATTCTACTTACACTGGTGACTGACAGGTATTACAGTGGTCAGTGCCTTAGTGGACTGCATGGTCAGATTATAAACTGAACATTTCCAGATAAGCTGGATTGAAGTACAAATTTCATTATTAATCAGAGATCCTGAGTATCAACAATGACAAAATACTCCCACATATAAAACTGCATGTTGAACTAGAATAAATACAAAGGTGTAAAATCATTTAAAGAAATTTAAAATGTTTTGTCTTTTTGTTTATTTGTGTAAAAAATGTGCATTGATTAGGTTGCCTTACAAGCGTGAGCTGTAGGTAATCTCCCTTTAGCTCATTGGTAGAGCATCAGGCTGGAGAGCCAAGGGTCATGGGTTCGAGCCCCGGCGACAGTGCTTTCTTTATCACTATTTATTGTCCTATTATGTGTACTTTCTGACTGAATAGTAGTGTTTTGGTTACAGTAATGCTGTGTAACATACAAACTTTCATAGATGATGTAATAGCAGTTAGCATATTTGTTATGTGTGTATTTGATATTGGTTGGCATATATTACTTGGTATGACTTATTGCTTGATAAATATCACATATTTTTATTTTTACGGTGAAGTCCTCCATGATGTAGTGCCTACAAATGCTTTAAGAAGTAATATTGTATACATATGAAGTAGGTCACAGTGTACCAAATTTGACCTTGATTATCATTGCTTAGATTTAATGCTGTGACATAATACATAAAGTCTAAATATATTCAGAATTTGAAAAAAACTTCCATTTACTGCTGTATGATATTTGTCCCTATTTGAAAAACTACTTCTATAGATCATTTCATTTAAATAGGTTTACATGTGACCTTGACCCAGTAGATTATTTCCTAGGGTGTGGATATTGCGGTCGATAAAGCTGCGGTTCCTAGATCTTGAGGTCCAGTGATGACCCAGTGCCCCTATCAGGGTACACAAACATTAACGAGGCCGAATATACCTGTACAGGTGAGAACCAACATTTACCTGGAATACTGCCAACGGCACATTTCACCTGAGTAACCTTTTTTCACTGGAAAAGAAATGTCATTTAATGAGCGTGGGCAATGAGGCAGTATAAATACATAAAAAAAGACACTAAAGAAAGATGCTAATGGTTTAGGGTTTCCCAGTTTAAAAAAAAAAATGAAAAAAAAGTTACTTTAAACTGTAGGTAAGGACACTTTAAATGTTGCCAGCATTCCATATAAATGTTGTTTGTTCTGTTCAGTAGCAGAGAAGATTGTTTAGAGATTATAATACTTTGTATTGATGAATAACTCTAAAATACCAGTATATATATGATATAAATAGAAAGTTTACTTAGCTGGTGAATCTTAATTTTGTGATACTTGCAAGGTCATGTAATATTACAAAGTTTCATAGTCATCATACAATAAAATCTAAGCGGCTAAAGCTTTTATAAGGAATAAACATACTCATTAATTAATATGTTATCCACTGATCCATTGCTAAATCCATACATTTTGAGCCATCGTTTAGTTCAATCATCAACATTATCTTTAATTTCAATTACGCTGTATTCAGTTCATGATTACACACTGTACTACGATGGGTGTCCTATGTGCATAAAGAAAGAAATTCCATATGAATTGTATATATAACTTCTTTGCCCCATACAAATGGGCCATTTAAGAGGCTATCAACACCTTATTACAGTTACAATCAAACCTCATTCTCTCGAACTCGTGTAACTCAAAGACCCTGTTTCAAATTTTATAAATTCATATATTCCTCGGTCCTGTTCAAACTTCATAGTATATATTAAAACTTATTCAACTTGAATTGTCGGATTACTCAACTCAAGATTTCCTGCGGTCCCTCCCACATCAAGATGATGCAACTTTGAGATAACAAGGGTCCTGTTTCTACAGCTATCTACAGCCACTGTCTTAAGTGACTTCTTGACCATGACATCACAATTGACCCTCAGACCTTACCAAACCAGTCCAGTCTGAAATATGTATAGGGGTGATCAGATGGTCAGAGTACATTGGTGTAGAGCTATAAATTAACATGTTCAATGCTTAAATGTCTGAAGTAATATAGATGTATATGGTCACTCTAGAAGAGTCTGGAGTGTCCCATGAGTCTGGTTACTGTATAAAGGGTTTTAGAGCCCCACGGACTGCTGTAGACATCAGCTATTTGATTCGTTAATAAACATGGCCAATGTTTTAATGTCTTAAGCAACTGAGAGGTATTGGTCACTCTAGAAAGGTCTTGAGTGTCCCCATGTCAGTCTTGTTACGGTAAAAAGGGTTTTAGAGCTCCCAAGACTGCTGTAGACAGGTCCCGTCTGTAGCTATTTGATCCCCTAACATAGTCACTTAAGACAGAATATTGTGTTGGTCTTTATAGGAATGTATCTTGCCCTACAGGAGGGATTGTAGATCTACAGAGAAGATAAACCCTATTGATTTGTATGTTTTTTAGGATTAACAATCCCTCTATTGTATCGTATGCTACTTTTGTATTCAAAACACAAAAAGTGCCAGCTGGCGTTTCGAGTTCTGATGAAACTTTAAACTTAAAAACTCATGAAGGAATAAAACTTATTTATCAGAAATGACTGGAAGCAGGGACTTAAAAAACATGAAGAATATATGGAAATTTTTTTGAATAGGTAGAAAACTGGTAAAAAAGTTAAGGCTATACAAGGAATTAGCTTCATTTTTGAGATTACAGTAGGAATTGGCATAATCGTTTAACAGGAGATTACCATAATTATGTCAATAGGTGGAACTTCTAGAATGGACACGAATTATTATAACTGATTCAAATAAACAGACAGTTGGCTACAAAGCTTCTTTAGAGAATTAAGATAGGAAAAATTGGTAAAATTGTAAAGATGGATGATAAAATTTTATAATACTGCAGTCATCTTTAACGTTTCTGTGAGCCTGTCATATTTCCCAGTGACAAGAGCCACTAGCTGTCTAGATATACATACGAACACAATGGGAGCAGTCAAGCTTATTTTATGCATAATAACAGCATTAGATATTACACTGCAGATGTTATTTTTGTGAAATAAATCTTTGATTAATACATCACTTTGACTGATAAATAAATTTGGTATGCTAATACAATGTGTGACAATATTTTTGAGGAGAAACAGCTGTTGTAATAAATTCCTTTGATATTTTGTAAGGCTATCTGGCCAGAGACTGCTTTCTTACTGGCCAAGGATTGAGGTCTTGTTGGCCAAGAACGGTGGTCTTTCTGGCTAATTAAGAACTGGAGTCTCCTGGTCAAGGGTAGAGGTCTTGTTGGCCGAGAACAGCAGTCTTTTAAAATAATTAAGAACTGCATTTTCCTGGCAAAGGGTAGAGATCTTGTTGCACAAGAACAACAGTCTTTCTGGTCAATAAAGGACTGCAGTCGGCAGTCTTTCAGACCAATTAAGGACTGCAGTCTCCCTGCCGAGGGTAGAGGTCTTTATGGCCAAGCGGCAGTCTTTCAGAACATTTAAGAACTGCATTTTCCTGGCCAAGGGTAGAGGTCATGTTGCACAAGAACGACAGTCTTTCTGGCCAAAGAAGACCTGCAGTCTCTTGACCATGGATAAACGTCTTGCAGTTCTGGGACTGTTTTGTTAGCCTGATATCGAGACTGCTGTCTTTTTGGCCAAGCACTGCATTCTTGCTGTCAAAGGACCGCGGCCTTGTTGGCCAAATCCTTCTGTCTAATTGGCCAATGGACTGAGGTTTTGCTGGCAATAGACTAAATCCTTGCTGGTCAAGGGCTGAGGTTTTTCTGGCAATAGACTAAGATCTCCTTGACCAAGGACTGAGGTTTTTTATGGCAATAAACTTGAGTCTTGCTGGCCAAGGGCTGAAGTTTTTCTGGCAATAGCCTAAGTTCTCCTTGACCAAGGCCTGAGGTTTTGCTGGTAAGAGCGAGATTAAGGTTTCCCTGGCCAATGAGTTATGTTTCCCTGACAAGAGATTGAAGTCATGTTGGCTTTGGACTACTGTCATACTAGCTAAGGAGTGAGATATTGCAAGTCGGGAACAGAGGCCATACCAGTCGGGAACAGAGGCCATACCGGTCAGGAACTGAAGCCATACCGGTCAGGAACTGAGGCCATACCGGTCAGGAACTGAGGCCATACCGGTCAGGAACTGAGGCCATACCAGTCAGGAACTGAGGCCATACCGGTGAGAAGCTGAGGCCAAACCGGTCAGGAACTGAGGCCATACCAGTCAGGAACTGAGGCCATACCAGTCAGGAGCTGAGGCCATACCGTCAGGAACTGAGGCCATACCAGTCGGGAACAGAGGCCATACCAGTCAGGAACTGAGGCCATACAGGTCAGGAACTGAGGCCATACAGGTCAGGAACTGAGGCCATACCTGTCAGGAGCTGAGGCCATACAGGTCAGGAGCTAAGGCCATGCCGGTCAGGAGCAGATGACATACCGGTCAGGAGCAGATGACATACCGGTCAGGAACTGAGGCCACACCGGTCAGAAACTGAGGCCATACTGGTCAGGAGCTGAGGCCATACCAGTCAGGAACTGAGGCCATACCAGTCAGGAGCTGAGGCCATATCGGTCAGGAACTGAGGCCATACCGGTCAGGAACTGAGGCCATACCGGTCAGGAACAGAGGCCATACCGGTCAGGAACTGAGGCCATACCGGTTAGGAGCTGAGGCCATACCTGTCAGGAACTGAGGCCATACCTGTCAGGAACTGAGGCCATACCAGTCAGGAACTGAGGCCATACCAGTCAGGAACTGAGGCCATACCGGTCAGGAACTGAGGCCATACTGGTCAGGAACTGAGGCCATACAGGTCAGGAACTGAGGCCATACAGGTCAGGAACAGAGGCCATATCGGTCAGGAGCTGAGGCCATACCGGTCAGGAGCTGAGGCCATACCGGTCAGGAACTGAGGCCATACCGGTCAGGAGCTGAGGCCATACCGGTCAGGAACTGAGGCCATACCTGTCAGGAACTGAGGCCATACCTGTCAGGAACTGAGGCCATACCGATCAGGAACTGAGGCCATACCGGTCAGGAGCTGAGGCGTTGCTGGCCAGATACTGCCGTCTTGCTATTTATGAACTGTTGTTTAACTGACAGGGACTAAAGTCTAGCTGGCTGGGGACACTTCTGTTTTACCAGCTCCAAACTCAGCACTAAAACAGTCCTCATAAAAACACTGTTTCCTAGTCCTTATATCATCAGGTACATAAAAAGATCTAAGAGATTATGAATCACTGTAATTTTATACTCGGTGTCATCAGGGACAATTATGTCATTACACTTGCTCGTATCACATAAACTGTCTGAAAGGTAAACTTGGTGTAGAGGACATGGATGCCAAACAAAAAGCTTTTTGTTCAGGTAAAATGTTACCTGTTTTGCAGTTTGATGATGATACAGGATGAGGTTATCTTAGAAGAAAGGTAAACTTAGAATTGTCAGATAAAGCAGGTTTTCATGTGTGTTTTGTTGGTAGGTCAGAATTGACAAGAATTTAACAAACAGACTTCCCAGGTCCTTGATTAAGCATTAGGCTGTTTATATAGAACCTATTTTGGTTTGTACCGTCAGATAGGATAGATAAATAGAGCACAACTTTATTAAAAGTGTCAGTTAAAAACCAGTTTGTCGTTTAAAGGTAATTAAGACTGAAATGCTTGTTGAAATTGGGTTGTCATGACAATTAATTCTGTGATGTCAGATATGGAAAGATAGAGATAAAATCTGGCTATATGTAGCTATAAGCTGCCCCGTACTGGACATCAAATGAACATTATCACTGTATGAAAGTTGGAGAAGTTTCAAACTACTAGCATTAATATGGAAAATCTAATCTGATTACAGACTTAATGATATTAAAGAGTTTCTCTAATTGAGTGTAAAGGATTTTTTTAAACTGATGGAGGCGATACTGAATTACATAACGTACATACATATCCATCTACTACTCGGTGTTAAACAGCTGTCGTAAAACATTCGGAGGGAACTGGTGTTGTATGGATTACATTAAGATTAAGGAGACTATTGCCTGCTATGGGGGTGAGGTCGATGGTGTTAGTGTGAGAACACAGAACCGGCTACTGTGTCCTGACCGGGCCCAATACTAATAGGAAACAGAGTATACCTGCTCTTTGACACACATAGTAATCATACCTGTCCAGATACAATGGGGCAGTGTTTTACAAGGGGGTGTATACCTTTGTCAATCCCCACGATAAACTTTGAGAGATGTAACCCCTACTCTGGAGACCCCTGACCCCTGACCCCCTGAGTTAGCCTCGGATCACTATGCCCCAGTACAAGTTCACGTAGATAGTGAATCAATCAGCTATAACCGTTTATGAATGTGTCCCATTACCTGTTGAATTTAGAAAGGTCAGAGTTTGGGTTGAGCCAATGAGAGGTGGTTGGGCGGAGCCTATGAGGAGTTGAGTGACAGTAATTGTTACGTTTTGTGAGTGAGTATAGGGCAGTGTGTTAGAGCTATCTACTACACACAGTGGTGAGGTACATCAGTGTATCTTCTGTATACATCAGCCTGCATGTGTTTTGTTTATATGCCCAGTGTGGATCTGTGCCGCCAGGACTAGACAGGAATCCGTCTGTGTTAGTGTGATTTGTATGTGTGGGATATAGAACACTGGATGGGGTAGCCTCTGTGTGGGGACAAGCTTCTGTACCTACCTGTACTGTTTCTACCTGTAAGGACCTCATGACAGGGATGTCAGTACTGGGCGAGTCCCACCTGGCCACATTCACAGATATGAGAAGTAGTCTCCTAGGTGGGGGATCAGGACTTTATCCCCCGGGACTGCCTGGGCTGGGACAGAGCTCAATGCTGCCCCTGCCCCTCTGGCGTCCCTCTGCAACCCCCCTTCCCCCTGTGTGGTGCAACCTTGTGAACTGTCCATGTAATCTTTCACGGCCCGGATACTTCCACTCGGATGTTGCAGATTATATGGTGCCTCCGTCTTGGGAGGCATCGACTTGGCCATCATGGTACCTCAAACTTGCAGGTAAATACATTCCCAGATAATCACAGGTAAATACATTCCTAGATAGGTAATTACATACAGGTAAAAACATATCCCTGTAAGAACAGGTAAATAGATACCTAGCTAGGTAAACACAGGTAAATACATTCCTTGATAGGTAATTACATATCCAGATTATCACAGGTAAAAACATATCCAAGTAAGTAAATAGATACCCAGGTAACTAAAGGTTAAATACATACTTAAGTAGTCACAGGTAAACATCCAGGTTATTACAAACAAATACCTATTCAAGCAATGCCGAATAAATACTGTTAACTTAGGTTGATAAATATTTAAGTAATTTACAGTTAAAGATACACTCAGGTGATCATATGTAATGTCAGGTTGATAAATTCTGGGGTAATCACAGATAAATAAATACTGATGTAATCACAGATAAATAAATACTGATATAATCACAGATAAATAAATACTGATGTAATCACAGATTAATAAATCCTGAAGTATTCATAGATAAATCAACACTGATATAATCACAGATAAATAAATACTGATGTAATCACAGATAAATAAATACTGATTTAATCACAGATAAATAAATACTGATGTAATCACAGATAAATAAATACTTGTTTAATCACAGATAAATAAATACAGATGTAATCACAGATAAATAAATACTAATGTAACCACAGATAAATAAACACTGATGTAAGCACAGATAAATAAACACTAATGTAATCACAGATAAATAAATATTGAAGTAATCACAGATGAATAAATACTGATCATGAGGTAATGGCTGATAGATGTGTATTATAATCACAGGTAACTTACAATCTGGTGTATATATATATATATATATATGATCTTTATATAATTATGATGTCAGCTTCATTGTTCTATGATTTATAGAAAGAGTCTCCTTTACCTATATATAGAGTATTTAAAAGAGAATACAAATGATTATATATAACTTGTAAAATTTTATTTTTGTATTCCTGTGTCAATGATGTTCTGCAGATAACAATATCAATATTTGTTCTTATGGCCAAGGGTTAGACTGATAAGGTCACCGATGAAGATACCAGTGATAATCATACCCAACTATTACTAATATTGTACACAGATCATCCAAAATCTATATTTAAAAGGCTACCTTCCATTAAAGTAGAGATAAGGGATACTTCAGGGGGATCAATCACATTTGTGTTAGATAGCTGTTGTTCACAGGTTACCTATACAAGTTATATAGTGTACACATTCGTGGAGTCATTCATAAGCTTGATTTTAGAGTACAGGTAAATTTGATCAGTCAGGTGTTCAGTGATCAGGTAACATATCCGTACCCTGATTACAAGTGTTTCGAGGACAGCTCGCTTATCTACATGCGATGCACAATCATGTTTGTTGTTCATGTAAGAAACGAGATAAAAAAGATGTCATCTGTGGGGTGACTCATTGTGTACATGTCCATTATGTAGTTATTTAAGCATACCGAGCTAATACCAGTTGCTGGGATAATCCTGAGCTTTATATGCAGCCCTGAAATTTTACTGGGTGTTTTCTTGTTTGAAAGAATTTCATTCTTGAACATATATACATAATGACGTCATATCTTTATTAATTGTAAAATGTTTTGAAAATTTCTCAAGGATCCTCTTGTAATTAAGCTAGTTAGTAATAAATGATATTTGTGGGAACAGTGGCGTGAACTTCTGCATCTTAACATTTGAGTACAGGGAACTTCTGTCAGTCACCAAGTCATATACTGCCATCATGAGGTGTAGAGGTTTAAGTCCTGTGTGGCAATAGTTTTATACTGCCACAGTGATGTCAGGAGATTGAGGTCCTGTGCCACTATAGTGATACTGTCACCGTGATGTCAGGAGATTGCGGTTCTGTGTCACTATAGTTATACTGTCATCGTGATGTCAGGAGATTGAGGTCCCCTGTCACTATAGTGATACTGTCACTGTGATGTCAGGAGATTGCGGTCCTGTGTCACTATAGTGATACTGCCACCGTGATGTCAGGATATTGAGGTCCTGTGTCACTATAGTTATACTGCCACCGTGATGTCAGGAGATTGAGGTCCTGTGTCACTATAGTTATACTGTCATCGTGATGTCAGGAGATTGCGGTCCTGTGTCACTATAGTGATACTGCCACCGTGATGTCAGGATATTGAGGTCCTGTGTCACTATAGTTATACTGCCACCGTGATGTCAGGAGATTGAGGTCCCTTGTCACTATAGTTATACTGCCACCGTGATGTCAGGAGATTGAGGTCCTGTGTCACTATAGCTATACTGCCCCCAGGATGTCAGGAGATTGAGGTCCTGTGTCACTATAGTGATACTGCCACCGTGATGTCAGGAGATTGAGGTCCTGTGTCACTATAGCTATACTGCCGCCATGATGTCAGGAGATTGAGGTCCTGTGTCACTATAGTGATACTGCCACCATGATGTCAGGAGATTGAGGTCCCCTGTCACTATAGTGATACTGTCACTGTGATGTCAGGAGATTGAGGTCCCCTGTCACTATAGTTATACTGCCACCGTGATGTCGGGAGATTGAGGTCCTGTGTCACTATAGTCACCAAGTCATATACTGCCATCATGAGGTGTAGAGGTTTAAGTCCTGTGTGGCAATAGTTTTATACTGCCACAGTGATGTCAGGAGATTGAGGTCCTGTGCCACTATAGTGATACTGTCACCGTGATGTCAGGAGATTGCGGTTCTGTGTCACTATAGTTATACTGTCATCGTGATGTCAGGAGATTGAGGTCCCCTGTCACTATAGTGATACTGTCACTGTGATGTCAGGAGATTGCGGTCCTGTGTCACTATAGTGATACTGCCACCGTGATGTCAGGATATTGAGGTCCTGTGTCACTATAGTGATACTGCCACCATGATGTCAGGAGATTGAGGTCCCCTGTCACTATAGTGATACTGTCACTGTGATGTCAGGAGATTGAGGTCCCCTGTCACTATAGTTATACTGCCACCGTGATGTCGGGAGATTGAGGTCCTGTGTCACTATAGTGATACTGCCACCGTGATGTCAGGAGATTGAAGTCCTGTGTCACTATAGCTATACTGCCGCCATGATGTCAGGAGATTGAGGTCCCATGTCACTATAGTGATACTGTCACTGTGATGTCAGGAGATTGAGGTCCTGTGTCACTATAGTTATACTGCCACCGTGATGTCAGGAGATTGAGGTCCCCTGTCACTATAGTGATACTGTCACTGTGATGTCAGGAGATTGAGGTCCCCTGTCACTATAGTGATACTGTCACTGTGATGTCAGGAGATTGAGGTCCCCTGTCACTATAGTGATACTGTCACTGTGATGTCAGGAGATTGAGGTCCTGTGTCACTATAGTTATACTGCCACCGTGATGTCAGGAGATTGAGGTCCCCTGTCACTATAGTGATACTGTCACTGTGATGTCAGGAGATTGAGGTCCCCTGTCACTATAGCTATACTGCCTCCATGATGTCAGGAGATTGAGGTCTTGTGTCACTATAGCTATACTGTCACCGTGATGTCAGGAGATTGAGGTCCTGTGTCACTTAAGCTATACTGCCATTGTAATGTCTTTGAGTGAGGTATTGTTGGGATCCTGTGCCACTTTTCAGTGAGAAATTTTCAAAAATGTTAAAAAGAATTTCAAAAAAGTAACTAAAATAAACAAATTATGTATGATCATACTTGAAGGCATTTATTATAAATTATTTGAAAAAAGAAATTGAAACCACCTGCGACATTTTGTTGGGATTAGCCTTCGGTTTTGTAGCATACTGGTGGTTTTCACTCACAGGTGGTTTGTTTCAGCACTGTCATCAACAAAAAAACTAGTTGGTTTGTTTATTACTTAATAAGTAGTTAATCTCCAGGATACACAACCTGTTTATGGTGCCCTGGGCATCCAAATCGTGGGAGTATGGAACATGGCTGTAAAGGAGAAGTTTTCTTTAATAATTACACATGATGTGTTAACAGCATGTGAATAATATGTTATAGATATAAATTTTACAGATGTGACTTTTAGTCTGTTATGCTTAGCTGTCACTAAGCTTGCGTAGATTAATTATGTGTGACTAAGGCAATTATAATTGACTTCGCTGAAGATGTATGGTAATAAGGGTATATAATTCTCAATAGATTTTAACAGTGTGACTATGTAAATCTGTTGTATGTGATATGCATGACAAAGTTTGTAGAAATGTAAGATTTTTCAACATTTTTTTGTTCATTGAGACACGAATAATCTGCAGATTTTGTAATATGTGTGACAAAGACTTAAGGGTGACTGTTCCAGTTGACAGAGCTATGTGGGAACTCTTCAATTGTGGAGGAGATTTGTAGTCTGATTACCTTTACAGGTAGGAACATCCCTCACCTGAACACTTCTGATAGCATCACAAAGTCAGGTGTAAACCTGATAGGCCTTTTAAGATCGCAAAAATGTGAAAGTGTCACTTCTATCAGATCTATTAAAAGATAATTAAAACATTTCTTCCCCGAATTGTCTTTGTTGTTTAACGGCCTTCCTGTCCTCATTTTGAATGGCATTTTCATATATCGCTATCATCATATAGTTCAGATTTATAAATAAATATTTTCGGAGAACATGAAGCCTTTGATTGCCAGAATACTGTTTCTGTGTGTGATCACGATGGTGGATTGTATACAGGAAGTGTGCGGCAGTGATGATACGATCGTACGGCAATCCGTGCGGTGAGGATGACGGAATAAAACGTGCTGTATCACTGCTGTTTATCGTTGATGTTCACCTGAGGCGTTGACCAAGGTGACGAGGCAGATTCACCGCCAAACATGCACGCCTTGTTCATTGTTTGTGTGTGTCAGTTGTTTGTTTGAAAGCATTTCTGTCCTGTATCTCATAATCATGTTAATTTTAGGGTGTAGCTGATATTGAGGTTTTATTGATAGAGAAAAAGGGCCACTAAGCTGAAAATTTAAACCACAAAACCAAAAACCAATTTTCACTTCAGTTTGTTTTGTTCTTATGATATTGATCCGTTGATTAAAAAGAAAAAAACAAATCTTAAAATCCTGTTTAACGTTGTAAGTTAATTATTGTTAATTTGAATTACGACGTTGATAAATTACACGATGAAGAAAGTAGCTAGATTTATGATGGCTGTTACTTAATGAGAATTAGATTTATTGCTGTGGATGTGTATACATTGTAATAGCTATAAGCTCCGTACAAGCGGGATGTAAATAGCAGAAGGATCCAGGTGATTGTATAATCCAAAGATATATTCACATCCTCCAGGCAGAACAGCATTATATTAATTTACCAGTCAGTTTGAGGGACAGTTATGTAGATATTACAGATTAACATACTTGGTAAAGTTAATGATTTAAGAGTTTTAAATGAATGATCAATTTTGATTTTATTGTGAATCAAAAACAAAAATTATTCGTAGAAACATTTGAAAACTGAAGGTAATGAAGTCGTACAGACATTGACTTATATTTCCATCACTGCTCTAAGTCCCTATATATATACACACTACCAGAATGTGATGTTTATAGGGCTATAAACGCAATTAGATCTTTGTCATTTTGACACTTTTTGTGAGTATTATAAAAAAAAAAGAAATTTAGGTAACCTTGGCTATAGGACATTTGTAGCGACATTACAGAATGCAAAAAGAGAATGTACTTCTATATTATTTAGATCTTTGAAATTTAGCATGTAATTGCATTGAACTTTGTTCAGGTCAAATTTTTGTTTAAAAAAAATGACAATTTTAGTAAAAACCGTAACTGGCTAGGGGGGGAAATAACACAGGGCATGTTGTACAATAGATTTATGGTCCCATCAAACACAACAATACACACACCATCCGCCCACGTAAGGTCAGAGTTGCTCTAGCTGTCTCTCCTATGGAGCCACGGTGACAGATGAACGAGCTCCGACTTTTTGACGCTTTTGACTCGGCAAATTAATTACAGTTATATATAGACTATGATTATCTCATAATTAAAAAAGGACGGAAATGGCTGGAGATTAATTCCATCCCAGGAATTTCTTGACTTAATGAAATTGTGTACCGTATGTATGAAATGCTAGGACTGTGAAATATGGCAGGGACCTTTAGCCCTTACCTCACATTTATCCTTGTAATATTTATGAATGATTAATGAGTGTTGACTTTATTCCACAGCGAGTGGTAAAATGCTGGTATAAAATTGTTTGCTCTGTACACCTGCGGTATGAATACCAGCATATTTGATGTACAAATATATGCGGTGATTAGGAATTACGAATTGCATGAGGACCACCAGCAATATTGCAAATTTGAAATGTCCAAGTGTCATTAAGAAACTTGTTTACAATGATGGGTAGTGTGTCTGAAGTAAGATTTCATTTTAATGATGAAATGCACTTTGACATTGGTCATTAATGACATGTTGTTCAACTATTACTTAGTTATGTAATATGTACATACAAATTTATTCATGTTTTGACTTGAAAATCAAATAAATAGATCAAATAAATAATGATAAGTGATGTCAAAGTTGAACTTTAAATTTGTTAATCATTTCCTTTTTCAAAAATAAAGCAGCCTTAATTCTTTCAACAAGGTCCAGTTAATGCCAATGTTACCAAATTGACTTGTTCGTTTATTGATAGCATTTTCATGCTTGCTAACCTTACATTGGGGGGGGGACATTGTACTTTAACTGCTTCAGGTTTGAGCAATGTGATTTCGTATAACTAATGCTCTGGAAGACTGATTTAAACAATGATAAAAACTTAAGTTAGCTATCATAGTCTGCTATATACAGAGTTAAGGCCCTTGTATAATTATCCAGATATTGGGGACAAGGCATTACTGGCAATACTTTGTGTTGTTGATCAGGTTATTCGTATAATTGTACTGAAAATGGTGGGAAGCTTGAAATCAAATATATTTGTGGTTTCAGGTTTATCGCTTAGAAGGTTTGTTTAATGTTTGTGTTTTGTATTAGCAAAGGCTTTGGGAGGTTTTTGATGCTTATAAACCTTCGTGGAGGGTTTGAATTGGTGGAGGTTTGTGATAAATTTAGGAAAGGTTTTGGAGGTTGATGTATAATGTTAAATGTTTATGATGGTTTGTGGTTTTTAGAGGTCCGGGTTCATGACTATTTTTTGGGAAGTTGGTGGAGTTTCAAGACTCTTAGATGTTCGTGGCTGAGTTGGTGCAGTGGGCGGAGGTGCAGTGAAGACACCTGTGAACATGCCATTATAATTAGCCACACGGCTCACATTCCTCCTCCTCATACCCAGACATACTCTACTTAAACAGTCTAATTCTCTGTGTTAATTCAATTTTTTGGCCTGTTGCACTAACTGTACTTAAAAGCCTTCAGATTTTTTTTTGCATCTCAAACAAAATTCCCCAGGTCCCTGTCAGTACCTGACTATATAGCTGCATGCTTGGATTGCATACATTCTGAATTCTGACAAAATAGTATGAAATCAAGCCCTTAGATAACTTCTATAATTTGATTCTCAATATTATGATGTAAATCCTATTTCCGTTTTTTTGAAGGTTTTTACCGTCTCTGATCTTTAAAAACAATTTGTCTAATGATTATACCAACATAACTGCAATATTGTGATGCTCAGTCAGAGTTGAGGCTATTGCTTGGTGACATGATTAGAGCCATATCTTGTCAAAGTTGTCATCCACTTTGAGTAGTGTCATGTATATATTTGTAGTACTTACATTACTTTTTTTGTAAGCACATGTTGCTGATAAATTTCTTTAAATGGCACATGTATTTAATTAGTAGCTAGTCACTGTATGATACACAGAGACACCTCTAAACCACTTACCCGCTCGACTTCCATTGAAGTCCAGCACGTTTATCTATAAAGATTAATACCAAGACTTAATTACTTAGAAGACTTTGTTCCCCTCCCCATCACTGTCTTATCTCTTTATGTGGCCAATAAATGGGGATTAACACGGGACAGTCGGGATGTTTTGGTCGTGCGAGTTTTTCGTCCGCAGATGTGATGCATTAGTTATGATGTATCACCCTACAATTGCAGCGTTAAGTGTTTTTTATCAGTGTTTGTATTTGCCTTTCACCCATACAAACTTTATGCCAGTCACTTCACCAGTTCATCCTTCCTGTTCCCTGAATTTCACCCCTTTACAGGATTAACAGGAATTAAGTGGTTAAGATGTTGACAATGAGATACAAGTTCCTTCCTCCTTTGTGGAGAGCTACAGGAAGTTGTATTTGTGTGTGTTTCCGAGTGATTCACGGTCGCTCTGAGGGATAGTGGTATCACCACACTTATCTCCAGCAGCAGAAGCTGCTAGTCGCCACGGGAACATGGCCTTATCAATAGAGGAACATCAATAGTGATATCTACCCATCATCCATATCCTGTCGCACCATCCTTCCTGTCCCTATCTCCAACAGTCTCCCCTATCCTGCAAACATTTTCTTCTTTTTCACTCAAGTGAAATACTATCTATCCAACATTTACTAAATTTTGGTTGGAAAATGCATAAAAAATTACAAAGTTGTGTATCCGTTTTTAAATTGTTTAGATAAAAAACTTTGATTAGTTGGCTGTTGATCGGGAGATGAGATATTCAAGAACATTTATACAAGAGTAAGCAAACATTTTTTTTTTCAAAAATAATAAGATAAGAAATGTGCTGATTGGTGGAAATGTTAAATGTTTATATCCAACTGTTCTGTAGAATTTAAGTTTGATTAATTTTGTATGCGTTGACATATAGCTGAGGCTCTTGATGTGAACTCTATGATAATCAATTATGCTTTAGTTTATAGAAAATGTATATAAACACACATTTCTATTTCTCTGAGTTGACTACACAAACATTCCGATCTAAAATACATTAAGGCTGTATGGTTTGATAAAGTTTCTCGGCTGTGATCAAACAGGTGGGATGGCATTGGTGAACTAAGGGGCATGAATGAGGTGTCGTAAAAAGATTTTGGAGACATTATATTTCAATCTGGGAAGAACAGGGTGGATTGAAATCATTCATGTAATATGTTGAGTTTTGTGTCTGTTATGACTGGGGTAGTGTACTTTTATGCTACAGAGAGTCGAGTGGATATATTAAACCTGATGTAATGTATTGTATAGCTGATGGTACGAATGAAAGGATAAACATCATACTTAAATACACACCCCAGGTTTCTGTATGGATTTTTACAGTCCCAGATATCAATTAGCTTTACACAGATGTTATAGCAATGATGATAAGAAATCCATGTTTAGTGGTATTTAAAAGATTTTGGTGAAATTCTATTGCAGGTGTACAGGTGTAAATGTACAGGTACATGTATTAGATACCATAATTTAACAAGTGTAACCAGGTATATCTTCGTTAAACTTCAAACAGGTGTAAATATACAGTTACATGTATTAGATATACCCATACTCTAAAAAACAGACCATAACTTAACAAGTGTAACCAGGTATATCTTAGTTAAACTCCAAACAGGTGTAAATATACAGTTACATGTATTAGATATACCCATACTCTAAAAAAACAGACCATAACTTAACAAGTGTAACCAGGTACTTTATCTTCATTAAACTTCAAACAGGTATAAATATACAGGTACAAACTATAGACAATCCACAACAAGTGTAACCAAGTGTAACTTATAAATTAAACTTCAAACAGGTGTAAATATACAGGTACAAACTATAGACAATCCACAACAAGTGTAACCAAGTGTAACTTAATTAAACTTCAAACAGGTGTAAATATACAGGTACAAACTATGAACAAACCATAACAAGTCTAATCAGGTGTTATATACTTAGTTAAAGAACTGCAAACAGGTGTAAATTTTCACAGGTGTATAATCAATTCTAGCTACTCTGTTAAGGTTAAGGTTACTTTTAACAGGTTAAGATAGCTTAACAAGTGTAACCAGGCTAACTTAGTTTAAGTTCCTCCTTTAAGGAATTTTTAGGAATGTTCATGAAACTAGGAGCAAGTGTAATTTTATGCTAATAACTGAATGAGAACACGTTTAATATTACACGTGTAATTATTATATGTTTATGATGGAATAAGAACAAGTGTAATTTTACAGGTGTAACTTTATGTTAATATCCAAATGAGAACAGGTGTAATTTTACATGTGTAATATGGTTGTTTATAACCAAATGAGAACGAGTGCAATTTTACAGGTGTAACTTTATGTTGATAACCGAATGAAAACGAAGGTTATTACTGAATGAGAACAATTGTAATTTTACAGGTGTAACTTTATGTTAATTTAACTGAATGAAAACGTGTAATTCATGAATGTGAATGAGTGTAATTTTACAGGTGTAACTTTATGTTAATTTAACTGAATGAAAACGTGTAATTCATGAATGGGAATAAGTGTAATTTTACAGGTGTAACTTTATGTTAATTTAACTGAATGAAAATAAGTGTAATTCATGAATGTGAATGAGTGTAATTTTACAGGTGTAACTTTATGTTAATTTAACTGAATGAAAACAAGTGTAATTCCTGAATGAGAACGACTGTAATTTTACAGGTATAAGTAGACAGAGATGTGTACAGATTTCCCAGTCACAGGTGTGATACTCGGCCAGGTACTGGGTCTACAGTACCTGGCTCAGGTACAGGGTTGCCAGCCAACGTGCTCCTGTAGGTGACAATGGCCACTTTATGTGTATCCCCTGTGGGAACAATCATCCTTTCATGTCTCAGCTCCTCTGACAGGTCACGTCTACCCCTCCATTTTCATTCAAATGTAAACCATAACTGTCGAACATGGGTCTTGCGTAGTTTCCGCTCCAGTGCTCCTTGTTTACATAAGTCTCTTTCATTCATAAAACCAGGCTAGGCCGGCCGCGAGGTCACAGGTGATGTCTACCACGCTGTGTTTACCTATACTTTTCTTATAAAGGTGTGAAATAACTGTGAAGTATTTCCATTGTGTGACGGTGGTAGGTCTCCGCCGCCAATTCAGCATAATTCGGTCAGACTTTTTGGGAGACACCAACCCATCACTGGGCCATCTTATAACGATTGTCACGATCATCTCGCAAACATTTCATGATCATCTCATGATCAAACAACACACTATCAAATGTTTATGATGTAGAAATCAAAAGTGATTGCCGATAAGTTTTAGATTTCTCTTGATTTTTATAAAGAAGTTCCCACATAAATGAACTATCATGTCCTTATATGACGATGTGCAGGAGCACGTCTAAATGTAGGGAAATGGGCCACAAAGCTTGTAAGCTGATCCATAACTATCAGACGTGGAGACACGTATCTTGACACTGGGTATGAAATATTATTAAGTAGTCTGTACGACACCACAGTGATTTTTGTATGACATTCACAGCATTAGCTTCCGCTAATAAAACACGAGATTTAACTACCCTACATACTTCTATCTGTGCTTCAGCACTCTGCATTATATGTAACTGCAAATTAAAGTCTTTTATTCCCGTAAAATAAAATACCAGGTATAAAAGGACTTGGCAATTAAATATTTATTTTCATCATATTTTCATACAAGTTATGAATGATTTAATTTTTGAAAGAAATATGTAAGAAGTTGGGCTATAAAGTATGTAAATTTCCCTTTGTTATTAAAGAATTTGCTTTCTAATTGAATCCAATGAAAGAAAAAATACAAGCACTGGAAATATTTAAAATTATCTATGGAGGACTGCTGTCAACTGTCAACACAAAAGTGATTGACAAATATTTAATATAAGCTATTAGTTGTTTTCTATAGTTCTGGTATTTACGAATTTATTTTCTCTTACAGGTGATCCCATTTATAAAAGAAATCTCCATGACTCGCAAGATTCCCCGAGTAAAGAGCTGCCATCGAAGATGCTCAAACAAGATCGCCTGAAGGAGCGCCAGGACCTGTCTCAGGCTCTGAGCTTCAGCAGGGATCAAGTCAACAAATACAACAAAAGTCGGTGTATCTCCACACAAACGTGAGTTATTTCCCCTTAATTTAGGGTACTCCACACAAACGTGAGTTATTTCCCCTTAATTTAGGGTCCCCCACACAAACCTGAGTTATTTCCCCTTAATTTAGGGTCCCCAACACAAATATGAGTTATTTCCCCTTAATTTAGGGTCTTCCATACAAACGTGAGTTATTTCCCCTTAATTTAGGGTACTCAACGCAAACGTGAGTTTTTCCCCTTAATTTAGGGTCCTCCACACAAACGTGAGTTATTTCCCCTTAACTTAGGGTCCCCAACACAAACATGAGTTATTTCCCCTTAATTTAGGGTCCTCCACACAAATGAGAGTTATTTTACCTTAATTTAGGGTCCTCCACACAAACATGAGTTAGAGAAGAGTGGTTGGGGAAGCTGTGTGTAGTAGGGGAGAGGGTGGGGGAGGCAAGCTGTGTGAGTAGGGGAGAGGGTGGGCAGGCTGTGGTAGTAGGAGAAAGGATAGGGGAGGCTGTGTGTAGTAGGGGAGTGGGTAGTGAAGCTGTGTGTAGAAGGGGAGAGGGTGGGGAAGCTGTGTGTAGTAGGGGAGAGGGTGGGGGAGGCAAGCTGTGTGAGTAGGGGAGAGGGTGGGGAAGCTGTGTGATTAGGATAGAGGGTGGGGAAGCTGTGTGTAGTAGGGGAGAGGATGGGGAAGCCGTATGTAGTAGGGGAGAGGCTGGGGAGACTGTGGTAGAAGGGGAGAGGGTGGGGAAGCTGTGTGTAGTAGGGGAGAGGCTGGGGAGACTGTGGTAGAAGGGGAGAGGGTGGGGAAGCTGTGTGTAGTAGGGGAGAGGGTGGGGAAGCCGTGTGTATTAGGGGAGAGGATGGGGAAGCCGTGTGTAGTAGGGGAGAGGATCGGGAAGCCATGTGTAGTAGGAGAGAGGGTTGGGAAGCTGTGTGATTAGGGGAGAGGGTGGGGAGTTTGTGTGTAGTAGGGGAGAGGGTGGGGAAGCTGTGTGTAGGAGGGGAGAGGGTGGGGAGGCTGTGTGTAGTAGGGGAGAGGGTGGGGAAGCTGTGTGTTGTGGGGGAGAGGGTGGGGAGGCTGTGTGTAGTAGGGGAGAGGGTGGGGAGGCTGTGTGTAGTAGGGGAGAGGGTGGGGAGGCTGTGTGTAGTAGGGGAGAGGGTGGGGAAGCTGTGTGTAGTAGGGGAGAGGGTGGGGAAGCTGTGTGTAGTAGGGGAGAGAATGGGGAGGCTGTGTGTAGTAGGGGAGAGGGCGGGGAGGCTGTTTGTAGTAGGGGAGAGGGTGGGGAAGCTGTGTGTAGTAGGGGAGAGGGTTGGGAAGCCGTGTGTAGTAGGAGAGAGGGTGGGGAGGCTGTATGTAGTAGGGGAGAGGGTGGGGAAGCTGTGTGTAGTAGGGGAGAGGGTGGGGAAGCTGTGTGTTGTGGGGGAGAGTGTGGGGAAGCTGTGTGTAGTAGGAGAGAGGGTGGGAAAGCTATGTGTAGTAGGAGAGAGGGTGGGAGGCAAGCTGTGTGATTAGGGGAGAGGGTGGGGAAGCTGTGTGTAGTAGGGGAGAGGGTGGGGAAGCTGTGTGTAGTAGGGGAGAGGGTGGGAAAGCTGTGTGTAGTAGGGGAGATGGTGGGGAAGCTGTGAGTAGTAGGGGAGAGAGTGGGGAGGCTGTGTGTAGTAGGGGAGAGGGTGGGGAAGATGTGTGTAGTAGGGGAGAGGGTGGGGAAGCTGTGAGTAGTAGGGGAGATAGTGGAGAGGCTGTGTGTAGTAGGGGAGAGGGTGGGGAAGATGTGTGTAGTAGGGGAGAGGGTGGGGAAGCTGTGAGTAGTAGGGGAGATAGTGGGGAGGCTGTGTGTAGTAGGGGAGAGGGTGGGGAAGATGTGTGTAGTAGGGGAGAGGGTGGGGAAGCTGTGAGTAGTAGGGGAGATAGTGGGGAGGCTGTGTGTAGTAGGGGAGAGGGTGGGGAAGATGTGTGTAGTAGGGGAGAGGGTGGGGAAGCTGTGAGTAGTAGGGGAGATAGTGGGGAGGCAAGCTGTGTGAGTAAAGGAGAGGGTGGGGAGGCTGTGTGTAGTAGGGGAGAGGGTGGGGAGACTGTGTGTAGTAGGGAAGAGGCTGGGGGCTGTGTGTAGTAGGGGAGAGGGTGGGGAGGCTGTGTGTAGTAGGGGAGAGGGTGGGGAAGCTGTGTGTAGTAGGGGAGAGGGTGAGGAAGCTGTGTGTAGTAGGGGAGAGGGTGGGGGAGGCAAGCTGTGTGAGTAGGGGAGAGGGTGGGCAGGCTGTGGTAGTAGGAGAAAGGATAGGGGAGGCTGTGTGTAGTAGGGGAGTGGGTAGTGAAGCTGTGTGTAGAAGGGGAGAGGGTGGGGAAGCTGTGTGTAGTAGGGGAGAGGGTGGGGGAGGCAAGCTGTGTGAGTAGGGGAGAGGGTGGGGAAGCTGTGTGATTAGGATAGAGGGTGGGGAAGCTGTGTGTAGTAGGGGAGAGGATGGGGAAGCCGTATGTAGTAGGGGAGAGGCTGGGGAGACTGTGGTAGAAGGGGAGAGGGTGGGGAAGCTGTGTGTAGTAGGGGAGAGGCTGGGGAGACTGTGGTAGAAGGGGAGAGGGTGGGGAAGCTGTGTGTAGTAGGGGAGAGGGTGGGGAAGCCGTGTGTATTAGGGGAGAGGATGGGGAAGCCGTGTGTAGTAGGGGAGAGGATCGGGAAGCCATGTGTAGTAGGAGAGAGGGTTGGGAAGCTGTGTGATTAGGGGAGAGGGTGGGGAGTTTGTGTGTAGTAGGGGAGAGGGTGGGGAAGCTGTGTGTAGGAGGGGAGAGGGTGGGGAGGCTGTGTGTAGTAGGGGAGAGGGTGGGGAAGCTGTGTGTTGTGGGGGAGAGGGTGGGGAAGCTGTGTGTAGTAGGGGAGAGGCTGGGGAAACTGAGCTAATGTGTAGTAGGAGATGATGGAGACAAGTGTTAGGAATCCCCTGTATTCCTGGAATGCTGATGGGCCTTTTGTTCTCACAGACGTTTCCCATTGACAACCCTTGAGACTGTACCCAACACATGGTGACAGTCGTGGCACTGGCCCAGTGATCAGGTGATTCCTGGGTGTATCAGAACTGTAGACCAAGGCTGTGGCAGTTTTCGGAGGGGAACACAAGGGGATGGGGGCCCTAGGGGATGGGGGCAGTGTTCCAAGGGGAACAGCAGGGAATATGGACAAAGTGTGACTCCAGGGTGGCCCCAGATGGGAGGGACAGGGTAAGAATTAGTGATTCAGTGCTCTTAAGCCTTAGGGAAGGGGAAATCTTGTACATGGCAATGAGCCTTAGGGAAGGGGTCATCTTGTACATGGCAATGAGCCTTAGGGAAGGGGAAATCTTGTACATGGCAATGAGCCTTAGGGAAGGGTTATCTTGTACATAACAATGAGCTTTAGGGAAAGGGAAATCTTGTACATTTCAATGAGCCTTAGAGAAGGGGAAATCTTGTACATGGCAATGAGCCTTAGAGAAGGGGAAATCTTGTACATGGCAATGAGCCTTAGAGAAGGGGAAATCTTGTACATGGCAATGAGCCTTAGGGAAGGGGAAATCTTGTACATGGCAATGAGCCTTAGGGAAGGGGAAATCTTGTACATGGCAATGAGCCTTAGGGAAGGGGAAATCTTGTACATGGCAATGAGCCTTAGGGAAGGGGAAATCTTGTACATGGCAATGAGCCTTAGGGAAGGGTTATCTTGTACATAACAATGAGCTTTAGGGAAAGGGAAATCTTGTACATTTCAATGAGCCTTAGAGAAGGGGAAATCTTGTACATGGCAATGAGCCTTAGAGAAGGGGAAATCTTGTACATGGCAATGAGCCTTAGAGAAGGGGAAATCTTGTACATGGCAATGAGCCTTAGGGAAGGGGAAATCTTGTACATGGCAATGAGCCTTAGGGAAGGGGAAATCTTGTACATGGCAATGAGCCTTAGGGAAGGGGAAATCTTGTACATGGCAATGAGCCTTAGGGAAGGGGAAATCTTGTACATGGCAATGAGCCTTAGAGAAGGGGTAATCTTGTACATGGCAATGAGCCTTAGAGAAGGGGAAATCTTGTACATGGCAATGAGCCTTAGAGAAGGGGAAATCTTGTACATGGCAATGAGCCTTAGGGAAGGGGAAATCTTTTACATTTCAATGAGCCTTAGAGAAGGGGAAATCTTGTACATTTCAATGAGCCTTAGAGAAGGGGAAATCTTGTACATTTCAAAGAGCCTTAGATAAGGGAAAATCTTGTACATTTCAAAGAGCCTTAGGGAAGGGGTCATCTTGTACATGGCAATGAGTCTTAGGGAAGGGGTCATCTTGTATATTGCAAAGAGCCTTAGGGAAGGGGAAATCTTGTACATAACAATGAGCCTTAGGGAAGGGGAAATCTTGTACATGGCAATGAGCCTTAGGGAAGGGGAAATCTTGTACATGGCAATGAGTCTTAGGGAAGGGGTAATCTTGTACATGGCAATGAGCCTTAGGGAAGGGGAAATCTTGTACATTGCAAAGAGTCTTAGGGAAGGGGTAATCTTGTACATTGCAAAGAGTCTTAGGGAAGGGGTAATCTTGTATATTGCAAAGAGTCTTAGGGAAGGGGTAATCTTGTATATTGCAAAGAGTCTTAGGGAAGGGGTAATCTTGTATATTGCAATGAGCCTTAGGGAAGGGGAAATCTTGTACATTGCAATGAGCCTTAGGGAAGGGGAAATCTTGTATATGGCAATGAGCCTTTGGGAAGGGGAAATCTTGTACATGGCAATGAGCCTTAGGGAAGGGGTAATCTTGTACATGGCAATGAGCCTTAGGGAAGGGGAAATCTTGTACATGGCAATGAGCCTTAGGGAAGGGGAAATCTTGTACATTTCAATGAGCCTTAAGGGAAGGGGTCATCTTGTACATTTCAATGAGCCTTAAGGGAAGGGGTAATCTTGTACATTTCAATGAGCCTTAAGGGAAGGGGTAATCTTGTACATGGCAATGAGCCTTAGGGAAAGGGTAATTTTGTACATGGCAATGAGCCTTAGGGAAGGGGAAATCTTGTACATGGCAATGAGCCTTAGGGAAGGGGAAATCTTGTACATGGCAATGAGCCTTAGGGAAGGGTTATCTTGTACATAACAATGAGCTTTAGGGAAAGGGAAATCTTGTACATTTCAATGAGCCTTAGAGAAGGGGAAATCTTGTACATGGCAATGAGCCTTAGAGAAGGGGAAATCTTCTACATGGCAATGAGCCTTAGAGAAGGGGAAATCTTGTACATGGCAATGAGCCTTAGGGAAGGGGAAATCTTGTACATGGCAATGAGCCTTAGGGAAGGGGAAATCTTGTACATGGCAATGAGCCTTAGGGAAGGGGAAATCTTGTACATGGCAATGAGCCTTAGGGAAGGGGAAATCTTGTACATGGCAATGAGCCTTAGAGAAGGGGTAATCTTGTACATGGCAATGAGCCTTAGAGAAGGGGAAATCTTGTACATGGCAATGAGCCTTAGAGAAGGGGAAATCTTGTACATGGCAATGAGCCTTAGGGAAGGGGAAATCTTGTACATTTCAATGAGCCTTAGAGAAGGGGAAATCTTGTACATTTCAATGAGCCTTAGAGAAGGGGAAATCTTGTACATTTCAAAGAGCCTTAGATAAGGGGAAATCTTGTACATTTCAAAGAGCCTTAGGGAAGGGGTCATCTTGTACATGGCAATGAGTCTTAGGGAAGGGGTCATCTTGTATATTGCAAAGAGCCTTAGGGAAGGGGAAATCTTGTACATAACAATGAGCCTTAGGGAAGGGGAAATCTTGTACATGGCAATGAGCCTTAGGGAAGGGGAAATCTTGTACATGGCAATGAGTCTTAGGGAAGGGGTAATCTTGTACATGGCAATGAGCCTTAGGGAAGGGGAAATCTTGTACATTGCAAAGAGTCTTAGGGAAGGGGTAATCTTGTACATTGCAAAGAGTCTTAGGGAAGGGGTAATCTTGTATATTGCAAAGAGTCTTAGGGAAGGGGTAATCTTGTATATTGCAAAGAGTCTTAGGGAAGGGGTAATCTTGTATATTGCAAAGAGTCTTAGGGAAGGGGTAATCTTGTATATTGCAATGAGCCTTAGGGAAGGGGAAATCTTGTACATTGCAATGAGCCTTAGGGAAGGGGAAATCTTGTACATGGCAATGAGCCTTTGGGAAGGGGAAATCTTGTACATGGCAATGAGCCTTAGGGAAGGGGTAATCTTGTACATGGCAATGAGCCTTAGGGAAGGGGAAATCTTGTACATGGCAATGAGCCTTAGGGAAGGGGAAATCTTGTACATTTCAATGAGCCTTAAGGGAAGGGGTCATCTTGTACATTTCAATGAGCCTTAAGGGAAGGGGTAATCTTGTACATTTCAATGAGCCTTAAGGGAAGGGGTAATCTTGTACATGGCAATGAGCCTTAGGGAAAGGGTAATTTTGTACATGGCAATGAGCCTTTGGGAGCACGTAAATAGTGTCCTGAGCTTTGATGGTGTAAGAATTGTGTGACCTATAGGATGAAGAGAGTGTTGATCTTTCACTTTGTGTACGTCTGTAGAGAAGAGGAGGGTTACTTCATGTCTGCAAGGCTGCAGGTATGACTCATATAATGTGCAGTGGTATAGATGTACCTACACGGCTTACCTCAATAAAAACAGGCCAATATCATGTTGTAAAATGCTTTCAGCATATTGTCCCACACAGCCAAACCATCTCAAGAATGGGGATAGTGCTACGCAGAAAATTACCTTTCACTACTGGAAATGGTATCGCGTCTGAAGGATCGGATAAGAGAATAAAAGGATTTTATCACTGCCATGGTGATTTCTGATGTTAAACTTAAGTAACACATTTCTAAATCCTGTTAATTTTTTTGGAACAAGTTGTTATGAACTTATCAAATTTATTATTTCCTTTTGATAAAAAGTATTCTGACAGCTGCCTACTTTACATACGATTATGATAATATTTGTGGTAATTGAAGTGTAAGGAGACTGGTAGTTAACACCTGTGTAGGACTTACAGGCAAAATTTGTTGGTCAACATCTCTGCTCTGCCACCACCTGAATTAATGCATGTATAGATGGAATTACTGTAAATATACATATTTTAGTGGTAATCTTATTTTAACGATTTTTGTGCTGAAATAATTCTGGGATTGTGGTTGTTGCTGGCTGGGGTACCAGTGGGGCTTAGGATTGAGGAGATGGATTGGTGGGATTGTAGTTGTTGTTGTTGGTAGGGCTGGGGTACCAGTGGGACTTGGGGTGGAGGAGATGGATTGGTGGGATTGTAGTTGTTGTTGTTGGTAGGGCTGGGGTACCAGTGGGGCTTGGGGTGGAGGAGATGGGTTGGTGGGATTGTAGTTGTTGTTGTTGGTAGGGCTGGGGTACCAGTGGGGCTTAGGGTTGAGGCGATGGATTGGTGGGATTGTAGTTGTTGTTGTTGGTAGGGCTGGGGTACCAGTGGGACTTCGGGTGGAGGAGATGGATTGGTGGGATTGTAGTTGTTGTTGGTAGGGCTGGGGTACCAGTGGGGCTTGGGGTGGAGGAGATGGATTGGTGGGATTGTAGTTGTTGTTGTTGGTAGGGCTGGGGTACCAGTGGGGCTTGGGGTGGAGGAGATGAATTGGTTGGGATTGTAGTTGTTGTTGGTAGGGCTGGGGTACCAGTGGGACTTGGGGTTGAGGAGATGAATTGGTTGGGATTGTAGTTGTTGTTGGTAGGGCTGGGGTACCAGTGGGGCTTGGGGTGGAGGAGATGGGTTGTAATTGGAGGTCTCCAAACATTGTCTCTACAGAAATAGTCTCTTGATAGAGTATCAGTTGATACCTAGCTATGTCACCATACTGAATCACTACAATGTTCAGCAGGTAAGCATATATGTTCAGATTATCTGCCTCTTGTTCCTTATTTGTGCCTATTCACGAAAAGTAGTCGCTGGAACTGAAGAGATTCGTCCGGATATGCTTCTGTTTCAATGCTCTTTTATAAACATACATTGCATACATCTTTATTCATAACGTTGTGGCTTAAATAGAACAATAAGGTGGATAGTATTTATTATAAAGTGCATCGCTGTGTGGGAATTAGCAAATGAGGATCTCTTTAATAGGCCTCTCGGGAGATTTGACAGAATCGTTTTAAAACAATTTCATTGTGTTCCTGTTTACACCAAACATAGCCCAGCTGTCATTATCTGTCTTGCATCAGGGACATACGTGTCTTGTATAAAACATGTTGTGTCTTAATTTCCCTGTCTGATGATTAGTTAAGACAGCCTGTTTTGGATGGGTGACAATTTGTCGAGTGTACCTGTGACATATAACACTTGTGTATGTGATATAACTGAAGTACTGTAGCAGACTTGTCTCCAACCAACAGACACATTATTTAACCTTATTCTTCATGTAGCGCTCATGGCACCATAAACACCACTCGTCTGTTCATCATCACAGATCTTGGTCAATTAATTTCTTTTATGTAATTAGATTCTTGACACTTGTCATACTGAAATATTGCTTTAAACTATTTAGATTTTTTTTTTATTCATTGTTCTTTCATTGTCTAACATCCGGATGTGAATGTCATTATTCTTATTAAACCCATCATTCCCCCCATAGAAGCATAATGAACTCTTCCAATTTTTGAATTTGATCAGTTCAAATTTGCTCTTTAGGGGTGAATGGGTTTAAGTGATCAAGAAAGATCAGACTACATCAGGTTAAGCTAGTATATAAAAAAATAGAATGTGAAAACATTGATCAGAAAGCACCAAGTAACCAGACAAACTGACGTAGAAAGGTTTTGTCCTGTCGGAACCTGACGAACAGACCTAGAAAGATTTCGTCCCGTCATTGGCGAGGTCACAGCCGTAATTCATTATCTGTTTTGATGAAGTCTTATGATCAAAGAAAGACCTTGTTTTTGAACCACCAATGAAACTCTTGTTACCACCAGACAGGACCTTAGTAGGCTTTAGACTGGGGACGTGACATTTAAAACGCCGTAATGACCAGTGGTGGTGGGATCAGAAACTTGACCAAGGCTAACCGTCTACTGATCCTATCTCTTTGTCCTCCAATCTTTATTATATATAATGCTTTGGCCTAGAAAATATTTTGCATTAAGTTGATTTAATGTTAGTCTAAATTTCAGGAAAGACGATAATTAATGCAGTTATAATGATAAAGTTTTGTAAGGTGTTTTTTGAAGTTGTTTGTGGGTTTTCCCTGCAGATTTGTGTTAGCAGTCGGGTTTGTTAGGAATTGCAATTGTGGAAAGTTCAGATTATATGTATTGGGTAATGTTAAAACGAGGTTGAAATGAAGTGCATGTTGTAAGGAGTTTTAACTATCGGTACATGACTTTATGCAGAGTTGTATTTTTTCCATTCACCCCTGGAGATGCATTTGAGCTCTTCTTATTCAAAGGTTGGAATAGTTAATTATGATATTAGGGGTGAGTGATAGTGAGTTAACTGTTTATAAGGAGTTACAGTCATCCTATGAGTGAGCAGGGACTTTGAATCACATTTAATTGTAGAAAGTTACAATTACATGTGTTTGTGGGGAATTGTTATATTGTATACCTGAGTTTGTGCAAAATGGTAATTGCAGATATTTGTATAAAATTGTAATTACTCTTTGGAAAGGTTGATTGGGAGGGTGGAATAATATTAAAACTCTCAGATACTGGTCCCGGGGTATACCACACAATAGTGATAGATCACTCACATTTTCATGAATGAGTTTTAGACGTCATGTGGCAAAAAAAACGATTCAATTTACATGAAAGTTTTTTGGAAAATTCACAGGTGTGTGGATGTTACCTGTGAATTCCCTTCAGGACAAAACACACGTTTTTTATATTCCCAACTTAGACTATTCCTGAAGAGGGACATTTGAGCTGTTGAAGTTTGGAGTTGCTGGGACCAGTGTTGTTGTAAAACGATAAGCCACAGGGAAGACAAACTGCTGTAATATTAGGCTAACAAGTGGGCGGCCCTGCTAACATTGAAACCCATTCAACTAAAACATAAATTTACCTTCGTGAGTCATACCTAGCTAAAGTCTGTTCCATATTACCTGCGGTTTGCCTCACGTTCCTGTAGTAAAGTGGTAATCAAAGACTGCATCGCATTTCTCTACTCTCGAGTTTGTATACACCTACATGGTAGCTGTACCTTTGATGGAAGTAATCCGCTCTGACACATGACATGTATGTGTTGAGCTGCAGATTGCATCAGGCCAGTGGTTGTCTAGAAACAGTGATACCCTGCATAATCTGACTCTTTTAGTTTTATTTTATTTCTGAGAGATCTACCTCTGTAATTTGATGTTAATTGATGATTCACAGTTCTCCCCTGTAATTTAGTTTGAATTGTGAACATTTCAGAAAATGAGGGAATTAGGATTCACAGTTAAAAAAGCTAATGAACTATTCATAATCTGAAAATGAAACACTTTTCACAAAACCCCCTACAATATAAGAAACCTCTACAATCTGACACCCATATTTGATGTTGAGATTAAATCAATTCAAATCGGGGTCGGTCTTGGATCAGCCCATATTTCCTCCACACCCTATCGTAATTTACATTGTATACATGCTTTCAATTTCTTAAATCCCTTTCTCTTGTAATAATTATGATAGATAAATATGCTATAATATCGACAGAATTCATACTCTTAATTATTTCCTTTATCTAAATAACTGATAATAGTTTAAACTAGTTAATGTCTAGATCTAGGCTATTAAATAAGTAATATTTTTCCTCTCTGTGGTTAAGAGTTAAGACGTTTCATAAAACAGATTTATCTATGTACCTGTGTACCTGTGGGCATTGTGTTATGACTGTACATCTCATTATGCCAGCTCAGGTGTAGAAGAAGGTTGCAGTATGGCATCTGCTTTTTTAAGTCCTACTTGTATGTACTTCTAGCTTTGTTTATGGAGATTGTATTTGTAATGGTTGGTGAATGTGTACCCCATGCTGAGCTCCTTCAGATGACTTCACGTAAACCGTTTATGACTTATATATGTAAATAATTCATACTTCATTTCTGGCCCGACTGAAGTACTGCAATATATTTCAGTGTATGTTCTAGTCTTGAGGTTGTTCCATCAGGATGTCGTTAGCGTTGCCGGTGCACAATTGGGTCGCAATCTACGTTGTTGTCACTCGTCATGAATTTCATGAGGACCCATGTCACTTTTCTCTAACGTCACACCATATCAATTAAGGAAATACAACGTTTTTATGGTCGCATATTTGAATAGAAATAAGTAGATTTTGATATAACTTGATATTTAATGTCAGATTTCTAATGTGTTTTCTCAATGAATGTGTGGTAATGAAATACGAGAGCAGTAGTGTGAAAGTACAGCTGAACACATCACTCTGTCTGCCAGGTCTAGGTAAGACAGATGTCAGGCAACACATCAAACTTACACGCTCAATTGAACAGCATTATATTGAATTAGAGTGGCGCACTGTGGTTTTATAGGATCAGCGAGGCAAAGTGTGCAGTATGATCTAAATCCCTAAAAAATCTTATGTCAACATATATTATGTGTATCCCCCTCCCCCTATATTATGTGTATCCCCCCCTCCCCCTATATTATGTGTATCCCCCTCCCCCTATATTATGTGTATCCCCCCTCCCCCTATATTATGTGTATCCCCCCTCCCCCTATATTATGTGTATCCCCCTCCCCCTATATTATGTGTATCCCCCTCCCCCTATATTATGTGTATCCCCCTCCCCCTTTATTATGTGTATCCCCCTCCCCCTATATTATGTGTATCCCCCTCCCCCTATATTATGTGTATCCCCCCTCCCCCTATATTATGTGTATCCCCCCTCCCCCTATATTATGTGTATCCCCCTCCCCCTATATTATGTGTATCCCCCCTCCCCCTATATTATGTGTATCCCCCTCCCCCTATATTATGTGTATCCCCCTCCCCCTATATTATGTGTATCCCCCTCCCCCTATATTATGTGTATCCCCCCTCCCCCTATGTTATGTGTATCCCCCCCTCCCCCTATATTATGTGTATCCCCCCTCCCCCTATATTATGTGTATCCCCCCTCCCCCTATATTATGTGTATCCCCCCTATATTATGTGTATCCCCCCTCCCCCTATATTATGTGTATCCCCCTCCCCCTATATTATGTGTATCCCCCTCCCCCTATATTATGTGTATCCCCCTCCCCCTATATTATGTGTATCCCCCCTCCCCCTATATTATGTGTATCCCCCCTCCCCCTATATTATGTGTATCCCCCCCTCCCCCTATATTATGTGTATCCCCCCTCCCCCTATATTATGTGTATCCCCCCTCCCCCTATATTATGTGTATCCCCCCTCCCCCTATATTATGTGTATCCCCCTCCCCCTATATTATGTGTATCCCCCCTCCCCCTATATTATGTGTATCCCCCCCTCCCCCTATATTATGTGTATCCCCCCTCCCCCTATATTATGTGTATCCCCCCTCCCCCTATATTATGTGTATCCCCCTCCCCCTATATTATGTGTATCCCCCCTCCCCCTATATTATGTGTATCCCCCCTCCCCCTATATTATGTGTATCCCCCCTCCCCCTATATTATGTGTATCCCCCCTATATTATGTGTATCCCCCCTCCCCCTATATTATGTGTATCCCCCTCCCCCTATATTATGTGTATCCCCCTCCCCCTATATTATGTGTATCCCCCCTCCCCCTATATTATGTGTATCCCCCCTCCCCCTATATTATGTGTATCCCCCCTATATTATGTGTATCCCCCCTCCCCCTATATTATGTGTATCCCCCCTCCCCCTATATTATGTGTATCCCCCTCCCCCTATATTATGTGTATCCCCCTCCCCCTATATTATGTGTATCCCCCCTCCCCCTATATTATGTGTATCCCCCCTCCCCTTATATTATGTGTATCCCCCCTCCCCCTATATTATGTGTATCCCCCCTCCCCCTATATTATGTGTATCCCCCCTCCCCCTATATTATGTGTATCCCCCTCCCCCTATATTATGTGTATCCCCCTCCCCCTTTATTATGTGTATCCCCCCCTCCCCCTATATTATGTGTATCCCCCCTCCCCTATATTATGTGTATCCCCCTCCCCCTATATTATGTGTATCCCCCCCCTCCCCCTATATTATGTGTATCCCCCCCTCCCCTATATTATGTGTATCCCCTTCCCCCTATATTATGTGTATCCCCCTCCCCCTATATTATGTGTATCCCCCCTCCCCCTTTATTATGTGTATCCCCCTCCCCCTATATTATGTGTATCCCCCTCCCCCTATATTATGTGTATCCCCCCTCCCCCTATATTATGTGTATCCCCCCCTCCCCCTATATTATGTGTATCCCCCTCCCCCTATATTATGTGTATCCCCCCTCCCCCTATATTATGTGTATCCCCCTCCCCCTATATTATGTGTATCCCCCTCCCCTATATTATGTGTATCCCCCTCCCCCTATATTATGTGTATCCCCCTCCCCCTATATTATGTGTATCCCCCCCTCCCCCTATATTATGTGTATCCCCCTCCCCCTATATTATGTGTATCCCCCCTCCCCCTATATTAGGTGTATCCCCCTCCCCCTATATTATGTGTATCCCCCTCCCCCTATATTATGTGTATCCCCCCTCCCCCTATATTATGTGTATCCCCCTCCCCCTATATTATGTGTATCCCCCTCCCCCTATATTATGTGTATCCCCCTCCCCCTATATTATGTGTACCCCCTCCCCCTATATTATGTGTATCCCCCCCTCCCCCTATATTATGTGTATCCCCCTCCCCCTATATTATATGTATCCCCCTCCCCCTATATTATGTGTATCCCCCTCCCCCTATATTATGTGTATCCCCCTCCCCCTATATTATGTGTATCCCCCTCCCCCTATATTATGTGTATCCCCCTCCCCCTATATTATGTGTATCCCCCCTCCCCCTATATTATGTGTATCCCCCTCCCCCTATATTATGTGTATCCCCCTCCCCCTATATTATGTGTATCCCCCTCCCCCTATATTATGTGTATCCCCCTCCCCCTATATTATGTGTATCCCCCTCCCCCTATATTATGTGTATCCCCCTCCCCCTATATTATGTGTATCCCCCTCCCCCTATATTATGTGTATCCCCCTCCCCCTATTTTATGTGTATCCTCCCTCCCCCTATATTATGTGCATCCCCCCTCCCCCCTCGCTATCTAATATTGTATTCTTTTCACCACCCAGCTATTGTTGCCCCTCTCCACCCCACCCTACCACTTCCTCATGCTTTTTGAAATATTGAATTATTATTGTGAAACATTAAATCAAATTGGTAAATATTTGCTGATTTCAGACAAATCACTCATGTGGAGCGAGATTTACCGCCAGTGTATATGAACGGTGAAATGCGCCATGCAGTGTCGTCGGTGGACAGTTACAGACATGTGATGAGGTCACAGCCAGGTGTGCCTGTCCATGAGCGTGGTTCACCTCCTCCCTACCGCGTTCCCACGGAGACATTGGACGCTCCACTCAACCTTTCTCTGACAAGTTCCTCTTCATCAGCATTTACTCCTCAAGTGTCCCGGCCTTCTGTCATCACATGTGCCTCCACGGTGGACAAAAGTCATCGCTACGGCAACAGTTCACCATCACAACACTCCCTACCCAGTCCAAGTAGGAGGGAGGTAGTCTCGGGTAAGCACATCCAAGCATTGTATTGTCCAAAGAAACCATCGGTATTAATCATTTACAGTAAAACGAAGTTCATATCTCATTCATTGTCAGTTGACTTGAGTGTTCTCAGGGGATAAATCTTACAAGAATTTGCTTTAGACCAAAAAAATGCTCAACTTCAATATTTAAAAAACGTGCATACAAAACATTGATATTTTCGGTATTGCCTTTTGGTTTGGTGAGAGTTTTGCCATCTCTACACACTATTTTCTAAATCAGTGTAAATTAGGATTATAGTTAAGTCGAAGAAGTCGGTAGATTCCTTACCATATCGTACACAACATGACATACTAGCACGTTTCAGACCCGTCATTGGTCTGATGAAGGTGACAGTGTAGTAGTCGCTCTTAAATCTCCTATTTGGAGGTCTGCTGTGCGGAACAAAAAAATGCTACTTTAAGGTAGATTAGAGTGAACAGATTTGAAGGCAGTTAGTTTGTCAATTTCAAAAATGTCTGGTGGTACTATGAGCTATATACAATTTTACTGAACATTCCATCAGTAGTGTATGAATGAGACAAAGAGTGAGAGGGTGAGATACAAAGCTGAATGGACTTTAGGTGACTCTTAAAATAGTGTTAGATATTCAAGGTTGATGTATATGTGAAGATTTCCATTATCCGTGTATGACCCTAAAGGGCTGTACAAATCGTATCAGGGTTGTGGGTGGATCTGACCCCGATTTGGGGATGTTATCTGATAGAACAGCGTTGGTAAAATCTTTGATGAGCACACCGCGCCCCAGCCCACCCTGACACCTCTGAGTCCCTTACTGTGTGGTGACACTGGGTAGGGCGTGTTACAACCCAGGCTTAAAAACCATTAAAGGACACCCTGTGTGTCGCTGTGGTGTCTGATAGCTGATAGCCAGGGCTTACAGGTAGGTATAACACAGTGGAACACTATCATAGTCCAACACACACCCTCCAGCCTGTAATCTTACTGTGCTAATTTGACTTAATTAAGCAATTGGTCGCCATTGTGTTGGATAGATGTAAAGAGACTTGTTCTGGTCAGTCCCTAACCCTGTTTATACCAGCGATTGTCCTCAAGGTGGCCCGATTGTTGATATCGATATCAGTTGGTGTCACAATTGTACACCGCATTACTCGACTGGGAGGTTATGTTTGGCTATCATCCGACATCAAAGGGAAATGGCAGGCACTGGATAGGGTTGTCCGAGGGCAGTGAAGCCCCCCCCCCCCCCTACCAGCACAGGGACACGGCAGGCACTAGATGGGGTTGTGTGAGGGCACTGACGACACCCCCCCCCCCCCCCCCAAGCGTTGTCCGAGGGCAGTGAAGACACCTCCCTACCAGCGAGGGACACGGCAGGCACTAGATAGGGTTGTCCAGGGCAGTGAAACCCCCGCCCCCTACCAGCACAGTGTATACCACCCTACCATAAACCTAGCACCACTGATAGCAACCCTTCTCCAATCTATACCACCCCACCTCACTTTGCCCAAATATGTTATTTCAAACTCAAGTATTTGAACATAACTCATAACTACAGACAGCACAGATATGGATTCAATGTATGTAGTCAAAATGATAAAAAAATTTTTTGTTTTTTCTATGCTATATTTCAAAATTAATTTTGAAACCAGTATTACTTTACAAAAAAATTATAGATATTTGATATACATGTACTGTATAAATTGTATCTTCCATGTACGTGTATTAAGCATATCTTTCGTAAAGTAAAATTGAAATTGTCACGGAGTTTCAATGAATTTTAAGTGTAGGGTTGGCCGAAATAATTACAGTTATTGAACTTTGTGAAACGGCTACAGTTTCGTGTCACCCTGGATTTCTGCCTCATTGGCACTGTAAGTTTCTGTAGCCTGCCGCCCCTGTTGAAAGCAGACCTGCCCGTGTCTCGGGTAGATCTACCCACTTTATACCCTGTCTGTGTTCGCCTGTCTGCCTTTGCTCCCCCAGACCGACACCATCCCCCTAACATGTCTGTGTACCCCTGTATGCTTCGTCTATATCCATGTCTGCCCTGTGTATTACGGGGTAGTTGAAAATTGCCAAATTTTGTATAATTATGATTTGCACTGTTTGACGTGCTTATCTGGCTACGAGATCTGGACAGAAAGAGACAGGTCTTCATTGAAGGCGGAGACAGCTATGACTATTTCAGGCTGGGGAAAGGTTGACAAGAAATCTTGTAAGAAAGATAATTTCTCAATTACACTAGCCTGTAAGTAGCAGTGAATGGTCCTATCTTCACAATTCATCTCAATTATCTTTCTGTATAGTGCTGTTGGGTCTGCCGCTATCGCCAATACAACTGTATGAATTTCAATGGAAATATATTATTGTGAACTTATAAAAAATAGACCGACTAAGGTATTTCTTTGTATTGGGTACAAACTCCCCGGCTCCAGGATTTGGTTTCAGTGTTTGGCACCTTTTTCCTACTTCAGATCAATTGCCTGTGGTCATAACGTTTCTCGTATTTATCTGGCTTGTTTCAAAACTGCAAACGTTTGTGCCAAATTAAAGTAGTGGTTGAGTTTCTGGGATAATGTTATCGCCATCCCGGCTTTAACTATCCTAGTGGTAGGCCCGCTAGTGTTAACAGGTGGCGACTTTAATGTGATTAAAAATCCTGTCTAAACATCAGTTACCAGGTAGACAATCAAATGAAATTAAATCTTTTTTCGCAAACTTATCTAAATGTAGATATGTACGTGATCCATTATTCCCGTAAAGATTCATTTTAATTGTGAAAAGTGTAAGAAGGAAAGTCTGGTGTATATTTTATAGAATAATGCACCATGATGTGCATGCGAGAGGTGTGTACGAATGTTTCACGGGATTACAGGGGAGAATATGACTCATACCCCAGTACTGGTATATATACACAGCTTAAAATGTACCGAGCCAAATTATCGGAATCTAATATAATATTAAATTTATTTTAAACACACGATACATAAAATAAATACACTTAATGAATTCAATTTTGTTGCATCACATTAAAAAAGAAGACAATAAAATATAGGCAAGTAGATATAAATATACACGATAATTTAGTTATTTAATTACACGCTGATGCAATATACACCTACGTAAACACGCTTGCCCTTATTGACCCATGAATCACCCATCATTTAACGTAAGCATGTCTTCTTGGTCAACACAACATGTAGAAACATATACGTGTTGCAAGCGTAAAAATAAAAAAAATTCCTGTTGAAAATTTTGAGCTGAATTTTTTTCAATTTTAATGAATTATTAAATTGTTTACAATGTTTACCAACAGGTTATTATTGATTTTGCCCTGTATATGATTTCGAGGAGATTGCGACAGGCTGGTTTTTAGCATGTGAGCAGTGGTACCGTATAGGCATTGTGGAAAATTAAATGTAGTATTGGTTCATTGAACAACCAAGTACAACACACAAATTTTCATTCATGAAAATCATCAGGGCTGACAAGCAGCAACAAGTCGATTTTTCAGTTTGAAAAAAATACAGCGCCATTCAGTGGATCAGAAAAGTGGGGGTTTAATCTGTACATTCAAAGTGCATCTAAGAATTAAACATTTAAAGTTTATTACTCCAGTAAATTTTGAAAGTGTCGTCAACACTGGATTGTGGCAATTAAAATCAATTTCCTCCTGGGGGAATCAGATAGCAGCCAGATTTTAAATGTCGGATCAGCGGTAAGGATAAGGTATCAATCACGATGGATCGTTACGGGAATCTTTAACGAACCGTTTACATTATAATGAAAACCTGTCTATAAAAGTCAGTGTTTAAGTGCTGTAAAATATGAGTTGAATCTCTGGCTAGTTACAGGTGATACGTTACATGGGATATGTAACACCTGCTGACGACTCCCAAACATCACTATACCTACCTGTAGTATACATTGATCAAGACAGCTGCAGGGGCTCGTAATATATTTCAAAATAGTAAAACCATAACATTTCCCTGCTAATGGAAGGAGCTCTCCGCTCATTAGAACTAATTATATATGCATGTTCACCTGACATGCACCTGAATTTTGTTTTGGTACTTATAAACATGGATATATATTATCTAATGTGATACCGATGTAAATGCTTGATCTCTATGACGAACATTAATTGAACTTGCATAGATTGTCAATTAATGTCATTAGGGCTGACATGTATGAATAATACTGAGCACACAGGTGACTGTACAAGAACAGCACCTGTGCACGTCCTACCTGACAAGTTTTACCCCCTCAGCTAATTGAAGCACGTGTTTGAACTGAACGACTCTTGAATTCTCACCTTTAAAAACAGTTAAACAAACTTAAAGTGGTGTTAACTGCTACAGGTAATTTGGGAGGTGCTCTCTGGTTACCCTATACAGGGACGCTTGTCAATGAATCATAGACCAAAGACAGCTACCTTATTAAACTGAGTTAGAAAATGTAAGACAACTTTTGTGTCCGACATCTACATTTATATTAGTTGCTCTTAGCTAGACTTTCAGAAGTACTTGTCCCTGCAGTGTTGTTCCAAACTTGAGAAACAGTATGATTAAAATCAGACATCCCTATCACTTCAGTATTTTATACAGTATTACGAAGTGCTTGAGAAATTATGATCTGAATTAGATTGCAGCAAGGAATGCAGGCAATTACCTTGAATCTCATGTTGTTACTGTGAATTCTTTAGTGATAAATCTAGAATCTTCTCTGAATGTTCTTATATATGATTTAATAAAATAATCATGTAGTTCTATTTCCATCAGAACTAGAGGCCACTTATACTGTATTGATTCAATGAAGTTTACAGGAAATATTTTGATGACATCATTTGTGCATACTTTAATAAGTTGCGAGACTAATGGATGTTTTTGTTTACAGTGGGAGGCTGTGACCCTATCGAAGAACACTTCCGCCGCTCCCTAGGGAAACACTACCCAGACTACATGGCCCCTAAATTGTCCCCAGTCACCCCGCCAATGGCAGATTCGCCACCCGCTGTAGCCTCAACTGTTGCCACGGCAGCCAAATCGGCCAAACCTAACACCTCAGCAGTGTCCATCACAGGTCAGTATGACCTAGATCTAAGGCCATTCTCAGAAAGTATTCGGTACGAAAAACAAAAACAATATAGGGAAAAAGTGTCTCCTGCAGTCTGTAACCTAACACCTTGTGAGACTGGACTTATTTGTCGGATTAGACAGCAAGCTGACATACACATGATTCTTATTTGGTAGTTTTTGATAAGAAATTGGATCACAGTATTATGTTGGATTATGTTGGATAAGACAGAATGTCATAATCCACTCCATTTGATAGAAAGTTTTCCTTAATGTCTATCACCTCATATAACTTTTGTAAGGTCACTGGATTAATCACCTCTATAGGTTATGACCAAAACTCAATTATAATCAAAACTAATAAAGATATTGGCTGACAAGGGGGAGACAAGTTTTGTTCACACAAAAATAAAAGAAAAATATGGTGTGTATGGTTCTGTTTCTCTTCTTTTAGGCTGTCCTTTGTCTGACATTATTGTTCGAAGTTTTTGGGAAAACCTAAAATGCAGTACATTTTCTCATTTCAGGGTCTGTAGATGACCACTTTGCAAAGTCACTAGGCAACAGTACCTGGTCGGCCATTAAGGCTAAGAATGACCCCAGACAAGAGATGCTCCCTGGTACAGTCGACGACCATTTTGCAAAAGCTTTGGGTGGCGAGACCTGGCAGAGGATCAAGGCGGAGAAGGAAAGCAGCCCTGCACTGTGTCGACCTAATGGGTCAGCCTCACCCTCGTCCTCCCCTACCCACAGGCGGGGCTCGTCGCCTCTAAGACATGATCTAGTCTCAATATGAGGGAGCCGAGCTTTCAGTTCAACCCTCAACTAAGGAAGCTGCAATGGAGCAATACAAGCACCAGATATCGTCATGACAACACATTCTGTGAATCTGAGACTTGCTCAAGGTCAGCGGCAGTGCTTGGTCAACGCTCAAGTTTGTTGCTACAAGCACTAACAATCAACACACGACTACTGCCAGAGCAATCGATCATGTGACCACATCCACTTTAAATGTGTTGTAGTCACTATGAAAGAAATTGCAGAGCTCTCTGTGCCATTAGTTTGGTTCTCTTCTGCAACCAAAGAGAAAAATTGGAAGACATCACCTCCAATACAGATGTCATCAGTGGCCACCTATCCATTACAATACTGCTCGGACCAAAGTTATTTATTTTATGTTAGTAACCTGCTCGTTTTTAAGTGATATTTGTATTTAGAAATAACACAATATACCTTTCCTACATGAAATGTATTGACTGCGTTTAGTGCCATGTTGATTCAGCTACCTGGAACTTAAGTTTGGTGGACTTTTAAAAAAAAATCCAACTTCTGAATGAACGTAAAAATAAAACTGTCGAAAAATATAGAGATGACATTTTCAGGGGTTATCCCATATTACTGGAGCTATTAAATCTCTGCCTTGATATCAGTTTTAAATCCTCATAAATATCATTGGTAACCATCCTTTCATTTCATTCATTGTTTAACACAGTATTTTATGAATGTACATAGTGTGATCCTCGGACATATATAATATTTTAGTTTGAAGTATGGTTGAATCAAGGGAGGCAACTCTGTCAGACGTGTAAATGTATGTGCATGTACTAGGCGAGGTTATGAAAGGGGAGATAACTTTTGTGTGTACCCAAGATATAAAATTTCAACAGGGGGCATGTCACTTCCCAAGATACTTAACACTGCCATGAATTGAAAATTGTCTTATGTATTTCTGGTGTAATATCATTCATGTGGGAGAATATTGGAAGAACAATTTAGATTCTTGACTAATAAATTCACTAATTAAAGATAAAATAATAGAATAATTAAATTGTCCATTTGCTTTGTATTTCTGTCCCTTTTTCATGTAGGGTTCATGCACGAGTTGTGCAATATCAAAATGAGAAAATTTGACTTCCTCTAAAATCCATTATAATTGGAATACAATGACAATATTTATTTTTTATTTTTTCTAATAAGGAAATTTGTGTAGTCCACCTTTTCATTCTTCAGTAATGCAAAAATTAAGATTTTTTCATATCTCTCTGTTAGGGGTTGAAACCTGTTGATAGTGTCAAAACTTATCAATGAATTATTTCCTTGAAATGTTGCTGTAAGTGTGGTGCCACATGAAATGGCGAGATATATAGTGTGTATATATGTTGGCTGAGGGAAATGGTGTGTACCCTAGGGATATATGTGCCATACAAGGGGGTGCCAGGGTAAAAGTTAAGTCTACCTAACATGGGGTGACATGGGTCAGAGTCTTTATAAATCTTATGTTTTGTTTGTTTTCTACACTTTTACCCTCAATAAGATATTATTTCTACACTTTTAAAATGGCTAGATTTCGATATTAATTTATCTCTACAGATGTACTGGACAGATTTAAAAAATATTTAAGAAACTAGTTACTTCATTGATCATAGAGTAAAAAAACACCTGCAAGATGCAGGTAATCCTGTGTCTTTATTGTTATTTTCAAAATATCAAAATATTTGTTGATTGGCTTGGATTGCAAATGATGTTTCATTGGACCAGATATCGGGTCAAGGTGAGAGTAAGAGTTTGAACTGAAAGTAAAATAAGACATGGACTACCTGTACCTGAAAGATGTGTCATAAACTGTTTTGTTACCTTCCAAATACTATTGCCTGTTTAATTTAAAGCACTACCAACCAATAAATCCTGTCTTTAAATTTAATGTTGCAAGAATACAGCAATTTTTTATTGTGACATACACTATTTCAACCTATTAAATGTGAACACAGCAGAAAGACCATCATAGATAATGCTGCCTTTTTACATTTACATCAACAAACTTTTCATTGCCAGTCATCATTGTGACTGTTTCGGACAGGAAAATTTCACTTTTTATGGTAGTTTTAAAAATACCGGGTATTGAAAATATTGTTCATAATTTGCAATTAGATCAGGAAAATGAAATAACTAAACATATGTTGCTGATTTTATTTTTCCAAAGTTTGATAACTTTTAATTTCCTATTTCTGCAGGTTTTGACCTCCGTTCTTAATGAACCAATGACTTATTCACACAGGAAATGAAACCTTAATGAACCCTTACCCAACTATTATAACCTCATAATGTATTATGTTCTTGATGAAATTGCTTTGATCCAATATGATATTCACTCCAAGAAGTCTGATCGATGTGTTAGAAGTTCGCTATTTTAGTGTAATGTCTAAGTTTGTCGCGTGTTATAAAACGCTGTTAGTTACGAGTTCTGGGTGTACTCTACATCTAAGTGTTCATGTAATTTGTTGTTCTGGGCATCAGTGCCAGTTTGTATGTGGTTTTGTGTACGTATGTGTAGAATGTACATTATTCTGTACGTGTGACTTCTGTAAATGTATTTAAATGGCTGTAACAGAGAGTGCAGGAAGGGTTATGTAATTATGAACACTTTATCTCCCAAACGTGTCTGCGTCAAGCTCACCATTCAGGACTGTCAATAACTCCGTCCCAGACTTAACCCGACATCTACACCTCCTGTTACGATTCTACCTTTAAATATATTGGTCCTGTTTTCTGCAAATATTCTTTAACTGTTAGTACCAGGCATGGCTCTGTAAATAACCAGGTATGATGTCACGGGTAAGGGAGGTAACTAATACTACACCATGGGTACAAGAATAAATGTTTGAGTGTTTAAGTCTCCATTGAAGGGCCTGATGTTGTACTTGTGATTTGTATATATACAAGCAATGAATATGAGTGGTGCGATGCTGTACTTTCTGATGTCACGCTGCAATTACTTCAAGTTTTGTTTCACTAAGTGATGGAAGAGATGTATCACAACTAATGTCATTTACAAGATGTACACCAACATGTGTGTTGTTCCCTGACCACTGGGAACTAAATGTATTGTATGTTATACCCTTAACTGTGGGTATGTGCTTGATATTGTCCGTATCTAAAGTTACGGGTACATGCTTTGTATCCTTGGATACATGGTATGTTGTATATTGTACCGTAAGCTATAGGTACATGGTATGTGTTGTACATTGTTTGTATCCTAAAGCTATAGGCACATTGTGTGTTGTATACTGTATCCTAAGCTATGGGAACATTGTGTCATACATTGTTTGTATCCTAAAGCTATAGGCACATTGTGTTGTACAGTAACATTGTATCCTAAGCTTTGGGAACATTGTTTGTTGTACAGTAACATTGTATCCTAAACTATCGGGATATTTTATGTTATACACTATCCTAAGCTATGGGAACAGTGTATATTATACACTTTATCCTAAGCTATGGGAACATTGTATGTTATACACTGTATCCTAAGCTATGGGAACATTGTATATTATACACTGTATCCTAAGCTATGGGAACATTGTATGTTATACACTGTATCCTAAGCTATGGGAACATTGTATATTATACACTTTATCCTAAGCTATGGGAACATTGTATGTTATACACTTTATCCTTAGCTATGGGAATATTGTATGTTATACACTGTATCCTAAGCTATGGGAACATTGTATAATGTATCCTAAGCTATGGGAACATTGTGTGTTGTACAGTAACATTGTATCCTAAGCTATGGGAACATTGTATGTTATACACTGTATCCTAAGCTATGGGAACATTGTATGTTATACACTGTATCCTAAGCTATGGGAACATTGTATGTTATACACTGTATCCTAAGCTATGGGAACATTGTATGTTATACACTGTATCCTAAGCTATGGGAACATTGTATGTTATACACTGTATCCTAAGCTATGGGAACATTGTATATTATACACTGTATCCTAAGCTATGGGAACATTGTGTAGTATACACTTTATCCTAAGCTATGGGAACATTGTATGTTATACACTGTATCCTAAGCTATGGGAACATTGTATGTTATACACTGTATCCTAAGCTATGGGAACATTGTGTAGTATACACTTTATCCTAAGCTATGGGAACATTGTATGTTATACACTGTATCCTAAGCTATGGGAACATTGTATGTTATACACTGTATCCTAAGCTATGGGAACATTGTGTAGTATACACTTTATCCTAAGCTATGGGAACATTGTATGTTATACACTGTATCCTAAGCTATGGGAACATTGTATGTTATACACTGTATCCTAAGCTATGGGAACATTGTATGTTATACACTGTATCCTAAGCTATGGGAACATTGTGTGTTGTATATTTACCCATGTGGGTATGAGATAAATGCTGGGTATAAAATACGAGTATGAGAGATAAATGTTTATTTGTAATGACTGTCGGTAAATTTTAAGTTCATGGCTTTATTGATGGTACATATTATTGTTATGTATAAATTTGTTATTATGTTTTAAAAATAAATTTTAGAAATTTTAAAATGACACCACAGTATTTTGTTTTATGTACGAGGATATTTTAGATACATAAAATGGAATCAATGAATTTCCATATTGCAGTACATGCGTCATAATTGAATCAAAAGGGCACGACATTAGGGACCAAGGAACCTACATATGAAATATGAGAAATATCCCTCTAGTAGTTGTCAATTAGTTAACAATCTTTCAATGCCTAAATCAAAGATGGCCGCCTTTCCGCCATTTGGTTTTTACTCATCAGTATAAAATCAAACGGGCATAACAAAGCACAATGTGAAACTTACATATGCAATGTGAAAAACTGACTGAAAAAGTTTTAACACAATGAAACAAAACTTTTCATGATAACATTATCGTTCGGAGGAAGGTGAATGAATCATTGAAATATACGCTGCTGGTAGTTAGCACAATGGATATCAGATAAAAAATAAAAGGATTCGCAAACATATCTCTCGTTATAAATGATAGTTCGAACTACAAACTGCATCTAATTTGTCATAAAATGTCACAATAAACAGTCAAATTATTGTTCCAAAAGAACGACGGCCTATTACGATATCTTTGCCAAGGTGAAGCAAAATATTGGTATGCAAATATGTCATATTCACTTACATCTCTAGGCCTATTTATCAATTATCAAGTTCATTTACAAAGCAGGGAAAACTACATGTATGTTGGCCGTTGCCTATGTATAAAGGGCCACACATAATTACGGGAATGTACACGATACAGGTTTTTGCACACCATAGATATAGTATAAGAGTTATTTCTACTAAATAACTTATATTGTGTCAATTGCTATGTACACTATACAGGTTATGGTAAAGTTTCGTTAAAACGAAAATGTGAACCTACAGTCAGGAACGTATATGTCCCTGCTACAGTGTATATTGATATGTGAAGCACAACGAACGTAATTATAAAACCACGAACTTTTACTCGCCTTCGAAAAGTATAAGTGTTATTTTCAATAAATCAAGTGTTTTGCCAATTAATATGTTCATTATTCAGGTTCTGATAATGTCTCATTAAAAATTGTATACTCAGTGCAATATTAAGTAAGAAAATCGATCAAGTTTGTGCATTCAGTATATATATATCTCAACGTTAGTGACAATCAGGGGAAGTAACTCGTAAATAACATTATCATATCCAGGGGGCGGATTTTCACTGTAATTACGAATTAATACTTCCGACCGACAAATTGGTCGAGTATTTTGGTTTACGCACATGTATAAGGTAATATAACATTGAAATCAAAATCAGTGTATTTGGCTATGCGCGATTATATAATCAAAGTTTAACAGCAAAGTACACCATGACAGGAATTCCGCGAGCCGTATACGAGTGCCAACCACAGATAGTATATATATAGCATGGATGTATGTGTATACACGAGAGGTCAGCCACCAACAGAGACGTAATATTTAAATGAGCCGTGGGAGTGAAAAACTGATTTCTTTGTTACAAATCGCATTTAGATTATTAAAGTCATCATAACTATTAACAATACCATGGGAACATAATTTCCTGTTAGGTTTAGGCTTTCAAATTGTTCAGATATCATGAGATTGGTAGCAATTCAAGCTTTTCCGGAGCGGGAGGGGAAAAAATGACATGGGTCAAAGGTCACAGAATAGTGGCAGCAATAGACGCAAAAACTACTCGTAGTTTTAGCGCTAAAAACAGATATTTAAGAAAGCTTTACAAGCATCTTTATACAGTACAAACTTTATTACTTTAATTTCAATATTACTTTGTATCTCAACATATTTAAGGCTATCAAGGAAGATAACTGCTTTCCTGTCTAGTGATAAGCAACTGTAAAAGGAGAGCATCATAGTGGTAAATATGGTCTGTCACTTGGCTGACAGAGCATATGCTTCTTTAGGTCAGTTGGCAGGCGCGTAGCTGCCATGTAAGCACATAAGCCCGTGCTTGCACATCATTTTCCAAAGTATGTGTATTAAAGTCGAGAAATTTCATAATTCAACTTATATTCTTAAAAGTCCGCTGATATTGTTGTTACTCCCCTTATCGACTCGTCAGATTAGCATATTAGGCTGCAGAAAATTTGTTAGCTATAAATACTTCAAATTCAATTTTATTTCATTCCGAATGCAATAGCATATAGGATTACAATACACATGCATATTAAATTATATATAATTGTGCAAGATGTTGGAGACCGCAGCCAACACAATTCAAATAATATTTATGATAAAGCTCACTACGACAATAAAGGTAATGGCTTTATCGTGAGAAAATTCTTATACAAATGAATACCAAACAACATACAAACATAAGCATCAGTTTGAAACTACCTTCACTTAGGCCGACTGTCATATTAGGTTTTAATGATAGATATCAGCTGCTGACGAACAAACTTATGGCACAGGGAAAGGAGAGGTGTAGGTTAATGAAGACTATTGGCAAATTTATGGTCGCCATCTTGGTTTCATGGGACATGATCTGTATCTTTAAGTGATATGAAGATGGACGTTTTTGAGTATGCTCATTAGTGTGTTTACTTGTTTTTATTGACAATGAGGACTCGTTTCTCATTTTGAGAACCTGATGTTTACTTGGATGTGACCAATATTTACATGGCAGTTTTCGTCGATGAAGCAGAAGACGCTTACTCTTCCGGAACAACTGTTTTTTTATCTTGTACGTTTACAGAGGTTTCCATGTACATCTTTTCATTTTTCATATTTTGCCTCTAGTTGAATCGATTTTGAGTTCGGATTATGGTTTTGTTGACGCTTTGGTACTCTCTGGTTGTTTTTAGTAAATCTGTATTAGATTTGATATAAAACAAATACCCTTTTATCATTCTAAGAGTAATAAAAGAAGGGCCAACTTTTACTACATTTTGGTTCAAACAAAATGTCAGCAAATACAATTATTAATGAGCCCGGCCGAAATTCCTTAAATTACACGTAAATATCTCCATAGGAAAGCATTACAGTAATTAAGGAAAATTCTTTTAACTTAAGAATTTCCCGTTAATTTTAATGCTTTTCTGTGGAGAGTTTTAAGTTAAGGAAAATTCGTGAAACTAGGCCTGTTCGAATTATACAAAATTATACTTAAGAACACAAGCATAAGTTCTTACTTCCTGAGTCCTGCACATAACATATATACTTGTATACTTATATACTTCTGTCTGTCTGTCTGTCTGTCTGTCTGTCTGTCTATATCAAAGATGGTTTTACATGTATATGTCTCTGGTTTTACTTACTGACGAGTTAATGACCTAATTAAGAAATGTATGGACAATGATTTTGTTTCCATACATCATGGAAATAAAACATATCGTATTCAATTTTCTGATTAATAATTTGTATAATGATAGGCCACACAATGATGATTTAAACAAGTCCAAAACAATGGCACCATTTGAAGTCCAAATGTGAAGTACCCCCTCCCCAAAATTGAAAACGTCGCGGGGCATGCACATCAAAATACCTCCAGCTACGCCCCTGGTTGGTAGAGTTGTATATTATCACGCCGGAGACCTAGGTTCAATTCTTGGTCGGGTTACTCAATAAGAATGTATTTTTTCATGTTCTATTACTCAATAATATACAAATAACCTGGACTGTGCAAGTACGATAAGCTTAATCGGTGATTTGAATAATCATTTTTGTGTTTCTTTAAACACAACCCATAACAGGATAAAACCTCCCCATACAGCCAGTATTTTGGAGTGAAATTACTTAGATATTGACCAAATTATTCGAGGAGGAAAATAGTCATTAAACAGAGATAAAGCTAATGCCTGGGCTCATCTATAGAAAAGTCAGTGGAAAGTATTAATAAATATGAAGTTACAAGCTAGAAACAAAGATTACACTGAGGCATGGTGGTCTAGTTGTAGGACGCCAGGCTCGTGATCGAAGGGTTGCGAGTTAAAGTCCCGGCAATTGTGCAAGATATTTTACTCTGCTTTTTCCAGTCTTCTCAGCTGTAAATGAGTAAGTGGTTGGGTAGTGCTAGAAACTGTAGAATGCTAGCTGTGAGCGCCGGAATGGCAGCACTTGTTGTATGCTCCACAGTGAGTTGAGAATGATATTGGCTGATTGCTAAGGCCCTATAACCATGGATAATAATTTCTGAATCACTTCCAGGCGGACTTTAAGGTCGTGATAAAGCGCAGTATATAAGAACATTGAATTACTATTACTAGTAACCATGCAAAGTAAGAAGGGAGATAATCACTACTACAACAAAAAAACATTGAATTTGTACAAAGATTTTGTTTAATTTTAAAATACAATAGACCATTTTGTAGCATTGCACATATCAAATCAAGTTAATGATATCCAAAATATACATAAATAACGACTTTAATAAATCTATCAAAGTGTATAACAAGCAAGTATGCTATACCGGTACACTGGTATAGAGTATATGAATCGAAAGTCAAAATAACTATCGTACTGTTCTATGATCTAACCTCACATACACATTCATTCAGCATGTTTGAAGGCTTAAATCTATTTAAGGAAAGATGACCTCCTCCAAGTGTATAAGCTCATTTTGTTTTCGAAACTTCCAAGTCTCCAAATAGAGGAGAGAAGTTGCAGAAATGGCAAAATTTCCCCAAATCTAGGGGCCAGACACAATTTTATGGGCCATTGGCTACTGCTAATCTGCATCTCTGCAGTAAGCTTTCATAAATTCACACTTCCAGTTAATGATATTCTTTATCACACACAAACACATGCAGGCACCATTTACTGTCACAGTTATAGAGTTAAAAATCTGTGTTCAAAAACACTTGAAAACAGAAGGAATGTTAAGATGTTTCAGGCAACACTCAAAAAACTTCTGGTCCAACATCTTGTCACGTGGCAGATAAATTAATGAATTATTCCACCTTCCCTGAGAAACTTGGTCAATTTGGCTGTGCGGCACCGTTCTTTTCTCCACTTCTGGCAGCTGTTAATACATAGGTATTCACACTCTTATCAACACGGCTTTGTATAATACCACACAGTATACTATAAATATCCTTTCAGTGATTTTTTTTCACCATTTCACCATTATATTGCAACAAAATATATCAACTCTTGTCATGGGGAATTCTATTCTCTGATACCTTTACTGTGACAGGCACCAATACCGTGATTCATTTGTGTGTTACATGTATTTTCTCGAATTTCACAATCAAAATAAAATTTGCGAAAAATTAAACACAGTGAATTAGGCCTATGATGCAATGACTTTCTTAATCAGATATAGTGAAATGGCTATACATATGTAACATACATATGTATGTTTCATGACAGTTGATCACTGCTAACTAGTTGTGATGCTGAAGTGGCAAATGTTAGTACCAGCGAAACAAACTTGCTTTACAGTAATACAGCCAAGACAGTAACCAGTACAGGAGACTCGAAACATCTTCACAAGCAATATAACAGGGTTGCGAGGTGCCCTATTTAAAAAGAAAGGATCAATCACCTTTAACCTTGTATGACAAGATGAGTACCGATTTGATTCACAAAGATCTGATGTGTACAGAAAATATAGCTATCAGCTTACTTTCTTAATATTTAGAGCATCAAAACAACTCTCTCAAAGATATCCTTTAGGATCCTCAATGCCACTTTCGCTCGAAATCTTCAGACACCTTTGTCAGAATGAAGACATTTAAAACTCATTCTGTTCTGTAAGATTACAGCTGTTAGAACCAGTGGCTGATGTCTGGGTTGTGTGAGCAAGTCTTTTGAAGGCTCTTACAGGAGAATATCTTGGTAATCCACATCTGCCATGCAGGATCAAGGTATGAGCAATTACCGAGGTGGCCATGGCTATATCATTCTCCTTTGAGTGGTTTGGACGACTTGCGACGTAACAAGTGCTCCTTCACAAAGCTGATGAGGTCCGCCTCTGTGAGAAGTATGACACCAATTACTGACAGGAAACACACTCCACCAATGGCCACATGTAGGAGTCGGTATAGGATCCCTGCATCACAGCAAATCGTAATCTGTAACCATGAACACACATTATGTACCAGTCTATATATCAGTCACCATATCACAGTCTGTAACCATAAACACACATTATGTACCAGTCTATATATCAGTCACCATATCACAGTCTGTAACCGTAAACACAAACAGTACCAGTCTATTTATCAGTCAGCATATCACAGTCTGTAACCATAAACACACATTATGTACCAATCTATATATCAGTCAGCATATCACAGTCTGTAACCGTAAACACACATTATGTACCAGTCTATATATCAGTCACCATATCACAGTCTGTAACCATAAACACACATTATGTACCAGTCTATATATCAGTCATCATATCACAGTCTGTAACCATAAACACACATTATGTACCAGTCTATATATCAGTCAGCATATCACAGTCTGTAACCATAAACACACATTATGTACCAGTCTATATATCAGTCAGCATATCACAGTCTGTAACCATAAACACACATTATGTACCAGTCTATATATCAGTCAGCATATCACAGTCTGTAACCATAAACACACATTATGTACCAGTCTATATATCAGTCAGCATATCACAGTCTGTAACCATAAACACACATTATGTACCAGTCTATATATCAGTCACCATATCACAGTCTGTAACCATAAACACACATGTACCAGTCTATATATCAGTCAGCATATCACAGTCTGTAACAATAAACACACATTATGTACCAGTCTATATATCAGTCAGCATATCACAGTCTGTAACCATAAACACACATTATGTACCAGTCTATATATCAGTCACCATATCACAGTCTGTAACCATAAACACACATTATGTACCAGTCTATGTATCAGTCAGCATATCACAGTCTGTAACCATAAACACACATTATGTACCAGTCTAAATATCAGTCAGCATATCACAGTCTGTAACCATAAACACACACTATGTACCAGTCTATAAATCAGTCACCATATCACAGTCTGTAACCATAAACACACATTATGTACCAGTCTATATATCAGTCACCATATCACAGTCTGTAACCATAAACACACATTATGTACCAGTCTATGTATCAGTTACTATATCACAGTCTGTAACCCTAAACACTCATTATGTACCAGTCTATATATCAGTCACCATATCACAGTCTGTAACCATAAACACACATTATGTACCGTCTATATATCAGTCAGCATAACACAGTCTGTAACCATAAACACACATTATGTACTAGTCTATATATCAGTCAGCATATCAGTCTGTAACAATGAACACACATTATGTACCAGTCTATGTATCAGTTACTATATCACAGTCTGTAACCCTAAACACTCATTATGTACCAGTCTAAATATCAGTCACCATATCACAGTCTGTAACCATAAACACACATTATGTACCAGTCTATGTATCAGTCAGCATATCACAGTCTGTAACCATAAACACACATTATGTACCAGTCTATATATCAGTCACCATATCACAGTCTGTAACCATAAACACACATTATGTACCGTCTATATATCAGTCAGCATAACACAGTCTGTAACCATAAACACACATTATGTACTAGTCTATATATCAGTCAGCATATCAGTCTGTAACAATGAACACACATTATGTACCAGTCTATATATCAGTCACCATATCAGTCTGTAACCATAAACACACATTATGTGCCAGTCTATATATCAGTCACCATATCACAGTCTGTAACCATAAACACACATTATGTGCCAGTCTATATATCAGTCAGCATATCACAGTCTGTAACCATAAACACACATTATGTGCCAGTCTATATATCAGTCAGCATATCACAGTCTGTAACCATAAACACACATTATGTACCAGTCTATATATCAGTCAGTATATCACAGTCTGTAACCATAAACACACATTATGTACCAGTCTATATATCAGTCAGCATATCACAGTCTGTAACCATAAACACACATTATGTACCAGTCTATATATCAGTCACCATATCACAGTCTGTAACCATAAACACACATTATGTACCAGTCTATATATCAGTCACCATATCACAGTCTGTAACCATAAACACACATTATGTACCAGTCTATATATCAGTCATCATATCACAGTCTGTAACCATAAACACACATTATATACCAGTCTATATATCAGTCACCATATCACAGTCTGTAACCATAAACACACATGTACCAGTCTATATATCAGTCAGCATATCAGTCTGTAACAATAAACACACATTATGTACCAGTCTATATATCAGTCACCATATCACAGTCTGTAATCATAAACACACATTATGTACCAGTCTATATAGCAGTCACCATATCACAGTCTGTAACCATAAACACACATTATGTACCAGTCTATATATCAGTCACCATATTACAGTCTGTAACCATAAACACACATGTACCAGTCTATATATCAGTCACCATATCACAGTCTGTAACCATAAACACTCATTATGTACCAGTCTATATATCAGTCACCATATCACAGTCTGTAACAATAAACACACATTATGTACCAGTCTATATATCAGTCACCATATCACAGTCTGTAACCATAAGCACACATTATGTACCAGTCTATATATCAGTCACCATATCACAGTCTGTAACCATAAACACACATTATGTACCAGTCTATATATCAGTCACCATATCACAGTATGTAACCTTAAACACACACTATGTACCAGTCTATATATCAGTCACCATATCACAGTCTGTAACCCTAAACACTCATTATGTACCAGTCTATATATCATGCAGCATATCACAGTCTGTAACCATAAACACACATTATGTACCAGTCTATATATCAGTCAGCATATCAGTCTGTAACAATAAACACACATTATGTACCAGTCTATATATCAGTCAGCATATCACAGTCTGTAACCATAAACACACATTATGTACCAGTCTATATATCAGTCACCATATCACAGTCTGTAACCATAAACACACATTATGTACCAGTCTATATATCAGTCACCATATCACAGTCTGTAACCATAAACACACATTATGTACCAGTCTATATATCAGTCACCATATCACAGTATGTAACCTTAAACACACACTATGTACCAGTCTATATATCAGTCACCATATCACAGTCTGTAACCCTAAACACTCATTATGTACCAGTCTATATATCATGCAGCATATCACAGTCTGTAACCATAAACACACATTATGTACCAGTCTATATATCAGTCACCATATCACAGTCTGTAACCATAAACACACATTATGTACCAGTCTATATATCAGTCACCATATCACAGTCTGTAACCATAAGCACACATTATGTACCAGTCTATATATCAGTCAGCATATCACAGTCTGTAACCATAAACACACATTATGTACCAGTCTATATATCAGTCACCACATCACAGTCTGTAACCATAAACACACATTATGTACCAGTCTATATATCAGTCACCATATCACAGTCTGTACCCATAAACACTCATTATTTACCAGTCTATATATCAGTCACCATATCACAGTCTGTAACCATAAACACACATTATGTACCAGTCTATGTATCAGTTAGTATATCACAGTCTGTAACCATAAACACAAACATTATGTACCAGTCTATATATCAGTCACCATATCACAGTCTGTACCCATAAACACTCATTATGTACCAGTCTATATATCAGTCACCATATCACAGTCTGTAACCATAAACACACATTATGTACCAGTCTATATATCACAGTCTGTAACCATAAACACACATTATATACCAGTCTATATATCAGTCACCATATCACAGTCTGTAACCATAAACACACATTATGTACCAGTCTATGTATCAGTCACCATATCACAGTCTGTAACCATAAACACACATTATGTACCAGTCTATATATCACAGTCTGTAACCATAAACACACATTATATACCAGTCTATATATCAGTCACCATATCACAGTCTGTAACCATAAACACACATTATGTACCAGTCTATGTATCAGTCACCATATCACAGTCTGTAACCATAAACACTCATTATGTACCAGTCTATATATCAGTCACCATATCGTTGTCATTATGAACTGGTGTATATGTTAAAGTCAGCAAATAGTAGTCTGTAACTCTTTGTAATAATAACAACAATGAAATTCAATTTTTTTAAATTGTCTTCAACATCTTCTAAATATATTTACCAGTAAGGGGGAGATAACTAGACTCTATTTACCGGATGTATTGACACATAACTCTAATGTCACAGTGTTGACCAGTGACACTGATGAGGGGGAGGGGAAAGGGGGATCTAGATCCTGTAGTTGACGTACTGATACATACCTCTGATGTTACTGTGATGACCAGGGGGAAGGGGAGATAACTAGACCCTGTAGTGGACGTACTGATACATACCTCTGATGTCACTGTGATGGCCAGGGGGAAGGGGAGATAACTAGACCCTGTGGTGGACGTACTGATACATACCTCTGATGTCACTGTGATGACCAGGGGGAAGGGGAGATAACTAGACCCTGTAGTGGACGTACTGATACATACCTCTGATGTTACTGTGATGACCAGGGGGAAGGGGAGATAACTAGACCCTGTAGTGGACGTACTGATACATACCTCTGATGTCACTGTGATGGCCAGGGGGAAGGGGAGATAACTAGACCCTGTGGTGGACGTACTGATACATACCTCTGATGTCACTGTGATGACCAGGGGGAAGGGGAGATAACTAGACCCTGTAGTGGACGTACTGATACATACCTCTGATGTCACTGTGATGACCAGGGGGAAGGGGAGATAACTAGACCCTTTAGTGGATGTACTGATACATACCTCTGATGTCACTGTGATCACCAGGGGGAAGGGGAGATAACTAGACCCTGTAGTGGACGTACTGATACATACCTCTGATTTCACTGTGATGACCAGGGGGAAGGGGAGATAACTAGACCCTTAAGTGGACATACTGATACATACCTCTGATGTCACTGTGATGACCAGGGGGGAGGGGAGATAACTAGACCCTTTAGTAGACGTACTTATGTGGCACCCTGTTAGATTAGCTATTTATTTTATCTTTATACATGTATATCTGAGAATTAGATAAAATATATCTGAATCTAATCAGTATTGTTTAAATGTTTCGTGTAATTACGTGTCGTCCGTTTTAATCCGTAATCCGCGTTTCGTTTCCGTTATTGTAGTTCGTCGTAGTATAAGTCACGTGTGCTACTTTCGTTTTGTCTGGAATGGGTGCGAGTGTGACGTAATTGTGAATACTTTTGTATACCTGTTTGACAACTGACCAAACTGACCTATGACACCTGTCGCAATGCGATATTTCTTCCCGCCTTTATGCTTTCTTTGCTTCTCTATTCTGTCTTTTCTAATCACTTCCTATCTGCTCCTCGTAGAGGAAACATCGCCTGACTTACACTAGCTCCAGATACATATATACTATAGAACTGCGCTGCAGTATAGTGGATTGTCCCCAGTACCACATACAGGGTAAGCTATATTATATTGTGCCCAGTAAATAATTGTTATATTTAATATTCTTATAATTATAATCTTTCCTAAATTCATATTCTATTTCTGTATTAACGTAACTTTAGTGAAATTCTCATATATATTCTTGGGTGTGGTTATTGCCCTCAGGTTAGGTTTTGGTTTCATTTATAGTGTAACACCGAAGCATTACATCGGTGTAGGAATCTAAAATAATACTTTTTCACGACTTTATATGAACCATATTCATATCAGTTAGGTAATTCAGGTTATGATTATTGTTTTATATTGACTTGTAGTTTTAAAATGTATCGTACGTTTCAATGTGAATTGTCCATCTGTAACTATACTGTTAGGCGTGTTCGTTTCTGTACAATGTCTTATGTGTGTATTTTTAATATTGTTACAGGGTAAAAATAAAGTATCCACTGCAAAGATATATATCCCGCTCCGAATGGTTTTTATTATTCTACAAGAACCTCAATACCACACTTATACATACCTCTGATGTCACTGTGATGACCAGGGGGAAGGGGAGATAACTAGACCTTGTAGTGGACGTACTGATATATACCTCTGATGTCACTGTGATGACCAGGGGGAAGGGGAGATAACTAGACCTTGTAGTGGACGTACTGCTATATACCTCTGATGTCACTGTGATGACCAGAGGGGAGGGGAGATAACTAGACCCTTTAGTAGACGTACTGATACATACCTCTGATGTTACTGTGATGACCAGGGGGAAGGGGAGATAACTAGATCCTTTAGTAGACGTACTGATACATACCTCTGATGTCACTGTGATGACCAGGGGGAAGGGGAGATAACTAGACCCTGTAGTGGACGTACTGATACATACCTCTGATGTCACTGTGATGACCAGGGGGAAGGGGAGATAACTAGACCCTTTAGTGGACGTACTGATACATACCTCTGATGTCACTGTGATGACCAGGGGGAAAGGGAGATAACTAGACCCTGTAGTGGACGTACTGATACATACCTCTGATGTCACTGTGATGACCAGGGAGAAGGGGAGATAACTAGACCCTGTAGTGGACGTACTGATACATACCTCTGATGTCACTGTGATGACCAGGGGGAAGGGGAGATAACTAGACCCTTTAGTGGACGTACTGATACATACCTCTGATGTCACTGTGATGACCAGGGGGAAGGGGAGATAACTAGACCCTTAAGTGGATGTACTGATACATACCTCTGATGTCACTGTGATGACCAGGGGGAAGGGGAGATAACTAGACCCTTAAGTGGATGTACTGATACATACCTCTGATGTCACTGTGATGACCAGGGGGAAGGGGAGATAACCAGACCCGTAAGTGGATGTACTGATACATACCTCTGATGTCACTGTGATGACCAGGCGGAAGGGGAGATAACTAGACCCTTAAGTGGATGTACTGATACATACCTCTGATGTCACTGTGATGACCAGTGGGAAGGGGAGATAACTAGACCCTTTAGTGGATGTACTGATACATACCTCTGATGTCACTGTGATTACCAGGGGGAAGGGGAGATAACTAGACCCTGTAGTGGACGTACTGATACATACCTCTGACGTCACTGTGATGACCAGGGGGAAAGGGAGATAACTAGACCCTGTAGTGGACGCACTGATACATACCTCTGATGTCACTGTGATGACCAGGGGGAAGGGGAGATAACTAGACCCTTTAGTGGACGTACTGATACATACCTCTGATGTCACTGTGATGACCAGGGACACTGCTAGACTGAGCAGTAGGGACTTAGATGGAATTAGACCCAGAAGCGGACGGTATGTACTTTTTTCAAAATACTGATGGATGAAATAAACACTGAAAACAAACAACAAACACAAAGAAATGTATTTTACACCACCGTGCATAGTGTAGCTATTGCATTTATAAAACTATATTCAATTATTTAATAATCACAGATGATTTTCATTCACAAGTAAATTCAAAGTACAGAAAGACAAGCTTTTTATATACAGTAAAACCCCGTTATATTGCCACCCGTTATACGGCCAAACACGCTTAGCGCCATGAATTTATTCAGAACGGATTTCCATCCACGTAAATGGACCCGTTTTACTGCCAAACTCGCCTATCGCCATCCACCATAATATTTCGAGAACAAATGTTTAAAATAACACTATTATGACTTCGTTAATATCGCCAAATTGAGGTCAGAAGGACGTGTTGGGATGTTATTGTTATGTGACTGACTGCCGACTGACAGGTGACCGCGTGTTCACACATGGATCAAGGAACCATGGCTATTCCTTTGTTGTCTTTCTACTGGTAAGTTTCGGAAGTAATGATGAAAACAATATCATGAAACCATTCAAATTTGCGGAAAAATCATCCCTCTCATCATCATCATCATCAAAGGCCGACTCGATGCCGGCATTTTGCATCCAAGTTCGTGTTGGTGAAGGAAATCTCCGAGAGTATTTTTATCAGCCAATCAAATTACACAGAATTACATGTTGTAACATCATTTCCGTATTAGACTCACTGCAAAACGGGGACATTCCCGTATTTGTTTTCGGACGGTAGGCCTATATGCCGCGATAAGCAGTCAGAGCGGTAGGTCTGCATCGCGGAAAATGCCGCAATAGCACGTTAAGGGATAAATGTATATTTATGTACGATTCGATGCAATAATGTGATATGAATGAATGTTTTTTTTTAAACAATTTCTGAAGTTAATTTTGATCTTCAAAGTTTACAGTTGTTTTTGAAACACTTGTTATAAGGTTACGACGGCAAACTCGGGTTTAAATGTCGAACCTAATATACCGCCAAACTCGTTATATCGCCAAAATAGCTGAGAACAGAAGGTGGCGACATAACGAGGTTTTACTGTAGATAATATATAACTCAAGTTGTCATAAAGAAAATTGCAATCCATTAAACCTTGTCTTTAAGATATTTAGCTTTGAACAAATACACATAGTTTGGTAAATTTTATATTAAATCTTGCTTTAAATGAGCCAATGAAACTTAAACATGTGAAGATTCTGCCTTAATTACCTGTGGGCTATCCTGATACACATGTTGACACAGTTAGCCAGGATGAAACCCACACTCTCAAACTGACGAGTAAACAACAGTGAAGCAACAAGGAAACCCAAAGAGAACAGCACCATCCTACGGTTGTACCTACAATTAAGAATTAATGCAAAACAGCCGTGACTCAAGTACTTCTGTTTCCTTTGTCAAGCAAAGCGTATAATAGCACGAGTGTCTGTGTTCTGACCGCTGAAATCAGTGAACACAGCTGTCAAGTTAATCTGTTATTGAGAATGGCACCATACTCTGATTGTACCTACTACTGGAAAGGTATAATTTAATAGCAATCCTTGTGCTTGATGGGTATCAGTGAATTTATTTTTCTAGTATTATTCCTGAATTAAGACTATTTCTACAAGGAAAACCATCCATCATTTCTCAAAAAGGAAGAGAAAAAAAAAGTCGGATATCTTCACAATGTCAATTGCATTAACGTTGGAACAAGCTGTAGTAAAAGCCAAGGTAAAAAATCAATGTTTGAATATTCATGTTTCTATGAAAGAACTTCATACAATTTTAACTCAAATTGGATAATTTACATAGCTCTGCCACAAATATTGTTGTCGACAAGATAAGACCAAACGGACACCATATAAATGTAGCACTCACTGGTTTATTTGTTCCTGGCTCATGGCAGCAAAGTAGAAGCATTCTGTGATGCCATTTACGGCCAGGATGAGTACATAGAGACAGTACCAGCGAAGGAGGGTAGGTCCAGTTCCTTCAGAGAGAACCTGTCCCCCATACCAGTCCAGGGCGAGGAATGAGTAGGCATAACCAAACACCAGGATGAGCATACCCAGCAGCATGACGACCCGCAGCAGACTTTGTAAGACCCGTGACGCTAACTCCACAGAATCCTGTAATCAATCAGTAAATACCCATAACACAGATGTAACCATCAACATGTAAGACTATCAGTAAAACAATTCCTATATACAGTTACCTCCCCTTACAGATCCCTGTCTCACTACATTGTGGTTTTCCTATATACAGTTACCTCCCCTTACAGATCCCTGTCCCAATACATTGTGGTTTTCCTATATACAGTTACCTCCCCTTAAGGATCCATGTCCCACTACATTGTGGTTTTCCTATATACAGTTACCTCCCCTTACAGATCCCTGTCCCAATACATTGTGGTTTTCCTATATACAGTTACCTCCCCTTAAGGATCCATGCCCCACTACATTGCGGTTTTCCTATATACAGTTACCTCCCCTTAAGGATCCTGTCCCACTATACTGTGGTCTCCTAGTATATTTCCCTGTTGCAGGAAAGAGAATAGTGTGTTTCCTCTGGGGATCGAACCCAAGATCTCCAGGTTCCTAGTTGGACGCTGTACCACTGAGCTAAAGGGAAATTCCCTCTAGCTCGAAGCTGAAGGCAACCTAAATCATATGTACAATTAAAATCTGCCACATCCCCTTAAAGATCCCTGTCCAACTACACTGTATTGTATTGTATTCATTAGTCAAAAATCAAAATCAATCTGTATGATCATCAGTTAGAGTCGGATTTGATTTGATAATCAATTTGATATCTTGCAGTATAAGCTATAATTTCAGCACACATACGTATAATATTGACTTTTCAACAAGTTTTGGATAATTTTCAAGTGCAAAAAGATTATGACTAAAAAGACAAAACATGTACCACATGTTTGCAAAATATATATTTTATAGATGACTGATTATGGCTTGAAAACAACATTGATGACTGGAATCGGGGAGGCCTCTACTAGTAGTTAATTGATCTTTACCAATTATAAGTACAACACAAGAAACAATAATGTATTTGTTAAAACAAGCTCAAACCAAACAATGGGGTTACATGACAATGTATTATTATCACCAGGGTAATCAAACTAAAAAAAATGCATGTACGATTTTATGGAATTAATATATTATGTCAGTTGAATAGGGGATCAAATCCATAAGAGTACTACGGGTATCTTTTACAAACAGATCCTAAATTGTTTCATTTTTTTTCAATACTAAGTTGTGAATATCTTCGTGCACCATGCATTTAAAATCAAAATTTGAATCGGAGCTAACATGCGAAATAAACCATTACATATGTACTACATTTTGTATATGGGAAAACAAACTCCAAACCCTGCATGCATTGCTACTGCTTATAGATTACTTTTTCAGAATATGTCTAGATCTTTAGCAAGTGAAAATAAAAATCTTCAAAAAAAACACTAAAAAATCAAAAGAAAAAAAAAAGCTAACAAAAAATTCTCTTCCGTACTTTGAAGATCATCTTGCGTCCACTACTTACCAGAATTGCAGGAAGACAAACAAAACTAGGTACTTGATATTAATGACCTTGTTTCGTTGCAATACCTCATTATATTTAACTTCTATATGCCAGCTTGAAATAATCATGTTTACTTGATCACTGCATTATAAACAGTGGTTGTGATGCTTACTTTAGGCTGGTCTCGACAGGGTTTCCCCCGTATCAGAGACTGGGAGAAGAAGAGCCGTCCACTTTCCTCGAGTGGCAGGAAAATAAAGCGAGGAACCATTGAGCCAAGGTTATTGATGACATCATATATTCCTGTAACCAACAGAGAAAAGACAATAGGTATTGTATGGTGTTTGTGGTAGAAAGTAAGTCAGAAAAACAGCTGTGCAAGTGAGGTGCGATTATGACAGGAGGGACATATCTTTTTACCTGTAATAGATAGACAGGTTATTGATGACATCATATATTCCTGTAACCAACAGAGAAAAGACAATAAGTATTGTATGGTGTTTGTGGTAGAAAGTAAGTCAGAAAAACAGCTGTGCAAGTGAGGTGCGATTATGACAGGAGGGACATATCTTTTTACCTGTAATAGATAGACAGGTTATTGATGACATCATATATTCCTGTAACCAACAGAGAAAAGACAATAGGTATTGTATGGTGTTTGTGGTAGAAAGTAAGTCAGAAAAACAGCTGTGCAAGTGTGGTGCGATTATGACAGGAGGGACATATCTTTTTACCTGTAATAGATAGACAGGTTATTGATGACATCATATATTCCTGTAACCAACAGAGAAAAGACAATAGGTATTGTATGGTGTTTGTGGTAGAAAGTAAGTCAGAAAAACAGCTGTGCAAGTGTGGTGCGATTATGACAGGAGGGACATATCTTTTTACCTGTAATAGATAGACAAATGGATATACCAGTGTGTAGTAGTACAAAAAAAAAGTAATTGGGGTTGCACAATCAACCCGTGAACATGGATCCCTAGTGGTTGTCAGAGTGGGGTGGTGTTTATTCAGAAGTGTTTCACATTTCTCCTGTTGACAGTGAGTAGACTAACTCATGGGGAGAAGTATCCGTGTGTAGAATGTCAGTGATTTGATATTCTACTTCTTGTATTGAGTGACACTGGATATTGGGATGCGATACTACTGGCTTGTCTCTGTGTATCTGACCATGATGTCCCGTAAGTCTGCTGAGATGCAAAATACGAATTTGCTTTTTTATTCTTCAAGCAAGTTGCCAGATGAATAGTTTTTTTGTAGTACAGCTAACTCATAATTGGCACATGTACAGTGGCTATGTTATGTAGTGTGTAGAAGTCATTACATACAGGAGGGATATCATTTTAGTAAATCTGCAAAAGACATGGAAATGATCTGCGTGCTGATGAAATGAGATGAGAAATATAATTTACATATGAAACAGATGGAAGGACATATTTTTCCTTATACTTGGTACTAGAACTTGCATGTGTGACGGAGAAAATGGCAGTACAGTACGATACAAGTTTTTAACAAATGTAGCAGACAGAGCAAAGGCAACGTATAAAGTACTAGTGCTGCAAAGGTGAATAGACCTTGGATAGGAAAGTAATGTGATCTTCATCAAAAAGAACAGGCACTTTCCTGAAGTCAGAAGGTTTGTATTTAAGTGTGTGAAATCTGATTAGGGCTGATAGGAGGTTACAGCTGAGTTATATCATCCAAATATTAATTTTCTACATCCCCAGCCATCTTGTCCTTGGATCTCTGACCCTCTATTGCAGTAGTCACTTAACTTCCCCGGGCAGATGTTGCAGTAAAGAAGATAGCATATGTCCTGAAAATTGTGTGACAGACAACCGGTCGTAGGATTCCCTAAAGTTTAACTAGTGAATTTAATTCTGTTGAAGTCAATTACTTCAAACTTGACAGTAAATATCTAACAGATGCTACCACATAAATATAATAACCTAGGACCTATTGATTATTGAAAGATATAGCTGAACATTTTTAACACACTTGACCTCTGTGAACTTGACAGTAGGTCAAGGTAACCAATTTCAACAAACTTGTTCAACCTTTATCCCAACATGTTAAATGCCAAACATCAGTTTCATGGGCCTTATGGTTATTGAGAATAAGTTGTTTGATTTTAAGACATTTGACCTCTGTTACCTTTGAACACTGACCAAAGTAATTCATTTTAACAAACTTGGTAGTCCTTAATCCCAGCATGCCACATGCCTAAAACCAGTGTCCTGGGCTTTTTGGTTATTGAGAAAATCATTATCTTGTGCCTTTTGGTTATTGAGAGGACAAGTATCTTGTGCCTTTTGGTTATTGAGAGGATAAGTAACTTGTGCCTTTTGGTTATTGAGAAGAAGTTGTTTAAATCAAAATGTTGACACTGTATGGATGATAGACATTGCATCACAGCATAAACTTAGTTTGCCCATCGGGAAGGTCAGTTAACTATTTCTAATCAAAACTGTTGAGGTAACTGTATGTGATACAGCTTTGTCTTTGTATCTTTCCAAATTTTCCCTTCACAACAACAGTAAGCTTACTTTCATCTGAAAACATCTAAAATTGTTATGAATTGTTTTTGCATTTTTTTGTGTCATGTTTTTACCATCTATTATTCCAGAAAAAAAAAATCTTATTAGGTTTGACATTTTTTATATACCTGTTATTATTTCCAAAATGTTGCACATCCATTGTTTATAGATGAATATGTGAACAAAACAATAAAATACTGAAGAACCTTAATTCATACACAAGATATAGATTATCATGCTACATATTTTACACAATATCTGGAGGTATTTATGCACATACGTACATAAAATTATAATCTCATGCTGATTACTATAACAAGTTTGTACTGTATTTAAACTAGAGCACACACCTGACATAACAAACCAGTATACAATATAATTAATCACTACATGCCCTTTTCTTCACATAAATATTATGTCAGAATGCTGTTTCCTCCGTCCTTATCTAAACTTTAGAAGTTGAAATTTTTAAGTATTTTCTTTTATTATATAGTAAATTACTCTCTGCCTCAAACCAATTAATAAATTAGTAGATGAGATGATCCAAGTTTGAATTCAGAAATCTACGCTATAGGTTTATCACTAGTTAACAGGGCTGCATGCTACTGGAGCCATGCTGGACATTTGCTGGTCGTACTTGACACTGTCTGGTCACGGTCCTGCTACGGTCAATGACCAGGTAGAAGAAATATTGGTACGAGTCATCCAGCTCCTTGAAAAACTGACCAGTGTTATCAATCACACCATAAAAACCTGAAATACCAGCAGTGTTATAACATCATCTACACTTTACACAGAAAAGGGAAAACAGATGATAATATAAGAAACAGAATATTGGGAGCAGTAACACCATCCGGAAAACTAGTTATTTTTTATCACTCTCTGATCAGTAGTCAATGGGCAATGTGAAGTCTAATACATCATCGTCTAACCTTTTTTTGCAACATATAGACTTTCATGCACTGTTACTACAGAGAGGTGGGTCAAAGAAGTAATATTAACGGTAGTTTTCCAAATAACACTGGATCCTAACCAATGGATATTTATAGGATACGAATTACTTAAAATTTTATAAAGGGCAAAAATGTAATTCCAACAGTATAGAAAAACTGGTGCTGTCAAATTTTTGGAGCAATCCGTCCCTTATCAAGACACAAATAAACATAAAATAATTACATTACATAAAAAACAGTTATTACCGTGAGTTTATAAATGTATATGTAGATAATGTATAGTTTAGTTGAATGATTTTTTTGGTATAAATGTGTGTATGTGCAATCATATAAGTGATGAAGACCATGTGGAATTATTTTCTAGGTAATCTGGGTGAACACTCCTTTATTTCTTTGATAAAAAAACATTAAAAACAAAGATGCAAAAGGGAGACAACTTGGAATCGCCTATCAATAAGAGTGATCTATTGATGGAACAATACAGAAGTCAACTTCCTAGATTTCTGTGCGATTAGCAGTATTATGTTTTAGCAATTTATATATATATATATTGTCTTTTGACTTATGTAGATGATACTGTAAACCTTTTCTTCAACCATGAAACTAGTAAACAGTTTGCAGAACATCTGATTTCTACAATTTCTAATAAAATCTAAAAAAAAAAACAATTTATATAACTTTGATGCATTTCCTTTTATGAGCTTTTCACAGACACAGATATTAGCTACTATATATACAGAAAGTTTATGTTCACATGTGATACACATACCATGTAATATATCTGTGAAAACAAAAGTATATATACAACCACTAAATAATACTCATATTTACGATACACTTTTTACTGGATAGTTGCTAATATTCGTGAGGTTTTAATTTCACTGAATTTCGTGAAATTTAAAACCTCATTGAAGTGTTAAGGTGGTGAACATATAATATAGGTTTCACAATTTTTTTGTAATGTGCAAAATTAAACCCCAGCAAAATTTAACAACTATTCAGTACACAAGGAAACATTCACCCCAGCTTGACTTTCAACATTTTTGCCTCCTGGGAAATAAACCTGAATTTATCATGACAGCAATTATGATTACACAGCTCAAAATTTCTTTGATTATTATTTCCAGAACAATGAGGGGCAAAATAAGCACTTGGCAAATAATGATTTTCATAAGAAACTTTTGATGGCTACATTTCATTTGGTGAATTCTTCCAAGCATAAAATATGTATTTAAATTTTAAATGATGTACAAATATATATATAAATATGTGAATAACTGTAAACACCAAATGTACAATGAAATTTGCATTGCTATAATGCTAATAGTTCAAACATCTATTTCTACTGTGATACAGTGTATTCAAATTCAGATTCCATATACGATATACCCTAAAACAGACAGATAAACACAGACAGAATTTTGATACACAAGCTATAATCATTCTTTGTGATAAATATGGCAATATCTCATATATTGTTTTACTTTTAGGCAAACATAGTATATCAACTAACAGGTTCTTTGAAAGAAACTCTGTTAAACAAGATCAGGATCAGGACATCACAATACCTTACGTTAATACAAATATAGGTATACCTACCCTGGTCACCAAAGCTGAATACATTGAATACTGTCATCACATATTTCTCGCCTACAACACAAGAAATATGATCAAAATAAAAAAATATTTGAAACAGAAAAGTTTCATGACAGAGAAAATCACTGTGGAGATCACAGTTCTTACATTGGAATACATACTCATATCTAAACTTTTTTCTTGGTGTCTGGTATCTTGAATGGCATAAATTCTGATTTGAGAAAATCTTGATCATCTTGAAAAACTTGACGGGGCATTTTACCTTCAGTGAGGAACTGTTTGAGAAGAGACTGTTTATAGAAGCTTCCTGTCAGGGACACCATGTAGTCATCCAGGTATTTCTGTAAATATATCGGTAGTAGTTCAGACATTACAACAGTGTATTGTAACATTAATAGTCATCCAGGTATTTCTGTAAATATATCGGTAGTAATTCAGACATTATAACAGTGTATTGTAACATTAATAGTCATCCAGGTATTTCTGTAAATATATCGGTAGTAATTCAGACATTATAACAGTGTATTGTAACATTAATAGTCATCCAGGTATTTCTGTAAATATATCGGTAGTAATTCAGACATTATATCAGTGTATTGTAACATTAATAGTCATCCAGGTATTTCTGTAAATATATCGGTAGTAATTCAGACATTATAACAGTGTATTGTAACATTAATAGTCATCCAGGTATTTCTGTAAATATATCGGTAGTAATTCAGACATTATATCAGTGTATTGTAACATTAATAGTCATCCAGGTATTTCTGTAAATATATCGGTAGTAATTCAGACATTACAACAGTGTATTGTAACATTAATAGTCATCCAGGTATTTCTGTAAATATATCGGTAGTAATTCAGACATTATATCAGTGTATTGTAACATTAATAGTCATCCAGGTATTTCTGTAAATATATCGGTAGTAATTCAGACATTATATCAGTGTATTGTAACATTAATAGTCATCCAGGTATTTCTGTAAATATATTGGTAGTAATTCAGACATTATATCAGTGTATCTTAACATTAATAGTCATCCAGGTATTTCTGTAAATATATCGGTAGTAATTCAGACATTACAACAGTGTATTGTAACATTAATAGTCATCCAGGTATTTCTGTAAATATAGTAGTTCAGCTATTATATCAGTGTATTGTAACATTAATAGTCATCCAGGTATTTCTGTAAATATATCGGTAGTAATTCAGACATTATATCAGTGTATCTTAACATTAATAGTCATCCAGGTATTTCTGTAAATATATCGGTAGTAATTCAGACATTATAACAGTGTATTGTAACATTAATAGTCATCCAGGTATTTTTTTTAAATATAGTAGTTCAGCTATTATATCAGTGTATTGTAACATTTGTACTTAGTCATCCAGGTATTTTTTTAAATATAGTAGTTCAGCTATTATATCAGTGTATTGTAACATTAATAGTAATCCAGGTATTTCTGTAAATATGGTACTTTAGCGAATATAACGGTGTATTGCAACATTTGTACATAGGTAGTCATCCCGGTATTTTTGTAAATAAGGTAGTTCAGCTATTATAACGGTGTATTGTAACATTCGTACATAGTCATCCAGGTATTTCTGTAAATATGGTCATTCAGCAATTATAACAATGTATTGTAACATTAATAGTCATCCAGGTATTTCTGTAAATATGGTCATTCAGTAATTATAACAATGTATTGTAACATTCGTACATAGTCATCCAGGTATTTCTGTAAATATGGTCATTCAGTAATTATAACAATGTATTGTAACATTTGAACATGACATTTCCACACTATGCATCATGGATATATAGATAACTTAACTTGTTTTAATATTTTTAAAATGTAAGACAATACTTGCAGGTCTGAATAGACACATATTGGACCTAACAATATCCAAGGATTGAATTCATAGAAACTAAGCAAACCAGGGCTCAGGAAAACCACATGTCTGCTTATCTATGATGACAATAATAATCAAAGTTACGGTGTAAATAAATATCAAAGTTAAAATACTTTGATATTATAGATTCAATGGACCAACATTTCATTTCACCTGTTCATTTTTAAAAAGATTTTTTTTTTATTTTCCTGCACCGATGATTTTCCTGCTTCAACAAGAACTTTTTACTATGTACTTGTGTGCTGGGCAAGAGATTTCAAAGATTTTTCTGAAGCACTGCAGTGTCTCAGATTGTTGTTCTGGTACAAAATGTACAGTTACCCTTCTATCTTAACAGTTAACAATTCTAGGTCACCAGATATTGGTTATGCTAGATCTATATCATACATCCCATACATCAGGCAAAGATTTACAGTTTACAAACACTCTGTCTATAGTAAGTGTTAGAAAACAGTTGGTAAGTTATAATCAATAATCAGGAACTTTAACTGATCAGTGATCAATTAATCACTGACTCAAAACTCAATGTTATTCTTAACATCGGTTAGAGACAGTTTCTGAAATGACAATATTTTTATCAATTCAAAGAGAGTCTCCTTTTGATTATGAAGCAATGGTTAAAGGAAAACACTTGTTTTAGTATAATCTGAAATGACAATTAATGGAAGGAGACTCAGAATGTACATTCAATTTTGAAGCAATATTCGGGACACACTAGTTTTAGGTCGCTTTAAAAAATTACAGTAGTTAGGTATGTGATAGTGACTCTCTTACCTTGTCTTTTGGTTTCTGTGGGAAAAAGTCTCTAGGTCTCTGGAACACGAAGTCTTTGGGTTTTGACTTGTCACGTAGGTACCAGAAGAAGGTTAAGTAATAAAATAGAGTGTAAGTTACTCCGTGGACCACCTGTAACAAACATCATATCACTATAGTAGTATCACCTATAACAAACATCATATCACTATAGTAGTAATACTTTGTAATGTAAGTTATTCCATGGACCACCTGTAACAAACATCATATCACTATAGTAGTATCACCTATAACAAACATCATATCACTATAGTAGTATCACTTTGTAAGAAGTTTTATTAATCTTGTACATAAAGGAGTTAATAATGACATTTCAAAGGACACCTGTGACCTTGAAACTTGGTCAAGGTCATTCATTTGAACACACTTGGTAACCTGTAGCTACCATCCCAGCATGATACTTGCCCAGTAGAAGTACCCTGGGCCTTTAACTTATTGAGAAGAAGTCGTTTGAACTAAAATCTTGACACTGGATGCCGGATGATGAAAGGATGACTTACAGATATAGGTGTCAGCTAATAATAACTTTTTTTTGCATTTTCAGGTTCAGAAATATGTTTTACTTCCCCAGCTTTTTTTGAGAGATGCCAGAGTTGAGGTGCCCTGCGATCATCCCTCTTACATCATGTTACCCCACACAGGAGGCCTCTTTCCCTTTATTCACTCTTGCTCTTGCAATTCTTTTCTCGAACTTCAAATAATTTATTCTTTCATTTTCTTTCATTCTAATAATAACGTTTTTCTTTATTTTAGTCAGACTTTTTCATTTTTTTTTAGATAAACTAGCTAACGGTAATAATAACTAGTCTGATTCAGATAATCTGAATCTAGAGCAGAAAATAAATAACAGTCTACGATATGTATGTTCTGTGTGCTATTCATCTGTGATTATATTCAATTCTGTGACGTTACATTACAACCATGACATTGTATCTTTGTGACAATGTATCATTGTATGTATTACTGTGACAGCTGTATTGATGAACGTGAATTTACTGTATTGGAGTGTATAATTACCTGTCCTATTGAGAAGGAGATGAGGCCTAGATTTGGGAAGTAGATCACCAAGAACACGGTAGTAAGACACTTGGCTAGCTCTGCTAGCGCCACTGACAACACCTGGAATTACAGACATGCATTGGTAAATAAATAAACAGGTCTTGTTCAACTGTACACAAGTTTATTACAAAAATATATTGACGCAAATAATAAAAAACATACTTCTACTCTCTGAAAATATTCTTTAATGTACCCAAATGTTTAGCTAAATTAAATGTTTATTATTATCCCTAATTACAGAAAATCCTGCTCAACACAAACGCTTTATTTTTCATGCATTTTTAGCTAATGATATGTGTAATACCAGTAATTTAAGAAGAATCATTGATGTACAGAAATGGGTGTGATGAGTTTACAGAAGTATCAATCAGTAAACAATTAGGAAATTGTTTTGTTAACATGATTTTTAGTTTTTACTTTTTGTTCTAATACACTTAATGAGTTATAGCCTGCACTAGACACACTGTCATTATGTAGAAAATATCACAACCTTGTCTTCCATGTCAAGAAAAAACTAGACTTTGAGGATGGAAAGTTGAATTTCATATTTTTACTTTTAATCTAAAATTCAAATACAAATTAAAAATTAGCTTTTTTTCAATGAGACAGCTCAAATTTTGGCATTACCTTTCATTTCACAAAAGGAAAATTCAATAATTTTTTTAATTTGATAATTAAAGTAATCATTTAATTTGACAAGTGAGAATTTTATTTTACCCGGAGTTTGACAAATAAATGAGCCTGGCCAACAATGAAGTGTGGGCGTGCCAAAACTGTGATGATGGTTGCCATGGCAAAGCTAACAACACCCCATCCATAATGGGGCACAACCTCTTCGTCCGGGAGTTTCAGGACAAACAGCCACACAAAGCTCAATAGTCCACAGCAGATTACACTGACAGGCCATCTATAACATCAAATAATGGTCATGAGGAAATTAATTCACAACATCATGCAGAAGAATATTTTCCCCCCAAATACTACATACATATATCAAGTGGTCAAACTGGAGATTTGTAATGGACTTTGAACACAGGGATAGCAAGGCAACTTTCGTGTTATATCTTTTTAACTGAATCCAAAACTGAAAGCTTAGAAATGCTTTCTAATATCAGATTACAAAATTTCATTTCAAATAAAAACATATTTACAGTAAAAGCCAATATTTTTGGGTGTGGAATTTTTCGCTGAGACAGCCTCTAAACTGTTCGAGGTGTGGAAGTGTTTGCGATGAACCTATTATACTATTTCACACTGTAGATCGAGTTTGAGTGGTTTAAAATATGATCGCATGTAGATATATTCACAAAAATTTACTTTTCCATATACATTGTATATATGTAAATCAAACTAATGTTCAGGAAAATTTAACTTCATGTCATGGCTAATAAATGAGCAAAGTTTGAAAGAAATAGGTTGGAATCGGTGGGAGAAGATTTCCAAACAAGAGTTAGATTGTGTAATATGTAAAGAGCAGTTACCAAATACACTTCAACATATACTCATATAGATCCGATGTTCAGAAAAACTTCATGCCATGATGAATAAATGTACAAAAATAAAAAAGAGTGTATTCAAGCTAGGAAATCTCCATACATGATTTAGATTATGAAACATGTAAGGGGCAGTAACTCTTCCAAATAAAGTTGAATCAATCTGATTTAGGAAAACACAACTTTATGTCATAGGTTAATATATATATATACAAAGTTTGAAAAGTGATCAAATGGAAACTGTTGGAGAAGATCTCTGTACAAGTTTTACATTGTAAAAAACATAAAGGGCAGTAACTCCAACTGACCAACTGATGTTCAGGAAATTAAAACACAACTTCCAAGTCATGGTGAATAATTTTTTCAAAGTTTAAAAGAGATTGGTTGAAATTTGTGGGAGGAGAAATCTGGATTAATAAAAGCTTATAAGGAGTGGACACACGGACGGACAGACAACGTTCACCATACCATATTATCTATGTGTACAATGTACATGTATATCAGGGCATATGAAAATATAACATGGGTATATTCCCTGCATAACAGGGCAATCATGTAAATATAAATAATTACATGTGGTAATCATGTCATATCTATATATCAGAATATATAAGACGGGCAATGGTGTGATAAATAGAGATAGTCATATATCCTATTTCAGACTTACGAGCACCACATGAGGTTTACCACCTGTGTCCAATTCTTCCCTTCAATCTTACTGAGGCAGGCCTGGTCAAAGGCCTCTGTTGAGATAAACAGTGTTGTACTGTAGAGAAGGGTCAGTCTGTAACACAAGAAAACAAAGTGAAACCTTTCCTGGAGATAAAATGGCTCAAACCAACACTGTGCAAGGTGTTTGTTTTTGTTTGGGTTTAACCTTCTCCCCAACATCTTTAGTCATGATGCTCATGAGCACAGGTGTCTTAGGGAAAACTGGATTGTTCATAGAAAATGGTAGGAAAAGATAGCCAAGTAACATATATACCATATAGGTATAGAAGATAAATTCTGGTACAGAATCTTGTTTTTCTAGCAGAAGCTTTCAATTCTGAATAGGTAGTAGACATTAGCTACCTGTTATAATGTTATCATCAATTTACAAACAAAGCATATAAATTACTTTATATCATTACTGGAAATAAATATTTACATCAGTAATTGCTTTATATGTATACTTATATACAGCTTATTTATTAATACACAGCCATGTTTATATTATGTACTTCAAATTCTACATAAATGTAATGTGAATAAACAATTCAACCTAAACTAAATTGAAACTAAAACTAAATACTGCTTATATTAATAAGCCTCAATAAGCAGGAATAGCAATGCTTGGCGTTTTTGCATGAAGCTTGATGAACTTCAAACCATTCAATCTCAAAACATTTGACTGAAATTGTGTCTGTTAATTGTTTATATTGTAAGGAATGATTAAATAAACTAAAAAGTTATTTACATTTAGATAAAGTTGAAATAAATCTTGTTTACAAAACTTTGGAGATAAATGTATTTCAAATAATACAATAGTCATGGTCATCAACTCAACCATGAGAACATCAATTATGCACTTGCACGAAAGTAACTCACTCAGACTAAACTTTAAAATAAACTATCATAGATGGGCAGTTAAGTTCAACATTATCAGCCAAAAGCTTTGATGTATTTTTAAAAAAGTGAAAACCTCTTTATTTATAAAATACAAACAACAAATTAAAATGGTAGTACATCTTGTCCTGAATTTCATATACACCATTGACCTAGATGCTTTTCCTTTTAATTTAACCTCAATCGACTCTTTTAATGACAGATGTTATTCTATTCCTTACAGTAGTTCCTGCCAGTACATCAACTGGAGGCTGACATTTCTTTCAGTGCCTAACGAATGTCAATATAACAACAGCTGTAGTATGGCTGATACAGATAGTGATCATTATTCAACATCAGTCTGGATGGGAAATTGTAAATGTTAAAATAGTTATATAATTGTAACCAGAGGTGGTACATGTGGTCACAGGGACCTGAGAATTTGTTACAGCTAGTTTTGGACTTAAAATAGGGTGTTTAGAGTAATTTTACACATTCGGGGGGGGGGGGGGGGGGGGGGGGTTAAGATCAATGTTCGATAAAAATGCCCCCCTCAATGGTCATAAAAGCTATTATGACCATTGAGGGGGGCATTTTTATCGAACATTGATCTTAACCCCCCAAATGTGTATAAAAAAAACTCTAAACATTGTATTTTAGGTCCAAAACTAGCTGTAACAAATTCTCAGGTCCCTGTGAATGTGGTATGTAACAGAGAGCAAACACAATTTTATCAATATGATTGAAATACAGATCCTCACTATTACCGTACTATCGTATGTAGGATCTGACAGCGACTAGTAGAAGGTCATGTCAAGATGACCTTTATTATTTCCATATCTAGGAAATGAACAGCCAATCAAAATGTACTTTGTAAATGGTGTTTGGTAAATGAACAAAAATGGCGGCGGATCAAAGCGAAGAAGAGAAAATCATTCAGGACGTTATATAACAATTTGGTTAGTATCTTTTGTGATAATTTCTCTACGTTCAGTTGTTATTTCATTTTGAACAAACGAAAAACTACAAATCAAACAGATAATGTCTAAAAAGAACACACAACTTGGCTTATGAACCGGTGAATTGGGCGCCGCCATTTTTGCATACAGTCGTTCGGGTTTCTCGCTACTTTACTCTGGTTTAACGACAAGTGTAGAAACAAATCAAATTTAGCTTTTCACTTTCAGAATATGGTAAGCAGCGATTTGATTGGTGAATACAAAAGTCATCTGCACATGACCTTCTACTGGCTGCTGTCAGATCCTACACACGATAGCAACAGTGAGGATCTGTATTTTAATCAGATTGCAATTGTATGGAATTAATGTTACAATTATTGAAAATTATTTGCAGTACTCACTGTAAATGCAGTGGTAACATGTACATGTACAGGTCAAATACAATGCTTAGCCTGAAGCTTTCTGACTCACTGCTAAATATTGGGGTTGCTTGTGACTCGAGAATCAGAATTATTCAATGCATAAAAATGTGAAATTTTAGCAGCTGAATAAGCAATGTTTCATAATGTTCTAAACGTTTTTTATACATGCAGATAAGATATCAGTTAAAAGAACATTTCTTCATACCTACACATTTAATCAATTCACAGAAAGTTGTAAACTAAATGTTGCAATTCATTTCTAAAAGAAACAAGAGATCCCAGAGGGATCTTGGCGCCCACCATCAAATGATCTAAGTTTGTTTTTTGAAAGATGGTTCTTTTCTCTTCTTTCGATTGTCTCTTAGGTGTTGATTAAGTGTGAGCAGAGACTCTGGTGGGACACAGATGCATTTTTTTGTTTTTTTTTGTGAATTACATTGTCGTTTCCTTATTCTTAGCATAGCTAGGCACCAGGAGGAACCTACATATGAAATTTGTGAAAGTTCCCTTCAGTATATTCTCAGAAATAGGGATAACAAACTTCAATTGTCAAAATCCAAGATGGCTGCCTGTCGGCCAAGTTGTTTTCCGATCTGTCCAAAAATGGAATATGCACAACTAGGGACCAAGGTGAACCAATAAATGAAATTTGAGAAAGATATCTTCAGTACTTTCTTAGAAATAGCGATAACAAACTTCAATTGTCAAAATCCAAGATGGCTGCCTGTCGGCCATATTGTTTTCTGATCTGTCCCAAAATTGAATATACACAACTAGGGACCAAGGTGAACCAACACATGAAATTTGAGAAAGATACCTTCAGTAATTTCTGAGAAATAGCCATAACGAACTTCAATTGTCAAAATCCGAGATGGCTGCCTGTGGGCCATGTTGTTTTTGGATTGGTCCCAAAATGCAATATGCATAACTACACACCAAGGGGAACCTACACATGAAATTTGAGAAACATCCATTCAGTACATTCTCAGAAATAGCGATAACAAAGTTCAACTGTCAAAATCCAAGATGGCTGCCTGTCGGCCATGTTGTTTTCGGATTGGTCCAAAAATGCAATATGCATAACTAGGCACCAAGGCGAACCTACACATGAAATTTGAGAAAGATCCATTCAGTACATTCTCAGAAATAGGGATAACAAAGTTCAAATGTCAAAATCCAAGATGGCTGCCTGTCGGCCATCTTGAATTCAGATCGGTCCCAAAATGGAATATACACAACTAGGGACCAAGGTGAACCAACACAAGAAATTTGAGAAAGATACCTTCAGTACTTTCTTAGAAATAGCGATAACAAACTTCAATTGTCAAAATCCAAGATGGCTGCCTGTCGGCCATGTTGTTTTTGGATTGGTCCCAAAATGCAATATGCATAACTACACACCAAGGGGAACCTACACATGAAATTTGAGAAAGATCCATTCAGTACATTCTCAGAAATAGCGATAACAAAGTTCAACTGTCAAAATCCAAGATGGCTGCCTGTCGGCCATGTTGTTTTCGGATTGGTCCCAAAATGCAATATGCATAACTAAGCACCAAGGGGAACCTACACATGAAATTTGAGAAAGATCCATTCAGTACATTCTCAGAAATAGGGATAACAAAGTTCAAATGTCAAAATCCAAGATGGCTGCCTGTCGGCCATCTTGAATTCAGATTGGTCCCAAAATGGAATATGCACAACTAGGGACCAAGGTGAACCAACACATGAAATTTGAGAAAGATCCATTCAGTACATTCTCAGAAATAGGGATAACAAAGTTCAAATGTCAAAATCCAAGATGGCTGCCTGTCGGCCATCTTGAATTCAGATCGGTCCCAAAATGGAATATGCACAACTAGGGACCAAGGTGAACCAACACATGAAATTTGAGAAAGATTCCTTCAGTACTTTATGAGAAATAGCGATAACAAGAATTGTTTACGGACGGACTAACGGACGGACTGACGGACGGACGGACGACGGACCACGGACGCAGGGCGATTTGAATAGCCCACCATCTGATGATGGTGGGCTAAAAAGCATACTGAGTATTGCTGAAGCAATACATGTCCTCTACCAGCCCCAGCAAGCTATTAAGAATTTAAGATGCAAATTGATTCATTAAACAAATTTCAGGGACTTGACCTACATTGTAGATATCCCTATATCAAATTTCAGTTTGATATGTCAAATAATGTGCACATGTTTCAGTGATAATGAACAGTAAGTTAAGGAATTTCCTTAAGTTAAGGAACGTTGATGAAACCGGTGCCTGATCTCTAATAACATATATACTGTATATATCTGTCAATTATATTTGCGGGGGGGTTTTCTTTTCTGAAGTTCACATAACACTGCCTATCGCATTAAATTCCTTCGTCCCAACTTCAAGATTTAAGTAGAGCATCAAATAGCTTGTATACTAGCTGGCCTCTTTATTACCAAGACAGCTAATGCAGGACATAACATGCTGCCAAACAGTGTGTCCATTATTACATAACAAACAGAACCCCTGTCCTAATTATCAACTATAGGGACACATGTGCTCACAATTAGTAAGACCATCACTAATATGAGTCAGGGGTTTATATTTTATAAATATCTAGTGTGTTTGTCATTGCTTGTAAATTGTATATGCTCTGTAAAAATGTAGTCAACAGCACATATGATGTAAACATTAACAAAGGAAAAAAAAGAATCATTATATCATAATCATTATTTTGTCTGCAGTACATATATTTACAAGCAATTACATACAGTATATGAATGTAAATTAATGTACAAACCTGACATTGACAACACCCAGCAAGTCTTTGGAAATGTATCTCAACACCACTGCATTCAGTACAAATGTCATCATTCTGATAGACAGCTGAAATAAAAAAATAAATTCTCTGTTGATCAGGATTCTGAACATAACTGGTCCATGATAGCTAGAGGAGCTACTATTTCTATTGTGCGAGATTCAAAAAGTAGGAAGCACAAAGGGCCTGTATCATTCTTTGATCAATCATGAATTAAAGTGCATGTATTAGTCTAGACTGGCTCCTGTCTCTAGAACAGTATACAGACTTCGAAAAAAAAATAGTTTAATAAATAATTTTGATCACTTGCATGTCTGATTCTACTTTGAAACTAGGGGGAGATATGCTAGTAGTAAAATTCAGTAGATAATTTCTCTATAGAAACTTTGGGGCTGGTAGCCAGTTTAGTATAAGTCTGCTACTCTTAACTTTGTGTTTTTAGGGTCCAAACAAGATTTATCTATATAGACTTTGATAGCATCTAATCTTGATAATTCCATGATTTTGACAAAAGTCCCAAAATAATTTGGAACTAGGTAAAAGTAATTTGTAGAAAATCGAACACAATTTAATCCAAGCAAGCATTACAATATACACTGAAAGTTTCATTTGAATTCATACACAGTGTACATATGAAGCAGTTTAAAAGTCAACAAAAAATGAAAATAAGTAGTCATTTCCTAAAGATAACCCATTAATCAGTGACAATTGTAATTTATTTTTAAAAATATCTCATTTTCTGGAAATTGCTAGGAAATATTCCTGTATAGAAATGTGTAATAGACAGATGTGGGGGCGATACAGAAATTTTACTGTCACCACATGATCTAGCTATTTTGTCAAGTTATTATTAATACATATGTGGTAATTATAATTACAGGTAGCAACAAAGTTCAGTTAGTTGTATATTAAATGAAATATATCAAGACAACATATCTCAAAAAGGAACGTCAGTCACACTGCAAGAAAACAATAATTACAGGTAGCAACAAAGTTCAGTTAGTTGTATATTAAATGAAATATATCAAGACAACATATCTCAAAAAGGAACGACAGTCACATGTACACTGCAAGAAAAGAATAATTACAGGTAGCAACAAAGTTCAGTTAGTTGTATATTGAATGAAATATATCAAGACAACATATCTCAAAAAGGAACGACAGTCACACTGCAAAAAAAAACAGTCTTAAAATAAAGTGCTCATGACAAGATAGAGAGATACAAAAGAGTTAGGCTCATTAATATGTAGGTTAATGTGTACATGTATAAGAGAATCAGGAAGATGCCCCAAGGCTAAGCTTGACCACACCAAACTATGCAGATACCATATTTGACCTAACACAAAATGGGTCAGTTAGAAATAGAAATGGTGTATGTACATGTATGTATTATAGCTACAGGAAAAGTTTCCATTTGCAGTGTTTTTGCTACCTTGATTTTACAACCTGTGCCTTATTCAATTGGGAAAATTTAGTAAGAATTTCAGATAAAATGGGAAATTATTGTTTCACTTCATTTTCGGAAAATAACACAAATTTTGACAGAGGGGAAACAACCTTATATCGGCTGTAAAATGTGGGCAAACAAAATCACTGATTTGAAAGCTTTAAAACAAAGTGTGTTTTTGTTCCTCTGGGATGTGACAGGGGGAATTTGATCAAAAGATGAGCTGTACATTGTATTGAGAGATCAATAAAGTAAGAATGTTTTTATAAGTTTTAATTAGTGCATCCAATATTAATGGTGGGGGTGTGCGATTAGGGGCAGGTGTGTTTATTAGGTTAAATGTGGTAGTTATAACTGTTCTCAGTTATAGTATTGTAATTGGTCAGGCGTCATTTCAGTAATTGCTAATCAGATATTACATACATGGATCAAGGAATTTTCGTGACAATATAATGTTTGATTTACATGTAGTTCACAGTGATGGACTCTTTGTTGATTGCATTCAGAATTGCAGTTATTACACGCATGGAGGTCTCATAACGATCTAGCAAAGCCACAAAATGCTGCCAAGTTTCAATTTGGCGGTATGTGGGTATTCACTTTCAAAATACCAGCTTATATTAGTACCTGGAACCAGGGATATGTCTGTGCTGGAACACTGACTTGACTTTTGTCTGCTTCATCTGTTCACTGTACAGTATATATGTGATTTATGTTCCTGGAGAAGATTTTAACCAATCTGAAGCAACTTAACTTGCAGTTTGTTGCAGGTGATCAAGTTAAACTTGAACTCTCAAATTAAGGATATAGATATATCATAAGGGGCACAGTGTCTTCAGATGTTTTGCTTAATAATTTGGATATACATTTAATAACATACATGTATCATTTATCATTGGAAAGCTTATTAAATTTTCTATAAAGTGAATGTATAGTTATAGTGTTTAAGTAATTCACAATTGCATAAGAGCATATAATATAAAAATGGCGGGCAATTTTGAATTTGGATCTTCTTTCACATTTTCTTATAAAACCTGACAATACTTTTTCTACTGACAGATTGAAAGGTCATCTTCAAAAACGTGCCTCAGATTTTTCCTATATGTTCTAAATTTGAAGTAATTTTGCTTTTTATGGTCTCTGGGTGGGTTTTCATGCCCAAATTCACTTAATTGGTTATAAACCATGTTGTAGCTAAATTCTTCAGAAACTGAGGCAACAATCCTGCAAAATGAGGAACAAATCGGTTCATAGATGCCAAAGTTATGGCCGTTTGAAGGGGACAACTTGTTGAATTTATGAAAGTGCTCTAAAGACCATTTCCACTCTTTGAAATCGGATACCTCTGGTTTTAACACTAACCTGACCAAATTCTGTCTACCAAACCATTAATCATGACTAGACATGTATCCATCAAGCTGTCCAACGAAAAAACTGAGCATGTATTGGTTCAAATATCTGAGAAGTTGATGAATATTAAAAGATTTCTCAGTGAAATGCCCCTTTCCTGCAGAAATGTCAGAAAGCCCACATGATAAGCCCCTCCCATGTAATAACAGGGTCATTAGCTAGGGTTCCTGTACAGTAGTAGTAGGGATACAGGGTCATAAATATTACATCAAAGACTGACCACAGCTTCGAAGACTATGTAGCACAGTGCTAATGACTATATAACTGACCACGCCACTGTATGGGGTGGTCTGTTTATTTTATAAACAGTACCAAGTGCTTACCTGTATGTTTAGAGATCAATGTTAATTTACAGTAATTGACACATTTATTAACATAATTTTGAATATATCATTTGGTTTTATGATGTAGAATATTTGTAAGTAATCAATTTTGCAAAAACACTAACAAAAATTTTGTTCGCCCCCTATCTATATCCTAATTAAGAATCCCATGTTTATGCAGGAATTTGGTAGGCCTACCCTTCTTTACAATACCTTTAATCTAAGACATAGTTTCAAAAGATCAAAATTATGGAGCACAGTATATATATAGAGAGATTCTAGGCCTACAGTATTGTACAGTATGTTTTTCAGCATTTTGAAACTTTGGCCTAATTTTTGAATGTTTGTATACTCCCAACTTTACATTCAAAACGTCCACATTTGATTGCTTCAGAATAAGAATATAATATCTGACCCGTATACGTAACCATCAGTATTTTTATGGAGGATCAGAGTGAGAACAGTTAATTATAACTTACAGTATACAATAGAAAGCATAGTTAGCTTTTCAGTAGGTTTACCTGTAAAAACATATTGTAGGTGGCTGCCTTGGCCGCTCCTGCCAGCAATTCTGGTCCTTTCATCGTCTTGTTCAAGTTGCCTTTACCACAGCTAATATGATATCAGATATCCTGTATGCCTTGCTGACAGTGTTGAAGCAGACGATCTCCGAGTCTGAGCCTGGTTAAATCAGTGATTTTGATTCTATGCCTCAAGACTCGGTCAGATTGATACCGAATTCATGGAACCCGCGTCCGTGTACCACTAAAGGAATGTTGGACCATTACTGCAAGTAGTGAGAACGGTTGAGTTACTGTGCTTGGTCTGGCATTTCTCATAACACAACGTTGAGATAAGGATGCACGCGTGTCAGGCTGACGAAATGTAAACTAACCTAACAAATGGCAACTTACGTAGAAGTTAGAAGACTTCCGAGTAATTTTCAATTCAAGCTTTCTGTTGATAAAGATTTTGTGTTAAAACCCGTCAACGTATTATTGTCGTACGCTGCAAGACTTTGGAAGATTATTATGTGACTTAGCGGGAACAGACGAGATGCCAAAAACGAAGAAGCAGTTATCAAAAGATACAGTATGCTAAATAACCCCATTTTCACCAGAAACATCAAACTCAAACATTATAAAAACTATTATAAAAGTGCTAAAGTTAAACAGGCAAAAATTAGACAGTCTCACACATTTTAATTCGGATGTCTCGGTTGTTTTCTGTTTAGCTAGCCAGTAGCTATAGCCTTCCATTGCCAACATGTTCTGTAAAAAGCACTACATGAACTAGTACTGTAGCTAGGTAATCTTATCCGCTAAACCAGCCGCAAGACAAACATTTACCCGGTAGTGGTTCAAGTAATCCAAACCTTTCGGACTACAAACCACACGCATGATGCACAATAACTTTCTGATTATAACAAGAGAGGAAAAACCAGACCAGGGTTCGAACCCAGGGCCTTCCTAACTTTATTGTATCATAGTTAGGCCTTGTCCGAAGGGTTATGACTCTCTGGCCCTGCTCGTTTCACTTTCCTGGTCAAGCCGATATAGCCGAGTTTTCATAGGCAGAGCGCTCGATTGGTCATCCCGACTTAATTCCCATCAGCTATTTACGGAACGTCCCGGGAAATTATGAGGGGGACACAATTGGCACCGGAGTTAGTCTTTTATTCATCTAGCCAGCCATTTATAATTGATTAATAATCAATCATCGATGTGTTAAATATGCCAAATGATGATCGATCATGAAATTTCAACAGATAACCAACACTATTTTTAAGTAAACATCTTTTTCTGTTATTCCTTTTTCTGATGAACTTGGAGGCCCAGAGTAATGATTTTAGTTAGTTGTACTCCTACATGTATAAGAGGTCTTAATTAGTCTGCCACAGATTTTATTGGCAAATCTAGAACTTCCGAAGTCAATATGTTTTCTGTAGGAGGTTCCACCCTGATTTTGGGGCTGGATCGAACTGTATGAAAAAACTATTAAACATCTGAAAAATTCATGACGACTGTGATAAGTAGGTACTTACAGTTTAGGCATTATTAGTGCCTGACTTACGAAAGTCAACATGAAAATAAAAGAAAGGTTTTTAACTGTGAAATGACTTGCCGATCATACCACAGTCATTGTTAACCCACATTTTTTTTTCAAAATGGCGGTCCTATATACATATGTAAATGATAGAAAAGATATCTGGGGGTTATTGAAAATCAAGCAGAATTGTTAACTTTTCTTTGCAGTTTTACTGCTGAAATGCTGTAAATGATTAATAAAACCTGTTTCACCTTAAAATACATTTTTTGGGGGGGGGGGGGGGGGGGTTAAAAGAACTATGTGTCTTAATTTCATTTTATTACCCATTTCAGTTTGGAAATGTTGCTCAAATTGGTAACAGTTGCACAAATACAAGATTATTACCCATATGCACCATTGTGCCCAAATTAAAACCTGATAAAGTATCCTAATGTGACTGTCAGTCTGGAGATTCACATATATTAATGTTGTGACCTAGATAAAGAAGCTATAATTAAAAGTCAGGTGTTGTAATTTATTTTAGGATGATGAGTATATGCCAGGGCCTTCCTCTCAGGCCCCGTCATCACAGGCCCATAGTACCCAGGCTCAGAAAGCTGCAGCCAGCATGGACCCGGCAGACCAAGAAAAACGACTCCACGATCTTGTTCAGTATCTGCTCATCATGGACCAGAAAAAACTTCCCATCAAGAAAATGGGTATAACTTTTTCTTTTGACATTTCTTCTGAAAGTTCAGCTACAATGTATAATAGCATAACCATAAGAAATTGTGTTTGTAAGGCTATATATTTAATTTACATTTTGCGATATGGCTTCCCGCTTACTCTGTATTAATCTTGGTTGTAATCACAAGAGTATAGATGTCGTCTAGATCACCAGACAATAACGTGACATCATTTTGGTGCAATATTGACCTATGTTGAGTCAGCTTTTTTGCCAATCCCCTCAGATAATAGACATTGTAGCTATAAAGTTAAACATTAATCTGATCCTGATTTTCAAAAAACTCTTCCAGTGTGATAACATACAAAGAGAAAAAATTACATGATGTATTAAATATTATCTGAACAGAAATGAAAATGTTGAGCCGATTGGCTGATTTCAGCCTTTTTTGAGAATTCCGGTGTAAAGTAAACTTCTTATTTTTTCCCATTTAAAAGAATGAGTAATCTAGTTTTCAGTCTTTTTGCCCAAAATCCATTTTCATCATGTCTAAAACGTAAATCAAACCATTGAATGTTTCTGAAAATGAATGCAATCTGGGTGCCAGATAAATAATCGTGATGTCTGTTATTTATCTGACACCTAGATTGTATGAATCATATTCATAATGAATACAATCTGACAAATATTCAAAGGTTAAATGAACACAATTGGATCAATCAGGGTCAATGAAATATTTTTGTTCAGTTTAATATTAACTTAAGATTTTAGAATCATGAAATATGTATAAATTTATCAAGTAGTTTTCTTTCATACTTGCACAAAATTGAAGGGAAAAAAAATGCTGTTCATTATGTAGTCATATTATGGAGGTCTGTAGAAAATAGATTTCTTATATGTTTAATTACATTATAGGAAGTTACAAGCTCATTATAGGAAGTTACAAAGCTTGTCCAATTTGAGTTGCATTTTGTCACATACCTGTATGCTAAGTTTTTTTGAAAACAAACTATTTGTTGCAGATATAAACAAGCAGGTTTTGAAGGAGCATCGTGGAGCCTTCCCAGTGATGATGAAGAAAGCAGGAGATGCACTGTTAGAGGTATTTGGCCAAAATGATAAACACCATGAAAGCTTCTGTTCGCTATACACTACAGTAGTTATTTTTACTTCTGAATAATGGTGACTTCCTCTAGTCAAAAAATGGTAAATTTTTCCCAAATCACCTTATATTTTTCAAAATATTTATTTTAATCAAAAGTGTCATGATCATCTTCATAGCATGTTGTTCTTCATCATAATCAAAGACTGTTATCAAAATAAAATAGTAAATTTGTTCAATTCATGGTTACAAGATATTTGTAGTTATATACAAAATTAATTTATATTCTGCATCAAAAAATTTACAAAGTGGTGAAAATAAATAATTATGTGTCTTCTGGTTAAAGATGGGAGGATATAGATCATTGCTATAATAATTAACTTTATGCTATGATTTAAACAATTTTACCTGCATGGCCACATGTATGTGAAATTTGTGAACACTAGTGTTTTTTTGCAGGTGTTTGGTATAGAGCTGGTGGCACTCGAGGACAAACTAAAGGGTAGTTACATCCTTGTAAACAGGGTAGACACTGACACAGAGGACCTGGAAAATCGGGAAGGACAAGCTGGACAGGACTTAACACCTGTGGAATGGTAAGTGAGAGCAAAACATAATGTCTGTGGAGTGTTGTGACGTGGCAGGGGAGGTAATTTACACTGTGGCATAATGAGTCCAGGCAGGGAATTCACATCTATGAATGGTTAATAAGACAGAGAATTCACTTTTGTAGAGATGTGGGTTTGGGAAGGGAAATATACATCTGTAGTGGTAGGTCTGAGGAGGAAATTTACATGTGTAGAGTGGTTGGTAAGTTGGGGAGGGAAATCACTCCTGTGGCATGGATGAATGAGTCCCAGGTGAAAATGCACACCTGTGGATAGTACAAACTAAAAAGGCAGGGAATTCACTGTTTGGAGTTGTGGGTCAGGGGAGGAAATGCACTGTGTGGATCCGAGAGTGGTAAGTAAGTTGATGGAATTTACACCATGACCTGTGACACAATTGTGAGACTCCCGTCCTGGACTCACCATGACAAATGCAACAGTGAGAATAGGGAGGCAATCCACAGCTTGGCCTAATGAGTCTGTGCAGGTGGTGAGTCTGTAGATGAAATTCACAAGGGACTGCAGAGAGAATTCATATCTGGGACATATGGTGAGTCTGGGGAGGAAAATCATACTTTTAGCATTTGCCATGGCAAGTAAGGAGAGAGATTTCAAACATGTTGCATGCAATTGTGATCCCAGGAAAGGAATTCATACCTGTGGCATGTGTCATGGTGAGTCTGGAGAGGGAATTCACACCTTTTGCATTGTGAGCAAGGGGACATAATTCACACTTTTGTTGTGTTAAGTGTGAAGCAAGGTTTTGGGAGTAATTGAGCAGGTCTTAATTTATTTGTGGAATGGAAGCTTAGACTATTATTCATTACTTTATTAAAAAAATCTAGCTACCTGCATAGTGAAATAAATTGATTGGTGTTCAATAGAATCCAAGCTTGTTTAGAATAATGAATTCCTAGGGTACAACCTTGGGATTGGTGCAAGAGCTCAGGGTTGAACTTAATATCATCTGTTGTAAATCTGAAATGGTTCATAAATTACAAGCTTTTAAATCTAGAATTGAGATGTGTTCATGAATTGAAAAGATAATTTTTGAATGGTACTCTCATTTATACACATGATGAATACATCTATGCTAATACATATACATGATATTATGTAGTTCCCATATTTATTATGCAAGAATTATTGCTTCATAGATAAATTTGTTATATCTTGTTACTTCAGGCCAGAAGAAGATGATGCCAAGACAGGCCTCCTTATGGTTATCCTCAGCCTCATCTTTATGAATGGACAAGTCATGCTGGACTGTAAGTGTTACTCCCAAGAACACTGTCCGTCAGTTCTAAATTTCACATGGTTTTACCAGCCATTTTGGTACAAAATGTCTGGATCATTAGATAATTTGCTTGATTGAAATTGAGCTATTGGCGTAGCAAATCGGAGTCCAGAGCAATCCTTTTAGATTTGAAATTGGCTTGAAAAATATTAAGTATTTACTGGTGACAATTTACAAGTTGTTTGTACCTTATTGGTGGACAGTATCCTATTATACTAAGAGAAAACTATTTGAAATGTTTTTGCACTACCAGAATGTTCCCATAAAGGGCAACACCCTTTACAATAGAGCTGGGTACCACAAAATCAAAAGTACCACAGTATACCACAGTATTAAGGCAAATACTGCGGTACGTACCATGGTATACCACCTTGATTGAATGTTTGAGCTAGCTAAATGTCTGGCTGTTTCTGTTCTGAAGCCAATCAACAATAGGCCTGTCATAAGTTTCTCTTTGTATTATCCTCTAATATTGTTTGAGTGACGCTATGTCTGTCCTAGTTGATCAGCAAACTTATAGAAAGTTATAATTAAACCATATTAGAATTCCAATTGATCTATGTAACAAATAATTCATTGATAAGTTAAATGAAAGTCCCCGGTATACCGGTAAAACCGCCCAGCCCTACTTTACAATTCACATTTGAATCCCCTTTATTCTCAGATGTCCCATGCCAGTTACTTCATTTGAAATATTGAAACTTTTGTTGCCCTTTTGTACATGTCTTCCATTCCGTGTTTGATTCCCTATATATGGTATATGCAGAGAAACTATCAAAGGAAGGCTCTAAAACACACCTATGTAACGCTAGTTGTACATGTATTGACGAACTCTTTTAATGGTCAATAAATTGAACATAGTGAAAATGTTAAATGATCCATATCAAATTTTATATGTTATTGTTTCAGCTTACATGTGGCACACTCTGAAAAAACTTGGAATCGACACAGAGTGAGTATACATAAAAACCGTGATTAAGAGACTTGCTTATTATATTGTGTTTTTTACTTGTATTTCATTTAACACTGCTATATATTTGTTAAAAGGATGTTTCCCGTTGAAATCAAGTTCTGTGAAATATTCATGGGATTTTAATTGCATTAATTTTGTGGATAATTTTTTTCCCAAATTGGAAGGTTTAGGAAATAATTATAAGTTTGATACAGAGCAATAAACATTTGTTATTGACTTTTTTTGTGTAAAATGAAATGAGTAAAACATTAGGAAGTGATAATTTATCATTTTATCCCTATAACAGTTTCAACCATGATGTCTTTGGAGACTCCAAAAAATTGATCACACAAGAGTTTACCAGGCAGGGCTACATTGAGTATACCCGCCAGCAGAACTCGGATCCCCCTGTATTTGAGTTCAGATGGGGACAAAGGGCCAAGCAGGAGATATCCAGAAAGAATTGTTTGGACTTTGTCAGTCAGGTGAGCTATGTAGATGTACAGACAAACAGCAGTAATTGATTATCTATCTCGACTTTGTTTATCACTTAGAAATATCATCCTCGATATCCAGGGGTTACGATTACCTTCGCTCTCTACACCCCTGGAATATGTCATGGCAAAACTGAAGGCACGCACAGGAGAAAAATCTTACTAATCGCTAGTCTGATGCCTGACTTTTGAAGATTACAAAGGAGCCGAAACCAACTTCATAGCCTGTCAATTTTTACCGTTATGTGACCACAAGATTCTTTTGATGAACATCAAATGGTTGAACCAGTCTTCTTGCCTCATCAACAAGGTGGCGCACACAGAGCCTTCAGTTTTGCCTCGACATATTTCAGGCCCTGGGATCATGAAACAATCCTAAGTCTAAATTAGTCTTAAGTTTGGACTCGGCCAATCACGAAAGTAATGTCATACCTGATTGGCTAAGCACAAACTTAGGTCTAAGTATGTTTTTTGATCTCTGGGCCATGGATGTGGATAGTATAGGTGAGCTTAGGCGAGTGTTACTCCTAGATATCAAGGATATTAAAGATAGAGCTTCTTGGTGTCATATTTGATGTAAGACAAATATCTGATCATCTTTGTAATAGTTTTTTTCAATACTAAATGAATAAGCATATCAGCATGAATTCCTATTTTAATAGCTCTATCAAAACTATTGGCCCTTAATTTTCGAGTAGTGGCTTTTATTCACTAACAGAAACAGTGACCACTTGATATCTGGAGTAGTTTTCTTACGATAAACTTTAGTTTAATAGGAATGATCATTACCATATCAGCTAGAACTGTAGTTTACTGAGTCAATGACTCCTTATTTATATTTCTATGTACAAGCTTCATAGAAAGTTTCATTGTATGATTGCTCATGGAAGATGAATTACTATCATTGTCCATCAGTTATTTATGGTGTTATACAGACAACTGCTTATTAGTCCCGGCTGGAAATTAGAGGGGACAGTATAGTTTTGCATTTGGTCATTCTGTTTTTCTGGCCTTCCGGCATTCCGGCCTGCTGCTATTTTCTCCAGGCTCTATTCGTGGGTTCATCTTGAAGAAGAAATGTGTCATGTATCAAAAGGAGGTCACTGTGACCTACATTTTGACCTTGACGTACATAAAAAGTTTGAGCTATATTTTCTACTCCACTCATCGCTGAAACTTCATATTTGAGGTATGGATTCATCTTGGTGAGGTGATGCTTCATGTATCAAATGTAGGTTGCCGAGACCTACATTTTTACCTTTGACCTACATCAAAGAAAGAGTTTTTATGCCCTGCCACAAAACGGTGTCTGTCCATCCTGGTTTAGTTTCTGCGTTTAGGTCAGTTTTGGACCAAGTACCAGGCCTCTGGTCGTGAAACATCATAGCTAATACATCTCAACAAGTAGTTTTTGTTGCAGGGGTATTTTCATGACCTTGACCTCTGACAAGCTTATATACTGACATAGCGGGACACAGAGCATCCATGTTTTACAAACACATTTCTAAGTCTTTGTTTTGACACTCTACTTCTCTCTTGAACTTCATACTGGGGTTATATGTTAACTTTAGTGAGGCAGTCACATTCAATGGGGGACTGTCATTCATCAGATTGTCATTGTTCAATGTATGACGAGCATATTATGTTCCACTTTGGCGGTACCCTTGTCTCATTATGATATTTATCTTTCAGTTATATGAGCGTGACCCTGAGCAATGGACGTCTCAATGGCAAGCTGTGTTAGAAGAGGGAGAGGGAGGGGCCTCAACTTCACAGGAATGATGGGACAAAACATTTCAATATTGATGGAAAATGCTCCATATACAAGTACAAGTGATACAAGAAAACCTACTTCAAGAATAAATATTTATATATTTACCGTGCCAAAAATATAAATATAATCATGCTGAAGTTGTCTGAACCCTTATTTCCTGCTTTATTTGAAAGTAATTTTTTCACATTATAAATGTTTAAATCATATGACATTTGGAGATAAGAATCTTTTGGCGATTGTTATAAACTATCCCGATCAGAACATTGAATTATATGGGACTAACTTATGAAATAATAGAGATAAACAAAGAAAAACATGTTAAATTGATGTAGTGACATTTTGTAATTGAAATTTGATATAGAATTTGACATGCTATGTGTTTCAAATGAAAAGCTGATGATCTGTGTGGATGTTCCCATTGAGAAATAGATTTAAGTTTTTTCATGGCAAAGTTGATAAATTGTGCGTTTTCATTGAGAAGTAGATGTGTGAAAATTTTTCTAGGGAGTTATTGTCCGAGCTGTTTCCATTGAGTATTAGGTATATATGTGAGGGCTTTCTCCGAGAAACTGATGTGTTTTCATTGAGAAATAGATGTATGAGAGTTTTCTCAGGAAACATGAAATGCAAGTTTCCAATTCTGTTTAGTGCTTTGCCACTTTTACTGAGAAGCTGATCTGTGAAAGTTTACCAGGTAGATAATTATGCTTGAGTGTTTACCAGGTACATAATTATGCTTGAGAGTTTACCAGGTACATAATAATGTGTGAGAGTTTACCAGGTACATAATTACCTGGTATGCTTGAGAGTTTACCAGGTACATAATTATGCTTGAGAGTTAACCAGGTACATAATAATGTTTGAGAGTTTACCAGGTACATAATTATGCTTGAGAAGATTTTACATAGAGAAATTAATGAGTTGATGTTGAGAGGTTAGACATGTGTATATACTTATTGGGAGAGTGTAAACGAAGAATTTGAAAATTACTTTAATTTAGTGTTTTAATGGGGAATTCTTGAGAGATAGAGAGAATCTATTGGATCAACAGTTATTGTGATAAATGTTTACAAGCCTAGACTTTTTTTATTTGCTATTTAGTAAATAAACATTATTTTTATTAAACTTTTCTTTGTGATTTTTTTCGTCAAGGTCACAACAAATTAGTAGAAATGGCTTGATCTTAGAAATAAAGGGCATGTCTCAGAGAAACATGAAAAGTGAATTCATTTTGCATAATACACAGGTCTATATAGAAATATATAGAAAAAAATTACATGTCCAAGTGTTAAGCATTTGTGCTTAGATGCTCAACAATGATTGATCAAATCAAACGAGGGCCTCGGGTTTTTCAAATGAATGACCTTGACCAACTTTGAAGGGCTAATGATATTTGGCAAGCAGCATGCTGGGATGTAGGGCTACCAAGTTTGTTCAAATGAATGAATTTGACCCACTTTCAAGGTCACAGGGGTCAAAAGTGTTGAAATCTGTAGACACAACGATGTACTGAATACACCTCTAAAACTACTGAAGGAATTTCAACGAAACTTGGTGGCAATGATCCTTATACATTGTAGATGTGCATAATCCATATCAGGTTGCAAAAGTTTGAGGTCCAGGTTCTTATGAATTTGAAACTGATATTTTTCATTTGGCCTTTTGTTTCCGTTCTGTTTACAGACAATGACTTTAAATTTAGTGCTTCAGACAACTATGTTCCGAGACAAAACTTAAACCAAAAATAATTCATACGAAGGGGGGACATAATAATACTTCACACTACTTTATCCCAACATGGTCAAATATCATCACATAAGGCCTAAATTGTTTATCCCTATGACCTTGAAAGTAGATCAATACTCATAGGGGTAAAAAATCTAGGCCTTGTACGTTCAAGGTCATTTGTTTGATTTTACTTTATAATATTTCATGCCAGAAACAAACTAGCCAAGTTTCAGTATTCTGGGCATTCTGGTTATTGATAGAAAAAATTCAAATGGATTTTTACATATTTGACCCCTGAGACCTTGAAAGTAGGTCAAGGTCAATAGTTTGAGGAAACTTCATACTACTTCACGCCAGGAGTATGAGTACTCTGTGATCTTGGAAGTGGGCAGTGCCATTTATTGAGGATTCATTCATAGCAGTCAGAAGTCTGTCCAGGGACCTACTTGCCAAATACCATGGCCCTAGGTCCTTCAGTTCTTTTAAATGTAGAAGTTGTTTAAAGAAAAAGTTGACAAACAACACAAAATTTATAACATAAACCCAATTGGCACTTTGTGCTAGGTGAGCTAAAAATGTTTCAAATTTATGACTTATTTCCAAAATTGGCAAATTTCTTCTGAAGAATTCCTTCCATATGGGTTCCATCCCAGGACACTATCAGCCAGTCCAGAATGTACAATGTATTAGTAATAATTAATTTCTATCTGAATCAAATAATAATCACATTTATTACATCGGATGTACCAGGTATTGGAATTCAAGTTATTTTTCATACATATCACAGACACAGCAAACTTGAAGAGTGTAAACATGTACTCAAATCTATGTGCCTAATGTTGGCAACCGTTGCTGGATTGGACATTGAAAGAAATTCAGTCTGTATTTGAAAAGGATGTAAGTGTCTCTTAATATTGAAGTTGAATTAAAAACATTACTCAAGATAGATCTAGTTTCTGTTAACAGTAGACTTATAATGTCATTAAAGTAGAGCAATCATATGTGAAATTTCCTGATCACAACACAAAAATTTAATTAGTTGCACATGAAAACAACGGTACCACTAAATGACCCATACTGACACACATGTATTTTATCGCCCTTGCCAGCCAACAGTTTTACTCCTGAAAGATATTTTTTTGCTATTTTTAACTTGACACAAATCAACTGCCTCCAATGCCTTTGTTGAAAATATAAATGATGGGTACAGTTAGTATTAGACTCGCCACCGCAGTCACTTTCATTTTCCACTCCATGTGTTTCTGACTATCACTTAATATATCCCTCACCTCCGGGGAGATATGCACTACCCCTCCACTGCTGTCCTGTACAATCTCTGATTCATGAAGTTTCTTTAGTCCAGTAATTTCCTTGTCCATCCTGACCAGCAGGAGTTTCTGATCTTTAGTCTGCTGTAAGATCTCTTCCAGGCACTTCTCCATTGAAACACTTTGCTTCTGTGACTTGTTGGACAGCTCTGTATGAACACTCGAATGCCCCTGCTTACCATGCATTTTAGCCATAAGCTCTTCTATTTTGTGCTGTAGTTGCTGAAAGTGTTCGCGATGGTTTCCCATTTCTCCTTTATAATCATTTGCTAAATCTGTTGCTGAGACAACAATGTTATTGACTTTATTCATCCTAACATGATTTATTATAAAGCTTATAATTCCCCCTAAACATATGCCGACAACAGATAAAACATATCCAAACTGTTGGGACCTTTGAGAATGGGTACGTTCTATCGCCTGACTGGATCTAATGGAGGAGGAAAATTTAATGAAGAATTTCCTTTCTTCTTCTTCCAGAACATTAATACGTTCTTGAAGTTCATCCACCTGACCATATAAGTTATTTTCTTTCTCCACTATCTTCATAAATTCAGGTGTTCCCCTTATGCTAGTTTTTAACTCCCTCTCCTCAGTGGCATGTTTAAGTTGTTTTTGCAAATCCTTCAATACTCGAGTCTGTTTTTGTCTCTCATCCTGTTTCTGTTCGAACAATTTTTCAGCCTACAATGAAGAAAGTATCACACAATTATAATGCAGTTGACATACATATAGGCTATTAATGCCTTGGACAAATTGTTATAATTTTTACGACAAAATCATAATAATATTAAAAGATTTGTTATATTGAAAACAACTGACCGCGTCCTATTCATTGAACAATAATACACGATAAGATACGATATTTGAAATTAGTAAAAAAATAATTATGAAAAGTCATAGTGAATTCAATTTAGTTCAAAGGACCAAATGCTTGAGGTTGGGCCTACCCCCGCAGGAGGGGCGAGGCCAAACGGAGGAAACTTAGCTATAATGGTTTAATTGTACAAATTGTGGGGCTGACCCCCCTGAGGGATGAGCCCATTGAGGGGAAAGTTGGCTTTATTGGTTTAATAATCTTAATCTTGTTCAAAAGAAACAAGCAATTGGTTAATACTAATCATTTTTCACTGGTAGTATCCCTAGGTAGTGAATATCCAAAATTGAACAAATCATTGGGTTGACCCTCCCTCCCCAGGTGACCAAGTGAAGTGATGGGACCAAAAGGGAGGCTTCATTGGTTTGATAGATTTCTTCTATGGAACCAAACAATGAATACCAACCATATTTCACTAAATTATCCATAAGCAGGGGCAGGGCCAATGTATACATAGCTGCTGCTATATTGGTTTAATTGACTTCTATGGAAATATGCAATGGATACCAAACATATTTCACTGGTAGCATTCCTAGGTAGTGAGGATTCGAAACTGTACAAATGATGGGACTGACAGTGTGAAACCCAAGGGGGCTGAGGGCAGGGCCTAAAAGGGTATTTTGACTTTATTTTTTAATTATTTTTTTCTATGAAACTTATAATATATATCAACAATTTTCCATTGATACAGGTAATATCCTTAGGTGGTGAGGATTCAAATTTGTACAAATGGTAGGGCTGACCCCCTCTGAGGGGGCCAATGGGCGGGGCCAAAATATGGCAGTTAGTTATATTGGTTTAACTGTCTTCTTCATTGTCTTCAATGGAAAAAAGCAACAGATACTTAAGTATAGCATCCCTAGGTAATGGGGATCCAATATTTAACAAATGATGAGGATGAGGGGCGGGGCCAAAAGGGGAAAATTATGTTATTTCAGTATTTTGGTATAATCATCTTCTTCTCTGGCAATTGATCACATTATATTCATTAATTTTAACCAACAGGGCTACCTTGTCATGAGCAGTTATCTGGCCAGGGCTTTATCACCCCTTTTTTTAGGCCCCGTAAAAGGACCCTTTCCCAATGAAAAAGGGTGTGATTTTTTCCAAATTTCCTCTTAAAAATTCCCAATTCAGACACTTGAAAAATAAAATGGTGGTTTTACATGCTTGAGAAGCTTCTTGTGACAAAATTAACTTCAATAAGAAACAAGAAAGATGGGCTGTGAATGTCATGAGTACTGACAGTGCTTGAAATAGTAATTTAGAAAAGAAATATACTGTAATGTATTTACTATAATTTAGTTGTTATATTAGTGTTTGTCAAAATTTCCCAAATAGCGGTTATGTCGATCAATTTTTCCCAATTTGATCTCGGGGTCTGATTCCCAAAAATCCCTGATAAAGCCCTGCTGGCTTAGGCCAAATAAAAATGTGTGTGTTTCAGGTATCACGACCCTAACTACATTTTACAGTCGCCCTGCTATTTTATCACTCTCTTGTATAGATCTTAGATTAATTTATGAGCCAGGCAAGGTTCACAGCAACTCAATACAATAGGCCTAATGCCCTGTTCCTTTTGGTTATGAAGGTCATTCTAATAAACAAACTTGGCAACCCGACACCCCAGTATGCCTCGGGCCCAAATATCAGTGCCCTGGGCCTTTTGGTAAATGAGAAAAATTTGCTTGAAGAATTTGAATTATATTTGACCCTGTGACCTAGAAAGTAGGTCAAAGTCATTCGTCTGAACAAATTGGTATACCTTCATCTGCTTCATCCCAGCATGCTACATGCCAAATATCAGTACCCTGTGGCTTTTTGGTGATTGAGAAGAAGTTGCTTGCATATTTTAATTACATTTGACCCCTGTGACTTTTGAAGTACTGGTCAAGTTTATTCATATGAACAAACTTGGTAGCCCTTCATCCCAGCATGCTACAGGCCAAATATCACTAACATTGGCCTTTCGGTTAATGAGAAATATAGTTAATTGAACATTTTAACACATTTGAGCCCTTCAACTGTGAATGAAGGTTATAATTTGAACAAACTTGGTAACTCTTCACCCAAGCATGCCATATAGGACCAATATCATGTCCCTAGCTGTGCCTCAGTTTTTTAGAAGAAGTTGTTTATAGGAAAAGTTGACAACAGATGCTGCACCACTGCCTTCGGGCAGGTGGGCTTATAATGTACTTTCTTCTTTTTAACTTCTGGGAGTCTGACCTTTTTCCTGACAATCTAATATCTGTAATAGCCACTGAAATGTGTTGAAATGCCTTGCAAATTTAGAATTAAGCATATCATTACACGAAAATAAAAATAAGTTTGCCAACGCACTAACATTATTTTTTTTCATTCATATTACCTGGCACAAACATTTGTTTGTTTTTTCCTTAGCTTATATATTGGCCAACTCTTCACATTTTTTTTATTTTATGATACCAAAGGATAATGGATACCATCCGAGGGGTTCCGAAAGGAATAGAATCCGGTATCTGATATCATTTTTAGATACGGGACGATGCTAATATATATAGCCCAGAATTTTTTATATCATTATATATATGTACCACGAGTACAGCTTCCTGTGACTGTTTGACTTCTGTCTGCCCAGACACCTGACCGAGAACCTTGAGCCACCCTGAAATCCGGCCACCAGTCACTTTCACCAACACGTCGTCTACTTTCTTTACCCCTGTTATGGACTGACAGTGTCTTGTGATGACGAGAAAATGTCTTTTGTTGGCCGGAAGCAATTTAGTCATGAAAATGATGGCCATATCATACGTTTTTTTCAGAAGAATTACCACAGACAGTATGAAGTGTCCATGAGCTTCCGACGGATACCGGTGCGTAATGATTGGTGTCAATAAAACGCTTGTGGTAACATATACGGAATCAAGCGCCGAAATGATCTTGTCAAGATATAAAAAAAATGTTGATGAGGTTGGTTGATTGATCTTCATGTTGGTTGTTGACAGAAATCATTTGCGTCATACACAGATTTACGTCATTTGTTCTGTGGCTAGTAAGTATTATGATGATGTTGTACTAATGTGCATTAAATTTTCAGAAATACTTTGAAATTATCGTTGTATTCTGATCGGAGAAAAACTGATAACATCATAATGTAACTTGTTACACGTTCAGTAACCTAACCACTTAGGTCTAATAGGCGTATTAAATTGCCAGGCCTATCTATGTCCGTGGCATGAGTAGATTTTTTTTCCAGCTTAATTTAATGCAAAGTAGGCCTACTCATTTTGAGGCTGACCTAATCAAAAATGTGCTCTATCCAGGCGTCTGTAAAGTATGACAACAATCTGTAAACTAAATTAAATCAATGTTTCAGTTCACAGTTTACGAACTGCAAAAAAATTATTTGGTAGATTAGCAACTTAATTGCTGACTATTGCTTGTTCACGATATTTATTTCTTAACAATGTTAATCCAGGTGATGATGAAAAGATGCGTTATATGTGATTAATAGTGGACGCGTGAATGATATAATAATGTAATATGTTCTCTGAGGAAACTGTGGATTTTAAGTTCTGTCTATGGTTCGGTCCAAGTGTGTTCATTAACGTTTATCGTGGAATATTTCTGTGTCTCCTGTGCTGGTTCACCTGGTAGTGGAAATGCAGCCTAAATCATTCTGTTGAAAAAAAAATTGTGTGCCGTGTGATAAATTGAACATGATTAATTCATTCATATCTCCATCAATTGAACCTACTGTATGTATTGTGTTGCAGGGTAATTAAGATGTGGTGCTTAAGATATCTGTGTCTGGTTACACTAATTAGCCTGGCATGGCTGATGACTGTCCTACCTACTGCTGTATATGGAGTTTGCGAGAGTGCCCGTTTGGGGGGAGACAGCTACAACTTACTGACAGTTATGGGAGTCCGGGCTGGTAACACCGTACATACAAACCTCAATACACAAATACAATATCAGTTTGTATCTCCAGAATATAGTAAACCATGGACAACAGAATTGGTAAGACTGCATTGTTACTGAATATAGAGGTTATAAATATCATGAATGACAGGCCAACAATGTCAGATTAAATCATTAATCTACATTTTAAAAAGTTCTTTTTCTACATAAATTTTATGGAGAAAAGGTCATTTTGGAAAGCTCTTGAAATAAGTTGAATTTCAATTTCTGTTTGCCTTCAAATCAAACTTTGTCTACTGATGAATCTTAACATACATGTATACATAAATCTATATTATTTTAGCTTAATATAAAAACTCGTAGCATTAGGCAAGGATTCTTGATGGACAAAATGTTATTACTGATCACAGGGTAATGAGAAAGTATATATATAACATATAAATGAGAAGATATATCATAAATGGAAAAGGTATAATAGATCATAGTTCAGTGAGAATTTAGTTTGATCTATTGATTCAGGACTGTATATATTCATATCATATATCACATGTATGTTTAGCCATTAAAATCACCTCTCTATCATGCTCCGGCCTGTATCTAGTTAAAAAATATTGCAACATATTTTACAGGTTACACCCTTACCATCATGGTTGAAGTATAATTCCTCCTCTACCACTGTGTACGGTACTCCAGTAGAGACGGGTACAACCATGGTCAGACTTGATCTGACACGTCCAATGATGACCAATACCTGTAACAGTAGCATGGCTGCTGACCTCACCATAGTTGTCCAAGATACCCTTGTGACCAGTCCAGCTCCTACAGGTATAGTCTCACAGCTGTTGGTGGTCAATGCTGTTCTGTCTGATCATATAGGCATCTGCATGTGTTTTCGTACAACAGATATATATTGAATGAAGATGTGTAATGGTAAGCCTGTGTGCTGTTAAAAGTGAAGCAGAATATACCAATTATTTGCATGGGAATCCCTGATAATATGACAAACACTGATAGTGACCTTCTGAAAAGTTTATTAATTTCTAAGGATTCCACCTCTTAGTCTTGTTTTGGTTATTGCATTTTAAAAGTGAAAATTGACATTGCTCTTTATGAACTAACATGTCATCTTGGAGTGGTTATCAACAAGGAATTTGTTCACAAATCACATAATAGAAAAATATAAACTTTGGTTACCTTACAACAATCATAAAACAAGCTATTCAACACATATTAATTACTCTTGGTGGCCTAGATGTTAATGCGCCGAGGGTCTTGTTGTGCAAGAAATAAATACTGGAAGAAAAACCCAGGCAGGTGATTTTATAATCCTTTTACCTTTTCACGTCCGATTGGGAAATCAAACCTGGGCTGTGTGCATGAAAGACAAGTGTGCTATCCACTGCACCACCCGACCACCCCTAACCATTATAGCGTTTGTTGATATCATGGAGAATTTGAACAGGATTGCTGCCATATGGAGGAAATTGTAACATGCAGGCTGTCACCAATTCATTTGTCACCCATTCAACTACTAACCTTGTCAGAAAAATATGTTGAATATAAACTGATTACTAATATATGCGTGTACACATTTTGTTGTTACTGTTTCAGGGGAGATAACCTAGACTGATTGTGAATGATTTCTGCATGATACATCTGCATGTGTTGTTTGACCCATGTTTGGATCGGGTCATTGATGAAGGCAAAGCAGCAACCATCTTGTTAAATATGCATGTTGCATGATGACCATGTTTTGGGTGAGTATGTTGATGTGGTCTGTATAAGCTGAGTATATACACGGTATAACTTGTCTAAACTGGAAGTCACTTGGACCAAAGATTTTGTCGGTTTACACAAAAGTTCTGGTTTTAGAGGTAGGATGTAAGTTAAATGGGAAATGCCCTCTGAACCAAGAGGTGAGGTGGAAATAGATAGCGTTTCGGATTTGGCAGGGGTCAGTTTAGATAAGTTATACTGTATTGATATTACGCTCGCAAACTACAGTCAGAGCAAAAATGATATAAAATATGTCACTGGCGTAAAGTTTAGATTTACGCCATTTACAGTACAGGTTTTCAGTCAGATTTAAAACCTTAAACTGTTGGCAGAATTTTGAGGACCAATAATGTTCTGATATCATTTCCAGAAGCCATATGTTTTCTTTTGTAAAAATACATTAATCCTGTTAACGACCATGCAAAAAGATAATCATCAAAAAATCTGACATCACTTTGGAAGAAACATGGAAAGATATTGTTACCTGATGTCGTCATTAAAAGATTAAAAGATCCTGGGTGTAACCTTCACCTGAGAGGTTTATTTGTTGTCAGGAGTGATGAAAGTTTAAGGCAGTCGGGGGAGATAAACGGTTCCTCAATTTGTGACTTGTTCTGTTTGATTCTAATGTTTATCAATCACTCAACAGGTAATTGAACCTAGGTAAGGCTTTGAAAAATTAAATGATTCAACAACAAAAGTTCCTTAAATTTTATAGGAATTCAGAAAAATGCCATTTTTGGAATGTCTGTAATGTATCTTGGACATGAATGAATGTAACAATCATCATTTTAATTAAATCATTATAATTTCAGAAATCAATTTTTCCCCACTAAATACAATCATGTATTTAGCTTCAAGTAATATTCCTCCCTCTGTTTTTTAGGTAAATGTGCTGGTGCTGCTCCGGTGCTTGTCAGACCTGTCGACCGACTAAAGGCTCAGGTAGGACGCCCATTCCTGAACAGTGTCTGTGACACTTTCAAGAGCACTGGTGACTCAGATCTAACTCTGATGTTGACCTTACCCTATGGGAAGGATGTTCCTGATAAGTTTTGGCTCCAGATGGATGAATCATCCAAACTTCTGTATGGTTTACCAGTAACAGCAGATACCATGGTAACTGATAGCGTTACTTTAGTTGCTACGGATACATGTGGTGAAAAGTCAAGAGATGCAATTCACCTTGACATTGAACCATTACCAGAGGTCACTCACATAATGACCTTGACTGTAACCCCGGCAACAAGGAGCAAGGAAAGTGATGACTCTGTGATTCTACAGGTGCTTGTTGTTTCTAAACTTGACACCTGGTTCAGAAGCATGCATGTTGAGGCTGATGTTTATGTAGTAGGTGTAGAGTGGAAGGAAGACAAGCTGATTGTACAGTTCACGTTGTCCGATTCCTCCGCCAGTTATACATGCAGTAAACCCTACCTTGAGGATGTCGTAAAGGAGGCAACACTGCCAACATTTTCCTGTTTAATGGCACCCATGTTTACTGTAGAGGACAGGATCTCTGTGAATTTCTCCGACAGTTGTGTTGACACTTACCTCCATCCCTCCAAGTCATCCAAATATGGCATGTCAAAAGTGAAGCCAACTCTAGACCACTGGCTAGAGGTAGTTGTGCCGTGTGCAGCCTTCCTTGTCATAGTAACTGTTGTTGTTATTGTTCTCATGGCCTGCAGCAGTAAACACCCTCATCGTAGGAAGCGATATGTTTTAAAGTCAGAGATTCCGACCTACCTTGAGGATAGGAAACCAATCATCTTCCCAGACGAGACACGTCAAAAGGACGGCTCGCTCGAACCACGGCCACCGATCTTAATACATGGTAACGGAGAGTACGAACCATCTCCATGGCAACAAGATGAAGAGGAAAATGGAAGCCTGCCGTTATTGAGAGGAACACCTGATCGTAATGCCCCGACACCACCAGAATATCTCCACAATGACATTGGAGTGCCCCCTCCCTACAGGCTACCCCCTCCCTATCACTCCACCCACCCGACTTGGTGAGACGTCACCCCTCTCTTGGGGGTAGGGAAAATCTAGTCTATATGATTTTGAAGGATGTTTAATTTGAATTTTGCATTGAATGCTGTATACCATTGGTGGTGCTTTGATTATTTTGAGTTCAGACATACAATGTCCATACAGTTGTAGCGTAGTTTCTGCCAGTAGCGATATTTTTGTAGTTTGAATTGGTACCCTTTGATCATGATGGTTTGAACTTAAGGTGTTACTTATTGAAATATGTTTTAAATATCAAAACTATTAAATTTATCATTTTGACACTCACTGTAGTATATAAATACAGCTTATACAAAAGTATGAATTGTTTGTAAATTGATTGATAACTGATAATGTGTCATCTTTTGAATTAGCTGTAGAATTTTTTTTCTCAGTTTTTTTCCGCTTTCTAAGTTTCTTATCTTGTATCACTATCCATTGATCGGAAACAGATTCATAATTTTTCTTGAAATTATCGCCGCATTTCATCCAATGATATTATGAAAATAGTGTTTTCCTATTTTTGCATTTCGACTTTGAACTATTGCCGGTATGGAAATTTTCATATTTGTGAATACACACTATACATAGCAAGGTTCAAGGTTGTAAGGTAAAAAAGGTCACATTTGCATGATTTTAAAAATTTTAATTAATATATATCTAATATGTGAGCCCTTGCTCTCATTACATGTTGTATAATACATATCATATTTATAACTGCCATATTTTACATTTCTCATGTTTGGGTGCTTAAACTTCATTATCATATTTTATCAGAGGGTTAGTTATAAACATTCTCAAAGAGTTTGTTTACTGTACAGTGTGAATCGAGTGTCTTAATACTGAAAGGCTTATTGTCTTTTAAATCAGTAGTTTTTTATCTGACTTTATATAACATTTTACATTATCCGAAAAGATGGATTAAAACAATAATCCGAAATTGTTGAATTGTTTTGATACATTTTATACACATATACTTAAAAACTCATTTAATATCTCTTTACATGGTTGATATATGTCCTATGTTTTTAATAGTCAGCCCTTCCTAATATAGATAATTTTCTCTTTTTCTCAAGTGAAAAATAGTGCTTGGTATGTAAATAGTAAGGAGCAGATTGAAGAACGATATGTATTATCACTTTCAACTTACATCACCCATGGCAATCAGTTTGTCTTACAATTTTCCTTAAAGGTTAATTTGTGTATTTATTCTGCACTCTCAATTGTAGTACATAACCAGATTTAAACAGATGAGCGCTATGATGAATTACCACACTCACAATACTTCATTGCTGTAGAAAGCAGTATATAGAAACTTTAATAATTAGCACAACCATGATTTAGTGGAATGCTCTTTCAGTGTTCTGTGTTAAATTTTCTAAATTAATAGCACCACTAAAATAATCACAGTAATCAAGAGGGGATGAGGGAGTGGCAGTGCTCACTCCAGTCTGAAAAATGTTTTAGCAAAATTCACTAAAGACCACTTTTTTCTTTTAGCAAATAAGAATTTCCTTTAGCAACTTTTATTCATTAGTAGAGTCAAAATTCAAGTGTTAATATTATAAAGTCTGATGTATTTAACATACCATTCATTGAATTGGATCAATTCTTATTATACATTTATAGAGAGTCAGTGTCTATGAAAATGGTTTATTCAACACAAATTCCATTAGCAAAAGTAGCTAAAGGCATATATAATCTTTTAGCAAATAAGCATTTCATTTCATAAATAACAAAAACGCTATTGGCTAGAGTGAGCATAGAGTGGGAATGATTTACAACGACTGTTGTTCTTATATCATGGCCAGTGCTTGATTTTGGTGCTGCTTGATTTTACTGTCCATTTCATCGTACATGTACTAGTAATTTTCACTTTTTTTTACGCATATAATCATGTTACCTGTTGATACCTATCTCGCCATTTAATAACCAGAATGGGTTATGATAATTGTTTACCATTATAATAATGTATTGTATGCTCTGCCTAAGCTGGTTGTGCCAATCAGAAATTATTTGCAAATCAACTGGAATATTTGGTTCCGACACTGGTGATTCATAACAAGTAGACTACAAAATCTGGGATTGTCAACAGTCTTGTCTTACTACGTACCTGTTCTAAGGGGTTTCCAGGTTAGACAGAGCACACAAAAGTTGTATATGCATGTGAATATATACCTATCTTATCATTTACACCTTAATCTCAATCTCAAGTGTCAAATATTTAGAAAATTTATTAAATAAGTATATGTAATGCGATTGTTTTTATTGCGATTCCCTGCAAATCATGACTTTTGAACGCCTTTAACTTGTTGATATTGGAGTATATATTTCCTCCTTTTTGTATATTATTGAGTTGTACATGTTACCAGCCCTGTGTTGGCTAGCTATGACAGATGTAAGAACTTGGTTTAAAGATGTATATTTTAGGAGTAATTTCTCATTGTTTTGTGCATGGTAAATGGATGCGTAATATGAACTATGAAACCTGTCTAATCTGACCCCTTGGTATCCTGACATCACTGCCTAAGAAGTTGTTATTCCTCTGTAATCTGACATTTTTGACTAGTCTAATCAGGCAGTATTCAGACAATCTATTTCGTCTAATACTAGTTTACAGTAATCTATTAACTTGTCTAGTCTGAAACCTCCATGATATCACAGCTTGTCTAATCTGACCCATGAGTATTCTGACACCCTATTTGTTCCAACACTACCAAGGTAGACAATAGTCTGAATCCTGTATAAGAAATTTTTGTATAGTCTAATCCACAAGTATTCAGATAATCCATTGCGTCCAACATTAGTTATTCTATTATCATGCCTGGTCTGAAACCTCTGTATTATGATGCCGTGTCTGATCTGACCCCTTAGTATTCCGAAAACCTATTTTGTCCAACACTACCAAGGTAGTAATTTGAACATCTTCTCTAGCCTGAATCCTCTATAATCCAACATTTGACTAGTCTTATCCCTTAGTATTCGGACTTCTAATTTTGTCTGACACTTACTGTTCTTATCTAAGATCCTGTCTAGTCTGAAACCTCCATATTATGACATCACATCTAATCTTGAGTACTCTGACAAACTATTTGGCCAAGACTGGGGGGGGAGGGGGGGGTAGGTGTCCTGACATTCTACAACTACCCCTCCAACTCTTGGTTGTGAGTTCGAATCCAATATGGGGCAGTTGCTTTGTTTACCGCCTTTCCTCCACTTCCAAAACCTGGCACGTCCTTAAATAACCCTGGCTGTTAAAAGGATGCAATACCAAATAAACTAAATCAAATCAAACATTTATTATTCTAATATCTTGTTTATTCTGATGTCGGTTCACAACGTACATTCAACGTACAGAAGCTGCTGTTTTAATAACTTCAGAATAAACCTGAAATAATGCAATAACCTGTTGGACCCATTCACCCCCAATTCACATTGAACCTTACCTAATCAAAGACAGGGTTACTTCAGTTTCAATAGGTAGGGGTGAAGGAGATATCCAGGCTAATTGTAGCATCCCACAAGGTGTCACATCACACAGGTTTCATTGTATAGCAAATACTTGTGAGAGCACAGATTTCTTTCTGATGATTTAATGTTAATAATGCAGATTCCATTAATTAAATCTTTTGGGATTGATTCTCTTAATTGTACTACACTGTTTAGAAGGTTCCGTCTACAAATCTAGACTTTCTCACCAATAACACTCTCTGTTACAGAATTTTTTTTTCATATTGACATGACACATGCAAAACATCTTGATAGTCCGGTGCTTTTTGTAGATCATTTTACTTGCTGCTTGTAATTTGGAGATTTTTTTAAAAAAGATTTACAAACCTTTATATTACTCATTATTTTTCAAAATTACTTCAGTCATCACTCATGACATTTATCTATTGTGTGGCTAAAGGGACATAACTTTGATCCTAACATCTGATTATATTATACATATATTAATATTTAGAACTTGTTTGTCTTTGAATCGTCATTGAAGAAGACATGTTTCTTTTCTTTTTATGTCCTAAAGACATGTTAAGTAAGTCATTCTTTTGCTTTTAAAAAACATTTGAAAATATTCTGGCATGAAGAGGCAAATAAAACTATGTCAAGGTTTCATCAAAAAAAGAAAAAAAGATCTGTTTCATGTCTTCAGATGTTGTTTCACTTTATGTGGTAGAGTTAACAGGCATTTTACTACGGAGTGATATATTTTTGAAAATTTAGAATTTCATACAATGAAATGTCTTGGCATTTTAATTTTTGTTTCTGTCATCACACATTTACTTTGAAATGTATACTTCACAATATATATCCCAGAACTTATATTATGATCTGCCTTCACTTTAATTAGCATTAGCATTTGAGTGAATTTTATGAAGTCTTTTGTTTACCACATCATTACTCTGATATATTTCATTGTATAACTACACTAGATTGATTTATGATGACAATGTTTTCTGATTTTCATTTTTTGTTTTTTCTGAATATATTTTTGAAGTTCAATGCATATCTGTCATCTTGAAATTCCCATATTTTGTCAAGACCAGATACTGACTATAATGTCTATTCATGATACAAAACACAATTTTGGTATCTTAAACAGCAAGATATATATATGTTACAGAAATTACTGTTTTGCTACTGTTATGAATATCTTCTGGTATGGAATGTATCAGAAGTAGGTCGCTGAGACCTTCATTTTGACCTTTGATCAACATAAAAAAAAGGTTTCTCCTGACTCAATCAATCACCTTCACTGCAAGGCAGTTGAACATCATCCTTAGAGTATGAGTTCATCTTGGTGAGGTGGTCACATGCAATGGGGACTGTAACTTAATGAATTGTCTTGTTGAAATTGTGGCATGAATAATTTGAGTTTACATCATGGGGAAACTACAATATTTCTTATGTTTCCAAGTGACCGGAGTCAAATATCTTGGTGCTGTATCAACAATAGCTGATCATGTTAAGTCATTTCCATCTGGTTAGTTGACAGATATGTAGAGGCTTTTTCTTGTGTTTGGTTGTATTTTTTTTTTTTTTTTTTGTTGTATTTCCTTTTTGGTATGTAAATAATTTCTTATGGTATTTATTTTTGTGACTGAGTTGGTTGTTGTGATCCTGTTCATGATTTAATCATCATTAATTTTGGAACAAAATCTTACTAGAGGTAGCTATGGTAATATTTCATTTTATTTCATAAATAGCAAATGTCAGTGGTAATGAATTCATGATCAATCAATTATTCTGTATAGTACTATTTACAGATGATTTTCGAGTTTAATTTCATTCCTTGGTTGTCTCAACCAAGTAGAAACACCAGATACAATTTCTAAATTTGACGTGTAGGAAATTTAAATATGAAAATGTGTGTGGATTTTTCTCTCAGGTAGCTTTGTTGTGTAGTGTATTTTAATTGATGGTTTGCTTTAAGTACACCAGATTTCCTGCTTATTTCTCACTGTAGTTTTTGTGTGGGTTATTTTGTCACGTAAGATATATACATAAACTATATTTATACCACTATTTATTTCCTCAATAAAATCAGATGAAATACAAGCTTTATTGGTCTTCTTTTATAATATTGAGATGTTTCTGGATTTGTTCTTTTTTTTTCTCAGTTTTTATGTCATTCTGTCATTAGACATTGAGACTCTTTCATTGGTGTTTTTGGAGGATAGCAAAGTCCCAACCAAGTAGTTTTTAGTAGTAAGTACCTGAGTATATTTTACTTTATATTAACTTTTATTTCTGCCCGGTTAATGTTGTCCCAGGTTTAAAAAAAATGTTTCTGGCCCTGAATAACACTGTAAATTATCCAGCCATTATTTGTTGTTCCCCTCAAGTTTCGGTGTGTCAAGAGGTGAGCCATGATACCTAACTTCAGTATGTCTATGCCATCATTGGCAATAACTCTGTTTAAATTGAGCCATGATACCTAATTTCAGTATGTCTGCCATCAAGGGCGATAACTCTGTATAAAGTTAGCCATGCTTCCTTATTTCAGTATGTCTATGCCATCAAGAGCAATAACTCTGTATAAATTGAGCCATGATACCTAATTTCAGTATGTCTATGGCATCAAGGGCAATAAGTCTGTTTAAATTGAGCAATATATATATAAAATGCCTAATTTCAGTATGTCTATGCCATCAAGAGCAATAACTCTGTATAAATTGAGCCATGATACCTAATTTCAGTATGTCTATGCCATCAAGGGCAATAACTCTGTATAAATGGAGCCATGATATAAAATATGCCACTCCATTGAACAAATACAGATTTCAAAACAAACAACAAGAATAACAAAAACTTCTTGAATATAATTAATATATATATATATTTATATATTTGTTTCGGTTTCAAAAACACATCTATATAATAGAAAATAATTCTAAAAACATCTTAAAGAAAATGCAAATTAAACACTACAGTTTACTTAAATAAATCCATTTTATCAAACAAGGAATTATTGTGTCAAGAAATATATTGCATACATATGCATGTGTTCATCTTTCAGTATGGTTTCAGTATTAACATTCAAACACATTGAACAGTATGGTTTCAGTATTAACATTCAAACACACTGAACATTATTCTTTTAGTATTAGCTGCAAATATTTAACTTCAAAAGGTAAAACTACACATTCATGTTTAACACTGATTTCAACTTCAGCAACAAACAATGAAAGAGTCACCCAATCAAAAAATTAGTTCAATTAGGCAGCAAATTCATAATGCGTTATCCCATTAAACACTAAAATCTAATTGGTCCCTCAAGTTTCTGCTGTAATTCAACCAGTGGAAACACAGGTAAAACCCTAACTTTGTGACTCAGATACTTTTGCAAAATACTTTTTTAAAATCTTATTTGGAAAGATGATACATTTGTTTTACCGAAACTTTGTAAAATGTGTCCATAAATATTTATAAAACTTGATAACTTTGATTCTAACTGCTTTCTTTGTGATCTATCATGAAGTCGACTTATTTGTTTGTGCTTTACACAACCAGTAACAACTACAAACAGTTGAGGACAAGTCAGCTTTGGGTAGTGGAAGAAAATCAATATAACATACCCCAACCCAGTGATGCAGGGCTTGAGCTTATATCTGGTCACATACCCCGACCTAGTGGAAGAGGGCTCATGTTAATATCCTGTCAGACGACTGACCAAGTGGTGGAGGGCTTGTGCTAACAGACTTTCGGACACCTAACCACCAACCACTACCCAATTGTAAAGGACTTGTGCTAATAGACTGTCGGACACCTAACCACCAATCCCTTCCAAATGGTAAAGGGCTTGTGCTCATAGACTGTCGGTCACCTAACCACCAACCCCTTCCCAATTGTAAAGGACTTGTGCTAATAGACTGTTGGACACCCTAACCACAAACCCTGGCCAAGTTGTGGAGGGCTTGTGCTAATAGACTGTCGGACACCTTAACCACAAACCCTGGCCAAGTGGTGGAGGGCTTGTGCTAATAGACCGTCGGACACCCTAACCACAAACCCTGGCCAAGTGATGGAGGACTTGTGCTAATAGACTGTTGGACACCTAACCACCAACCCCTTCCCAATGGTAAAGGGCTTGTGCTCATAGACTGTCGGTCACCTAACTACCAACCCCTTCCCAATGGTAAAGGGCTTGTGCTCATAGACTGTCGGTCACCTAACCACCAACCCCTCCCCAATGGTAAAGGGCTTGTGCTAATAGACTGTCGGACACCCTAACCACAAACCCCTACCCAATTGTAAAGGGCTTGTGCTCATAGGCTGATTGTATAACAATCCAGGGTTTGAATTCTGGTCAAGCTCCAACTAATTTTGTTTAATTCAAAACACTGTTGTTTATAATACTTTTGTATATACAATGTAATTATTATCACTTACATAGTTTTGTTTTTCATAAAATTACTTCAAGGTATGATTTTCCCATAGGAATGATTGATCAAAGCCATAGTCATGCCGCATAAAAAAAGTGAACAACACTGAGTTACAGTTTATATCCATTGTACTGGGACCGTGCCAGCTGGCTATAGAATTAATTTGACTGAAATGGATGATAAGTCTTCCGCAGATGTAGCTTGCTTCTATCGGGTAACATTTTCTACCAACGTTCTAGCAACTGGTACAGCACTGTCATATTGTGTCACAAACATTAGCCATTTAACATGTCAATAGAGCTTAATAAAGAAACTATCAAAAAGTAAACAAAACATATTTTATCATACATAACAAAATCATCACAACAACTTTTTCTGGACAGAATGCCCAGTATATAAAATTTACCATAAACAATATCCCACGATATGCACTGTGTCAAGTGATCTGGCGTCACTGGGTGATACAAAGCATATATAACATTGATTATACAACAAGGACAAAAACAGGAATCACAAACAAATTGTACACAAGTGAAATCCACATCACACAAGGGCTTAACAATCACACTAATAGAATACAGAGGTATATTTAGAATTAGTCACATTTATTCATACAGGTCTTAATCTCATTAATACCTTCTCTAGAAAAGGTCACTGTCATACAGGTCACATCCTCATTGCAAACTAATTACCTCACATAGAAAAGTCAATTACTGACCCCTTAGGGGTAGACACACTCATACAGGTCACAGTCATACAGGTTACATCCTCATTGTAAACTAATTACCTCACATAGAAAAGTCAATTACTGACCCCTTAGGGTAGACACACTCATACAGGTCACAGTCATACAGGTCACATTCTTATTATAAATATCCTCTAGAAATTGTCTGATACTCATACAAGTCATACAAACCAAAAATAACCTTTTTATAAATATTAACACTTGTACAGGTCACACGCACAGACTAAATAGTCTCCCTTGAAAAGGTCACTCTCATTATAAATCACCTCTTATACAAAATATTTCATATTATACATATTTACATATTTCATTTCAAAAGACAAGCCTTTATCAAAATATGGTTTTCTATCAAGATTTTACAGTAACTTCTTAAGAACTGAATATTCTGTGGTCGATGGATTTCAAGAATTGATATGGAATGTATTTTTTCACAGTTGGCACATACACCACAGAAGATAAGACAAATGAAATAATAATGCACACTAATTCACCCATCAAACATCCAAAACTTCATGATTCCTGTTTTGGCAGTGTTATTTTGTGAATGGAGAGTATATATATTAAGCAAAATAAGTATCACACAATATGATAATCCGACAGCATATATAACATACCATACCTTATAGTAAGTAATTTCTAAAATGGGCTGCTACTTGTATTGCCACCAAATCATTTTTTAATTTTAATTTGTTAATGTAGAAGATCTCATATTAGTTTAAATGCCTCTGCATGGGGTCGAAACCTTGGGCACTACCAAATGAGCTAAGAAATGTCCGCCCTAGAAGCCAGCAGAAATGTCTACTTCTTCACCATGATGCCATACTCCCCTCCAGGAATGAACCTGTCTCCTGTTTTCCAGGGGTTAGAGCCCTTCATGGGGCCCATTGTTACAAGGATAATTTCATTTTCAATCTGCTAAAGGATGAACCAGGAACCTCTGGCTTATTAGTTTGACACTCACCCAATTGACCTTCGACAGAAATCATTAGCCCGATTACTAGGCAGAAGCCCAATCAATAGCCAGAAGCCAAATCACTAGGCAGCAGCCCAATTACTAGGCAGAAGCCCAATCACTAGACAGAAGCCCAATCACTAGGCAGCAGCCCAATCACTAGGCAGAAGCCCAATCACTAGACAGAAGCCCAATCACTAGGCAGAAGCCCAATCATTAGGCAGAAGCCCACAGAAGCCCAATCACTAGACAGAAGCCCAATCTCTAGGCAGAAGCCAATATGTATTTTTTGAAAGTGTCATTAAAATGAAAATTCTAGGAAAATCAGCAAAAATTCAAACAAGGAATTATAGATCAGAAATACAACAAACTGCACCCACAAAAAGTAATCACTATATATATGGTATAGAGATTGTGGTGATGGTCACAATGGTTTCAGAAATGGTGGAGAAAAGCAAAGTAATATATATGTATAACTATCAAGTAGTTTATTGACAACTATCAACAGGTAATATTTTCTATCACATACTTAACATATGCTTGACAGCAGAAACAAAGAAAACCAATAATATTCCCAGAGATAGCCTATACAAATTGGCCCCCATGTGAACCCACCCAAGTTTAACTCACAGGTATTGCTTATTATCTTAACTTTAGAAAACACTTGGCAGGTTATTGCGTTCTAATATCTCTTCCGGAATATTAACACTAATTAACTCAAAGGTAGTGTTTTGTAAGCAAAACAATGACACAACCCCTAAGTTAACTTGTAGATTATGCAGATTTAAACCTATAGATAATACTCCCTTAATTAATAAGACAGTAAACTACAGAATTTCAGGTCACATCAGCACATGTTATCAAAGAATGTACACGACATTGAGTCACAACAGCACAAGATACAACAGAAAGCACATTATGTGGCAGAATTTATGTAAAACTTCCAGTCACATCAACACAAGTGACAGATATTTACACAAGAAGTGATGTAAAAACAAGGCATTAATGTGACAGTGATGTGATGTAGCTAGAATTCTGGTCTTAACAACCTAGTCTGTGACAAAATGTGCTGACATCTTTCAGTCACACCATTACAGAAAGTGACTGAACTGTATCTGTGACCTGGGATATCAATACACTTTCAGTCACACCATTACAGAAAGTGACTGAACTGTATCTGTGACCTGGGATATCAATACACTTTCAGTCACACCATTACAGAATGTGACTGAACTATATCTGTGACCTGTCACATCAATACACTTTCAGTCACATCATTACAGAAAGTGACTGAACTGTATCTGTGACCTGGGATATCAATACACTTTCAGTCACACCATTACAGAAAGTGACTGAACTGTATCTGTGCCCTGTCACATCAATACACTTTCAGTCACATCATTACAGAAAGTTACTGTGCTGACATCTTTCAGTCACATCATTACAGAAAGTGACTGAACTGTATCTTTGACCCGTCAAATCAATACTAAGTGAAAGAATGTATCAATGTCTTCCATTCACACCACATTCCCAAATGGTATGGCAGGAACATACATAGGATCTGAGGAATGTACAGGGATTCTGTAACATCACACGATGAAACAGAATGAACTCTGAACTTCCTGCCACATCCATACATGAAGTGACAGGAATAACTTAGGACTTTAAGGATTTTTCGACATCTCCTTCCTCAACATGTTTCGGCAGCTGTGCGATAGCAGCTTGGTGCTGTTGTTTCATCTCATTGCGTTTGACCTCGGTGTAGGCACCTGATCCACCCAGCACAACGGCATTACTGGTCCACCAAAGTAGTGGCTTGGAATCTTGGTAGTACATACAGGCTATAACAGTCTGGGCGCATGCCTTTGCCGTTCCGGATATGTTATGTGTGAGAGGGGAGGTAACCTGGATTTGCAGACCTGTTACGTAACCTATAGCAAAACCAAATATACCACCAATATTCATGTATATCCAGAAGGTAGAGTCAAAAAGTTTGGGAAAGTGAGCAACTTCCGGCAGCTCACCAAACACCAACATGAGGGGCATGAAGAGCACCACGGCGTTGAGATTATTGTAGTAGGTGAGTCGCCAAACGTTGTTGTCCAGTAGGGGGAGCACCTTCTTAGTAAAGATGGAGTTTAAGGCTACACTGGCACTGGCTGCTACTCCAAATAACACGCCGATCACTGATAGGGAACCTGTAACACAGACAGAAATAACATGCTGATCACTGATAGGGAACCTGTAACACAGACAGAAATAACATGCTGATCACTAATAGGGAACCTGTAACACAGACAGAAATAACATGCTGATCACTGATATGGAACCTGTAACACAGAGAAATAACACGCCGATCACTGATAGGGAACCTGTAACACAGACAGAAATAACATGCTGATCACTGATAGGGAACCTGTAACACAGACAGAAATAACATGCTGATCACTGATAGGGAACCTGTAACACAGAGAAATAACATGCTGATCACTGATAGGGAACCTGTAACACAGACAGAAATAACATGCTGATCACTGATATGGAACCTGTAACACAGAGAAATAACACGCCGATCACTGATATGGAACCTGTAACACAGAGAAATAACACGCCGATCACTGATAGGGAACCTGTAACACACAGAGAAATAACACTACGATCACTGATAGGGAACCTGTAACACAGACAGAAATAACATGCTGATCACTAATAGGGAACCTGTAACACAGAGAAATAACATGCCGATCACTGATAGGGAACCTGTAACACAGACAGAAATAACATGCTGATCACTAATAGGGAACCTGTAACACAGACAGAAATAACATGCTGATCACTGATATGGAACCTGTAACACAGAGAAATAACACGCCGATCACTGATAGGGAACCTGTTACACAGAGAGAAATAACACACCGATCACTGATAGGGAACCTGTTACACAGAGAGAAATAACACCCCAATCACTGATAGAGAACCTGTAACACAGAGAAATAACATGCTGATCACTGATATGGAACCTGTAACACAGAGAAATAACACGCCGATCACTGATAGGGAACCTGTAACACAGAGAAATAACACGCCGATCACTGATAGGGAACCTGTTACACAGAGAGAAATAACACGCCAATCACTGATAGAGAACCTGTAACACAGAGAAATAACATGCTGATCACTGATATGGAACCTGTAACACAGAGAAATAACACGCCGATCACTGATATGGAACCTGTAACACAGAGAAATAACACGCCGATCACTGATAGGGAACATGTAACACAGAGAAATAACACGCCAATCACTGATAGAGAACCTGTAACACAGACAGAAATAACACGACAATCACTGATAGGGAACCTGTAACACAGAGAAATAACACACCAATCACTTAGAGGGAACCTGTAACACAGAGAAATAGCACGCCGATCACTGATAGGGAACCTGTAACACAGAGAAATAACACACCGATCACTGATAGGGAACCTGTAACACAGAGAAATAACACGCTGATCACTGATAGGGAACCTGTAACACAGAGAAATAACACGCTGATCACTGATAGGGAACCTGTAACACAGAGAATATAACATGCTGATCACTGATAGGGAACCTGTAACACAGAGAAATAACACACCGATCACAGATAGGGAACCTGTAACACAGAGAAATAACACACCGATCACTGATAGGGAACCTGTTACACAGAGAGAAATAACACGCCAATCACTGATAGAGAACCTGTAACACAGAGAAATAACATGCTGATCACTGATATGGAACCTGTAACACAGAGAAATAACACGCCGATCACTGATAGGGAACCTGTAACACAGAGAAATAACACGCCGATCACTGATAGGGAACCTGTTACACAGAGAGAAATAACACGCCAATCACTGATAGAGAACCTGTAACACAGAGAAATAACATGCTGATCACTGATATGGAACCTGTAACACAGAGAAATAACACGCCGATCACTGATATGGAACCTGTAACACAGAGAAATAACACGCCGATCACTGATAGGGAACATGTAACACAGAGAAATAACACGCCAATCACTGATAGAGAACCTGTAACACAGACAGAAATAACACGACAATCACTGATAGGGAACCTGTAACACAGAGAAATAACACACCAATCACTTAGAGGGAACCTGTAACACAGAGAAATAGCACGCCGATCACTGATAGGGAACCTGTAACACAGAGAAATAACACACCGATCACTGATAGGGAACCTGTAACACAGAGAAATAACACGCTGATCACTGATAGGGAACCTGTAACACAGAGAAATAACACGCTGATCACTGATAGGGAACCTGTAACACAGAGAATATAACATGCTGATCACTGATAGGGAACCTGTAACACAGAGAAATAACACACCGATCACAGATAGGGAACCTGTAACACAGAGAAATAACACACCGATCACTGATAGGGAACCTGTAACACACAGAGAAATTACACACTGATCACTGATAGGGAACCTGTAACACTCAGAGAAATTACACACTGATCACTGATAGGGAATCTGTAACACAGAGAAATAACACGCTGATCAATGATAGGGAACCTGTAACACAGAAAAATAACACGCCAATCACTGATAGGGAACCTGTAACACAGAGAAATAACACACCGATCACTGATAGGGAACCTGTAACACAGAGAAATAACACACCGATCACTGATAGGGAACCTGTAACACACAGAGAAATAACACTACGATCACTGATAGGGAACCTGTAACACAGAGAAATAACACGCTGATCACTGATAGGGAACCTGTAACACAGAGAAATAGTATGCTGATCACTGATAGGGAACCTGTAACACAGAGAAATAACACACTGATCACTGATAGGGAACCTGTAACACAGACAGAAATAACACAATGATCACTGATAGAGAACCTGTAACACAGACAGAAATAACACGCCGATCACTGATAGGGAACCTGTAACACAGACAGAAATAACACGACAATCACTGATAGGGAACCTGTAACACAGTGAAATAACACAATGATCACTGATAGGGAACCTGTAACACAGAGAAATAACACGCCGACCACTGATAGGGAACCTATAACACACAGAGAAATAACACACTGATCACTGATAGGGAACCTGTAACACAGAGAAATAACACACTGATCACTGATAGGGAACCTGTAACACAGAGAAATAACATGCCGATCACTGGTAGGGTACCTGTAACACAGAGAAATAACACACTGATCACTGATAGGGAACTTGTAACACAGACAGAAATAACACAATGATCACTGATAGGGAACCTGTAACACAGAGAAATAACACGCCGACCACTGATAGGGAACCTATAACACACAGAGAAATAACACACTGATCACTGATAGGGAACATGTAACACAGAGAAATAACACACTGATCACTGATAGGGAACCTGTAACACAGAGAAATAACACTACGATCACTGATAGGGAACCTGTAACACAGAGAAATAATACACCGATCACTGATAGGGAACCTGTAACACAGAGAAATAACAGGCCCATCACTGATAGGGAACCGGTAACACAGAGAAATAACATGCTGATCACTGATAGGGAACCTGTAACACACAGAGAAATAACACTACGATCACTGATAGGGAACCTGTAACACAGAGAAATAACACGCTGATCACTGATAGGGAACCTGTAACACAGAGAAATAACACGCCGATCACTGATAGAGAACCTGTAACACAGAGAAATAACACGCCAATCACTGATAGGGAACCTGTAACACACAGAGAAATAACACTACGATCACTGATAGGGAACCTGTAACACAGAGAAATAACACGCCAATCACTGATAGGGAACCTGTAACACAGAGAGAAATAACACGCCGATCACTGATAGGGAACCTGTAACACAGAGAAATAACACACCGATCACTGATAGGGAACCTGTAACACAGAGAAATAACAGCCAATCACTGATAGGGAACCTGTTACACAGAGAAATAACGCGCTGATCACTGATAGGGAACCTGTAACACAGAGAAATAACACGCCGATCACTGATAGGGAACCTGTAACACAGAGAAATAACACGCAGATCACTGATAGGGAACCTGTAACACACAGAGAAATAACACACCGATCACTGATAGGGATCCTGTAACACAGAGAAATTACATGCAGATCACTGATAGGGAACCTGTTACACAGAGAGAAATAACACTACGATCACTGATAGGGAACCTGTAACACAGAGAAATAACACACCAATCACTGATAGGGATCCTGTAACACAGAGAAATAACACGCCCATCACTGATAGGGAACCTGTAACACAGAGAAATAACACACCAATCACTGATAGGGATCCTGTAACACAGAGAAATAACACGCCGATCACTGATAGGGAACCTGTAACACAGAGAAATAACACACCAATCACTGATAGGGATCCTGTAACACAGAGAAATAACACTACGATCACTGATAGGGAACCTGTAACACAGAGAAATAACACGCTGATCACTGATAGGGAACCTGTAACACAGAGAAATAGTATGCTGATCACTGATAGGGAACCTGTAACACAGAGAAATAACACACTGATCACTGATAGGGAACCTGTAACACAGACAGAAATAACACAATGATCACTGATAGAGAACCTGTAACACAGACAGAAATAACACGCCGATCACTGATAGGGAACCTGTAACACAGACAGAAATAACACGACAATCACTGATAGGGAACCTGTAACACAGTGAAATAACACAATGATCACTGATAGGGAACCTGTAACACAGAGAAATAACACGCCGACCACTGATAGGGAACCTATAACACACAGAGAAATAACACACTGATCACTGATAGGGAACCTGTAACACAGAGAAATAACACACTGATCACTGATAGGGAACCTGTAACACAGAGAAATAACATGCCGATCACTGGTAGGGTACCTGTAACACAGAGAAATAACACACTGATCACTGATAGGGAACTTGTAACACAGACAGAAATAACACAATGATCACTGATAGGGAACCTGTAACACAGAGAAATAACACGCCGACCACTGATAGGGAACCTATAACACACAGAGAAATAACACACTGATCACTGATAGGGAACATGTAACACAGAGAAATAACACACTGATCACTGATAGGGAACCTGTAACACAGAGAAATAACACTACGATCACTGATAGGGAACCTGTAACACAGAGAAATAATACACCGATCACTGATAGGGAACCTGTAACACAGAGAAATAACAGGCCCATCACTGATAGGGAACCGGTAACACAGAGAAATAACATGCTGATCACTGATAGGGAACCTGTAACACACAGAGAAATAACACTACGATCACTGATAGGGAACCTGTAACACAGAGAAATAACACGCTGATCACTGATAGGGAACCTGTAACACAGAGAAATAACACAATGATCACTGATAGGGAACCTGTAACACAGTGAAATAACACAATGATCACTGATAGGGAACCTGTAACACAGAGAAATAACACGCCGACCACTGATAGGGAACCTATAACACACAGAGAAATAACACACTGATCACTGATAGGGAACCTGTAACACAGAGAAATAACACACTGATCACTGATAGGGAACCTGTAACACAGAGAAATAACACGCCAATCACTGATAGGGAACCTGTTACACAGAGAAATAACACGCCAATCACTGATAGGGAACCTGTAACACACAGAGAAATAACACGCCGATCACTGATAGGGAACCTGTAACACAGAGAAATAACACGCCAATCACTGATAGGGAACCTGTAACACAGAGAGAAATAACACGCCGATCACTGATAGGGAACCTGTAACACAGAGAAATAACACACCGATCACTGATAGGGAACCTGTAACACAGAGAAATAACAGCCAATCACTGATAGGGAACCTGTTACACAGAGAAATAACGCGCTGATCACTGATAGGGAACCTGTAACACAGAGAAATAACACGCCGATCACTGATAGGGAACCTGTAACACAGAGAAATAACACGCAGATCACTGATAGGGAACCTGTAACACACAGAGAAATAACACACCGATCACTGATAGGGATCCTGTAACACAGAGAAATTACATGCAGATCACTGATAGGGAACCTGTTACACAGAGAGAAATAACACTACGATCACTGATAGGGAACCTGTAACACAGAGAAATAACACACCAATCACTGATAGGGATCCTGTAACACAGAGAAATAACACGCCCATCACTGATAGGGAACCTGTAACACAGAGAAATAACACACCAATCACTGATAGGGATCCTGTAACACAGAGAAATAACACGCCGATCACTGATAGGGAACCTGTTACACAGAGAAATAACACACCAATCACTGATAGGGATCCTGTAACACAGAGAAATAACACGCCGATCACTGATAGGGAACCTGTTACACAGAGAAATAACACACCAATCACTGATAGGGATCCTGTAACACAGAGAAATAACATGCAGATCACTGATAGGGAACTTGTTACACAGAGAGAAATAACATGCAGATCACTGATAGGGAACCTGTTACACAGAGAGAAATAACACACCGATCACTGATAGGGATCCTGTAACACAGAGAAATAACACGCCGATCACTGATAGGGAACCTGTTACACAGAGAGAAATAACACACCGATCACTGATAGGGAACCTGTAACACAGAGAAATAACACACCGATCACTGATAGGGATCCTGTAACACAGAGAAATAACACACTGATCACTGATAGGGAACCTGTTACACAGAGAGAAATAACACGCAGATCAATGATAGGGAACCTGTAACACAGAGAAATAACACACCGATCACTGATAGAGAACCTGTAACACAGAGAGAAATAACACGCAGATCACTGATAGGGATCCTGTAACACAGAGAAATAACACGCTGATCACTGATAGGGAACCTGTTACACACAGAGAAATAACACGCCGATTACTGATAGGGAACTTGTAACACAGAGAAATAACACGCCGATCACTGATAGGGAACCTGTAACACTGAGAGAAATAACACGCCGATCACTGATAGGAAATCTGTAACACACAAGAGAAATAACAATAGATGGAAAATCTTGTTTTTGTACTTAAATAGTAATCAATCATATCGCTTCTTTTATCCATGGCTACAATACAAACCAACATGGAGGCGGCATCGATCGCTAGCCATGAAACATGTGGGTTATGTTTGAACAACATAAGGTATAATAAGTCCTTCCGGACATTGAAATCAATGTTATGCATATATAAATAGACCAAGGTAAAATGACCTAACCGTGTGCCATGAGAAACGATAATTCTAATTGGTTGAATTCTCTGAATAGACTTCTATTCAGGAGAATGAGATTCTCCGTCTGTTCTAGCCCAGGGGACATAAACATTTGTGCAATGTCACTTGCCACATGATGGGTTTCTCCCGATGACCTCAAGCATATCATTACCAAACTACTTAAGTTTGGCTGTTCAACCAAACCTCAGATTGAACCAATTTGCCTCAAACCATATCGCAGGCTGATAACTTACCAGATGCACCTTCCTGATCAACTCCCAGGAAGAAGCCAGCAATGATGACACCACAGCAAGCTAGGGCCTTACAGGACGTCGCCTGCTTCAGAATCAGGTAGGAGAACATCTGGGGTAAAAATAAACACAATGTTACAAGTACTTTCACTTCAGTGATACTAAAGCCTCAGATAAATTTTACATACATGTCTTCATTTTAAGGCAGGTTGACAGGTGCAAAGATTGGACATTAATGCAATTCTCATTCAATTACACCAACTTTTATAATGATTTAAGATGGTCAAGAGTTTTGCTTACCTACTAGATGCTCTTTATACCTCTAGAATATGTTGTGGCAAAAGTGAAGGCTCGGTGTGCACCATCTTGTTGATGAGACAAGAATACTAGTTTGACACTTTGATGTACATCAAAAGAATCCCGCAGTCACAAAACGGTAAAAAATCACAGGATTTGAACTTGGTTGCAGTTTTTTTGTAATCTTCAAAAGACAGATATCAGCCTAGTGATTGGTCAGGTTTTTTTTAACTGGGACCAATCTAACTGCTGTTTTTGTGCCTTCAGTTTCGCCATGACATATTCCAGGGGTGTAATGAGCGTAGGGGAATGAAACCCCTGGATATCGAGGATGACTTTACAGGTGATGTATCATAAACATACATTAAGGTGACTTACCAGCTACCACATAATTGTGTATACCTTACGGTGATTTACCACAAGCCTTAGGGGGACTTACCAACTATAAACCATAAGGTGACTTACCACATACCATAAGGTGACTTACCACATACCAAAGGTTGACCTACCACAAACCTTAAGTTGACCTACCACAAACCTTAAGTTGACCCACCACAAACCATAAGGTTACCCACCACAAACCATAAGGTGACTTACCACATACATTAAGATGATTCACCAAATATTGGTGACCTACCACAAACCTTAAGTTGATCTACCACAAACCATAAGGTGACCCACACAAACCATAAGGTGACCTACCACATACATTTAGATGATGTACCACATACCTTGAGATGACTTACCACATACCTTGAGATGACTTACCACATACCTTGAGGTGACCTACCACAAACATTAAAATGACTTACCACATACCTTGAGATGACTTACCACATACCTTGAGATGATGTACCACATACCTTGAGATAACTTACCACATACCTTGAGATGACTTACCACATACCTTGAGGTGACTTGCCACATACGTTGAGATTACTTACCACATACCTTGAGATGACTTACCACATACCTTGGGATGACTTACCACAAACCTTGAAATGACTTACCGCATACCTTGAGATGACTTACCACATACCTTGAGATGACTTACTACATACCTTGAGGTGACTTACCACATACCTTGAGATGACTTACCACACACCTTGAGATGACTTACCACATACCTTGAGATGACTTACCACATACCTTGAGATGACTTACCACAAACCTTGAGATGACTTACCACATACCTTGATGTGACTTACCACATACCTTGAGATGACTTGTCACATACTTTGAGGTGACTTACCACATACCTTGATGTGACTTACCACATACATTGAGATGACTTACCACATGCCTTGAGGTGACTTACCACATACCTTGAGATGATGTAGCACATACCTTGAGATGACTTACCACATACCTTGAGATGACTTGTCACATACCTTGAGGTGACTTACCACATACCTTGAGGTGACTTACCACATACCTTGAGATGACTTACCACATACATTGAGATGACTTACCACATACCTTGAGGTGACTTGTCACATACCTTGAGATGACTTACCACATACATTGAGATGACTTACCACATACATTGAAATGACTTACCACATACCTTGAAATGACTTACCACATACCTTGAGATGACTTACCACATACCTTGAGATGACTTACCACTTACCTTGAGATGACTTACCACATACTTTGAGATGATGTACCACATACATTGAGATGACTTACCACATACCTTGAAATAACTTACCACATACCTTGAGATGACTTACCACATACCTTGAGGTGACTTACCACATACCTTGAGATGACTTACCACATACCTTGAGATGACTTACCACAAACCTTGAAATGACCTACCACATACCTTGAGGTGATAAGAGATTGATACAGATGGTGACACTTACCACATTGAAGACTGTGCTGAGAGATCGTCCCACATAGTAGAATGCCACTCCCACAAACTTCAGACAGAGATTATTGCATGTTATCATCATCACAAAGATGATGGACAACGGTAACACCTGTAAAACAAAGAGACCTATATCAAACATAACTACATTATAATTCAGAAAGATAGTTAGATATTTGAAGTCATTCCTCCTTCAAATATTTTGGACATATTTATCAAAAACATCTTTAAATCATAATGATATAGAACATGTCTAAGATTGCTTGTTCTAAGCTTCAGGAGGTAAGTGATAATAACAGTTGCACTTGTATTTAGAATATTTTCAACATGTATACAAATGAATGACCAAGACTAAAGAAATTCCAACATATGTGAAATACACTGAACAAGAGGCCAAATGGGCCTGCATCGCTCACCTGGTATCAATCTCTGACTTATATTATAGTGTAACCCTAAAGTCCCCTAAAACCTTTTACTGTAGGACATTTAGAAGAACATGTTAAGATTTAAACATATTTTACCCCTGTGACCTTATAAGACAACATCATTTTCATTTAAAATTTTGTTTGGCTTCATCCGAGGACGCTACCAGCCAAATATCATGTCTCTTGGCATTTGGGTTTATCAGAAGAAGTCGCTCAAAGTTTTTATTTGATTTGACCACTGTGACCTTTAATATGGGTCAAGCTCATTTTCCTCCCCAAAGTTTGTCAAGCTTCATACAAGAAACCTTTCAGCCAAATATCATACTTCTAGGGCTTTTGACATTTTAGAAGAAGTCGTTTAAAGGTTTTAACAGATTTGACCCTTGTGACCTTGAATATAGGTCAAGGTCATTTCTTTTCGCAAATTTTGTTGTGCTTCATCCAAGGAACCTTTCAGCCAAATATCATGCTTCTAGGGCTTTTTGTACTTCAGAAGAAGTGGTTTGAATGTTTTAACAGATTTGACCCCTGTGACCTTGAATATACGTCAAGGTCATTTCTTTTCGCAAACTTTATCGGGCTTCATCCTAGGAACCTTTCAGCCATATAGCATGTTTCTAGGGCTTTTTGTATTTCAGAAGTAGTCGTTTAAAAGTTTTAACAGATTTGTCCCTTGTGACCTTGAATATAGGTCAAGGTCATTTCTTTTTCGCAAACTTTGTTGGGCTTCATCCAAGGAACATTTCAGCCAAATATCATACTTCTTGGGATTTGGTTTATTAGAAGGGGTCGTTTAAAGGTTAAAATAGATTTAACCTCACTGTGACCTTGAATATGGGTCATGGTCGTTTCGTTTCGCAAACTTTATTCGGCTTTATCCAAGGAAGCTACCGGTCAAATAGGAGGTCTCTATGCCTGATGGTTCGGGCCAGGTGAGCTAATAATGGGAAATATGGGCTATTTACACATTTACAGGCAAATATGTGTACATGTAGTATCAAAGCATGATGATATGAAATGCTGTAAAGATTGTGTTTATAACTTATCACAACTTACTGATCTGTTGAGTTTGAGGTCAATTTCTGTGGATGGGAATGAGATCATGGTCGGGAACATTTTTGCAAACAATCGTAGGATTAAACACAGAAGGACAGTCACCACACACTGGTACCACGTCACAAACAATGGCGCGTTCAGCTACAAACAGAATAAGGTCATTCATATTGTCAGTAATATGCAAATACAGTGAAACACTGATTTAGAACAATGACACTTAGTGCATTGTTAACTTTATACCAAGTCCAATGAACCTATCACTATATTAATCAACTAGAACTGTAAGCCGATGGCTGACTAATACCCCCCCCCGCTACCTCTTATTAGAGGTGTCTGACATGTTTTTGAAAAAAACATGTATAGTACAAGTTGTATATAACATGCATTATATAATGTATTATTTTATATTACTATGTATCACCGCATATCTAAAAAACAAAAACAAAGAAGGCACCTTTGGTCTTACATACATTACAGTGTAGATTTCATATCAACAATGTGGATGCATATGACCCAGTAGTTTAGAAGAAGTTGTCCAGACATCATGTTATTACGGAAACCTGTGTATAGTCACCTCATTACCATGGCAACCAAAATTTTGACAAACGAAACCCTGTATGCAAATCTATACATGGTCCCCAACAATACTGCCAAGTTTCACTGAAAATGATCCAGTAGTTTAGGAGGAGTTGTCCGGACAACACATTATAATGGAAACCTGTGTATAGTGACCTGGTTACCATGGCAACCAAAATTTTGACAAACAAAACTCTGCATGCACATCTACACATGGTCCCCAACAATACTGTCAAGTTTCATTAAACTCGATCCAGTGGTTTATAGGAAGTTGTCCGGACAACACGTTATTACGGAAACCTGTGTATAGTGACCTGGTTACCATGGCAACCAAAATTTTGACAAACGAAACTCTGCATGCACATCTACACATGGTCCCCAACAATACTGCCAAGTTTTATTGAAATCGATCCAGTAGTTTAGGAGGAGTTGTCCGGACAACATTTTATTATGGAAACCTGTGTATTGTGACCTGGTTACCATGGCAACCAAAATTTTGCCAAACGAAACCCTGCATGCACATCTACACATGGTCCCCAACAATACTGCCAAGTTTTATTGAAATCGATCCAGTAGTTTAGGAGGAGTTGTCCGGACAACATTTTTCCACGGACAGACAGACGGACGGACAGACGGACAGACAAGCTGATTCCAGTATACCCCCCCTAACTTCGTTGCGGGGGGGTATAATTATGGACGTTTATCCAGGTTGTTCATAGTTATATAAACTTGTAGAGTGATATTGAGTAAGGTTATAGAATCATGAAAATGACATATCGATATCCAGGAATGCAAAAACATTTTTAGCAACTTTGAGAAAATGGATAATTTCTTCATTTAAATTGTGGGTCAATTGGCAATTTCTGTATTTCCTCATACAATGTGTATCGAAGATTGTTGTTTGCAATTGCCATATGGTAGGGAGTAATTTTTTTGTATTCTTAAAATCTTCTGAAAGTTGCACATCATTACACTGACGACCTCCTTATGAACTGAAACATGTATTAACTAAATTAAATTTGACAAAACTGCTCATTTTATGTTGCCTGGTGACATCTCCTCTTACCCTGTGGGACTGCCATGGGTAAGTTTCATAGATCAAACTAACTGTAAACTAAATTTCTCCCACATTCTATTTTAATTGCTGCAAAGTAGTTGTGATGCGGAATATCGAGGATGTTAGTACCAGTAGCTGGGACATGGTCAATGTTTATGAAGAAAATCTCTGTCCAAGAAATTTCTGTATTTTTCTCATACAATCGACACTTTGTATTACCTTGAGCTCGGGGCTGCTGAGGAGGTACTTGTTGGTGAAAACCATTGTAATGGATATCATCCTGAAAAGGAGAGCAATCTCTCATTAGATACAAAAGATGTGGCTTTCAAAAATATAAGTACATCACATGACTGAATACTGCATGGGTGAAAGTGAAAAAAAACTGAAAATAAATTAAAGTAAGAAAAAGCTGAAAAAAGGAAATAAATTTATTGACCATTCATGTGTCAAAAAAACAAAATTCCGTCACAAAACGGAAAACTATCACCCATGATACTGACTTCCCATTGGCCACACACATGGGTACTGTAAAGTGATAGTGCTTGCAGTCTGCGACTTTAGCCACTTGTCTGATGCCCACGACTAGTAAATTTTGGTTTGGACTAGAGGAAATTCCTTGGAATTTATTTGAATTTCAATATATTTGTTATAATAAACACTGCGTTTTGCTTGTCCGGACTAGTGCTTGACTAGTGCAATGCATGCACTATTCAATTTGGCGCGATATCGATGTTCAACGTGAATCTATTATGACGGCACTATTATGTTAAGTCGCTATTACGATGATTGGCACAAAATTAGACACTGGATTAAGAGTTACGTCCCTTGCTATTGTTCTGCTTAAAAATGGCTGACTTGACTGGAAACGGCCCAAGGCTTGCCATGGTTTATCACAATAAAACGTGTTTATGAGTATGTTTAAATTGAAGGATATACTAAACCCATTATGGACCTGTTGGGAGGGCACTATTGCCTCACAGTATAGTTTCTTAAACTACAAGAATGAGCCCAAATACGACGAAAATGGTGTTGAAATATCACTTTTCTTAAATCCCCCTCATTTACAGATTTTTATTCAAACTGCAACACTGCGTTGCTAAAATTCTTTGGTCTGGCCTAGATTTATTAGCTAAAAATAGCATGATCAGATAGAGGCCTATTGGGTCGACTGTGTTGAGAAAGCGTTCTCAACTTAACTTGGCGATAGAACGCTGTAGGTTAAGGCGACCTACTTATGCCTGATTGCTTGGTTTTGCAGCAGACGGCACAATAAATAAACAAAATGGCGAGCATGTCGAATAGTTTGGTATGTCGATAATGGGTGATCGGACCATATATATCTATATTTTTAACATGGCATATATTAAGTAAACCAATGAAGTGTTACTTTTGTTGTTGAACTGGTAAAGAACGCACTAGCCTAAAATGAGAATAAAATCCTAAAGCAAACACTGACCACACAGGCACTAGCCCCGTCTGTCAAAATGCAAACACCTATATAGTTTATATTATAAGGTGTTTGACAGACGAGGCTAGTGCCTGTGCACTGACACGCTTGATGTGCTTAGTTAGTTTCATTCGAGTTATGTTATTTCCATACGGTATTCCGACCTTACCAGTATGCTGCAACAACGCCCGCAATTTTCGAATACTTTGTAAATAACGACTCCATCCTTGGATGTCTGTGATAAAACGTTACAGTCATTTACAATATGCAATTTTTCTGATGATCTGCCACGAAGTCGACACGAAATCTGTATCAAACATAAGCTTTGATTACAAATCGACCTCGTGCCAGATAAACGCACCCATGATGTTGATTGAGGTGTAACTAATTTCAGGTTCACGGACATCGGGCATGGGAAAGATACGGGAAGTGGAGTGATACAGACGATCTCTATTGGCCTGCCATTATTTTTCAATTCTCCTTCTTTGTATTGCATGTTCATTTTAAGTAAGTGGTATTTTAAATCAGCGTCAAAGAAACACGAGAAATCTGAACAGCTCAAGAGATAGAAACGAAAATGAGAGGGGGGGGGGGGGGGTGAAATGTTACATCAACCTTTCTCGTTGAAAATAACAAATGAAATTACGTCACTGATAAGCCTATAGCTAGCTATGTGCATTTGTGGGTTTTTTTTGTTGTCATCTGGTTTATTCGTATGACATATGTGTGTATGGATATGTACATGATTTGTGTATAATGCAGAATCTAGATTAAAAAAAGTAAGTAATTTAAGTAGACCATGTCAATATGATACAACTTTTTTACAAATGAATTATTATAAACAAAGCCTTTACAAAGTTTATCTCTGATATTAACTGAGACTTTCTGTTTCAGAATAAGATAATGTTTATTCAAAATAAGATAAGATTTACATGTGTATTTCCATTATTTAAAGTCAGAAAATGGAGGAACAATAAAGTTAGGAGTGACTATGGAACACAAATTTACCATTGCAATAGTCAAAATTACTATTACGATAGTATTGCGATACCAACAAACTATTGTGATACTATTGTGATAGTCATTGATTAACATTAATTTGATACCCAAAATATTAAAAAATGTATTGTACTAATCAAAATGACACAAGTACTTGCATTTACTAAATTGAGGCCAAAATATTGATATTTTTGAGTCCACTCAAGTTTGCATAATGAGTAAAGGTATACTTAAAATTGCAATATTCCATAAAGTGTTTCATATCAACCAACAACATTAAAACTTCTTGATGATTATTTGTTTAAATGATGCCATTAAACACTACTGTTATAATGATTGATACAATTTCATTTCAACAAATTTTATTGCATGTATACGAAAGGAAAAGACAACAGGCATTGCCTATATATAAGTCTTTATAGATACTATTGGTATTGTCTATATCATTGCAACTTAACTATTGCGATGAAACACAATTGTCTTTGCTCCAAGAATACATTTCCAGTTTCCCCTCTGACTGGACAGCTATTTCCATAAAAAAAAGAGTTCAAGGCAAAATGTGGCAGTTGCATGCTCACCAAAGACTCTTTCTATGCATGCATGTGTTACCATTAAAGAACTTTGCTACTCCCTTATACGTATTTATGAAAACCCAAGTACATAGGAATTAAAAATTCAAATTGCCCTTCATCTGTTCATTATTTGTCTTCAATCCATTGTCCGTCTTTGCTCAAATCATTCTTGTTTATCACTCTTTCTTGAGACGGTCTGGATGGATTCTTCTCAAATTTCAAAGTTGTGCTTGGTTTATTTTTGGACAGGTCCCAAAAAACAATATGGCCATCAGGTGGCCATCTTGGATTTTGACAGTAACAATTTCTTGTTGACAAGTACTGGGTAGATCATTTCATATTTATGTAGTTTCTCCCTGTTCTCTGCATGTAGTTGTGCCTTAATTATCCCATTTTCAGATTTATCAAAGATTCAATGTGGCCAACAGATGGCCATCATGGATTTTGACTATGAAAGTTTGCTATGGCTATTTCTTGATGCATACAAGATTGGTTTTTCGAAAATTTTATTGATACATGTAGGTTCCTCATACTTGGTCCTTTGTTGTGCTCTTTTGATTTTGTGACTGGTCAGGAAAACAATGGCTGACAGGAAGTCATCTTTGATTTTGACTGAATGTGTGTTACCGCAGTTTCATTAGAAATGCGCAGCCTGGATGGATCTTTCTAAGATTTAACATAAAGTTTCCTCTTTGTCCTTTATATTGCTGACAGGTGACCATCTCAAATTTGACAGCTAAAGACTGTTATTAAACTTCATATGATTAAGATTAAGTGAATCATAAAAGTACAAATGAAGATCATCTATGATGGAAGCCAAGATCCCTCTAAGATCTCTTGTTTATGACAACAACAACAACACTTTATATGAGTTACAAGATCATTTTGTCTGGTATAAAAGAATGTAAGTTTTTATCCATTTTTTTGTTCATTAATATACCGTATTTCTCCGGCATAAAGCCCAAGGGTCCAGTACATTAAATAAAGTAGCCTCAATTAATGTGACCAACATAATCGGTCGCCATCTTGGATTTTTCATGATGTAGATTAATGTTGCAGTTACAGCTAATGCATTGTCCATGTTTATAACTATTTATACTAAATTACGTAATGATTAAAAAAAAGATGCAAAATATATGTTTGTGTTGGTACATGATATTGGGAATTAATAATAAATAAAAGGTGCCAAATATATGTCCAAAATCTTTCTGTGTTGAAGCTGAAATGCCTGTTTACTAGCTATAGTTATAAAGGGCTGAAGTAACCTTAAATAATTACATGTATACCAATACAGTACACTCCTCTTTAAATCATGTTGCATTTGTCAGACAAAAACATGATATTAACAGGAATGTGACATTAAGAGTAACATGTTTTTCCACTTAATCTAGTGCATTTCCAATCTCCATGACTAAAAGTAAACTATGTAATGTACACATGAAGATGTTTCAATATATAGATAACATCATTTTAATTAAAAATCATTTTTTGGGATATTAGTTATTTTCTATGCAATATTTTGTACCAGTTGTATCTGAAATCAATGGAAATTACATCATTTTCTGAATATTTTATGTGATTGGTTAAAAAAGCATGATATTAAGAGGAATTCCTCTCAAAATGCATGATATTAACCAAATGAAATTACATAAATTATATAGAGAGAAAAATGGTGCTTGAGAAAAACATGATATAAAGAGGAATGTGATGTTAACAGGAGTGATATTAAGTTGAGTCCACTGTAATATATTGTATCAGAGGAAATGTTGTTGACATGTTTTAGGTGGCAGCTAAAAAGATGCCCCTGGAACCACATATGTGGCAGTTCCCTAAGAAGCTTGACACATTTTGGAAAATCAAGAGCCGAGTGACAATATCATCTGTTGGTCTCATTAGCAAGCTTATCGTGGGTAAGTTGTAAATGAGGTTCCAAAGATCATCTACGGTATCTATCTATCTACATTAATTTTGTATCTGATCACATGGACTTAATTACACTCAGGAAGCGTGCATGCTAATTCAAAACACAGTTTGTTATAGAACCTTGCTAATTTGGAAAATCATATGCATAGTACGTGTATTTCATTGCAAAGCTATACATTTATTATTCAACAACTTCTGACAAACAAAGCCCAACAGAATATCACAGTAGAGTTTATGACAAAAGATACTTTTGTTTAATCCAATAAAACTTTTTCAGGGATGGGAGAATGGAATGTGGGATATTTTTGGAAATATATTATATTCTCTGCTTTGAGTGTTTGCAGGGTTTAATGATGACCTATTCTTCTAAATCAGAAACTTGTACTGTATTCTTTTGTTAGCGTGGAACAAGCGTCGATTATTTATTCGGGAAATGAACACTGAGAAAATGATTACAAAACTATGATTATGTTTTTTTACAATGATGGTCAAATATAAAGCAGTATATATTTACAAATCAACAAACTCACTCACTAGCTCACACACTCTCATTAAGATGTAGCCTAAAATGTCAAGGTAACTTCACAAATGGTGAACCGCAAAGTTCCGGATCATGTAAGGTAATCCAGCTCAATCCTTAGCCACTGCAGTAAATGCAACTAGTAACATGTTCAACTCAATCCAGAGCCCATGTAAGATCAACTAGCAAAACATTGCTTTAAATCACCTCACTAGTGTCTACAACACTACAAGAAACGTCTAGTAACGGGGTTTACAGTTCCTCAAGTAGCTGATTCACTGAAGCTGAAGTAACAGTCACCAACCTTTGCCACATGGATGTCCTCATGGTTGCAATACCCTCACTGACCTTGACCCTGATTGAGAATATGATGTCCTCTTGGTCGGTCCTGATGCTCAGGTAGAAATTAGAGGATATTCCTGACTACCTGACTGGTCCTGACTTTCCAGCACTGCTTGCAAATCTCGGCATTGTGAAGCTACAATTATTAATTAATTACAATAGTTAACATTATTGCTCACATTTACATACTGTCCTAAGATATACTTTAAGTTAAAAACAATAATGATAAAATTACTAACAATACAAAATACAAATACAAAATAATAACCCGGCAATCGGTAACAATAGCAATATACCAAGACATAACTAACAAAAATATATACAGAATAGTAAAATAGATATGCTTGAGTGACATCTGTAGCCCCTTGTATTGTGGTGTAAAGTATTGTATTCTTCATTTTCAGGATTGAATCGTTTTAAGGTTGTGAACAAGCAGACCTTGATACGGAACATACAGTCCACAGGAAATGGGCGTGGACTCATTACGGTAACAAACCACCATAGCTGCCTAGACGACCCAACATTATGGGGTGAGAATTTCTATAATCTAAAGAATGGTTACATTGGTGTTACCAATAGAACTGGGTACAGTAAAATAAAAAGTACCATGGTATGTACCAGGTCCACAGTAATCAAATATCTCAGCTAGTTTAATGTACATATGTATCTGGCTATTTTTTGGTTTTTACACTAATCAACAAGCTAAGGTGCCTGTCATACATTTGTCATGTTATCATCTAACATGTGTTGAGTAAATTTAATGTCTGTCCTGGTTGATCAGCAAAAGTTTACTAACTTATAATTAAACCATGTTGGAATTCCAGTTGATCAATGTAACAAGTAGTTCTTTAAAAAATTTAATCAATTTAAGAATATTAAAAAAACCAAAAAAAAACCTGCACATGGCTAATGTACATTACCACGGTATGTACCGCCACAACTTTAAGTTCATACCACAGTATTACTATAAAACCACCCACCTATATGCCTTTTCCAAAAGTGTTGTTATTCCCTTGATAGGCGAAATTGCTGGATGCAAGATGGACTCCTGGGAAGTGTTTTAGTGATGATTTGGCACCATGTGACAATTGGATGACGTCATTCCCATCATAACGTCGTAATTACATGGCCCAAATTTGTTTCAAAAACACTTCCCAATGTAGTCATGATATTGCAAACAAGGGAGATAACAAGATAGGCCTACTTACTTTTTAGGTCATCTGACCCGAAGGGTCTGGATGACCTATAGCCATCATGCTCCGTCCGTCGTCGTCCGCCGTGCGCCGTCCGTAAACTTTTCACATTTTAAACTTCTTCTCAAGTTCCACCAGTGGGATTGTACTGAAACTTGACAGAAATGATCCTGAGATGGTCCCGACCAAGTGTTCTTATTTTTCGGGCCGGTCAGAAATCCAAGATGGCCGCCATGACCGCCATTTTGTAAACACATTTTAAACTTCTTCTCAAGTGCAACCAGTGGGATTGCACTGAAACTTCACAGAAATGATCCTGAGATGGTCCCGACCAAGTGTTCTAATTATTGGGGATGGTCAGAAATCCAAGATGGCCGCCATGACCTCCATTTTGAAAACACATTTTAAACTTTAGTTCTCAAGTTCCACTGCCATTTTGAAAAACACAGTTTAACTTTTCCCAAGTTCCATCAGTGCATTTTAGCTGAAATTTGGCTGAAATGATGCTGGAGCTGACAAAGAGTTGTTAATTTTTACTCTCATTTTTAGCTCACCTTTAAACGACTTCTTCTAAAATACTGAAAGGCCCAGTGGCATGAAATTTGGCTGGTAGATTTCTTGGAAGGAGCTGAACAAAGTTTGCGAAAAAAATAATTTCAAGGTCACAGGGGTCAAAAATGTCGAAACCTTCAAACAACTTCTTCTAAAATACCGTCAGGCATAGAGACTTCATATTTGACCAGTACCTTCCTTGGATGAAGCCAAATAAAGTGTGCGAAAAGAAATGACCTTGACCAATATTCAAGGTCACAGTGAGGTTAAATCTATTTTAACCTTTAAACGACTTCTTCTGAAATACAAAAAGCCCTAGAAACATGGCATTTGGCTGAAAGGTTCCTTGGATGAAGCCCAACAAAGTTTGCGAAAAAAAATGACCTTGACCTATATTCAAGGTCACAAGGGTCAAATCTGTTAAAACCTTCAAATGACTTTTTCTGAAATACCAAAAGCCCTAGAAGCATGACATTTGGCTGAAATGTTTCTTGGATGAAGCCCGACAAAGTTTGCTAAAAGAAATGACCTTGACCTATATTCAAGGTCACAGGAGTCAAATCTGTTGAAACCTTCAAAAAACTTCTTCTGAAATACCAAAAGCCCTAGAAGCATGATATTTGGCTGAAAGGTTCCTTGGATGAAGCCCAACAAAGTTTGCGAAAAAAAATGACCTTGACCTATATTCAAGGTCACAAGGGTCAAATCTGTTAAAACCTTCAAATGACTTTTTCTGAAATACCAAAAGCCCTAGAAGCATGACATTTGGCTGAAATGTTTCTTGGATGAAGCCCGACAAAGTTTGCTAAAAGAAATGACCTTGACCTATATTCAAGGTCACAGGAGTCAAATCTGTTGAAACCTTCAAAAAACTTCTTCTGAAATACCAAAAGCCTTAGAAGCATGATATTTGGCTGGAAGGTTTCTTGGATGAAGCCCGACAAAGTTTGCGAAAAGAAATGACCTTGATCTTGATTTGCCTAGAGACATGATATTTGACTGGTAGCGTCCAGGGATGAAGCCAAAGAAAATTTGAAAAAGAAAATGATGTTGTCTTATAAGGTCACAGGGGTAAAATATGTTTAAATCTTAAGATGTTCTTCTAAACGTCTTACATTAAAAGATTTTAGAGGACTTTAGGGTTACACTATAATATAAGTCAGAGATTGATACCAGGTGAGCGATGCAGGCCCATTAGGCCTCTTGTTGTTGTTCAACACACACCAACCCATTTCTTTTTAACATTAAAAATGGCTGATGCAAGCAAGAAAATTGATTGATTTGTGTTTTGCATAATTATTGATTGTGACTTAAAAAGGAAAGAATGAGCAGTTTGCGATAAAATTAAAAACTCAACACAAGTCGATATTTCTAGACCCCGAAATAAGGGTACATTTAAACATTGGCTGAAGTGTTAATTAAATGCAACCACAATTTCACATAACCCTTTGTAGACATACTGTAACATAATTGCATATATTCCTTTTCCAGTGATAAATTTATAGTCAGATGACTGTTAAGGCCCCTGGGCCTCTTGTTTAGAAATAGTTAGGAAGGCTTGATTTAATATTTTATGATTTGATAAAGTCTTAATAGTCAGTAACAGTCAACACGTTTATACAATGATCTGAGAGTGGAATAACAAAGGGTATTTTGGTAGAAGTATATACATAAATGTATACAGAACCATATCATGGGAATTAAAACATGATTTTACTACATAAACCAATCCATCCTATTTCAGGGATCCTTGGCTGGAATTTTGTGTTTGGGAAATTGGGAGAAAAGTTAAGGTGGACGTTGACAGCTGATAATGTCTGCTATACAAATTCATTCAACGCCAAGTTTTTCTGTCTCGTCAAGGGTATCCCTGTCGTGAGGGGAGACGGTGTGTATCAGCGAGGAATGGATTATGCCATCGAAAAGTTAAATAACGGTGAATGGGTGAATATTTTTCCTGAAGGTAATTATTGAATTTGTCAAAGCTTGAACAATGTCCTTTTAAAGTCAGAAGATATATGATTAAAACTTAGAGAGAGAATTAATGTTAGATATGAACATACATGTTTTATATCATGTTTTTCCAAAGCACCATTTTTCTCTCTATATATTCTATGTAATTTTATTTGGTTAATGTCATGTATTTTGAGGTGAATTTCTCTTAATATCATGTTTTTTTAACCAATCACGTAATTTATCAAGAAAATTATGTCATTTCAATACGCCATCGTCAGAGGTACAAGAACTCTTTTGAAGTGGATTTAGAAATCGGTGATTTGATCATGTGACCGCGAAAAATTTAGGGCACTTCACAATGGCGGCATTGACGACCGAATGGCAGCTAGATTTTATTCGATGTTTTTAGTCGCTTTAGGTAAAAAAGGGACGAAACAAAGTTACAGGCTCTTAAACTAAGTTATGGTGTGTTGTACCTAGATGTAAAAGCAACAACCTGACAAAATGTAACGTTCAGATCGTTTCCAACAGCAAAGAGAAACCCTGATTACGAGCACTGTGGATTTCACTCATATTTCTCAATACAAGATAAATTCAGTTCATCAGTGATCACCGCTAATTTTACTGACAGCCCTTTGTTTTATTTGAAGTTGTGATCCCTCTTTCGACCAAAAAACTTTACCTCGCTTACCGTCATTGAAAACTTCTATTTAGCTGCCATTTTGTTTTCAAAGTGCCCTTAATAAAGTCACATGGTGATGAAAGTCACATGACTAAACCGACTGAAAGTTGTATCCCGGAAATGGCGTATTGATTTCAGATACAACTTGTACAAATTGATGCATAGAAAATAAAAAAATAACCCTAAAAATGATTTTTAATTGAAATAATGTTAACTTTATATTTAAACATCTTCATATGTACATTGAATAGCTTACTTTTAGTTATGGAGATTGGAAATGCACTAGATTTAGTGGAAAAAAACATGTTTCTCTTAATGTCACATTCCTGTTAATATGTATCATGTTTTTGTCTGACAAATGCAACATGATATAAATATGAGTGCACTGTATTAATGTTTGCTTTGTCAAGTGCAAATACATGGAAAGCGCCAAGAATCCAGAAAACTTTGTTTGGGTTGATGTACCATTAAACCTCTAGTATGAATGAAAATAATTGTCTTGTGATATTAGACAATGAATGCTTGCTAAATTTGGGAAATGAAACTGTTCAATAAAAAAATCGACAGGACTACCAGGTATTGCGGGAATTTTGCCAACGTTCTGTTCTCAAAAAGGAGTTCCGGAAATGGAATCTGAATTTCTGTACTGATGAGTATGTATACTATGTAGTGTGATGGAAATCCGTTCCCATACATTTCTGTCAGGATTGAGTTTTCCGGACTATCGGCATCTGGATTATTGCAGGTCCACTGTATTCCTATATTATAAAACATATCAGACAGATAAGGTTTGGTTTTGAACACAAAATTTCCAACCTATCAATGAATAGGGCTAAAATAATATCTGGTAGGTATGACATTTCTTTATAAGTTAACAAATTTTCATGCAGGGGTTCATTATCTTGCCTTGACTATTGTATATATGTATTTTTCAGCAAGAGTCAATCAAACCCATGAGCCTATCAGATATAAATGGGGTAAGTTCATCACATTCCTGATTTCTACAGTTTTCATTGCTTTTTATGATAATTTTATGCTGTTAGGAAACGTGACGACATATAGAACCTGACGTAGGCATACAAATCAAACAGATCCGCCACGACGTAACATTTAATCGAGTGTCAGGGCCTGTAATTATATTTAAGAAATTTTCATTGTGATAATTTGTACATTTTGTACAACCACCTAGACTTGGGTTCTGTTTAATACAAACATCCCGACCTGGGAAATAAAGGGTATTTTACAACAAACAGCAGAAATGAAACTAGTGAGACGAGCCGGGCAAGAACCGGAGACCTCTAGGTTATGGAGCCAGGATGTTAACATCAGGCCAAAAGGTTGGAACCAATTGATCTGGTTTGTAATTTTCTGATACCGTATTTTACCGGGAATAAGCCCCCTCTTACAAATAAGCCCCCTCCCCACTTTGGCAAAGGTTTTTGGAACAGGGTGATTGCTTTTTAATTTTGTGTCTGAAAATTTATACAAGATGATGCTTGAATTATCTAGACCAATTGCTAATAGAAATGTTAAGAGAAACAACAGCACCATCAATGGCATCAACTTGAAGTGACTGTTTTTAAACATTCTGAATGTAAATTGTTATTTTGATAAAAAACAAACAACTAGAATTGCATTTCTGGTATAGTGTGGACTGAGTTCCTAGATCAAAACAGTAGAACATCCAAGATGGTGGACTTTTGTGAACAGGGGTGTATTCGTGAATAAGACCCCTCCCTACTTATGATCAATTATTTTTCTCAGGGGGTGGGGGCTTATTCCCGGTCAAATACGGTATTGTTATGCAAGGTCGTGTCTCCACGTCACAATGCTACTTTATCATAGATATAGAGTAAGGTTACTAAATTGGGACGAAATAGAATTTAGAAACAACAGTCCTCTTATTATGAATATACAGTACGACCTCATGATATCCAAGTCGACAGGACCATGGTAAAACGTCAAGTTAACCAAGTATTCAAGTTTCCTCAGTTTCAATGCCATTGTAAAGCTTGGCCAGAACTCGACAAAATACTTCGAATTTAACAGGGTATTTGAGTAACAAGAGTTGAAGATAATGAGGTTCGACTTTAAAAAGTAGATGTGTTTCTTTACAGGTGTTGGCAGGATGGTCGCAGAAGCTGAAGAAACACCGGTTGTCATACCTTTCTTCCATCTGGGTAGGTGACATACCCTATTTACTTCTTATGATATAAACACAGTGGTACACATACAATTAAAGCATTATGTACCGTATTTATCTGCCAATAAGCCAATGTCTGGTAATAAGCCCACCCATGTCAAAAACAGTTTATTTAGAGAGTTTATGTATTGGACCCCTGGGCTTATTGCAGGATAAATATGGTATATAGATATTTTGTATGATCATAAAGAAGGTACAACAAATTCTGATTAGTTATTATTTACATACATTCCGTTGAGTTACCTCAAGCATCTCTCTTTTCCCCTCTATTTATGACTGACAAGTCAACCAGCTTTCCCGTACTTATTGTTACTTACTGTTCCATTGTACAGGTGTTTTTGTATACAAATTTCAAATAAAGTGAAATACATATCATATATTTTTTTAGGGGTTTTCAACGTTGATAAAAAGCTCCATGTACACAGAAACCAAAATGTCCCTTTTCCCCTCAAGATTCCTTTTATTAGCCCACCATCATCAGATGGTAGGCTTTTCAAATTACCCTACGTCCGTAATCTGTCATCTGTCCTTCATCCATCTGTCCTCTGTCGTCCGTTGTCCATTGTCCGTCTTCCAGGAACAAACTTTGTTATCGCTATTTCTTGAGAAGTGCATGATGGATAATTCTCAAATTTCTTGTGTAGGTTCTAGTTCTAGTTGTACATGGCACATTTTCTGACAGATCTGTTAAACAATATGGCCGTCAGGTGGCCATCTTGGATTTGGGAGTAATATCTCGTTATCACTATTTCTTGAGAAGCACTGGATGGATCATGCTCAAATTTCATACAATGTATGTAGGTTCCCCTTTGCGCCTAGTTGTGCATCGTTTGTTTTCAGACAGATCCGATAAACAATCTGGCTGTCGGGCGCCATCTTGGATTTGTGAATGATATTTTGTTATCACTTTTTCTTTAGAAGTACTCGATGGATCTTTCTCAAGTTTCGTGTGTAGGTTATTTTGGTTCTTAGTTGTGCATGGTCTATTTTTGGGCAGATCATATAAACAATATGTCCGAAAGGCTGCCATCTTGGATTTTTGAGTAATAGTTTGCTATCGCTATTTCTTGAGAAGTACTAGATGGATTTTTCTCAAATTTCATATGTAGGTCTTTCCTGGTGATCAGTTTTGCTCTTTCAATTTTGATACTGATCAGAAAAACAAAATGGCTGATAGACGGCCATCTTGGACTTGACATTGAAAATAATTATTTGCTATTTCTTGAGAAATACTGAAGGTATCTTTCTCAAATTTCATATTTATGTTTTCCCTTGGTGTTTAGTAGTGCCCTTTTTGATTTTGGGACTGATCAGAAAAAAGAATGGCTGACATGATGGCCATCTTGGTTTTGACAATGAAAATCTCTTATATCAAATGTAGGTTCTGCTTGTTCTTAGTTGTTCAATTTGTTTTTGGGAGTGATCAAAAAGGAAAAAAATACTCGTAGGCTTCCATCTTTCAACTAATATTGCCTTTTCCTAAGTTAAATTCTCAAATTTTATAGAGCTAAAATAAAATACATGTAAGAGAAAAAAAGGGAAAAGATCCAACAATTTAAGAACAAATAGAGATTGTCTTTGGTGGGTGACAAGATCCCTCTGAGATCTCTTGTATATTTAAGACTCTTCTTTCATAAAGAAATGATTCATATTGGATTAACATTAGATTTGTTCCATGTTTTACATAGTGATAATTTATGGGATTTTTAACTTTGCTGTTTATGTCATGTTTCCCTAGGTATGGACAGTGTATCACCCAATGAAGGAAGAATCAAGTATTTCCCAAGGATCTTCAAAGTAGGTAGACCCTTTCCTTTTAGTAAATTACTCTGGGAGTACGGAATACTACTGGTAAATACCTTCACAAGGTGTTTAGCCATGTGTTGGAGATTCAGCATCTGTAGCAGAGCTATTCTGGTGATGGTGATGTGTTGCCAAGGTGATGTGTTGCCATGGTGATGAATGCCATCTGAAAAAATCTCTTTAATTCATAGGTGTCAATCTCTGAAACCTCCAATGAGGGAGATCTCCCTCTTTCCATATTTCCAATGAGGGAGAAAGTGTGTGAAATGCGATTGAAACTGCATTGCTCTATTTGTCTTTCCCTTATTATGTATCAAAATAACTTCACAAAGTATTCATTTGATCCAGATACACCTATTATGGTCATTACACATATCCTGCAGTAACTAGGATCTCATTTGACAACAAGATGTAGATTTTTGAGTTATTGTGGGTTTGGACTTGAATGAGGGGGCTGTTGAGGGAGATTGGCAAATTTTAATCAAAATGAGGGAGTCTCCCTCCTAATGACGGAGGGTTGACATGCATGGTTTATGTACAATGACTTATGAAGAACAGCCTTAATGCAGTGTTACAATATCATACTTGTATCTCATTGTAATGAATATAAATTATACGTTACTGAATACATTAAATGTTTCCTTGTAGATAAGTATATTTGTAAACAAATTTTAAGCCTAATTCCTTGCAAATGGTGTTTTATAATTTTTCAAAGAGGGAAAGTCATTTTGGTTTCTTAAAGAAGTTATATACTGTGAATTCAGATATTCTAGTGGTGCCCACATTTTTAGGTTTCCTGACAAAACATCTTTTTCTGGGTATATTAGTTCCTGGATTTTAAGTACAGACTTAGCAGAGAATGACTTTATGTCAAACTTGATTAAGGACAACTTTGACACAATAACATATAAAAATTATTGATTTCACAGTACCAGGAACAGTAAACCCCTACATACTCTAACTCGTAGGGACCTGATCAATAATTCGAGAAATACATGGTACAATGTTTATTTGAGTAATCCGAGGTTGTTTGAAATGTTTGAACTTGGTCGGGACCAAACAAACTGTTCAAAGAATGAGAGGTGTTCGAATAAACCAGGTTCGAGTAAGTGGAGTTTTACTGTATACAATTTGGGGTTAATTAAGACACATTTAAACTCTTCCAGTTCAAAGGTTGGAATAGTTCATTAAGAAATTTCCAGGAGAATGAGGTAGCTACTAACATTATAGCATACTCTGTTTTGACTGTGTATTCTACCGTTTGTTTACATTTCCTCCGTTTGGACTGTGTATTCTACTGTTTGTTTACATTTCCTCTGTTTGGACTGTGTATTCTACTGTTTGTTTACATTTCCTCCGTTTTGACTGTGTATTCTACTGTATGTTTACATTTCCTCCGTTTGGACTGTGTTTTCTACTGTTTGTTTACGTTTCCTCCGTTTTGACTGTGTATACTACTGTTTGTTTACATTTCCTCCGTTTGGACTGTGTATACTACTGTTTGTTTACGTTTCCTCCGTTTGGACTGTGTATACTACTGTTTGTTTACGTTTCCTCCGTTTGGACTGTGTATTCTACTGTATGTTTACATTTCCTCCGTTTGGACTGTGTATTCTACTGTTTGTTTACATTTCCTCCGTTTGGACTGTGTATTCTACTGTATGTTTACATTTCCTCCGTTTGGACTGTGTTTTCTACTGTTTGTTTACGTTTCCTCCGTTTGGACTGTGTATACTACTGTTTGTTTACGTTTCCTCCGTTTGAACTGTGTATTCTACTGTTTGCTTACATTTCCTCCGTTTGGACTGTGTATACTACTGTTTGTTTACATTACCTCCGTTTGGACTGTGTATTCTACTGTTTGTTTACATTTCCTCTGTTTGGACTGTGTATTCTACTGTTTGTTTACATTTCCTCCGTTTTGACTGTGTATACTACTGTTTGTTTACGTTTCCTCCGTTTGGACTGTGTATTCTACTGTATGTTTACATTTCCTCCGTTTGGACTGTGTATTCTACTGTTTGTTTACATTTCCTCCGTTTTGACTGTGTATACTACTGTTTGTTTACGTTTCCTCCGTTTGGACTGTGTATTCTACTGTATGTTTACATTTCCTCCGTTTGGACTGTGTATTCTACTGTTTGTTTACATTTCCTCCGTTTGGACTGTGTTTTCTACTGTTTGTTTACGTTTCCTCCGTTTGGACTGTGTATACTACTGTTTGTTTACGTTTCCTCCGTTTGGACTGTGTATACTACTGTTTGTTTACATTTCCTCCGTTTGGACTGAGTACGTATTCTACTGTTTGTTTATATTTCCTCCGTTTGGACTGAGTACGTATTCTACTGTTTGTTTACATTACCTCCGTTTGGACCGTGTATACTACTGTTTGTTTACGTTTCCTCCACAGAAAGTGACTTTGGTGATTGGTGACAGCATCAACTTTTCTGACATAGTCAGTCAGAAGGATAAACTCTCGCCAGTAAGTATTGTTATATTTCACATTTTTGTCATGACACTCTTTACATTTTTGCCATGACACTCTACATTTTTGCCATGACACTCTCTACATTTTTGCCATTACACTCTCTACATTTTTGCCATGACCCTCTCTACATTTTTGCCATGACACTATCTACATTTTTGCCATGACACTCTCTACATTTTTGCCATGACCCTCTCTACATTTTTGCCATGACACTCTCTACATTTTTGCCATGACCCTCTCTACATTTTTGCCATGACCCTCTCTTCACACCTGGAATACCAGGTGTGAAGAGAATGTTTGTGAGTGTTACCCCTGGATATCAAGGAAACTTTCACAGTTAAACAAGGCTTTCCTAAATACTTCTCAAAAGTATCTGTTGTGAGCACCCACTAAACATTTGCATATTTTCCTCTCACAAGGGAATGTTCTTACCTTCCTCTCCACTATCTTACAAGCTTCTCTCACATTCTTCTCACAAGTGGGTAAGTAATTACAATGTAAGGGAGTGCTGATACTAACGATTACGTTATGGGAGATTTCTATTTGTTTACATCCTTTGAATAGTAAGGAAAACTATCATTTATAGAACAATCCTAAATTGTCATTGTCAGGCATAAGGGGCAAACTCTTGTTTGTTTATTAGGTCATAGTAATCCCATGTAATCATGTGATGCATGATGTAAATTGTTGGGAAATAACTTTTAGATGAAAGGTCAAAGTTGTATGGGTACTGGAATGAAAAGGACAATATTAAACGCATACCTTAGGGAACTGTAGATCCAGATCTGATGGATTTTACATTATCTTGAAATTTAGGATATTTTATTTTCAAATTTTACATTATCAGACCATAACCTTCATAATAAATCCTTTCAAATTTCAAAATCAAAATAAAATTGATTTGACCTAGAGCTACAATTCCCACACCTATTGAAATAGTGAATAAAAGTGAGGTGATTTCTTTTTCCTCTAAATAGTTTCACCAGCTTTTCTCACATGTTTTCCAACATTGTGACAAGTAAATATGTGTTGTCAGCTCCATCTTAACAGTAACATAAGGTTTTTTTCTTGCATGTCTCTCGCAGGTATGAAATCAAAGGATATTTTATGCAATATGTAATTGTTTTATGCTGTCAGAAGGAATATGCTATACCTATAACTTTTTGTCCCTAGTTTTCTGTTATGTGTTTCAGTATTGTATTTTCCACCTCAATATTTTACACAAAGATTCCTCAGTGTTAATGTATACTTAGAATTCATCCTTCATCAAAGTACATGTACCTATTATTATTAGAATGTACAAGATATAGGTAATATTTTTGTTTTTCCTTTATTCAGGTCGAATATAGAAAAATGGTGACTGATCTAATACAGGAGAAAATGGCTGAACTTCAAGTGAAAGCTGAACAGATGCACAACACCGCAGTTTCCTAGCGTCCGCTCCTATCCTCCACCAGGTGGCTGTTGTATCTCAGGACTCAATACCATATAAGGACTGGACACCATGGACAAATGTTTAAAATCTCATTTCTGAAGATGAAGGATGTTCCATAACCAAATTATTTCTCATAACTGCAGGGAATCTGGCAATTTTTTGCATGAAATAATTTATCGATAGATCAGTTTAAGACCTGGAAGACAACATACCTGTTAATTTGTGAATGATGTAGAAATTCCAGTCAAAGGAGTGAGCACACCAGCACCCAGATATGGTACATCCTTGGAAAGTTTGTGTATATTTATACCCTCCACAAGTACATATAAAGTGAAGGACATGGAACATGTATAATTATTATCAGTGTCATATTCAGAATTGTATTATAATTTAATGGAAGTTGTTTTTTCCTCCTTTTTTCTATCTTTTAAATATTCAGAATTGTATTATAATTCAATGGAAGTTGTTTTTTTCCTCCTTTTTTCTTTCTTTTAAATATTCAGAATTGTATTATCATTATTTAAAGGCCCAATATACGTAACTTCAGGGAAATTTTCGTGATTCTGAAAAATTCTGAAAAAAAAATCCAGTTGATAACAATGCAAAAATAAGCCTAAAACGAAGTAAACCTGAGCGGTAACTAACAAGAAACTCTTAACAAAAAAATCCAAAGAATTGAAAATAATTCAGGTGGGGCCCACTTCAACAACAAACCGAAGGTAAAAGACGGTTTGAAATGGACACGTGTTTACAAATACTGTGTTACAATGTATAAACATGAGTTATAAATGTTGTACAATGTATAACATGAGTTATAAATGTTGTACAATGTATAAACATGAGTTATAAATGTTGTACAATGTATAACATGTGTTATAAATGTTGTACAATGTATAACATGTGTTATAAATGTTGTACAATGTATAAACATGAGTTATAAATGCTGTACAATGTATAACATGTGTTATAAATGTTGTACAATGTATAACCATGTGTTATAAATGTTGTACAATGTATAACCATGTGTTATAAATGTTGTACAATGTATAACCATGTGTTATAAATGTTGTACAATGTATAACATGTGTTATAAATGTTGTACAATGTATAAACATGAGTTATAAATGTTGTACAATGTATAACATGTGTTATAAATGTTGTACAATGTATAACCATGTGTTATAAATGTTGTACAATGTATAAACATGAGTTATAAATGTTGTACAATGTACAAACATGAGTTATAAATGTTGTACAATGTATAAACATGAGTTATAAATGTTGTACAATGTATAAACATGTGTTATAAATGTTGTACAATGTATAACATGAGTTATAAATGTTGTACAATGTATAACATGTGTTATAAATGTTGTACAATGTATAACATGAGTTATAAATGTTGTACAATGTATAAACATGAGTTATAAATGTTGTACAATGTATAACATGAGTTATGAATGTTGTACAATGTATAACATGAGTTATAAATGTTGTACAATGTATAACGTGAGTTATAAATGTTGTACAATGTACAAACATGAGTTATAAATGTTGTACAATGTATAAACATGAGTTATAAATGTTGTACAATGTATAAACATGTGTTATAAATGTTGTACAATGTATAACATGAGTTATAAATGTTGTACAATGTATAACATGAGTTATAAATGTTGTACAATGTATAACATGAGTTATAAATGTTGTACAATGTATAACATGAGTTATAAATGTTGTACAATGTATAAACATGAGTTACCCCATACCACTATTGATAACGTGTTATGGAATGGTCTTTTTATGATGGCCTATCAGTCATTACGAAAAAGTAAGGTCCTCACTTCAAGCCACCGGATCAGTAATTTGTAAACACATAAGGATCATGATAAGTGCCCTGCTGAACTAAAAAAGAAGTCAAATTCATATTACATTATTGGTTGTTTGTCGTACAGTTCCAAAGTACTTTTATATCCATCTTGAAGTTGGACGAATTGTTCAAATCGAATCGAGGCAGAAACTGCCTTGATGATTTGCTGATTTCCAATCATTTTAAAGGTCTAATGTCTCTGAACCTAGTCAGAAATACTCCCCAGTGAGATCCAATAACATTTCATATTTTGTTTACATCAACAATCCTGTAATATTTCAAGAGTAACATATTTGCTTTAAAGGACAGGTATGTTAATTAAAACGGGAATATGTATCTATGTACCTGGCTAATCATATTACATTAGGGTTACTATAGTAAAGAGTATGAGCAACATAATTGAGGATGGCAAAGTTAAGGGAGGTAATTTTCATACCCGGAGTATGTGTTTGTAGCACATGTGTTATGTAATATGTAAAAGCATTAGCTTTTCTTTATCAGTTGAAACTAGGGTTGGAACATGTATCACAGTTTATCCCAATTTCAAGGTCACAGGGGTCAAATGTTATATTTAGCAGACTCAATTGACATATTGCTTGCAAACAACAGTCATATTGAGATCCAGGTGAGTGATACAGGCCATCTGGTCCTCTTGTTTTCATTTGCTTGAACTCCTTTATTTATATCAACAGGTATTCTTGTCACAATGGAGAGTGAATATTTGAATTTGCAATAGTGTATCTGTTTGTTTACATGAAATATGAAAGCAACATCTCCAGCAAATCATTGGTGTGTATTTTTAGTAAAGTGTAATGTCAGTCATATGTTTATGAAAAATAGTTTTGAATTAAAGTTTTATACATTGTTTTGATATCTCCTCTCGCATACTGTTGTACATTTTTTTTATTAACATCACACAAAAAATGAACTAACATCAAAATCATTTATATAACTTCCCTCGCTAGTATTGTGATCAAGTCAGAAGGATGTGTGATGGTCAGAATTCCTCCAGTTCACTTTGATGATAGCGAAAGCCACATTACACTGTATTGTTACTGTATGCGAAATACATGAGTGGATATGGCAATACATTGTTATGAAACGAATCAAGTGTATATAGTTTCTATGTTATGCAACATGATTTTTGTGTTTCCAAACAAAGCAGAACTGGACTGGGTTGGTCATGCATCAGCAACCTGCTGGTAGCTCACTTGGTAGAGCGTCCGTCTAGAATTCAGAGGGTCATGTGTTTGAATCCCGGTATGGCAGTTACATTTCTCTTCCTCTTGTTTCACATGAGTGATTCCAAGTGCTGTGTTGAATTTGTGATTTAAAAATGTTTGTGCATGTATTATTTTCAAGAAATCTTTGCTGAATTAATGAAAATGATAATGTTGTGAAAAGTACCTTATATACCTATAGTGTATTATAAAAAATACATATTAATATTGTTACCAGATATAATAGGCACTTCTCGATAGTGTTCTACTAACTGAATACCAAACATGTCAAGATTTATACATTTTCTATTTTCCTTTATACATTTGTATTGCAATGTATATTAAAACAAATCTCAGCATTATTTTTCGCATTATGTTAGAGTCTTTGTTTCTTATTTCTTGTATTCTTTTTCTCGTGGTGTTATATTTTGTTTCCTCAACATCAGACACTGAGCCCCAATCAGTGAGTGCACAACTTTTATACCAATAGTAGCAAGCACATTCCTTTGACATGCTGGGAGCTTAAGACTATGAGTACTGAAAAAAATTGTCATTTAATAAATAATTAGTTTAATTATTTGTAAATTTTGAAATGCAGTTGCATACGTTCAGTCAAAGATAAGTGTCCAAGTGTCCAAACATTTCCATAGGAGAGCGATGTTAAGATTTTCTCTCAACTTCTGTTTCCCTTTGGAGATTTTCAAAGTTTCTTTAAATTAAGGGATATTCTTAAAACTGGGAACAGTCTGCAGTCGTTTTTTTTACGAGGGGGAGCGTAAGGAGCAACTCCGGTAAAAATAAGAGGCCTTAATGAATTGTGAAGATAGAAATCATTATTCAGTATTAACATGTTTTTGATGATGACTTAATTTTATTCAATAAAGATATCATGTCTATTTTTGTCTCCGTTCTTTTAATGATGCATCATCTTCTGGTAAGTGTCAGAATCGTTTGAGAATATTTGAACAATTACACACGAGTACCCTGGTAATATGTTTGAAAATTAATTATCATGACCCTCATCTTTGTTCAATGTCACAATAATGGATCAAGGGTCAAGTGAATATTTCTTCACCAGAAACCATAACAATGTACAAAAACATACCAACCCTGGATTGTGTGTATCGCTTTCAGTACCCTGAGAGAGCATGGTCGGGAATCAAAAGACTTAAAGTTGGAGAGTTCCATGAAACAAAATGGCAAAGTTGAAAGTGAGCATTTTTACAACACTAAAATGGTACCCTATACAGTTTACCTACCCCTTCCAGGGCCTCGTTGTTCAAAGGGTGATTAGCTTAATCACTATTTAACAACATTTTTCAAACTTGAATAATTCTGTCAATATACAAGTTTCAATCTCACAATTTTGTATGTAAATTGACAATATGAGGTATTTGATATCTGCAAAGTTGTAATTAAATCTATGGTTTAATTTCAAAGTTACAGGATAATTTAAATTTGCACTAATCACTGATTAAGCTAATCATCTTTTGAACAACTGGACCCAGGTCCTGGGCTGAACATAGTCTGATGAAAGTTAAAAGGTTGAGGCACTTTTGTCAGGTCAGGACACTTGTCTTTGTATATATGTTTAACACAGGAACTGTTTCCTACTAATCAAACTTTCTTTCTCATTATGTGGTCAAGTGTTCATCGAGAAAAAAAACTGTCACCTTTGTATTACAAGTGTAAAGTGGCTTTCTTCTTTTGGCCAAGCGTACATTAAAAACTCATCAGGTCAAATATCACATGGTTAATAATTCCCCTAGGAAATGGATAATATATGATTAAATAATTATTGCTCATTGTCATCAGCTAACTGTTCAGTGTAAGGAGATTCCCACTGTCCTTTATCAGGGCACAATAAAAGAATATCCAAGAAATAAATTTTCCCGAAGGAACTGCAATACTGGGCCAACATGTAGCGAGAGTGATTTGGTTTATTTTGTTTTACATCCTATTAACAGCCAGGGTCATTTAAGGGCATGCCTGGTTTTGGAGGTGGAGGAAAGCCAGAGTACCCTGAGAAAAACCTCAGACCTACGGTTAGTACCTGGCAACTGCCCCTCGTGGGTTTTTCAAACATGCAACCCGGGGTGGAGGATTAGTGGTAGAATGTTGGAACACCTTAAATACTCAGCCCCCAAGGCCCCTTAGAGCAAGAGTAAAGTAACTCTTCGAAAGTAATAGGACAAACATGTCTCTGATTCTTAGCATCCAACGTGACAGCATAATTATGTACATTTATGTGCATATATAATGAAACGGTAATATAACAGATTGGACCCTGCACCCATGGACAGCTGAAACGTGCGTAAGGTCTCATAATTTATTATATGCTTTGGAATAAATGTAGATCTAGTTTCTGATACTGTAAAAGCAAATATTTTCGTGCATGGAATTTTTCGCTAAGTCAGCCACCAAACTTTTCGCGATGTGAAAATGTTCACGCTGCAGTTATGCTGTGTTCCATTGTGTATCTGTAATACTATTATACACTAAAGAGTTTGAGTATTGTTGAATATGTTCGTGTGTGGATATATTCATGGAGATTTACTGCCGGCGAAATAAGCGTAAATTTCCACAACGCGAAAAATTCCACTTTTCAGTATTGGGAACTCAATCCACAATCGCAGATAGTGACAAATTGGTAGATGGGGTAAATATTTGCTTCTGACCTCCCCAACAGTCCAGTTCGAAAAAAATTCTTATCTCAACTACAACGTGGCTTCAAAATTATATTACCATAAGAATGGCTCCCTTTACAGATATGTAAACTCACCACAGGGTCAGGGTAGCGCTCATACCTATCAGGTGTTCTGGAGATCATCATGTCATATATAGTAGGCCCACAAGTGTACTTTTAACAAACACAAGTGTTAAGGTTATACCTGCTATCCACAAAATAATACGAAAATTTTTTGTTTCTTTATTAGTTGATGCCAAGCAGTGAAAAAGTTTTTTTGATCTATAAGATTTTTTTTTTGACACAGTTGCCCCTGGACTGGACCATAATCGCCACTCAGAAATCTTAGTACCGTATTGTGGATAAATTGATATTTGGTAGATTTACATCTTTCAGTAGATTGTGTTAAGAAAAAAAGAGCAGTAGTTGTATTGTTGTAGAGGTGTATAGTTAATTACTAAAAGATGTTTGGTTCCTTCCTCCCAAATTTTCTAATATTTGTTATTTTTTACTCTCCCAGGGGAGAGTGGGCCGTTCCCGGAGGTACTGCAATACCGGGCCAACCCGTGGTAAGAGCGGAGCAAGCCCCTGACATCTCACCTAAGTCCAAAAATCAGTTTAATATCGAAGTACCCCGGTGGGGTACGTATCAGATATTAAGCTGATAAGAACAGATACTACACTTTGATCTTAGCCAAAAGGCCGAGAAGCGATACCATCAACTGGACAGTAATTCTTCATATAGTAAAAATGGAGGGATCTATTGTGGTCCAGTTATATTAAAATAACAGCAAATATATGTTTTAAAATCTTTTTTAACAAAACTTCATAAAATTGTCATTATCATGTAAAATATTTCTCATACTAAATACTAAAATAACATGATTGTAAATTACAGGGGCGGATACAGAATTTTTTCAGGGGGGTGTCACCATTTCAAATTTCAAGTTAATTTTGCGGGAAATGCAAAAACATCATGTTTTTTTAACAAATAAATGTGTTCAAATACAATATCAGAGACATATATATTATATTGTGTTATAAACGTCTCTGACAATATGCAGTTAGTTTTGGAATTAAAATCAAAAAGTTGCACTAGCGATGAACACTGCAAATACATATGTAATTAGATAAAATGTTTATTTACATACATGTTTTAATGTGCTTATGTCCGTTTCCTGACGTGACTTTCTCACAATGACTATTCTCACAACTATAGTAACGGGCAATAAATACCTCTACACGGAAGAAATGCATGATGAAACTCAAATTTTGATAGAATGTGATTTTGTTCTGAACCAATATTTTTTTATTCTTAATGAAACGGAAGTGAAATTTCAAACTTTTAACGCTTTACTGATACATACTAAAAATACATTGATATTTTTTATGAGAGTAGAAAGTTTATAGAAAGAAGTCTATAAAGGATTTTGTTTTATGTATCAAAGAAAACAAAAATATCTATCAAATGTAATCTAATTACTCAAGGAATATTTTGATAGTGTCTCATAAGCCAAATTTGGCTAGATACTAATGGATGTTTTTTTATGTTTGAATAAACACTGTAACTGTATTTTGTAATTATTATGTATTGTACATGTATGCGATACTTTAATAAGCTTATCTGTATCAGATAATTACTAAGCACTAAACTACGTCAAATGGTTCATTCCCACTCAGCCAACATCTTAAAACAACATTACCTGTATTTACCTGGACAAATCTGAGTATAGTCTGTTTCAATATATTTACAAGTATAAATCACCTGTTCTTTTATTTCCAAGTTAAAATAAGTCAACTACAATAAAAGATACTTTGTAATTAAAAGAATGAAAAATATACTTTGTGATTGAAAAAAAAACATAATGAAAGAATGAAAAAAAATTCATAATAAACAATTTCACCAAAAACATAATTATACCACGGACTTAAGATAACATAATCTAAGTCTGTGATTATACCATTATTTTTTATCAGAGACGTATATAACACATATACATTGTGTCTTTGTTTTTACATTAAATCACGGAATTTGATTAAATGCTTTATAAGTCCGAAATTACGAATGTAAATACATATAGAAACAATGAATAATTATGCACTCTAAATTTTAGTGAACAAATTTGCACTTTAAAATTCTTATTTTAGGTTTTTGTTTTTATTTTGTACTTTTCAAATAATCATCTTTTACTTAGACTGTAATAAACAACTATATTTGTTTCATACTGGCAAACACTCAGATGACAGTTGGTTACCTGGAAAATGGTAGGAATGGATTCATATTCGGTTCCAGATGGATTCAAATTTTTAGTGAAATTATTTTGTATACATATATACAAAACGTCATAAAAATCTTTTACAATTTAACTTAGATGGTTTCAACTAAATAATGTTTTAAGCAAGGAAGAAGTTGTAAGTGCTCTTGAGCTTCACAAAACAAATAATTTATGATCTGATGATAAAATCAGTTACATGGTATCAATAACGGATCTATATGTCAAGCTATTTTATTTATTTTTAATAGGGGTAAGAACTGGAACAGTTGCTAGCAGGAAACATATATAAAGCATTATAAAATCAAACTGGCTTTCTAAAGAATTACTGGATAATGTTTCTATTTCATGTTAACAAAATTACAATATTATAAACAATATGTATCAAAGAATTATACTTGAACTTTGATTATTAAGGGATTGAGACAAGAGATAAGGGCACCAGAGTATTTGTTCTTGTTTATTTGTTTGTTCATTTTTATCTTTCATTTTGGAGATTTTTTATCAAAAGTATGATTCAATGCATAGTAATAAAAGTAATAAATAATAAAATTAAAAAAATGAACTTATGAAAATATCTGTACTCAAATGAAAAAAAGTTTATTCTATACACTCTAAAACTTCTTCAGCTAGCGAATATTATAAATGCTGGAAATTTAAGGTATCATTAATAAAACAAAATCTAAGGTATTTTCCAAAGTTTAGATAGCTTTTACTTAAACTTTATAGCTGTTATAAGGTTTAAACAAGAATTCCACAGAAGCTAATGCAAGAGACGTATAAAGCCATTTTTTATACGTCTCTGTGTGAACATTTCCTAAACATTTCCACTGGAGTTATAGACAAGTCTCTCAAATAAGGTAACACCAAGAAAACTAACAATGTATTTATAAGTGATATCATGTTTCAATAAATGAAAGTCCCATCTTAAGTTCGAAACAGAATACATGTATTTTGAATCAAAATGGTCTGATTCTATATGTATATTATCAAGTTTTCATAGCTTATCAATTTGTATGTAAGTTGAACAAGGCTTGTTTAAATAATTGTTTTATGTTGAGTCCTCCATATACACATTATATTTTTGTTGCAAATGTGTTTTCTCTAAACTTCAGTATTTTAAAAAATGAGATAAAATAAATAAATTTAAGTTCATAATAATTCCACATGTAAGTTGTTACCTGAGAATTAGACACTTTCCAAAAACAGACTATAGCCTTACCTGTAATTAGTACCTATTGTTCTCACCCTGTAACAACACTACCTGTGTCCTATACTAAAATAGGATATGTTGGCTGAGTGGGAAGACACCTGTCAAATGCCCTTCCACAGGTAGAGACAGGCTTGTATACATTTCTGTACCTGTGGTCATTCTTGTAAACATCGTCACGGTTCACTGACCAAGTTAATTGATGCTGGGGTGGAGATATCAATTAGTTAATTGATGCTGGGGTGGAGATATCAATTAGTGTCAATTATATAGTCAACACTTTTGGAGTTGGGTGGCAGGGTGTTTGGCTTGTACAGAGTTATAGATAGACTGAACAATTACCACTGAAGAGATTGATAAGTCCAAGTAAAAATGTGCGCAAATGGATTCAGTGTGCACATGTACACTGAACAGTGCTGGGGGGTGTCACAAGATCAATGTGATCTTATATTTTATTACTAAATAAAATCCTGGTCAAGGACAGGGGGGGTGTCACGTGCGCCCAGTGACACCCCCCTGGATCCGCCACTGAATTACATATTATTTAAGGAACTTTTCCAATATTGTAAGAAAATGTTTCTTTTCTTCAATATAACGCTTCCTCGGCAATTATCGAGTTACCTCCCTTGAATAAACATTTTACCACGTGTGGGCTAGCAAGCATGTATACATTGTATGATTAGGCTATATTCACGGAATGATGATTTTAGATTAGAAATAGAGTATCTTAGTCCGTGTCAAATAAGAACTAATGTAACATTATGCAATTATTCATTGTAAAAGACCTGTCTTATCTTACACCATACTTGCATACCACAGCTAGGTGTTAGGAACAGACCTGGGGAACTATGAAATGATTGTCAGATAGGCACACGAGCGATATTTAATTTGAAAAAAATCGTTTTTTATAAATCGAGCCTTTAATAGGCTACGTTATATATTAGAGAGGTATAAAGCTTTACACACGTCTCTGGTTATATAGGCTAAAATGTCTGGATTACGAGCCCAGGGACCTGGTAATTTGTTACAGCAAGTTTTGCACCTAAACCACGGACTTAGATTAATCTAAGTCCGTGCCTAAACTAAACCTTCACATATTACACTTATGGGGGGGGGGGGGGTGTCAATTTTCGATTTTAACCCCCCCCCCCCTAAATGGCCATAAAGGATGCCTTTTTACCGGATTAAATTATGCAAAGCACCCAAAACCAGCTGTAACTAATTCTCACTCAGGTCCCTGTGGTAACGTGGTTACGATCTGATTTCAAGTACAAGTTCAACGCGAGCAAACCATCTTCTTGCTAAATTATGATTTCTCGTCGTGTAAAAACGGTTAAGATCTACATTAATGTTGTTCATTTTGTTATTAGTGTGCCATATTAATATGCACAATTAAATCCTAACGATGCAATATGAAAACAAATAGTTATCTAACAGGGGTCGATCAATCATCTTGTTATATATTTTTAGATTCGATATCATAACTTTGCTAGAATCGATACAAAGTAAAATAAATTATCGCAGGTCCAATCCACAGAACGTGTGATTGCAGGAGCAGAGGGACCTGCAAATTTGTTACAGCTAGTTTTGGATCCAACCCATATAAGTCATAATACATATATGTAGAAACAGAGTGTTATACATGTACACACATGTGTATATACGTCTCTGCATAAACTGAGGTGTAACCCAGTGTAAATTTACTCAAAACACATTAGTTTATGTCCAAATTTAGCTATAACTAATTCTCATGTGCCCCGATATAGATAATATGGACAGCCCGGTACTCTACCTAAAAACTCAGGAGTTCATGTTATATATACAGAGACGTATTCCTATATTGTGATATACAGCGACGTCTCTGCTATATTATAGATAAAACAGTTTTTAATTATTTTGACTGTATCTGGTTTGTATTTGATTTATACACACAAGAATCGGTTAATAAAACAAGTGACCCCGATTTGGGAAAACATTGTAAAACTCCAACGTTGATGTTAAAAACTTAAGTTAACTTTATATGTTAACATAATAATGATGACGTCAACAATCGGTCAATTGCATTCATGGCCTGATGAATGCCAACTGAATTTGGTAGGTTTATAGTGGCAATGTCATTCAATGGTAAATATTAATTCATGTACATGTGTATGTACATAAGCTATAGCTAGTGAAGGTGATTTATGGGCTGTTATTTGATACATGTACAGTATTGTCTGTAATTATAGGTGCTGCTTATGTTTGGTGCTTATTAACTATTTACATGTGCAGTATATTCTTTTTAATTGCATAGCAGTGTAATCTCAATGTTAATGGAAAATCTTATTTCATACTGCATCATACATTGTAGTTATTGTCGAGTTATATGCAATTGACCGGAATTTAATATGTGCTATATTTAATTCAGTTGCTTTGCTTGTTCATGTAATACTGTATGTGTTTGTGCTGTATTGCTTGCATAGTAATAATTGGATAGGAGATTGCCTAAAATTGTTTCGCAATGTTTGCACGATTGTCTGTATATGCCATGTGATGTACGATCTTTTCGAGTTTGTTATATTTAAAAAAAAACTCGGCCAAACCTAAAAAAAAAAGAAGTTAACTTTGAAATTAACGCGTACGGCTGGAGCCTGGTTGGATAGTTCGAGAAGAAATTTACTGAGTTAAAACTGTCTGTAACGTAAAGTTACACCTGGTCAGAAATAGAGGGATCAATGAGAAACAATGCCGAATGTGACTATAACTTAATTAAACGGTTCGTGTTAATTATAAAAAAAAATGTTCTTGTTGTAAAATAATAAGCATTTCTATTAATTTGAAATTGATAAGCATTTCTATCAATTTGAAATTGATAAATAGTTCTACATTCTATTATAATACATTTTGTATCGATAACTAAATTCCCTATTTATTTTTCTGTATACGATTTTGGGAATTTCAATCTTTTTGGCCCCTGAAATTACTCACGAGTCCTAAAAGGACAACACACTTTCGACCTATAATTTTGTAGGTACGATCACGTAAACACGACTTAACTCATTCACCCTTGAAGACACGTTTGAACTCTTCCAGTGCAACGACGGGAATAGTTCATTATGAAATTTCAGGGTGTGAATGAGTTAATTAGATAATCGTCCTTAATACGTATACTTCTCGATATCACTCGTATCGACGCATAAATTAAAATGGTTTTGTCATTTATCACACCTCTTTAATGGAGGACAGTTACAAAATATAAATAACACTAAATATTTCCTAAATAGATTTGTGTAAGGTTACCTCTTCGTGCCTGTCCGGTCATCCGGAACAGCTCGGATAACAAAGTGCTCGTCTCCGTCCTATTTCGGTAGCGTGACGTAAACATCAAAGTCACACAGTGATTCTATATCTACAGTTTACTTATACGGTACCTCTAGTGAAGTCCGAATTAATTACGACTGATTCAATCATGATGGCCAAGATACCAAACAACGTCATACATATATAGGTGTACTTGGTAATAAGGGGGGCATGACACCCAATACTACTATCTCAGAGTGTACGTTGTGCCCCCAACACATACAGTGGTTAAAATGTTGCCAAATATATTTTGTGGAAGATATCATATTTTGTTTGAAGATGAGATTAAATAGTAATTGGTTATTGAATTCTAAATCAATTTATTAAGCCTACACATGAAATACAATATGTCTTTGTCTTTTTATGATACCGTGTCTTGGTATTCTGAAAACTCTGTCAGAGTAGAACGGTAGCTCTAGTGGAACACACCTGTCAGAGTAGAACGGTAGCTCTAGTGGAACACACCTGTCAGAGTAGAACGGTAGCTCTAGTGGAACACACCTGTAGCTCAGCATGACACTAAAACATCGTATTCGTTAGGACATTAATGTGAAAACCATGACAACCAAAGCGACGGGTACTTCCAAGCCTAGGCAAAAAGGCCAAACGACATGCCTGCATCACCAAGGCAAGGAGTTGACGCTGTTCTGTGTTACGTGTGGGGAGCTGGTATGCGCAAAATGCGTCACGTCCGTCCATCAGAGTCATACATTTGAAGAACTAGGTAACATTGTCCCTGGAAAGCGTGAAGAACTTCAAGCATATATTGACACGACAGGGAACATTCAGCTCCTCCAACTGAAGAAAGATATCTCAGCAGCCGAAGAGGAACTGAAGCGGAATGCCAGCCGCTTCAAGGATCTTGCTGCTCAAGCCAAGGAGCAAGGAGACAGACTAAAGACGGAAATCGATATCCTTGTGACAACCTCTGTGGCTCAGTGTAAGCAGATTGAGGACAAAAACGCAAAATTGATCACGACGTATAAAAAGGAGCTTCAGACGAGACATGACGCGCTCAACAAGCAATTGCAGGACCAGAAGAAATTGATGCAAAAGGCGTCCGATATCCAGATTTACGACGCGGAAGTAGATACCTTCACCAACAGCCCACTTCCTCCTAGTCCAGATTTGCATGTCAGCAATTTCCTCCCAAACAAAAGTCCGAGGAATTTTCTTGAACAAGCGCTCGGAACACTGGAGACGATTGGTACGAAGGAGAATGAACCGGATTTCCAACCTCAACCGAAGCCCCAAAGGAAGCAAGTTAAAGCCAAACATCCGCTAGGACGCCTGTCGAAGAGCCAGCCCTCTATATACAAGCTCCCGTCTGTTTCCGAACATGGTCGATCAAGTGGCATGTCGTTCATAAAGAAACCGTTGAAATTACAACACGAAGAGTCCATTGAGGTTAGCCCCCCTCCCAGATACCAGCTGAAGGAGGAGCCTACGGTTGTGTCCGAATTTACATCACCATGCAAAGTGAGCGCCATCTGTTGTACACCGGAAGGAGACGCATGGGTGTGTTTTGAGGACACGAAGACCATCACTCTCTTGGAGCAGTCGGGCGATGTGAAGAAACAGATTCAGTACCAGGTACGTCTTTGTGACGTCAGGATATCCCCTATCACACACAATCTCTGGGCGTGCTCAAATGCCGACAAAAGTATCATTGAGTGGCCAGCTTCAGGATTACCCGTCATCAAATTCCAGACCGAGCTTGCTCCAAGGTGCATGTGTCTCTCCCAACATTCAGGCTTCGTGGTGCTTGGAATGTCCAAGGAGGTCGCCATATTTACTAGCACCGGACGGATGATCAGTTCCTCCCGGACTGTGATGTCTGGATCAGGCGTGGCCTCACCTAAAAGAATCTCAGAATGTCCCGTAACAGCCAACCTCGCCGTCGTCGACCAAGACCGCATCGCAGACGGCGGCCAGAACAAGCGTCACATAGTGATTGCCGACAACAAACTAAGAAAACTTCACCACTACAGGGGCGAAATCAGTAATGACGCCGTAGCTCAGCGACCATTCAATCCTTCAGACGTAGTCTATGACGCTAAGGGTAATATTGTGGTCGGGGACTGCACGAACAAGTCAATTCTGCTGCTCAACGGGAGTGCAGAGTTTATCGGCATTTTGGACGCGGGCACGTGCTACACGGTGGCAGTGGGCTTGCATGCTGACACTGTATGGGGAGTGTACCGTATGAACAGTACGTATGACGTAAAAGTACTCCAATATACAACAACATATGACGGAGAAAACGAAGACGAAAAAGATGACGCGTCAAAAGCGACCTCTGCACATGCTTAGTGATTGTACATTACATACACGTGTTAGTTCGTTTTGGCGGGAAAGTGCTCTGCTTCTCGGAAAAATAGTAGTTTGTGTTCTTGCTAGTTTTCGTTGAAATATTCAGCAAATTTTGTATGCAAGCACATCTATATGGAATCGTTTATCTGCGTGAATACTGTGCAAAACCTATTCAGGCTTTCCAAAAATGTTTTACACTGTCTTGGAAAGTAGTTTATGCGGATTGTACGTCGTATCCATATGTACTCTAGGTATTCAGTGCATTTGTAGTCTATATTCAATGTCTTACATACAGCTGGGGAAAATCAACCTTTTTGCTTTGATTAGAAGAGGATATCGCCTGTATATTTCATCATTTAAGTTATGTTTACAAGTTACAGTAGTTTAAAATGATATGACACCGCGTTAACATACACTGACGTCATATCAACAATTCACAAACGTCACGTTTACTCTGCAGTCAGTCTGTAACGTAAAATGGGTATTGTGCATATAAACAGATAAATCAATCCCACGTGTTTGCGATGGGGTAATCTTAAACACCGGGAACTACTCGTGTTCGGCAACTTTAGAACCTTCCCATTTGTTACCCCTTGCAAGGGAATAACCTTAATACCATATCACGAGACGTGACGTCGTTTGCTTGTTTGTTTGGGTAAACCGGGTTTTTTTAAGGGGGTGGGGGTCCGATGCCGCAAAGCGGAGAAGGCGACATGGTGAAATTAAACACTTTCATGATATCTTATTGTCGGAATTAGAAAAAAAACTACATCTTCTTTGATGCAAAAGGGCGTAGGATAGGGACATTAATTCTGGGGATTATCAAATGTGGCAAAACCGCAAAAAAAACCCCAAAAAATTGGAAAACCTTATTAAATTAAAAAAAAAAAACCACTCTCGGTGGGATTTCCCTATGTTAATCCTCCTGGGTACTTCCTTTTCTTTATTTGTATGTGTTACAAGTATGTTTAATGTATACAGGCTATTTTTGACATGTATCATGTGACGAAGGTAATGTTTCTAGAAAAGCGTGTCAATTGTGTATGTCATTTTTCTGTAGTACGCCTTTAACAATATTTACTGCATTATCCGAGGAAATTATTTCATATTTCAATCTATGTTTTGGTAGGATATTCAGGGTAGTGTGGGGCATTGAACACGACATACAGTTACGTGCCAAAAGTCTATACATTTTTTGTTTATTTTGCTATATATTCTTTGTTTATGGATGGATTTTGACAATTTGTTGTCATTTGGTACAGGAATATCCAAGGTTTTCTCTCATAATATTATATAATTTTCCGTTCTATATTTATAAAACTATACAGAATTTCTACATTGCTAATTTTCGTGTGACGCCATTTCTCTAAATAACGCTACCAAAATGACGTCAAAATGGCGCCAAGAAAAATGGATGTTGTAAATAAATTATGATTTCTCTGGTCATACATAACGGAAAACAGCGAAAATCTTATGAGATGAAACAGAAAACAATTCTCTATAAGTACACAAAATTTCATTAAAAATGATCAATAAACAAAGTCGGGAAAATTCATTTTAAAAGTTGGAAATACAAAGAATATATAGCAAAAAAAAAATGTTTTAGTGGATCATGGCTATAAAGTGGTTTAGATATTTCGTATTTTATACTACATGACCACTTTAGTGTGTGTATAAGAAACTATATCGAATACTAATTATAATCGTATATTATAATCTGTATAGCACACGGCCCCGTATCAGTTACCTGTGGTATTGTTGGCGGGCACCTGTTACTTTACCGACTAATTATATCGGCATCAAATTACGGTAAAACGGGACATCGCCATTGTCATAGACAAGACGAGATGGAACGTACTGTTAAATAGCAGTGACACTGTTTATGTTACGCTGTTGATTTGTTTAAGCAGTATTTTATTTAGTATTTTAATGAAAATACAATACAATATTTGATTTGTTAAAACTGTACTTTATATTATTCGAGTCTGAATCAGATCTCCAACCCCACTGTCCATGTGTGGCCGTGGGGTCTGGAGACTTTTATTACGCCCTTGCGGTTCCGTATTCATACAAGGACAACTTTTAGCAAATAAATTATTAAAGCTATATGGCCAAAATGTTGTCTTTCGCCTCTATGTGTCTATATTGCTACAAACACCGCCTGTTGGCACAAAGGATGACGAAACTATGGAACACCAAATGAACATAAATTCAGTTAATTGCATCTATCTTAAAATTGAATATAGGAACAATTCAATTGAAGATATATTCAATTCAATTGAAGATGGTTGTCATTCTGTTTAAAGACAGTTCAAATAAAATTAATTGTACTTTTCTCCTATTGAATTGTACCTACTCCAGTTGAAGTATACCTATCTCTTATTGATTTGTACCTATCTCCAATTGAATTGATCCTATCTCCTATTGAATTGTACCTATCTTCTATTGAATTGTATTTAACTCTTGTTGAATTGTACCTATCTCTAGTTGAATTATACCTTTCTCTTATTGAATTGATCCTATCTCCAATTGAATTGTACCTATCTCTTATTGAATTGTACCTATCTCTTATTGAATTGTACCTATCTCCTATTGAATTGTATTTAACTCTTGTTGAATTGTACCTATCTCTAGTTGAATTGATCCTATCTCCAATTGAATTGTACCCATCTCCTATTGAATTGTACTCATCTCCTATTGAATTGTACCTATCTCCTATTGAATTGTACTTATATCCTATTGAATTGTACCTATCTCCTATTGAATTGTACTTATCTCTAATTAAATTATACCAATCTCCAATAGAATTGTACGTATCTGTAATTGAATTGTACGTATCTGTAATTGAATTGTACCTATCTCAAATTGAATTGTACCTAACTCCTATTGAATTGTACCTAACTCCTATTGAATTGTACCTATCTCCTATTGAATTGTACCTATCTGTAATTGAATTGTACCTAACCCTAATTTAATTGTACCTATCTCCTATTGAATTGTACCTAACTCCTATTGAATTATACCTAACTCCTATTAAATTATACCTATCTCCTATTAAATTATACCTATCTCCTATTAAATTATACCTATCTCCAATAGAATTGTACCTATCTGTAATTGAATTGTACCTAACCCTAATTGAATTGTACCTATCTCCTACTGAATTGTACCTATCTCTAATTGAATTTTACCTATCATCAATTACGAACTGGAGAGTTCCAAGGGGTGGACATGTTATTCTCATTTTGGCGCCAATGGATTGAACCATTATAATAATAATTCGAAGTTCTTATATACCGCTTTATCACAACCTAAAGGCCGTCTCAACAAGCGGAGTGAAGTATCTTTCTCAAAGATACAACACAAGTGTCGTGCCTGTAACTCGAACTCGCAAACCTGCGATCACCAGCTCGGCGTCCTACCCCTGAGTAGACCACCGTGCCTCCATGAATATATGTTCAATTGAATTAAAGATAGGTGTATTTGAATTTAAGATAAGTTCAACTTATTTAAGGATATGCTAATTTGTACATTGAAGATAAGTTCGAATAAATTGTATGTATCTTTAAATAATTGAAGATACCTGGTAGGTACAAAAAATTGGACCCATCTTCAATTATTTGTACTTATCTTCAATTATTATAAGATAGATACAATTAATTGAATATGTTAATAAAGCGTTCCATACAAAACCATCCCTTACCAACACGGTCGGGGTTCAACCTCAGATCAGATGTGAACAGGTAAAGAGACACCTCATTCTGTCCGACTGCGTGTATTTAAAAAAAAACTCAAATGAAGAAATTCCGACAAAATAAGGCCCAATTAGGGTAACCGAAAAATCTTTCATTTATTTTCGCTTTATTTACCATTAACAAGATGCACAAAAGGCCTGTATCGCTCACCTGGATACATTGGCATCTAATGTATCCAAGTAATCATGGTAAACTATTTTCCAAAAAGATCTTATGGTCAGGGACAGACCCTAACACTAATCCTGGAAGCATATCTTTGCTTAAAGGCCCAATATACGTAACTTCAGGGAAATTTTGCGTGATTCTGAAAAATTCTGAAAAAAAATCCAGTTGATAATCATGCAAAAATAAGCTTAAAACGAAGTTAACCTGAGCGGTAACTAACATGAAACTCTTGACAAAAAAATCCAAAGAATTGAAAATTATTCAGGTGGGGCCCACTTCAACAACAAACCAAAGGTAGAAGACGGTTCGAAATGGACGCGTGTTTACAAATAGCATGTTTCAACTGCTGCTGTACCGGTAACCGCGAAAGAATTCATCTTGAATATTGCTGATATCAGTTAATCTTAACTAAATCTATAAATATAATGAGTTATTAGGCTTGATTTTCGCTTCAAGTTTTGCCGAAAGTTACGTATATTGGGCCTTTAATGGGTGGGTATCACAACAGTTTTCAAGTTAAACTTAGAAACTGGAGCGGTGGCCAGACACTGATATCAATGCTAATATCATGATTGTGTGTGTTTCTTTATGACCAGCAACTGTAAATATAGTTTTGGATATCTCATCTGTTTAAAAGTTATGACTCAGGAGTCAAGTCTGCAAGGGCGTGGCAGACCCTGGGATCAAATCTTAAATAATGTTTGTGATCGTTTCTTTAAGCCCAGCTCAAAGCTTAAGTATTTCAAGTAATTCAGAATTATGAACATAGAGATACAAATATCTATAATGTCTAATGATGCTTCCAAAACATCATATGTGCTTTGAAATACTTATATATCGTAGATATTTAGAGAGTTTTATTTAATGAACAGCTTTCTGCCAAAAATGAACCTGTTACCTGAACGCAATTTTGTTCAAATGAAGAATGAATACAATATTTTTATGGTGAGATATATACAAATGTAAATGGACAATAAAGAACTAATACTAGTAAGATGAGGTGCATAATCAATTTTTTAAACTTGATATGTCAATAGGACATAGATGCTCCCACTAAGAACCAATGGGAAGTACTTTTTTGTGGTTTTCAGACAGGGTCTCCAATTTTGGTTCTACAATGTACAGTGTTTTACTGAAATTTTTAAATTTAATTTGACCATATTTCTGGAAACAATAGATTGATCGTCACCAAATTAAAGTGTAAAAATCAATAGTATATGAAAATGTCATAGTTTATTATAGGGAAATATGAATAGCTAGATTTGAATAAAAGAAGAGATTGATTTATTTAAAATTTAAAAAGTATTATGTGTATAATATATAAATGCATAAGATGAACAGTCCAAATTCAATGAATATGTTTCAAGAATATCATCAATCAATATAGATTAACAGTTCAGATAATTTTTGAAAAAGTTTGTATACTGAGTATGTATAATGTATATATCCGTGATTCAATTTAAATCGTAACTAATACATGTACTTTTGTTTAACGGCTAATCAGTCAACAAAACCATAAAACAACACTTTACAGCATTGTGTATACAAACATAGAGAAGTTATACTCAGGAAGCACTGCATTTATTTTTCATTTTCTATTCTAAATAACTGGGTCAACTTATTAGGATGATTTTCTAATAATATTGTTTGATGTGGTTGTAATACACATATAGCATACATAATTAACACAGTTGAAACCATTTCTTGTTTTTCTTTTCACTTCTTAAAATAATCACAATTGAAACCAATATTTAAATATTCTAAATTTCTTTTAATATTTCAATGGAAAACGGCCTAGTTCACTATATATTAAATGATTCGGGGTAGATGTTTTAACATTAAGTATGTTAGGTAAGATAGTTACAATATGATACAGACTATAGTTTACCTGTTATTAAATCCTATTGTTCTCTACCTGACACAAAAGCTCACTTAGCATACACCCAACACCTTACCTGTATATAGGAAAATACCAAATGTATGCTACGTGAGACGACACCGTTTTGGGGTGGTGATCTCAACCGTTGAAAGCTACGACTAGGGTCCTGCCACTTGTCACCATTTATGCAAAATCCATTTGTTGTCCCTAAGGGATAATTCTTACCAAATTTGGTTCAAATCAATTTAGTACTTAAGGACTGGTAGTTATTTAATATGCTTTACCTCTCTTTCCCATATAGGGCCCAGCCTCTCCAGCCCCAAGGGAGTCGAGAGTCATGATCATAATTTATTCAAAATCTATTCCCCTTGCCCAAATTTTGTTCAAATCCATACTGTCCTATAGGACTATAGAAGCGATCAAAAGGCTTTACCTATATTTCCCCTATTGGGCCCCGCATCTCAAGTCAAAGGGGGGGGGATCAGAGACACTATTTATGCAAAATCTGTTCCTCTACTCAAAAGGATGTTTCAGACAAAATTTCGTCAAAACTCATTGATAACTTTAAGACTAGTAGCGATTTAAAGGAATTACCTCTATTTCCCCTATTGGGCCCCGCCCCTCTGGCCCCTTGAGGTTCAGTCACAATTTATGCAAAATCTGTTTCTCTTTCCCAAAGGATGTTTCTGACCAAATTTGGTCAAAATTAATCAGGACTTTTTAACTAGTAGCAATTTTAAGCAAATGTTGAGGACAAACGCTGGGCGCCACGCCATGGCATAAGCTCACCAGACCTTTGGTCTGGTGAGCTTAAAATCTGTTCCCTTTCCACTTAAGTTGTTTCTGACAAAATTTGGTTCAAATGCGTTCATTACTTTAAGACTAGTAGCAATTTAAAGGAATTATCTCTATTTTCCCCTAATGGACCCATTCCACCTGGCCCCTTAGCGGTCAGTCACCATTTATGCAAATTCTGTTCCACTAGGATTTTTCATACCAAATGTCAAAATCCATTTATAACTTATGACTAGTAGCGATTTAAAGGAATTACCTCTATTTCCCTTCTGACCAAATTTGGTCAAATTCCAATCAGGACTTTTTGACTAGTAGCGATTTTAAGCAAATATTGACAGACGGGCACTGCATCATAGCAAAAGCTCACCTGCAATTCATGCGATGCGAGTTAAAAAATGATGTACTTTATTTTCTCAATGCAAATTCGAATTGATTTTTGTTTGTCATGTTGTTTACACAATCAGTCTAAAAAATTTACATGAATATGTAGGGACCAAGGGGAGCCGGTGTGTTCTCTAAACGCCAAAATTTTTTTAACAATAGGTAGGTGTTGTTTTTGAGAACAATGGGAAGTCAATTATATACTGTTTCATATAAACTGCCCTTTTCACCTTACCTGTGAACTCACCTTACCAAAGAATTAACTGTGGACAGTCAGCACTACAAATGCATTAAATTATACATTTTTTTCAAAAATACAAGGATAGATATAAAGAAATAAAAAGAAAATTGTCAAATGAGTAATCGGTACTTAATTGTACATAAAATACAATCCAGAAATAACCATATATTGAAGAAATAAAGAGAATAATAAAAAAATATTCAATAAAGTAATTAGTCTCAGATTGTTAGAAATTTGTTTTAGTTAACTAGGAATTCTGTTGATATATAATAGAAAATTCTTGACAATACAAGAGAAAATAGCTGAACAAAGCTGGAAAATTTTATTTGCAATTATGAATGTTTTTAAAAGTAAATATTTCAATTTCGAAACCCAACTTAATTTTTTTTTTTTTAACACTTTTGTAAGTAGCATTTTAACTTCTGAATCTGAAGTGCGGGGGGTTTCATTATTTAACGCCTAATATAGAAAAAAACTGCATTTAAATTGGGGGGTTTCATTATTAAATGCCTAATATAGAAAAAAACTGCATTTAAATTTTTGTAAGAGAATTTAGGGGTTAAGAAAGGTATGCCAAATATCATGATCAATCATGAATTTGGAAGACTTTCATTTATTATGATTTGAAAGATTATAATTTTCAAATATTTGCTTAAAGTTAAAAACTCAGACAATTGCATTTTACGTAAATGTATATATCTTGTACTGATAAACCGTAAGGTTTAAGGTTATAAATCAATTGAATGGTTAATAAGCTTACCTAATGAAAACAATACCTTTGATTAAATAAACCTCAATTTCTATGGGTATTGAATTATTGAGTAAGTTGGAAATTAAAAAGTCATACATTTCCAAGCAAAAATATACTAATTAAAAAAACATGTCGACGACATTTAGACCACAATAAAGAAGATAACACTTCTTGGATGTTGAGAAGCCTTTATTTCCCAATATTATGTTCACCACATAGGAAGGATCTCTGTTGAATACCGTAAGGTATCCATCCATGAAGATTACCGCTATTTGAAACGATAGAAGTGTTGGTTCTCCTCTTTTTCAATAATTAAAATGAAGTAATTAAATTTTGATATTAATTGGCATAAAGACCTTATAAAAATCAATCATCAAAACCTATTAAATTAATCACCTATTATATACAAAAATATTTTTACAACAGTATCTTTTAAAAGTAAGAATTACAGTCATAAAATAATTCAATGGTGAATTACAAAGTTTTATTTTTTTCTAGAAAATTAGCACAAATCTTATAACAGTTACATCAATATTTATTACTTACACAGTTTAATATTTCTGAATAAAAAAAAGCATCATAAAAGATAATTTTATGATATTTATTTTGTAATACTTGTGCCTGAGCACCAACAGATACCTTTTACAGGTAAATTTACCTGTTGGAAATGAGACTACTTTAAGGAAAAAAACTATAACCACTATCACAACTATACACCCGGGGAGCCTTGGGTCTTTTAGAGGAATCTTGAGAGCAATAATTTGAAGAGCCCTTCTTCAGGTGATCATGGATTAAAAATGCTCATGATTGAGCAATGGACCACAAATAAAGAGTGATTTGATCTACACTCCTTCTGGGCTAGATTTTGGTAAATAAAACTGAAATTTTAAAACCCAAGTCAAAGAAGTTTTCTTGTCTTTCTAAAGAAACCTTAGAAATCCTGTTTAAGAACTGATTGTTTGTAAAGCAAACTGTTTGATATTTAGCATTAGTATAAGATTAATGACTGCAACAACCAAAGATGTTTTACTGTTTTATTATATCATTTTATAATTCCATCATACAGTGAATTGCAACAGGCCAATATAATAAATAATACAACATATTGTGAGAGGTACAGTCTGATCAGGACAGCAATTTACTGGTTTAATTGGATGTATCTCATTTATCGTATAAAGGACAATAACATGTTCCAACCATAGACCATTTCTACCCGACAGTAAATTGTTTGTCAAATTATTTCACAAAAGGATAAGCAGAAAAAACTTTATGATTTTTTTTTTTATGTGAATGCTTCATTGGCAGATTTTGAAGCATCTGTCAATATATTTCGATTAAATACTTTATAGCTATTGAATGCTTAATAACTAACTGGAAACGCTATCCAGTTCTAGATCCTATATATATATAACCGTTTATCATCAAATCAATACATTCTGATCTACATTACCAAGTACATTACCATTATAAGTAGAAGATTTTTGAACTCTCCATAAAACAACAATTTCTGACTATATTTGTATACATAAAGAATACATGACATTACAATACTTATCAGTGTCACAGTAATCTCCCCTTACAACCGTTTGAAACCGACAAAATATAGTTTAAAATAATTATTTAGCGAGAAAAAAAAATTAACAAATGAAATAATTTGTGTGTAGGTAGCTATACAAGGCAAGTTCAGAAATATTATGTGAATTTAAATCAGATGAAATTTCATTTCAAAATGACCAAGAACCTGAAAGAACTTCTGTTAGAATCAATATAAGGAAATCTTTGGACTGTTATAAACACTGCAGGCTCATAATACATACAGCTAATTGTCTTACAAAGCCACAAGAAAAACGTTTCTGTAAATAAATGTTGAAAGTTGTATTTACTGATAATGCTTTCTGAGAAAGATTAATTTGTGACGATGCAAAGATGTAGTTCTGTATTAAGATACATAAATTCAAGCATGTCTATTCCATGAAGTTCATTTGAAAAAAAAAAAAAAACAAAACAATTCTGACATCAAATATCCAAAAATATTGCCATTTGGTAAAATTCATTGCATAATTACATTTTTTAATGTGTTCATTTTATGAATGCACCTGTTGAAAATTAACTTCAAAAATAAGCTGTGCCAATTTATTAGATTGTACTCTATACATTTTACATGCATGTACAGTGTACAATGTACATGAAAATTGTAAAATAGGAAAAATCTGAAATTTCTACAATGCCATTCAATCAACTGATGCTTGCATATAAGCTCTAACAAACAAAAATTTTAATAAACAGCCATAATTTGTCAGGTTTTATATAAGACTTCAAATAATATGAAAAAAGAAAATGAAGTTTACAAAATCTAATATATACCAATTCATATGCAGAAAATTCCTTTCCATAAAAATACTGCTTAGATCTTAACAATGAGCTACAGGTACACACATCAAGTTTTTGTCTACACACAATACACAGAAGACAGTGACAAAAGAATATATTTACCCCACGACCCACATTTGACCTCTTCCAATTAAAAGGATGGAGTATGGTTCATTATGAAATTTTGGGAGTATTTAATACAATTGTCCTGGCATTAAAAGTTTAGTAAAACAAACTTTTATACCTATCATGATTTTTAATATTTCACAACCTCTTGGAATAATCATTTTATAATTCATCATGGTACTTATAAAATAATATTTCTTTGCATAAGAATTCTAATGAAATCTGAACTTTATTCAATATATATATATATATATATATATCTACTGTTTCCAAATATTAATTCTGTTTAACACTAAATACATTTACACAAAGCAAATTATGGTATTCACTCATTCACCAAAGAAATTTCATGAGCTATCCAAATTTTTGAATTGGAATAGTTCAATGTTTCTTAAGAGGTGAATTAAGTTGATACAGTCGCAAAATAACCTGATGTTCAATGGTTATACATTAACTGCCTAAACAGAAACTAGGCAGATTAACTCATTCACTATTGAAATTTCAGGAAGGACTATTAACACCTTTGAATTGGAAGTGTTCAAGTGTGTCTACAGTCTTCGACAGAGGTGAACAAGTTAACCTTCTTTGATATCCTGTACATATGACAGAGAGATAGCTAGTTTTCCCTTCTATTCATAGATTTACTGCACAGGACATCTAAATCAGGGACAATGGGCATTAATATTAATATATGAGGATGGGGAAGTGGAGAGGCTATTTTTTGTTTGATTTATTTTGGTTTTATGTCCTATTAACAGTCAGGGTCATTTTAGAACGTGCCAGATTTTGAAGGTGAAGGAAAGCCGGAGTACCCAGAGAAAAACCACTGACCTTCAGTCAGTATACCTGGCAACTGCCCTAGGTGGGATCTGAACTTGTAACCCAAAGGTGAAGAGCTAGTGGCAGAATGATGGGACATGTTAACTACTTGGCCACCAATCCCTTTTATATATACTTTTTTGTGGGGAGATTATTACTAACAGGTAACATATGCATGGTGACCAATTGCAAGTAATCTTGGAAGTATTTTGTTCGGAACTCCAGACAAAAACTGGAGGAAGTGATTACCAAAAATACTCTCACTACACCATAAAATTTTCTTGAGAACAATTTTAAACACAACATATTTCCTTTTTCATTGTTTTGGGATAGATTTTCTTATACTGTTGTAAAGGTATCAATTATCATCTTCTGAATTATATCAAATTGTGAAAATGAGAAATTGATGTAGATGTGTATGTACAATAACAACTAATTCAATATGTTAGTTATTTTGTTTTGTTTTTAAAAGCTACTTCATCTTCAAAAAGCAATATATCTAAAATGAATATTCATATAAATATGTGGATATAACAATACTAAATATGAACTCCCTATATGATAATGATAATCCACAAACAGTACATGAAACTGCTATTGTATAGTGTATTCAAGCTTATAGCATATATATATTTGCTAGAATATACATATATTCATGAATTAATTGGTCTACTATACAAGACTACCAGTGTTGGAGAAACTCCATTGTTATTATTTTTTTTTCTTTCAACTTTTTTTTATGGCAAATTTTTGTTCTGCTCTTGAATCATATTTACCATGATAGAATTATTTTCTTATTGCACATAATCTTTACTTACATATATACAAATACATATGAACTGAAGCAATTTAGAAAACAGACCAAAACCACACACCCCTGCTCAAGTGTAACTATAAAATACACACATGTGAACTTGTCAGGTCCGACATAGTATGTATGAGCTACAGGAAAAGCACCTTACTGTTGCAAAATTGTTAACAAAATGTTAATTTGAACTACATTTGTGGCATTATCCGTTCATACACATTTCTATAAAGACTTCGATAATCATAAAAATCAACACCTATCACAAGTACATCTTTAGTACAAAAAAATGATGTCTTTTTTATATATTACAAAGACAAGTATCACAATAAAGACACTAATGTTCACGTCCGATGTATCGCCCAGTGCTGTCTAATTGACATAACGCCCAGTGCTGTCTAATATTTAATGTAACGCCCAGTGTTGTGTGAACTTTTCCGCCGTTTTGACTGACCGCTGACGATCTTTTTCCTCCTCTTCGTGGCTTGTTTGAAGCCTGTAAACGGTAAATCACCTTGCCAATCCTCATCATCATCGTCCTCCTCTGGATTGTACCAGTCATCCTGAAGTTGACATCCTGTCAACAGCATCCCTGCAGACACTTGCGACTTTCTTTCAGACTTTCGGGTTGGTTGTTGATCATCAGATGTTTCAGGGATGGAAGGACGTGATAAAGCTTTTGATAACTGAGGGTATTTATCTGACTTCCCTTTCTGACGTCGATTTGTCTTTGTTGTTGTTGTTGCGGCTGTTTGCTGAAGCTTTCGCCGAGCCTTATATGCGGCCTCAGCACTTTCAACTTTCTGTACAGCCTTTTTCAAAATGTCTTTAAAATTACTGCGGGCGAATTTCAGTCGTTCCTGTGATGGCCATACAACGGGTTGACTATTTTCATTTGTGGCAGGTGCAAGGGTTGGTAAGTTGTTAGGGAAAGAAGGCCTTGGGTTCTGGTTGATGGTCTCCATGCTTAGTTTCCTCTTTGAAGCCTTGAGTGTCCTCTGAGCGTCAGGTTTCATGGGTGTGATGCCAGGCATGTTGGTGTCTGCTGGACTAAGAATACCATGTTTGTGATTTACCACTGTTGTAAACTCTTCGCGACCTGGAGCTGTGTCAAACAGCCTCATCCTCTCCTTCAGTTTTTTACCTTTTGGAGAGTTCATGATGGCTTTCCCTTTGGGTGAGTTAATGATCTCATTCAAAGCCACTTTACCTTTTGGTGACTTCAGAATGTCATCTAACACTTGTTCATCAAGATCTAAACTAAAAAGATTTTCTTCAAAATTGGCGAAAAAGTCCTTTTCCCACTCTTCTGAGATTCCAACATCTTCGTACACTGGGGGTTTCTGTAGATTGTCAACACTGTAGTGATCAACGGGACGATGTGGAATCATCGGCTTCACTGGACTAGTCTGTGTCTGGGAAAGTAGTGCCATCTGCCCAGACGGTATCACTGATCGCTGTACCAGCGGACCAGGTGATAGATAGCCGCTGTCGTAAGGTGCTTCCTGCTTGATCTCCGTCAGCAACGTGACATTTTCAGTTGACTCTTCCTCATGCAGAATGGACGTCAAGCCCAACATTATTGTTCTCTTGTAGTTATCTGAAAGAACACAGAATGTAACAGAATTGAAAATACACCTTTATATATATATGATTGTTTGCATTTCATCTTTTACATTACAATTTTATTTCATTCTGGTAAGTTCTAAGTTAAAGTAAGGGGGTACAAACATATCCCCCTTCTGGAGAAAATACTTTGATAGCATGACATTCAAAGGGTAATTTAGAACCTGTAAACATTATCTACAATAATGTCAATATACATTGTTATGTAATATAAACTACCAATGTTCTTGGCACTGTTCATACATATGTGGCAGATTTTAATCGTACATGGGATTTAGGACGCCTTCGTAGCTAGAGAAAATTTCCATTTAGCCTGAGTGGTAGGGTGTCCGACTAGCTAGGAACCTGAGAATTAAGGTTTGATCCCTAGTGGAAGCACATGTACACCATTCTCTTTCCTGTTACACATAGAGAAATCTAACTCTGTTTACATTTTTATCATGATACCAGAGATAACGAAAAAGTTAATTAACCTTTATAAACGTCTTTTTTTTTTTGCATTGTCAAGCAGTCTGTATCTGATTGTAAAAATTGTCTGTAACAGTTATGAATTTATAATGTATTTATTTGTCCAGCATCTTTGAACCACTTAGTTAGCAAAAGGATTGTGCAATCGAACTTCCGATTTCAGACAATAGCTGTTCCGATCCACAAAGGAAGGTAGTCAATTGATAGATTTCGTCACAAAACAGGTATAAAACGTGGCATGCATGACGGAATATTTAACACGATCTGTTAAACGCCTAGTTATGTGTACTTTGCGCATCACAAAAACAGTTCATGTGTTGTTTACAATGATATTGTATGGGGATTCCGGACAAACAACGGTCACCAACTCAACCCGCATGTATTATTACTCCGTTAGATACTGATTTAAACGATAAAAATAAATCCTGAAATTGTTACAAAAAACTTGATGTATTAATAAAAGTATAAATTAATGTGTTATATAAGAATCTGGCGCTAAAATCCACCCATGACATTACGCATTATTGCAATAAACAGCTGTTTTCCAAGCTGACATTGCTAGAAAATCGACCGTAATTTAGAAGCGAATATTAACAATATTTGCGATTGAATATTTTCCATATTACACATATGCAACACTTGTTGATAAATTATGAAAATTATACCTCTTTTTGTAATGGATCGGATGTATATTCAGCATAAATGGTCTATGAAAAATCTGATATTTTCCTTCCCTTCGCAGGTTGGCGCCATCAGCCTCGTTCTGCCGTTAGAAATTATTGGTGGAATTTTCTCGGATTTCAACCAATCAAAACCGATTTCTATCGTTACCGCTGTCCAGAATCAATTTGGCTATATTTAGCTATTTGGAGATGGTATGGATATGATTTCCTGACTAAATGCAAGACCGTTGCTTTCCTTGGATTTTAAGCAGGCCTAAAGCTTAAATAGGAAAAGCACCATCATCTATAAACCCTAATGAAACGTATGCATGAGAATGGAAACTAATCCGTGTGGATAAAATGGGTAAATTGACATGCTTTTTCGTGCTATCAAATGTCACTGGCTTTGGCTTCAATGAATACACAAGCTACTGTGATTTCTAGAGTAAACAACGTCGAATGCTCAGCAGGTACCATCAAAATCATAACAGTAGCGTTGTTTTTTCGGTAGTTTATAGCCTAATAGCCGTAAAGATATTCCAGGATGTAAACTAGACACACTAGCTGAGCGTGTCTGCTGGTGCCCTAGATTTAATTGATTATAGAATGGTGTCAACTGCAAGTGTGTCTAGATTTAAAGACATTTATAAATATGTATCTAATATTCTGTGTTAGTTGTACAGATGATTCAGAAACAGAGGAGAAAATAGGTGGGGTATGTTTTAAGTATAGATGTCACTAATTTCAATGGAAACTATATACTAAATAAAATATTGCAGTTGTTTACTGGTAATGAATTGTATGAAAAAATATGATGACATCATATATAATATTGTTACTAATAAAGCATTACACATTCCAACATTACAAGCAATTGTTGTGAATTTTGACATTGTCATTAATCACGTAATAAATACCATTAAAATGTAAACATTGTGTACTACAAAGTGATCTGATAAGAGCGTAATAGCTGTAATTGTTATTTCAAGATATACATGTAATGATGTATATATATAAAGGATAAAATTTCGAGTATGATAAAACAATATCATAATAAAATGACATATGAATTAATATAAATAATGTTGTTTGTCCTATCATATATAAGTTAGTATGAATAGTGTACAACTTTACGAAATGGTATAAAAGGATCATTTTTTAATGAAATCCAAAGCAATATTGGCAATAGCAATGCATGAATCATTAGAATTTATTATTTGGAGAAGTTAACTGTACTTTCTCATTTACTTTTATGACATGAATGGACTGACTGCTATTTGAGCGTATATTCTATGGAGGCATTGAAGTAAAAGGTTATGCTTCTCATAGATTTTAAGCATAATATTTTACTTCAATGCCTCAATAGAATGTATGCTATTATAGCAGTTTTAAGGTTTTGAGATTTGTATTAATATAACATACATATATGTACTTTAATTTGTAACTTTGTGAAAAATGTTTTAATACGTTGGATCAAGTTTACTCTGTCTCCCTGTAAGGAAATACAATTCATCATATACTTTTATAATAAATCCAGGTTATTTTTTTAATAATCTTAAAATTTTGAAATGATATTGAAACAATAGATTTGGACAAATTCTAAGGTTATAAATTTAATGAAAAAAGTGTATAAATTAAAGTTTCTTAACATTTGTTGTTGTTTGTGTTCTAAACTTTGATTCAATGGAATCTCCCAGGAATCTCTCCTGTAGAGTGGTTTTACCCCCCAAAAAGGTTCCTGTACCCCCTAACTTATAGAGCATTATAATGAGGTTAGAAACTTATGAAAATGCCATAGAACCCAATATAATATCCCAGAAATGTAAAAGTGAATGGATTGCTGATGAAAATAAAGGTATGGACAACTGTAAACTTCTCTACCATACTAAGACACAAAATTAAACTTATCAAGTTTATTATCAGTTTTAGAAAGTAAATTAAAAGAATATCCTAAGTTTACCTTTGTGCATTTGATTTTTCTTCTATAAATTAATTACGTTAACTCATGATTAGTCAAATCTTTATATATTATTGAAATTAAACATGTCTCTTCTTTTATATACTTTCAGATTGCCTGATGAAGACTCCAGTCCTGACAAGTCACGGTATGGGATAACACATCTCCTCAAATAAAAATGAATTTACAAGAATGAGGACCTACAAGGAGCCCAAGCGGATTGATAAGCCCCGTGTGCGGGAGCCAGGAATTGTCAATCCTGACTACGTTAACCGCATTGCAGCAAGTTATCACCAGAAAAATAATGTTATTCCAGACGGAAGCAGTAATAATGAGATGGACCCCTCGGGGACAAATCATCACTGTGACGATATCAACAGTTCAAAGGACAGTGAAGAGGGTACCTCCTGCAACATCCAGGAGGAGGAAGTAACTCCGGAACATGAGGTTGAAGAGGCAGAGATAGTGCACTGCAAAGATCTTGACAAATGCAAAGATCTAGACAAATGCAAAGATCTAGACAATGGCCTTGAACAGGATGTCAGTCCCTTGAGTGATGAGGAGGTTTGTGACAATGAAAGGGAAATGGATACAGAAGATAAAACAGTGCTATCTCCACTCTCTCCTCCTGACTGTAGGCCTGACGTCGTGGACCAAGTAATGAACAATGAAATTACAAGTGAAAAAACTGATATAACAGCAGTAAGTCCTCAGATGAAAAGCAATAATAGCACTACAAAAAAGAAAAAGGCGGCCAAACCAAAACCAAAACAAACTGAAAATTCTGACACAAAGAAGTCTGTGAAGACTAAATCCACAACAAACAAAAAGAAAACATCAGCAAAACTTTCAAAGTCTAAAGAGGCAATTCACAATGAGTTGAATGGCACCGAAGAACACAAAGATGACACTGATGTAGTGGACCCTGCCTTGCTGGATCAGGATCCGTCCCCACCAAAGAAAAAGAAATCCAATAATAAATCACTGCCTTCCAAAAAATCTCAGAAAAAATCGCTAAAATCAAAGAAAGAAGTAGATAATGAAAACAACATAGAAGAGTTGCATAATATTACAGAAAAGGATGACCTGGACACTTCTAGTAAGTCAGATGCATCCTCACCGAGGGTCTCAAAACGTACACCAAAGAGAAACAGGAAATATCATAGTGAGGAGGAATCTGAATGGCCAGTCAAAGAGGATTCAGAGTCTGGGAAAAAGAAAGATGCTGCAGGAAAATCATCAGCCAGGAAAAAATCTCCCATCAGAAAGAGAAAGCTTCTGTTTGAGGACGATGATATTGATGAAGAGGAAGAGGAGGAGGTTGTGGTGGCAGCACCCAAAGAAGTAATAGTTAAAAAACCAGTGAAGAAAAAACGAAAAAAAACAGAAGACAAGGCAGCAACAGAAACAAAAGCAGAAACGACTGCAGAAACTACCACAGAAAGTAAAGTTGTAAAAACTGAGGAGGCAAAACCAGAAACTGCTCAGAAAAAAGCGAAAAAACCAAGGAAGAAACCAGCTGCCAAGAGACCAAAGACAGCAGTTAATGAAAATATTCCGCCAGCAGATGTTATTACGGATGGAGGAAACAATGTGGGTAATGTTTTAGATAAAACCAGTCAAGAGGACAAAGTTGTTGCCCCTGATCAGGACAGTATTGAACTGAAAAGTACAGAGGACAGTGAGACTGTGGACGCTAAATCAAAACCTACCATCAGTAAAAAATTAGAGACATCTGACATCAAAAAGAAAAAGAAAGCTGTCAAAAAGCGAAAAGCTACGCCATCAGAAGAAGTGAATAAAAACACTTCTGCAACTGAGGAAGTGGGGAGTAGTTCTTTAGTTAATAAGGAAAGTGGAGAAATATGTGATAAACCATTAGATGTGAAACCATTAGAAGTGAAAAAGAAAACAATTAAAAAGAAAAAGAGCACAGCTCAAAATAAGGAAAGTACAAATGATGAAAAGAAGGACGTTGTTGTGAAGGAGGAAGCTGTGGAAAAAGAAGAAGCTGCCAAAGAAGTGAAGGAGGAAGTAATGGAGTCCGAAGGGACTGAGGATTCACCTCCAAAACCAATTATTCCAATTGTAAAGAGGCCTCCAGTGGTGATCACCTGTCAACACTGTGGTCACATATCGCACAGCAAGGGGGCAAACACGCGGCACTTGCGAAAGTGTGTGGTCAGTATCCTAAAGGGGGAGGGGCCTATGTCCCCTACTCGGGCCAGCTCCAGCGGAGTGGAGTCAGAGATTAAAACTGAAGGATCTGCTGAAAATGGAGAGGAAACTAAGGATGTGAAAACCACTATTTTATTACAAAACCAGGAGATAAAAAAGATAGAGACAGGCACAGCCGGGGAGGCCCAGTATAGGTGTCAGCACTGTACGTACGCAACACCAAAACGGGCCATGCTAGCTCGCCACATGAGGACTCATGGTATTTATGTGTGTTTGCGATGTACATTCATTTCTGACACGCATGACAGCCTCAAGGACCACTGTCACAGGGAGCACAAGGACAGAACAGACTTTAAGTTGTGTCGAAAGTGTAGTCGATATGTCAAATGTACTGAAATACCCTTGGAGAAGCACATGGAGGAATGCTTAGGGCCGGTCCCTTTCATTTGTAATCACTGCAGCAAAGAATTCAAATATGAATCATCTCTCAAATCCCATATCATACGCCATAATCCAGATGCACCTAAACGCTTCCATTGTGAAAAGTGCAGCTACGAATCGAACTACAAAGCCAACCTTAAAAAGCATATGGCTAATATCCATGGGGAAAAGGTGAAGCATGTGCGTTGTGTGCATCCGGATTGTGAGAAAATGTTTTACACAGAAGACAGTATGCGAAGACATTTAAAATGGCATTCAGAGGAACGACCTTTCAAGTGCCCAAATTGTGACAAACGATTCAAAACAAACACTGCCCTTCGAGGACATAAGGTGATACATGACCCATCTCGCCCATTCAAGTGCAATATCAATGATTGTACAAAGGATTTCCGATCCAAGAAACATTTAAAAAATCATCAAGAAGAATTCCATCAAATTGCTGACAAGAAATTTCTCTGTAGTCAGGAAGCATGTACATTCGCATTCTTCAAAAGAAGCCACTTAGAACGCCATCTCATCACACACACAGGTTTGTATTTATGACATGGGTGGGAGTGGTTTTATTGTACTTTCCTTCAACATAATCACTGGTCTCTCCATCCGCGTATAGCTTTACATAATGAAATTATTAATTCCATAAATCCCCAACACTGTATACCATTGTGTATTATGAGGTCAAAAACAAAACAGAAAAGATATGAATTAAGTTTTTGAATAATTTGTGTACTAGCATCCTTGAATTAAGTTTTTGAATAATTTGTGTACTATAGCATCCTTGATATTCAGGGGTTACACTCACCTACACACTCTACACCCTAGGGATATGTTGTGGCAAAACTGCAGGCACCCTCATAAAGGTTAAAATAAATACCTGACCAATCCAGAATCGCTAGGTTCATGACATATTCCAGGGTAGTAGATCTAGAGAGCGAAGTTGAGCGTAACCCCTGAGTATCGAGGATGGTACATACACATACAGTGTACATGTACATACCTACTTTAGTTTTTTGCAATCATGTTTTCCCTAATAATTATTTTTGGTGAGAATGCATTTTATTCCCTGACCTATTATAAGAACACTTGTTTAATGCACGAAAGTTTATATTACTTCATGCGTAGAAGCAGAAATCTTGAAAAAAAATGAATTCAACAACAATACACAAAATGTAAATGTATTGCTGGGACTTCCCTACCTATTTAATCATATTAAAATGGTAGTGTACTGAATAAACAGTACAAGTCCCAATTTGAGCAAGGGGAGATCATTTCCAATTTAAAAAGAAAAAAAAAATTCAAATGAAATGGAAAAACATTTTCCTGTGACTGTAAATATTATAACAAGTTTATTAGTTAAGTACTATTTAATTTGGTGTTTTAAGTAATTTTCAAGATAACATTGCGACAGGATCACCATTAATATTGACCATTTTGGGAATAATAAGATCTTGTACAAGCTAAAAGATATCTCAATAAACCTTCAGACATATTTGGTTCATATTCACACCATGAAGTTCTTCATCTGATATAAGATTTTGGTGGTCAAGGTTAAAGTTCAAAGGCCACTGTTTCTACCCCTCTCCAATCAAAATAAAAAACTAAGTCAGTACTGTCCTGATCTACAGACTAGACTTCATTTCTTACCCATTTGTCATGAAACTTCATACAATCATTCATAAACATCACATCTTGTTCTATGTTACATTTTGATTTTGTACCTTAAAAAAACTAGGTCACTGTTGCTATAAGAAGAATTTCAGCATCACTGATCTAGACTTAAACTGATTGTCACAAGATGTCCCACATATCGTCTAGCTTGTATGTGTACGACGTCACGATTCAGTAAAAAAAAAACTAGGTCGCTTACTATAAATAGAATTTTGGTGTCACTGCTCTAAGCTGTGTTAAAAGATTTTAAATACTCTTTCTGAAAGGCCTTAAAATTGGGTCATGATGCTAAGGTTGAGGGTTATCAGTTTGAATAAACACAAAAACATTTGTTTACATGGTTTAAATATGCTTTATAACTTATGAGAAACTAAAGTAATTTTGATCATAATGGTTGATAAGAGAAGGGTCTCTGAAGGTGTTTAAATGAATGACCTTGACCCACTTTAAAGGCCTCAGAGTTAAAATTTATCACAACTTTCATAACGTTATATACAGTAAGTGGTGATATTTTGGCAGAACGTTGTAAATTGGGTATCCCAGAGGAAGGGCTATTAGGATTTATATCAACTTTCAAAGTTAAAGGCCGTCATAATGAGGGGACAAGCTTACTGTCTAGTTATATACAGTAATTATCACCTTTGCTTTATATTTTATATTTACATTCCCACTGCACATGCAGAGACTAGATATTGCTACTAAGACCAATTTATGTTAGTTTCCATTATAACATACTGTACATTGGGACATCCTGACTCATCATGCTTATATTTATGATGTTGTACCGTTTGAGATGCACGTGCACTGTTCCACTGTCATTGGGTGGTTGTTCCCCAACTGGATTTACCCTGACATTGAAACTTGCTTTGACTGATACTACAGTATATGCATATGTCTGCCTCAACTTTGCATTAGTTTACAAAAAATGTAAATATAAGTATTGGTTGTCACATTTTTGACATTCATTGGTGTGTTATGTACATTGGCTTATAATTACTTACATATTCAACATGGTGCACTAGCCAATGTATGTCCAAAATATGGCAATCCTTGAAACTATTGTATTTACCAATTTCATTGGATATACTTATTAAGCAAATGATGAAAGTTATTTGCAAGTTGTTATATGTCAAACCTATAACACCAACGTTAACCATCCCATCTATCAAACCTATAACACCAATGTTAACCTTCCCATCTGTCAAACCTATAACACCAATGTTAACCGTCCCATCTGTCAAACCTATAACACCAATGGTAACCTTCCCATCTGTCAAACCTATAACACCAATGTTAACCATCCCATCTGTCAAACCTACATGTATAACACCAATGTTATCCGTCCCATCTGTCAAACCTATAACACCAATGGTAACCCTCCCATCAGTCAAACCTATAACACCAATGTTAACCGTTCCATCTGTCAAACCTACAACACCAATGTTAACCTTCCCATCTGTCAAACCTATAACACCAATATTAACCTTCCCATCTTTCAAACCTATAACACCAATGTTGACCTTCCCATCTGTCAAACCTATAACACCAATATTAACCTTCCCATCTGTCAAATCTGTAACACCAATGTTAACCTTCCCATCTGTCAAACCTATAACACCAATGATAACCTTCCCATCTGTCAAACCAATTACACCAATGTTAACCTTCCCATCTGTCTAACCTATAACACCAACATTAACCTTCCCATCTGTCAAACCTATAACATCAATGATAACCTTCCCATCTGTCAAACCTATAACATCAATGTTAACCGTCCCATCTGTCAAACCTATAACACCAATATTAACCTTCCCATCTGTCAAACCTATAACACCAATGTTAACCTTCCCATCTGTCAAACCTATAACACCAATGTTGACCTTCCCATCTGTCAAACCTGTAACACCAATGTTAACCTTCTCATCTGTCAAACCAATTACACCAATGTTAACCTTCCAATCTGTCAAACCAATAACATAAATGTTGACCTTCCTATCTGTCAAACCTATAACATCAATGTTAACCGTCCCATCTGTCAAACCTATAACACCAATATCAACCTTCCCATCTGTCAAACCTATAACCAGGGTTCACTTTTGGGCGCGATTTCGCGAGATTCTCGCTGTATTTTCATATAAATCGCGTTTAAGTCGTTCTAAAGCGAGAAAAAATCGTGCATGCTAAAATTCATGCATAGTGGATACCTACATCGATCAATAATACCGATCGTAGTTCCAGAAGTATTCCTTTCTACAAATCCTAATGATAGTGTGTACCAGTCATAGTCTCAACAACGCTTGTTTCTCAATCAGTTGCAATTCAAACGTTTAGATGACAAAGCCACCACGAAAACACAAAGGTGCAAGTGAGGTGTCTTTAAATTTGTGACAGGTTGGGGGGAAATGTAAGTAGTTAATGCCTCCAGAAACAGTATTGAAAGTTGATCAAACAGCCTGGGATGTCTTAGTTTATTAAATTAACGTTAACCCAATCATTGAAAACAAGTAGATGGTTGAGAGAGGAAATGACTCCACCGATTCCGCCGGTGCTGGGGCCAATAGGCCAACTAGACGGTACTGACTGTATCCGTGAAGATGTCAATGCTATTGATGTTTAGTAGCAAGTTTAATGTTAGGAAGTGTTAATTTTGGAGGAATTTGAGCTTTAATTAGGCCTGTATATGACAGGGTTAAAATCACAAACAAGGACGATTTTCTCCAGGAAATAAAATAAACAAAAGATCAGGAAACCCATTTACTGTACCTTGTGTTATTTAGTTAGGCCTATTGACTTAATAAATCTAATTGTTATAGCACTCCTATCAATTCATACTAAATTACGTGTCATAATACCAAAAATCTTTGGAAAATTAGGAGCCAGAAAATAAAATCCCATCCATATATGAAAAATCTCACTGAAATTAGGTAAGGGAGATTTTTTCTCTCATTGTGCCCAAGGTCTAGGGTGAACCCTGTATAACACCAATGTTGACCTTCCCATCTGTCAAACCTATAACACCAATATTAACCTTCCCATCTGTCAAACCTGTAACACCAATCTTAACCTTCCCATCTGTCAAACCTGTAACACCAATGTTAACCATCCCATCTGTCAAACCTATAACACCAATGTTAACCATCCCATCTGTCAAACCTATAACACCAATGTTAACCTTCCCATCTGTCAAACCTGTAACACCAATCTTAACCTTCCCATCTGTCAAACCTATAACACCAATATTAGCCGTCCCATCTGTCAAACCTATAACACCAATATTAACCTTCCCATCTGTCAAACCAATTACACCAATATTAACCTTCCCATCTGTCAAACCTGTAACACCAATCTTAACCTTCCCATCTGTCAAACCTATAACACCAATGATAACCTTCCCATCTGTCAAACCTATAACACCAATGTTAACCATCCCATCTGTCAAACCTATAACACCAATGTTAACCTTCCCATCTGTCAAACCAATTACACCAATGTTAACCTTCCCATCTGTCAAACCTATAACACCAATATTAACCTTCCCATCTGTCAAACCTATAACATCAATGATAACCTTCCCATCTGTCAAACCTATAACATCAATGTTAACCGTCCCATCTGTCAAACCTATAACACCAATATTAACCTTCCCATCTGTCAAACCTATAACACCAATGTTAACCTTCCCATCTGTCACACCTATAACACCAATGTTGACCTTCCCATCTGTCAAACCTATAACACCAATGTTAACCTTCTCATCTGTCAAACCAATTACACCAATGTTGACCTTCCCATCTGTCAAACCTGTAACACCAATATTAACCTTCCCATCTGTCAAACCTATAACACCAATGTTAACCTTCCCATCTGTCAAACCTATAACACCAATGTTGACCTTCCCATCTGTCAAACCTATAACACCAATGTTAACCTTCTCATTTGTCAAACCAATTACACCAATGTTAACCTTCCTATCTGTCAAACCAATAACATAAATGTTAACCTTCCTATCTGTCAAACCTATAACAACAATGTTAACCGTCCCATCTGTCAAACCTATAACACAAATGTTAACCTTCCTATCTGTCAAACCTATAACACCAATATTAACCTTCCCATCTGTCAAACCAATAACACAAATGTTAACCTTCCCATCTGTCAAACATATAACACCAATGTTAACCATACCATCTGTCAAACCTATAACACCAATGTTAACCTTCCCATCTGTCAAATCTACAACACCAATGTTAACCGTCTCATCTGTCAAACCTATAACACCAATATTTACCTTCCCATCTGTCAAAGTTTAAACATTGTCGAGACCCTTCCAATCGGTTCAATCTAAAATACCAAAGAATTATTTTTTTCAATTAGTAGTTAACACCAGCAATAAAAACCTCATTTCTTTAACCTAAACCTTATAAATAAGTCACTCCTCATAAACCTCAAACCAATGATTGCCTTGTCTGTTTGCCCTTACATACATTTTGTACATGATCACTAAAATTCAAGCTATGCACAGTGCACAATTGTTACATCAAAGTGCATGATTGGAGTATTGATGATTTATATGTTCATTATTTGAAATATTAATGAACTGTTAAAACTTATTTATATTTGTTCTTGGTCTGTGTATTATTTCAAACTGATTTATTGACTTTCTTTTACATTCCAGGTGAAAGGAAGTTTGGTTGTCGCATCTGTGGCCGAGCTTTTCGACATGCGGACAATTTGAAAATACATATGAGGCAACACACCAATGAGAAACCCGTGAAATGTGACTTATGTGATTTTGCATGTCGACAGAAAAGCTCACTACAGTATCACCTGCGCAAGTTTCACAATATCATCCCTCCCTCCAAGGAAGCCTCCAACCATGTGGTGGCCATTGATGGAGTTCGGAAGCCAGCTTCTGCCTCGGTCAGCAGCACTAACGGTGCAGACAGCAACGGCTCCCTACTACAGGAAAAGAAGCCTCTGTCTCCGGTCAACAGATCTCAGAACCCGATGGACTTGTACGAGTTTAAGTCGGATGATGAAATGGACAGTGATGCATTGCTACCATTGTTCCAGGACAAATCTCTGAAGTCTTTTAGAGCCAATCATGTTGACAAGGTAGAAAATGAGAAACCAGCTGTGATAGAAAGCAAAGATCTGGTCCAAGATACTGCACTTGACTTACCTACAGGCCAAGAGGGTGTCGACCTGCCAACTAGCAAAGAGAGTGTCGACCTGCCAACTAGCACAGAGAGTGTTGACCTCCCAACTAGTAAAGAGAGGGCCGACCTACCAACAGGTGAAGAGAGTGTGAAGGAGGAACAACCAAAACCTGAGGTAACAAAGAAAAAGGTTGTTAAAAGGAAAAAGAAACCAAAGGTTGTAAAACAGGAGGTGAAAGAAGAGGAGGAGATGAAATCAAATGAAGAAGAACACAATCTGAAAGTGAAAGATGACCAAGAGGATGTTGGGTCTTCAAATGGTGTAGTTACCAGTCCATCAAATATTGTGGCAGAGGAAGAGTCAGAGGTTGTGAGTGAGGTAGTGAAACCCAAACCAAAGGGAAAGGGCAAAGGTAAGGGCAAGAAGAAAGCTACTCCGAAAGGCACATCACCAAAGGCAGCTTCTCCAAAGGGCACATCACAAAAGGTAGCCTCTCCTAAAGGCGCTTCATTGAAGGCAGCCTCTCCTAAAGGCACTTCATTGAAGACAGCCTCTCCTAAAGGTACCTCATTGAAGGCAGCCTCTCCTAAAGGCAGTTTGCCTAAATCAGCCTCTCCTAAATCAGCCTCTCCAAAATCAGCCATACCAAAATCTTCAACACCAAAAGCTACGACACCTAAATCAAGCTCACCCAAATCAAATACATCTAAAGCAGCAATATCAAAAGCAGCTGCATCCAAAGCTGCAAAGGAAAAGAAGGCACCATCCTCCAAAAAGGGTCGCAAAGTAAAGGTAGAAGTAGAAGAGGAGCCGCCAGCGAAATCAGAAACAAAACAGCCACCAAAACGATCTCCCAGGACCAAAGCTGTCACATCCAAAAAGAGTCCTGGTGGCAGGAAAAAACCAAAGGCCAAGAAAAAGAAAAAGGAGCCAGTTGTGGCAGAGGATCTTGATGAAACTGATGAGTATCGGGAGGATGATGATGACGAAGAGGTAAAAGAGAAAGATACTTTTGATCTGCCAAGTAAAGATCAAAATAAGGTTGAAGAAAGTGTGGATGAAGCCAAGTTGAAAGCTACAGCTTTTGTTGATGTGATTAAGTATGTGGAGGAACACAGTGCTGGTCACTTATCAGAGTCTGATAAACTACCAGAGCAGCCCCCAGAGGAAGTTGAGGAGGATATACTTCCAGAGGTTGTTGAGGATTTAGCTGAGAAGGAAGTGGAAGATAATGTTGATGAGGTGATGCCAGAGGAAAAGACATTGAAGGAGGATGAGGAGATGGTGGTAGCTGAGACAGTTACAGATCCTGCTAGCACTGTGGCTGAACCCCTCACTGAGGTACAGAGTAAGGTGGATGAGGAGAGTGACAGGATGAGTAGTGGTATAGACACTGACTTTGAGGAGGAGCTGAAACCTCCCCCAGCCCCTCGCCCTCCTCCTGTGGTAGACAGTGATGAGGCGGACATTGAGTCGGGGCCAGAGGACATTGACACACCTGGAAGGGACTTTGAATCTACACCACCAAAGTCTGTGGCCAATAGTGAGAACATCCACAGTGTGCAGAGTCATTCCGGGGGAGAACCACGACTTGATAGTGACTTGGGAGACAGTATGTCACAAACCTACAGACGCTCAGAGTCACAGCCTGACAGTGGGTCAGAAATCAAGCGGGACCGAGATCCTCTTGATGCTTTGGCAGTCAGCATAAACAAGACTGAGCCTAATGATCTCTCAAAACAGACACCACTTGCAGATGGAGTAGCCACTCCAGTTGTAACTGGTCCTGCCAATGGAGATTTTGGGGGCTCACAATCGGAGTCTACCATGCCCGAGGTGGACAAGGAATACCTGGGTCAGTACCTGCAGCAGTTTGACTCCACTGCACGCTCTGAGGATGAAGTATCTCGTCTAGACAGACTTGACACAACAGCTGACAGAACAATAGACATTCCCTCTACTCCCCAGGACAAGGAGTTACCTCCCCTTAATCTTAGTGCATCTGCACCTCCTCTTAATCTGACGACAACTCCGGAGATTCCACCTGAGGAGATCCAGCCACAGCCTGTACAGGGCACAGACATGTCCAACAAGCGCATGGAGATTCTGGAGTGTGATAGGCAGCATGAGAACCACTACCAGCCCAGTCGCAGTGTGAGCCCACTGCGCCCCTCAGAAAGAATCCCTGACAATGTGTACGACAGCCTAAATGCTATCACATCGTACATCCCAACTCCGACCCCCACCCCTGCCACTAGGGAAACGCCAGTCATTAGACAGCCTGAGAACATATTTCCTCCTGTAACAGCCAGCACATCAACAACCACAACCTCCTCCTCATCTTTCATGCGCTTCACAGAAAATGATGCTTTGCTACAACGGCAGAGGATGACAACTCCTTTCCTCACTCAAAGTGATCCAAATGCATTACAAAACCTTCATCGGATGGCTGACTCTGCCCTTGCATCACATTCAAATTCTGCCTCCTCATTGTTGCGACGACCTACAACTGTACCCCCACGTGAGGACATGTTTCCAGGCCCGACAGCTGTGACGGCCCAGACCATGGCCAGGAATCCATTCAACTCATGGGCAGGTGTGGCTGGTCAAGAAGTAAGACCTGCACACTGGTCCCAAACACCATACCTTCAGCGGGACCGCCCCGCAAACTCCACATCCTCCCCACTATTCTCAAAGGACAACTACCTCAGTGGGCGGGAGTTCATGTTTGATCCATCTCGACGAGGCGTCGCAGAAAGAAATATGTTCCCTGGATTAACTCAATCTACGACTCGCCCAGAATTACCGCATGAAACTTTTCCCATGGAGAGATTTGATTTCGGTTATTTCGGAAGTCATGGCTATCCAGCTGCACCCTCTCTACAAGAATATACACGAACACAGTGTGGCACATCTCAAAAAACATTAGAGGAACGGTATCGTCAGTCAGCCTCAGGAATCACTGATTTCTCACGTGCTTTTCCTCAAACATCAACATCAGAAATGTTCAGTAGCATTAATATGAACACCTCATTTAACTTGGACAAGTACATGTACAATCGTGAGCCCATCTATCATCCTCAACATATGGGGGACAGCACCAATAGCCCGTTCCTTCCCCATGGGGTGGCCCCCCAACATACCATGTTTGACCGCGACTACCCCCCACGTGGATTCTACCAAAACAGTCCCTATAGCTTTGTGAACTCTATGAACGATAAGCAATATGCTGCTGCTGCAGCTGCATCAGCGAAACTTACACATCCTACTGGGTCAGGGGTGACACAGGAACGGGACTTTGTGCCTCGTCCGAATACTGGGGCTGCCGCAGCCCCAGACAACCAGATTCAGGATCCCTATAGGAATCCCCTGCTGTACAATATGATGAATCGCTACACTTTTGAATGATTTTGTGCGTGTGTGTCTGTGATGTAGCCGGCGCTGTTCAGGTCCTCAAAACTACAATCCCTGTCCACAGGAATCTCAAGCACCTGTTTATAGACATTGCAGGGTCTGGCTTACAAACTCTGAACAGCTGTGTTGTTGTCTTTCTGTACACATCAGAATTTAGAACTATTTGAGATTTACATGGAAACGTCCAGTAACTGTATCAAGTGTCCGAGATCAGTATCTTGAGGCATGTTTTGTATTATTTGTTGTCATGTGGCATGATATAAACTCATCGAAGTAGGACCATGCAGTCATGTCCTAAGATCAGAGGTCAATAATCTGAATCTAGCAGTGAACTTTCTCTTGAGTCCAGAGGTTGATCTTCTTTTTCGAGGTCAGAGGTTGATATCTCTTGCCGAGGTCAAATGTTAATTATCTTTTGCTGCAGTCGGAACTGGATGATTATCGCTAAACGTTAATTTCACATTTCACCTTGATGTTCCAAATTGCATGCTAATATAAATTATAAGTGTTCTGGTAATATTTTACAGTTACTTATGTACTATCTATGTAATATAAAGGTAAAATATCAGTTCTAACACTGATCTGAGAGGGAACATGCTGTATATTTTTCATGCAAATGGGAAACATCAGTGTGAAATCTGAAATGTGTTCAGTGGTAAATCATCCTTGTGAAATGGAGGTCCAAATTCAAGGGTGAGAGGTTAATGTTTTCATATGTCAGGTCGGATGTAAATTTTTCTCCATTTTGTTGGAGACAGGAGAGTGCAATCTCTGTGTTATTTTGTCTATGGTTGTGCATGAATGTTATTAGCTGTGTTTCTTACGTATCCACTCAAAAGATATTTGTGACCAAGTCGAAGGTCCATGATTTCTGTGTTATTGCGTAAACAGGATTTTTTTGCTAGAAATTATAAGGGTAGATGAGAAGTTAAACATTGCCTAAAACTGGAATCCAGATTTGTGTAGCTTTTGTAGAATTTACATTAAGAAAAGTGATTGAAGTCCTGTAAACTTAAATTTTTCATTTGGCTTCTTCAAATGACATTTGAACTAAAGGTTAAAGGAAGGGGTGGACATCAAATGTATGAGCAAGATAATGGTCTTTATTCTTTTTTTGGCACACCATATTCATCATTGTTTAAGTATCCCCTCTTAATCAGTTGTAATTAATACAACCTTAGTTAAGAATATTCATGAATTCTATTTACCAGTTTTTCTTTCAATACAAATTTTGGTAAACAAAATATTTTTTTTGTTTTTTAAAGAAGATTTTTTACTGTACTGAAAGTAAAAGTGTGTGTTTTGGCTGAAGAAAATTGTTTGATTGTTACAACTGACTTGAGTATTCTGAAACATATCTTGAGGATTTTAAAACATGAATTTGATGACGTGTTCTTAACCTCGCTCAAAGGCAACCAGTGACAACATTTTTTTTCAATGATGAAAATTATAATTCTCAGATCATTATTTTGTGTTTGCCGGGGGGTATTTCAGTTCAACATATTGAATTTTAACACACTTATATTGAGAATAATATATTTATCTGCGAATCTATGTCCTCCAATATAGTGTTGGTTTAGAAAACCACAAAACTTTCCCCATGAAACTACCGTATATATTTTAAAGCAGTTTTGAGTTTTCTCCAATTTTAACTCTGTCTGGTTAAAGCTGGTGATAAACAGTGTTATGTGATGGGTTGGCCTTGACCAGTGTTCCTGCAGATTTTTCAATAATATTCTTTTGATTTTGATTTTTATCAAATTATTTCAAATGGCATGTGTAAAGGTTAAGTAATTTACCTAAATTGAGATGTTTACATATTTGTTTTTTTGAGCCTTGTTTAGATTATGTATCATGCTGGGATTGTTACTTTCTTTAGGAAATATAAGAATTACATTTTTAGCACGATCAATTTTAAGTAAGTTACTGGAGAATTCAATGTTTTGTATGAAATTACAGTTTTACACGCAGGACCGTGAACAGTTATTTGATAAAAATTGAAACTAAGCTCTTAATTGTTTTCTTATGTATAATTTACATAATGCTGAAAAAAAGGCATTGTCGGTAACCCACAGACCTGACGCTCATGGACAGAGACCTTGGGACTGTCTGTGATAGTCAGGACCGTGGGTTACCGATTATGTAAAAAAGGTTCATTCCATCTGAAGGAGATAAAGTGCATCCTGTGATGTTAGTGCCTAGCATATATGTGACAATGAATCTATTCCTCCATCACAGTGATGGCATTCAATGCTGTTTCAGATACTAAAGTATTAGGTTATGGACGTTGGAATATTTTGTATTTTAAGATGGCTGCGTGTTACTGTTAAGGTGTTGTGATATCCATTGTCGTATGTCTATTATTAGATTTAGTCAAAGGCGAGGTGGCCACTGATGTGTGCCGATTAATATGAGCATGTGAGTGGCATGTGTTTTTAGAAAGTTTATACGACACTAAGGATTGTGATCTTGACCCAGAGAAGTTTATGGTGTAAGGTCGCTGAAGAGTGTACGTGTGTGTGAAACATTTCACCATTAACAAAAGTATGAGTGTAGTTTGTGATTCGCTGAAGAGTGTGTGCAAGTATGGTTTGAGGATAGCATGTGTGCAAGTGTGGTTTGAGGATAGCATGTGTGCAAGTGTGGTTTGAGGATAGTGTGTGTGCAAGTGTGGTTTGAGGATAGCGTGTGTGCAAGTATAGTTTGAGGATAGTGTGTGTTTAGTGTGGTTGCCGAGGGTAGCGTGTGTGTAATGTGGTTGCTGAGGGTAGCGTGTGTGTAATGTGGTTGTCGAGGGTAGTGTGTGTGTAATGTGGTTGCTGAGGGTAGTGTGTGTACTGTGGTTGTTGAGGGTAGCGTGTGTGTAGTGTGGTTGCCGAAGGTAGTGTGTGTGTAATGTGGTTGCCGTGGATAGCGTGTGTGTAATGTGGTTGTCAAGGGTAGCGTGTGTGTAATGTGGTTGCTGAGGGTAGCGTGTGTGTAATGTGGATGCCGAGGGTAGGGTGTATAATGTGGTTGCCGTGGATAGCGTGTGTGTAATGTGGTTGCCGTGGATAGCGTGTGTGTAATGTGGTTGTCAAGGGTAGCGTGTGTGTAATGTGGTTGTCAAGGGTAGTGTGTATGTAATGTGGTTGCCGAGGGTAGCGTGTGTGTAATGTGGTTGTCGAGGGTAGTGTGCATGTAGTGTGGTTGCTGGGGGTAGCTTGTGTGTAATGTGGTTGCCGAGGGTAGCGTGTGTGTACTGTGGTTGTCAAGGGTAGCGTGTGTGTAATGTGGTTGCCGAGGGTAGTGAAGTGTAGTATTGTTGCCGAGAATAGCGTGTGTGTAGTATAGTATGGCGTGTATGTGTCACTGTACAAAAACAGCACTGGCCAATCAGGGCGTGTACATACACCAGTTAATGTATGTACATTTTGATGCAGCAGATCTACTTTTAAATTTGATCAGATTTTTATGACTATTATCTTCAAATGTGTGTGTATATGATATTGTGCAAGATATATAATTTGCATTATGAATTGCCATTAATATGTTACATTGTAAATATATATTTTTTTCTCTTTTAAGATGTCAGTGGTGCCATTGAAAGTTGTATTTAAGAAGTGAAAAATCATGTTTTGTGAAATTATAATGCATTATTTACTGGTTTTTATCATGAAATGTAATTTTTCCTTTACAAAAGGCATATATTCATCCATCATTTGAAAAAAAAGATATGTAGATACAAATATATATATATATATATAATCCACTGATCACCATGACAACAGTTCTGCTATAAATAGATGTCCTGCTGCCATGCTCTCAATTTCAGCAATTAATTTTGACACACATAGTGAAACATGTGTTACATATAATTGTACATAAATATTATACTGCGCAAGGCGTTGATGTTTGATTATCCAGTCTTGTGTGTATAAGTGCTGAACCAGAAATTGAACAGTTTTGCAATAGATCATGTTGATGTGCCGTGGTTACGCCACAGTGATCAGTATCCAGCTTTTGTACATTGTACAGAAACTGCCTGTTCTCTAGGCTAAGACTCCGAGCACATGGATTTTAATTTCTGTTAAGTCCAAAACTTCTAAACTCAAAATGAAAATTGCATCGTGTACAAATGACACCTTGTCGCTATCCGACGTAATTTTCATTAGGGGCTGAATAGAATCAATGTTAAACTTGATGGAAAGTCTATTTCCTTCGCTCGTAGAATCCAGAAATTTATTTCACATTGCAAATTTTTTAGTTTTAGGTACAGGCCTATTAAATCTTTCTCCAAGCATTATATCTATTATAAGAGACTTATATGATGATAAATGAAGTGTAGAAAACTCATTTGTATGTTTAATTGTTGCCAAGCTTATTTGAAATCCAGAAATGGTAGTTTTTGTATGAAATACAAAGAGAAGACTAACAATGTATATATACCATACCATTAGAAAGGGGTGCCTTTGGGTTGAATCTTATGTGTGTTCAGTGCTCGAGAAAAGGGGTGGGGCTTGAAAGTGTTCACAATGAGGCAGGGCTAATGAGGTCTACAATATAGAAAGTAAAAAGGGTTCACGCTTAATGGTGGATTTATTCTTTCAATTCATTCACCCCTGCAGTCACATTAGAATTCTTCCTATTCAACGGTTGGAATACTATAAAATTTCCGGGTCAATTGAGTTATATGTCCCTGAATTGTAGGGATGAATACAATATATTTCTGTCAAAACTGGGCTTACCTTATTCAGTGTGTAACGGTCAGGGTAGAAATTAAGAAAAGTAAAGGAAAATACTAAAGGACATGCAGAATTTTGTTTTAAAATTTTCCATGCTGTATGTTTTGATGCACTTTTTCTTGGTGAGCATTAATTCTTTAGAAAAAACCCAACATTACGGTGATTAGTGAAATCTTGTCTCTGCAACTCAATAATTCATCAATATACTCGGAAAGCTTCAAAAATGCAATAACTGGACTAGTAAAACAAACACCTATACTTTTGGTTTAAGCCTTTTTTGTGGGAGGTCTGGTATTTTTCTTCTGATTGAAATCTCTATGAATTGTGTATAAAGTATTTTTACATGTACATATACCATCTTAATTGATGAAGTTTATTAATTTTGTTATTCAAAATATTTTCAGGGATATTTTGGCCCTTCCCATGATTATTTTCTAAAACGGTAGTTTGGTAAGGTAGTTGGTACTTTTTACACTGTATAGATGAGAGAGGATGGGGGGAGGGTATTGAGGTGGGGTTAAAGGGTAAGTTAGTTTGCCAATTAGTGGTCTCCTTGATAATATTTATCAACAGCCTGTTAAACAAAACTGTCTGCAATAAAAACCAAACCAGAACCAATGCAAATGGCACCTCATTGTAACCACAATGTGCCATTAGGTTATAAATGCGTATTAATTTGGTCTAGTTGATATTATAAGACTTCACATTGAATGTTGCCAATAACAATTTTATGTTTCTATAACAGTTTGGAAAGCTACATAATAGATGGATGTAAGAGGTTTGAAATGCTTTTATATTGTAGATTTATCACAATTTCAATGTAATTATTTTTCACTTAGTCTGATCAAATTCTTCTGATAAATGTGTACCTTTAGTGAAATATAGAGAGGTTTCCCTAGATCTTGGGAGGGATAGCCTAGTCCATAAATTAATGCAATAATTTATTTTTCTCTCAAACTTCATGAAGAAGAAATCAAAACCAATTGCTGATCAAATTGCAGTGTAATGTTGTGTGCATGTATGACTTATGTTATAAATGTTTGCACGGTGTCGTATCATCTGTATTGTAGATCCCAGTGTAAATGGGGAGATCTCGCTTCCTGCCTACTCTGATCTTACTGTTTTACTCAGGTTCTTCACATCCCTATCTCCTTGCATAATTTACTCATCTTTGTCACCTCAGTTCTTGATGTTGTTTTTCTCACGAATACCAATGGCCAAGCTTAACAAATGTATGTAATAACAGGAAAATGCTCAGGTGCTTTTCAGCTTTCAATACACAAAGAGGTTAAGGATATTTGGTTTACATGTGGAATTGAGGATACCGCATACCCTTGGTGGTTACTGGTTAAATATTGGGCCCAAGGTTAACCTATTTCCTTGTAGGTTTGAAGATAGCATATTTTCAGGTGGGTTAAAGAAAAACTGGTTTAAATTTATTGGTAGTGGATTGGAGGGTAATTTTTGTTCCAAGATAATTGGCAAACTGATAATCTGAAAATAATTCTGTGCTAAAAATGAGTTAGAGGTAGATATTAGTGTAAGGGATTAACTGGTTTATAAGATTAAATGGTGTGCGGTAAACTGCTGGTCAGGTGTTTGAGGATAACTAGAACACTTAAAGTGGGGTTGAGTATAAGTTAGAGCCAGAAGATTCACAAGAACAAGGCTGAGTAAACTACAGGTAATGTCCAGCTTCTTGGTTGAATGTTAGGTTAACATATTGTGTTCTATTTTGACCAAGCTTTGGAGCAAGGTTTCAGTGTATGGAATAGAATGTTGTGTTCGTGTGAACAGATTTGTTTTGTGCTGTACTGGTTTTTAGTTGACTTTCAGGGGAGACTACTAGGTACTTTAGATGAATTCTGGTTATTTTTAACTGTTGTGCATGCTAAATGTCTGCTATGGACTCCCACAATGTCATTTTTTCAATCCACTGCTTTACTTTGGCTTTTTATACAACACCAGTTTTTACTACCTTCCTCTATGGAGGAATCACTTTAAATCACTGTAGTAGATATAACTTCTGCCTGTTGCTATATCTATGTTTTTACCTGAAGCATTACTTTTACCTACAGTATGAATAACAGTGACCACTTCGGCACTCGTAGGGACCATAGTTCTCACTCCTGTGTTGCTTATACTCAAACATATTAAGAATTTTGATAAGATCAATGTTTTCTTTGTCATGCAAAATGGAATTGAACAAAAAAAACCCAATATTTCTTTGTTGCGTTAAAATGAATATGAATGACAAGTGTCCTCAGACTGTTAAAATACCTGGTTTATGTCCAGTATTTGTTGCTGTTAATAATGATTAATTGGTAATTCTCACTACACCACTAAAGTCATAATTTCATTGCAATACAATTACCTTTAATTATTCCATTGTCTATATATAGTTCAAACACAATCCGTTGTTTGACGGTATTATGAAGTCTTATTCTTGTGGAACTATTATTTTTATTAGGTTTCTACCCATATTCTCTACTGCATAAATGCGAAAATGCCAAAGAATTTTAAATAATGTACATAATTTAGAGGGTCCCTAAACTTACAAAAATAAATATAGTTCCTGGTAAAATAGAGATTTATTGACAATACACAATACCTTATCAAGCGTAAGTAAGAGTGCTACAGAGATGAGAAAATGGTGAATTATACCATTGTCATGATAGCAATATGTAAGTCTGAAATGGCCGAGTATCATCTTGTCAAATCTACTGTAATGATGATATACAATTTTCTTTTGAAACTATCAAATAATACTTGTGTAATCTGACGTTTTGTCTTATCTGACCGATACATTGCAACTCCTAAGGTGTTGAATTGTACATGTTTCTCTGTATTGTTAAACCACCCTCCAGACACTTGGTTATTTAGTCTGACTTAGGTGATAATAATTAGATTTGGTCAATCTGTATCCACAAAATACTTATGATCACCCGTTGTACCATTGGTCAGTCTGTTCACGGTCACTTATGCATTGGTCAGTTGTCTGAAAAACTCAAGTGGTCATTTGCCCAAAACACTCATACTGTTGGTTTGACGAGATTTTCTTTTGCCTGTCAATCTTTGCAGCCAATTGAACAAGATGCATCACTTTCCTTTTTCCTTGTAGATTTTTTTTTTCCTCTCCGTATTTTTTACGGCAGTTACTGCTGATTGTTGTGAACATTTGTGTTAAATATTTATGACTTTTATGTTTTTACCAAAATACTGCAGTTTATATACATATTATATTATATATTTATCTGAAGGGCCATCAAGGGGTCAATTTGCTTGAAACAATAAGAAAAAGAGTTTACACCAATTTTTCATACACAATTTCAATAATTCTTGTACTAGAATACATGCACACACATATGTAAAGATATGTATACAATATGACAGAGAGATTGTGGAATCATTTTTCCCCCCGAGTCGGCTTCATCACAGTAGTTGTTGTACTTTGCGCGCAAGTACATTGCAGATAGAATTAGACCAAACTGACTGTTGATCGTGAATCTTTTTGGATGAAATCTGATTTGTGTTTATGCTTAGCATTGTCTCAGGTACAGAATCCACCCTCTATGTCATGTACACCTTATCTGTTTTCATTTTAGCATCATAAATGTTCACAAAGAAAAAATTGATCAAATTAAAAAAAAAAAAAATTTGAAGATATGTATCTTTTAATATGCCATCTCATAATGTCATTGATTTGAAAGATTCAGAATCCAGGTGAGTTTTTAACATTAGATTGTAAAGCAGATTGTCAACTTGTGCCCAGATGAGTTTGTTGTATATGTTAGCGGGCAGTCATTGTAAATAAACATTATCATGTGTGTGGTACATATATGGACTATTCTATTGCTGTTGTTGTTATCTACATAGAAATACATATGTACGTACAGGCATCAAGTTTATAGTGTTTACTTACCTTTTCCCGGGCTTGTTGTTCTGTATACACGTGTGACTGTTATTAGTATTGTATCCTTTAACTTTTAAATGTTACCAAATAACAAAAAAAACTAAACAAAAAAAAAATATTATATACAGTGAACAATTTTTATGTTTGTGCAAATACAAGATTTATTTGTATGGATAAATATGAGATATCATTTTCATGATTGCCGAAGTATCCAGATAGTTACACACTATATTATTGCATAGATCATCATTTAGACAATAGTTTTAGAGAATAAAAATTTTATTACATGAATGCTTTTGGTGTGTTATATTTCTATTGGCATCGATCAGAACCAATGTGTTTCATGATATAGAGTTGAGTATTTCTTCGGAGCTGAGTGGCTCAGGTGTCCCCACATTCTGCCACTAGTCCTCCACGTCTGGGTTTGGAGTTCAAAACCCAGGTGTGGCAATTGCCAGGTACTGACCATAGGTCAGTTGTTTTTCTACGGGTACTCCAGTGTTTCTGCACCTCTAAAACCTGGTACACCCAAAAATGACCCTGGCTGTTAAAATGACGTAAAACAAAATAAACCAAATTCTTACAGATAAAATCTCAGGATGGAGTGAAGTGAAGGGTTCATTTTGAAGAGAAAAAAATACTGTAGCAATTAAAATTTAATGACTTTAGATTTTTTTTGTCTAAATCCATCAACTTGGTAGTAGGACAAAGTTAGTGTCATCACTGGGTATTGAACAATACCAATAGGCTCTCCAGCTTAGATAAAGAAAAATTCCCTACAACTTATGCTTTTAGGCAACCTAATCAATGCACAATCGTTTGATGCCTTTTCACTTATATAATGATAGGTTTTCCACCCATCTTGGTACAGATGCTGATATGTTATACATTGTATCTGTGATATGATCCTCCAGGAATTTTCTTCCCCCACGGGCATTGATTTTCATAAAGTCATTTGTATTAACCAGCCCAAAATTTGGCAGTCCGGAAAACTCGTAATCCGGACGGTTTGTGCTGGGAACAATCCTGATTATCGAGGGTACACTGTAATGAACTCTCCAGTTGGTGTAGGTGAAAACCTGACCTATTACTAGGTTAATACCAGTCCAATTGAGGTTTCAGAGTAGCAATAACAGACGTGAGCAGGTCAATTCTAACATATATAACAGTGATTTTTCTGATGTACATCAAAGGATCAAACCATAGTCTACGTAAAGCATACATGAGGTTGTACATGCAGCATCTTTGAACTTGGCCAGGAATTTTAAGGAGTGCAAAGGATGAAAGTCTGACCCATAGAATAAGGAGGATTGGAATGCTAGTGAAATGATATGCCAGGTTTTTGTTAAGGCGGAAAGCTGGAAATCCTGGAGAAATCATGTACCTATGGCCAGTATTTGGCAATTTCACAATATAGTTAGGCCTCGAATGCGTGACCCAGAGGTGGAGGGGCTAGTAGTAGCACAATGTGAAACACCTTAACCACTTGACCATACCACTGTTCCTATTTCAGAGATACAAGACATTCAAACACTTGAAACAATTTTCTTCTGATAAACCGAAAAGGAAAAAATCATTTCATAATTTTAGTCTGGTAGCTTCAACAGATGCAGCTGACAAAGTTTTCAATGGAAATATGTGTACCCGGAAGTACAGTATAATATTTCATAAAAAAGATTTTGCTATGACTACTTAGTATCCAGCTGTAAGTGATACATGCCCTATGGGCCTCTTGTTAACTGTTGTCTTGACCTTGTGAATATGACATAGGAGTAATTACTGAATACACATTATAGATATAGAAGAGAAGAAACGAGCATACCTAATCAATAATTTATTGTACTTTTTCGTTACAGATTTATATACAACATATATTAGACATAAAACAGACACAACAGTGTCTGGCAATACTTACATGCCAGTAATGGTTTTTTAATACATTATATAACATACTTGAGTGGCACCGATCCCAAATTACAGTCTTTACACATTTGTGTTCAGTAACTTGATATATATTACTCAGGGTTTTTTACATGAAGCAGAACCTTGCTTCAAATACCCCCATTTTCCCTTATAGGACCCCTAAAATATGAACACCTCGGTCCCCAGGACCCCTGAAATGACAAGTGAAAAATTTCCAGGTTCCAAACTTAAATGATATATATATATGCGACTTGCAGCCATGAATACTGAAAACAATTATTTATTAAGATCCCAAATATTTATCTAGGATCCCCAATATTCAATCAAAGGGGTCCAAACGACTCCCCAAAGTCAAATTGGAAATAAAACCCTGAATATTACACGCATATATCATACAGACTATTGGGTTTGGGATCTGTGCTACGCCCCAGTGTATTGTACCTTGGGAAAATACCAACTCTGATTTACAATACATACACTGAAAACCAAGTTTCTATCGCATGCTATTTACCTTTGCAATCAAAACAATTTCAAAAATGTCGATCACCGCAAATTATGATGGGGACGACTCATTTTTTATTAAATATCACATACATGTAATGGAATATTTGTACAGTCTGTTTCACGACATTTAGATGCTGAAAACTAGTTGTGATATGGAAATCCTGAATGTTAGTAGCAGCGATAGACATGAAGTATAATATTTTAACCTTATATAAAAGGATCTTGAGGACTAAAACGGCTCAATCAAATTGCACTGATTTTTCTAGGTAATAACATTTTGCATACAAACTCTGCCTGATCACCTGATTCATTCCAGACTTGAGAAACATGATTCATTCTGGAACTTTGTTACTCCATGAATGCTGTGTAACATCCATACCTGACTAAAGACACCTCTTCCATGCATCACATTCATCCTCTACTCTGGTCATCTTTTCAACTCTTGACTTCTGTCACATCATCTCAGTCACCTCTACATTCTTCCTTGCATCTTATTCATCCACTACTCCAGTCACCTATTATATTCTTGACTAGAAGTTATGTCATATTCATATTGACTCTAGTAACCTCTTATATTGTTTAATTTTTCTGGAATGTGAACAGAATTTGAAGCAATCCTTACATTGTCACCTGATTTATAGAAAACCTGATCAGTCGTAACAGGGTGGCACTTAAATCTAAATTGATTTGAAGATGAAATCAACATCAATGTTATCCAAACAATTATTTTTCTTCTTCTTCTTACATTTTTCAGTAAATGGCACAGGTTGAATATCGTTTTTAAGTGAAAATTCGTTCTCACAGAATATATGAAATATGAATGGTTTGCATTCAAGAAATCTGAAAAAGCATATACGTCTAAGGTTAGTTGCATTAAATTCCTTTCATGAAGACATAATTATTTCATTACAACATGAAATTCATGACTTCTCTTTATCAATATAGCACACACATGATTTCATATACATATGATATAATCCAAATATGAACAATCTCCTCGGCTTTAATATATCATACAGTCATACAACAAGAACCTGCCACCAACTATCAACCATGAACAATGAAATGTATGTGACGGTGACCTGAACGTCTCAGTTCTGGAGCGAGGAGGACTCGGAGATTACCTCCCCTTACACAAGTATGGACAATAGGAAGATCTGTAGTGTCAGGACTCTACAAACTTGAATCCCTTTTTCTTCAAGTCGGCTTTGGCTTCCTCGATTTGCTGAAAAACACAAATTTATAAATACTGAAATCACAAGAGGACTAGTTTGAATTATATGGCTTCTGAGAACTTTTCTCAATACATGTATTGAAATTCAAAGAAAATTTGAGTTTGTCAACCTCGTATTTAAAAAGAAGAAATAGATTGAATTTCTTCTATTAAAAGACGAAGTTGACAAATTAATTTTATTACAGAAACTAGTAAATAATGTCTCTTGCAGCATGAAATAAAAGTTTGTTGTGAGAGCAAGCAACAAAGGAAAGGCCAATAACATAATGACTTCAGTAAAGATTGTTTTCTGTCTGGTGTATTGGGAGTACTGACCTGCTGTAATTCTTCAGAGGCCTCGACACTGTCGTTGAATGTGGCCACTCTGTACCCTATTATGGCTAAGGAGACGCACTGTAACAAGGTAACAAGTGTTACTATCACTTCTCAGTACATCTTTTATATTACAAGAATTGCACGTAATAATTTATATCGCCTCCCCCGCTTTGTCATTATCATAATATGCATTTTTACACATCCCACAATAAAGCTTTACTCAAATTTTGGCTGCTTTTATACTTTGTGAGAAACATTGATTTTTCTTCTAAGTCCAGAAATTTTGTGTTTTTACCCCCAAAATACAAAAATTGTTAAAATACTAATAAAGAGTGTAATGCATTTAGGTAAACATATCCCACAATATATAACCTATATCCTATAACCCAAATTTTTTTACCCCAAAAATACAGGAATCAATGAAATATTTTGTAGCGAAGTAGGCTCTACTACCCATGCTACATCATTGACTGAGGTTTTGTTGGGCTAGCTTTGTCAAAAACAGAAATAGAGGCAAAACCTTAACATTGTTGACACCGCCATTGGAAAAGCAATGCAAATGCAAAAACAGATTGCCAGTACATTCCAGTGCTAATTGTACAATAAACTTGTGATATTATATAACTACATGTACTAAATTTTTGAATTTGAAATACCAGTTTAGTGAATCAAATTGTACACCAAATAGCTATGTATGTTCATGTAAGTTAATTCAAGGACAATTCTATAAAACAAAAGGCCTAAGAGGCCTTAATGGTCACCTGAGGAGTGACCTAGCTGAATCAGAACAAGTGGCTAGAGGATGTAGTTCATAGTAACACATCCAAGATGTACCAAGTTGTCAAGCCTTTGTTCAACATCAATCATCGGCCATAACTTGGAAATGATTTCATTTTGCGAAAAGTGAGAGGGAACATTTGGAATATAAATGAAATTACTTGACGATTTTAACTAGAATGAAATGATCTCTTTATAGTTATAAATGGGCATTCAAAGAAGATATTTACATGTGGCCCCCTTTTAGCCCCCTAATGGGCCCCAGAAGGGACATCACCACCTTTTCACAAGCTAGGGAATACCTTCTACCAAATTTGGTTGAATTCGGTCAAAGTTGAATTTTTCACCTAATAAAGCGGCCCTTTCTGAGGCTGTTTTTGGCCCAATTTGTTTTTGATTCATAAACGTTGAAGACCTTACCCTAAGGACCCTCAATATCAAATAAAACTCAATCTAACTGTTGGTTCATGAGAAGAAGATTTATGAAGTTTTACCCAATTTTATCCCCTTTTTCCACTTAGTGGGGCCCTATAGTGGCCACATCCTATTTGTTCATAAACTTAAAGCAGCTCCTCATGAGGATGCTTCCTACCAAGTTTGGTTAAAATAAGTACTGTTGTTCTGAAAATGTGAAAAGTTAACAACGCACAACAGACAAAACATGATGGCAATAGGTCATCATGAGCTTTACTCAGGTGACCTAAAAAAATATATGTTAAATTGATTGTTGAAATGTAATTACACATAGTTGAAGACACTGTTTTTTTTCTGTAGATATAAGAAATATGCCAAGAAAAAAGTATCAAATACTTACTGCAAAGGCTACTATCAAATATATTGGGAGCTGAAAGAAAAAAAAATCAAATTTATGATCTTTGACATACAGTATAAAATTATATACAATATTGTCTGAAGTAAAGAAATGCATTTTATAGACTTGACAATCAAAATCTACTTGATATAAAATTTAGAGGGAAACCTCCAATGCATTAATGACTAGTTACCAACAATTATAAATTTGTACACTCAGGAATATTGCTTTTAAAGTGTTTGAATATTCGTAAATAGGTGGAAATTTGGTATTCTGTTTATAAGGTCTGAAAGTTCCACTCCACACAAAATTTTCTTATCAAAATATCTTAGCTCTTATTTGGTCTAATTATTTGAGGAACTGCCTCCTGTCCCATTACAAATTGACATCAGATTTAGAAATGATGCTTAGATAGAGTTTTCAATGTCATCATATATATTGTATACAAAGTTTAAGGAAAACTTATATAATGACAGGTCAGGAATGAGCTGGGGCCTCATGTTATCGCTACTTTAATCCTAATAGTTGAGCAATTTAAAGATGTAAAATTTGACCTTAACAGTTGATCTGATGACCTTGAAGTTAAGGCTGAAATGTGAGCTTGCCCTTTGATCTGATGACCTTGAGGTAGGTATAATTAGACATAGAGAGGGACTGTTGGCATCACCTTGGCGTACACCTTTGTTGGGCAGAAACCAGTTAAATAGAATTCTACATTGCATCCCATGACCTTTTGACCTGAACATCAATAGGGCCCATCTACTGCCAACAACCAACCACATATGAAATATTTTAACAATCAAGATCAAGATTCTTAAGATATTGATGGGATATCATGTGGTCTAGTCCGACTGACCACCATGTGCAAACTTGTACTGTACCCCTATGAAAAACGATGCAATGTATCAAGGACTAAGGTAATATTATACACCAAAACACAATTAAGTTTGATGTCCTAAACATTACATACAGTATACTTACAAACAGTATAACATCTTTATGTGAAGTGGAAAAATCTGTCTCAACATAATTCAGAACGAGACTCAGCCACACAGCCAGAAATGCCCCGACCCCAAACAGCCACTGGAACAGCTTGGGTATCTGAATTAAAAAGAAAAATGAAGATAAGCTAGGAATAATAGTCCTATCCTGTGGACCAAGGGTAGACAGTTTCAATAACAAAAACTATAGCAAATGGCAAATCACAATATTTTACATATAATATTATACACCAAATCATCATAATTATGTCTGCCCAAATTTCACCATCAAACAAACATCTGTACCTATAAACAATACTTTAAAAGACATTTTCGCAAGAAACAGATACTTTTCAGTGTCAGAGTGACTAAATGAATAAATTCAATAATCTACTGAGTTTTTACTTCTTTAATCATGATCACTTTATTTTTTATTACATGTATATGTGTAATAAAGAACAGGAAAAACACATTCCTGCTAGGCACAGGGACATGCAAGTTTATATATAGACTTATGATAAAATTTAGTGATAAATACCTATATATACATTATTTGACAAATATAGTTATTTATCACTAAATTTTATCATAAGTCTATACATGTCCCTGTGTGTTAGGGATGTCCCGCCAAGGAATCGAACCTAAATCTCCAGCATGATAATCTACAGTTCTACCAAACTGACCCGTTACACTACTCCCCGTTTTATTGAGATTTTCCTAAATCTCACCCCAAGCACAGGCACTAGCCTCGTCTGTCAAACACCTATAGTTTATATTATACATGTAACTTAGGTGTTTGACATGTGAGGGTTAGTCAGTGCCTGTGCCCCGAGATTCTCCATACAACCTGACCGTATATGTAGGATTAAGTTGGGAGAACAGGGACATCAAATCTATTATATTCAGTTTAAACGGTTTAAGTCCGCTAACTGTCGAAGAAATATTTCTCCATGTTTAAAATCTGACAGTTGTCACTCTTGAGAATCAATCCTTGTCATCTTTAACAGTTATCTCCCTTTACACATCAACTAGCTACATATAACCACTCCAAGAATCTTGACTGTTTCATAAACACCAAACAGTTAAAGATAAGGACTTGTATTTTCGTCTTTTCAGAGTTCTTCATTAACTCAAACATGTAAGCATATTATCTGTGCTGTGGTAGAATCTAGTCAGCTTTTGGCTAAAAAGCAACAAAAAAATCCGACTGTGACAGCAGCCAGATCATGCCCTCGTGAACAAATGCAGATTTCATACAAAATTTTACAAAAAAAAATAAAAACCTACCACTGCCATTATATTATAAAAATCTGGACTCGATAGGAATGGTCTAAAATGAAAGTAGATCTTCAGTCCAATCTTCAATCCACGTCGCAGTCCGTTTGCGTCATGCCGGTAAGATGCGCTCAGTGTCAATTTTATGCTTGTAATATAACCACTACACTCCCTCAATATCAAACATTTGCGAGATCCTTTCAACGCAGTAACCTTTCGATGGGAAAAAGAAGGTCGTCATCGTGAAGCTACTTTTGAAGAAAAATGGAAGATTACGCGAGAGATCCATGGTAAAATATTGCCGAGAAGATACAGTTTTGTATTAACGCCAGTAATTCGCTAGTTTCACATGGTGTTTTGTTTAATTTTAACTCACAAATGCCTTCGCCAGTGACACTGACATCGTACCACATGGTTACATCAGGCCATGTGCTTGGCAATATACATGTCTTGCATGTTGTCCCAAATCTACTAATTCAGCTGTACAGTTCATTTGGAGACATTATTACGTGGCTATTTTCTACGTGATAGTATCTATAAAATTCATATTCAAGTTAAGTGTAACTGTCAAGTCAATTTTACGAGACTCCAAAATGGAAGGGGACTGGTTACATAAATAATAATGTACAGTAAGATGGTTGCATAAGGCGTTTTAACATTTATTTTTGCATTTGTAAAGCTTATAGGTCTAGGATTCAAACTCCAATGGTAGAGTATTGTCCCGAAACAACAGTAGACTTTACTTTCAATATTTCTTAAAATAAGTTGCAAACTTAGGGTGGTTGACCATATGCATGCAGAGCACACCGTATTCCAACAATTGATATAATTAATGGCACAAGTTTCTTCTGGTCATACAATATTCCGAAGGGTTCCGACTCTTCGTGTATTCTAACTTATATAAATGTTGAAAATGGCCGTGCATAACGTTTTATTCTGAACTATCTATTTTGTATCACGTAACATTAGGCGGCGGCCATTTAAGGAATCTGTTTTTTTTTGTAAGAAATGGGTAGCAACAGTTACTTAACAACCTCTTGTGGCTTGATTAAATGTGCAAGTTAGTAGTAAAATATCTGTTCTTTCCATTGATACCTAATTAACATGTGATGCAATTAAAATATTCAAATTAGACAGCGACCTGTGCATGGGTCGGTAAAATTTCCAGTTTTCAAGTAAGAACAAATTCTGACTCTACGAGCCACTAGCCGTCCCAATATTTCAGCGGATCATAGAGTCTGAACCCTTCGGACTAGTTCCACATGTACACTAGATACTCAGTCTGTCAAAATGTCTTAGTCTGGTATCAGGGCCAGAAGAAATAATGTTACAGGTTTTACATGGCAGTATTTTTTTGACAAGGGCCGTGTAAAAGTCGACCAATGACCTTCTACACATTAGGAGTAAGCTAAAAATGCAATTAGCCACAATGATAATTAGAATGCTCAGTGTACATGTGTGCATGGTTTAGTCAGATCGGGTTGTTTCTACCTACCATTCACACAGTGGGTGTGCCCTTTAATCCCATGGCCATTGGCAACAAAAAATAGCAATTTTATGTAATCCCTATTCTCTAGTGCTAGTTTTTGTTGCTAATGGGACACATATTGGCCAACTTTTTTCAAAGTCTATTTGTTAAAGAAGAAACTGGAGAAATTTTCAACTTATTCAGTTTAAACGCGAAGAAACCCATAGCAACATGGCAAACACTTGTGATTTATAATAAGCATTGAATTGGTTATCAACATTCTGAAAAATCACCAGACCTTGATAATATCCACCAAGAATTGCTCAAATAGGTCAGACTCTGTCATGTTGATACCACTAGAATCTTTAAAATCTTCATGACAAGTGAAAATAGGCACATGTATGTGATACAAAAAAGGGAGACCATTCAACTGCATGACAGGAAACTACAGTGACGTGCCAATAGTCTTTTTTGTATGCTATATATTTTTATTTTTTTTTTGGCCACTATTTTCTGATGTGTATTATCAGGAAAATCATAATTAATTTGCAACATCCAATTTTTTTGACATTGTTTTGGTAGCGTTTTAAAGAGAAATGGCTTCTCACAGAAACTAGCAATGTACAAAAATGTAGATTATTCTGTTTTATTCCATAAAACACAACGGAATATAAAAAAAATTATGAGAAAAGCTATGGATATTTCTTTAGAAAAACAAAGGCAGAAAAATGCAATAAAAAGTTGTAAATACCATTACTGTGCATTACAAAGAACAAAAGACTTAAATTAGCACGTCATGATCACAATACATGTATGAATTCGTCCGTCTGTCAACTGTACTGTGATATAATATATATATTGTGTATGTTATTTTATAAGGTGATCGTGATGTAAATAATGGTTCTTGGGCATATGTTCCTGTGATCAAACGAATCATACAAATACACATTTTTCCCCAATTCTGTTAAAATGGCAAAATTCTGCAAAATTTCTAAATTGAATTTGAAAAGTGCAGGTTGCTTTAAAAAAAGGAAAAATAGCACTGTCTGTTTCTGAGTAAAACACCAAATATAAATTCAGAATTTAAAACTTTATATTTCAGAATATTAACATGATTAAAATGGTTATTTTGATATTCAGTTTGGTGTATTTGTTTGCCTTGCAGTCCATGGAGAATCATGGATGATTGTGGAGGAGCCTTTTCCATTGGTATTATTGGTGGCTCAATTTTCCATGGATTCTCAGGATACAGAAATGCTGCAAAAATACCTGTATGTATTCTTCTATTTAATAGACAAATTCTATCTTACTTTTGATAACAAATGTAGTCCAACTCTATTAATTGAGATTGATACTACTGGCAATGATTAGATCATGTTCGTAACTTATCGTAAAATTCCTTGATGGTAACTTCCCTGCATCTCGAACTTGTGGTTTTAACATATCGCAATTAAATCTTTGTAAATGATTGATCCTGAAAACATAATTTGAGCATTTCCGTATTGGAGTAGCAGTTAATAAAATTTCCTGTCGGACAAGTATTGAAATTCTGGATATAAATAAATATCTGAAGAAGAAACAGATTGTTGAGTTTAATAGAATTCTTTTACTTTATGTGTTATACAACAACTCAGTTTATTTGTTTTCCAGGGCAAATGGAACAGGCTTTCTGGGATGGCACACAATATAAGGACTAAATCTCCAATTACAGGGGGTAATTATTCTGTTATTATTTATTGTATATGGATACAAACAAACAAAATGTATTTTGTGTTTCCATTGCCAATTTGATAAAAAGTTTGAAAAAAAAAGTTTTACTTTTACCTGCCTTACATTTATCAAGCTTCAGATAAATGATTTATTCTGTTTTCATTTTGTCTAGAAGAAGATTGTATTGGCAAACCTGCTTGACAGATACTACACATCTCAGCTGTATGCAAAAAAAAAAAAATACATCAATATTGAGATGTTATCATTTGTGTTGAAAATTATTATTTAAAGAAAAAAATCTATAAATTCAATGCAAAAAATTTCAGGTCGGGTATTAGTTAATGGTTTTGATATCACAAGCTCTTTATAGTAATATTTGAAAGAAAATAGTAAGAACTGTTTGTGTATGACTTCCTTTTTGATAAACGTGTCACTTTTATCATTACAGGTAACTTTGCAATATGGGGAGGTCTATTTTCCGGAATTGACTGCTTGTTAGTTTACTTTCGAGGAAAGGAAGACTATATTAATTCCATTGTCAGCGGGGCTGCCACAGGAGGGATTCTCTCAGTAAGAAGTGAGTATAAGACTACTGTACAGGGATGGTATAGGAGCACTACAAAACAATATGAAATTTGTTTTATAGCTCAATAAAATAATTACAAGAAAAATATAATGAAATTTTATCACTGATATTTCTGAAAGTTCTTCAGATGGAAGTGATCATTCAAAGTAAATAAATTGTTTGCTTAGAAATTATGGAAATGCATTGTAGCAGAATTATAAGGCTTTATCAAAGCTTCTCATGGCCTTGTCAAAACTTATTCTAATAGGTGAGCAATCTAGTTGAGAAACAAGAGTAAGTTTGATATTGTTTGACCATTTTAGATGGACCGTATCAGATGATGGCATCAGCTGCTATTGGTAAGTATACATTTGTTACTTTGTTAATTTAATTGTCAAGTCAAGAAGACCATGTTATTAGTAACTTATTACCATAGCTGTTATAATGATGTGAAACCCCTTACAATCAACAAATGTGTACTTTCATGCAATCTTGTATTTAAAGTGTAACTGTTAGTCATTGTAATATGTTCCATATTCCTTTGTTAATCTCTATTGCTTAGCTCATTTTGCCATATAATGCCCATAAATATATAACATGTCATTTATTTTAGGCATTAAAATGTTATTTGAATTACAAGTTCATGAATTTTACCATACTAGTATACTCTCTGAGCTTATGTTTGTCCATGTGTAGTTTGTAAAATGAAAGCTGTTTTACTCCAAAGTTCTCTCCCTTTACAGGTGGTTTATTACTGGGTATGATTGAAGGAGTGGGTATCTTCATCACCTACATAACAGCTTCTCAGTTTGATCCAGGTAAGTCATTTCTATCTTCATCACCTACATAACAGCTTCTCAGTTTGATCCAGGTAAGTCATGCCGAACTATCTTCATCACCTACATAACACATTCTCAGTTTGATCCAGGTAAGTCATTTCTATCTTCATCACCTACATAACAGCTTCTCAGTTTGATCCAGGTAAGTCATGCCGAACTATCTTTTATCGCATAACTGACCCGTTCAACGGCCATGTCATAAGTATGGTATCACACATGTGTAAAAACACTATTGTGATATCATGAACAAATTATGTTTTTGTGGTGTCATATGATTGTCTCGGTAGTGAAGATCATATCGTGTCTCGTTAGTGAAAAAAATAACACCAAAGTAGAAATTTGCCTGTCCCCTAAAGCCTCATGACAAATTAAACTATTGAACTTGTTTAATAAATTCCATATTACATTGACCCTCGTGTAAGATCCTCTATGTATGTTATGTATTTATATATTTAAAGAAAAGGAAGAAGAACCTTTAGTGATAATCAAAATTTTGTCTTAAAAATAATGCATGGTTATATTATTTCAAATACCATTTCGACATCCAGTACTTTATTGTAAGGAAATATCCCTTGTTTATATTTTCAAATAAAATCCTATTTTATTTTGTCAACAGCCAACAGACAAATGATGGAGGATCCCAATCAACTCCCAGACAAACCAGTAGGAAATACAAATATGTACGGAATGGCGTCATATCAATGATGTCTGTCATCTTAGACGTTATAGAGAATGTGATAAAGACGGCTTTCTGATCAATGTAATCCTCATGGGCAGATATCAACGTCATGGATAGGCACTAATCTTCCTGCAAACATGCTGCTCTCGTGTATATTGTGGCCGTTATTGAGCCCTAATGGTTAGATATTGGTGTTGTGGGTTTTCGTTCTCATGAATACATAAATGATGTAAGTATCGCCCTCATACAGAAGTGTCACCGTTAAAGAGAGGAAGCGCTGCAGTAGAAAGGTGTCACCGTCATGGACACTTCATTGTGCCAAGCAGTTGATACGAAACTCGATGTCGCGTATGACGTGTTGTTTCCATGGTTCATATTGCACTGTGTGAAAGCTTCATGATAGGAGGATTTGGGTGTCTGAGGTCACTTTAGTGCCCTGTCCCATTGCACTGTGGATAATTTAATTATGATGCGACTGCTGGCCTATATCAGCGAGCAGTAGCAAATATTTATTGATAATTATGATTTACATAAAAATGAAAAGTTTGTCTAAATATATTCTTTAAAATAGGTTATGAAAAATATTTGAGAAATCATTGAATTCACCTAGGTCATCACTTGATGTCATGGTTGGAAAATTTGGATGGACATATTTTTTGCAGATCTGAATGTGTTACTGTGTTTAAGAGTTTGATTTTAAGAATTCAAACTCTTATAAAAAAAATTCGGAAAGAAACAGTTGTAAAAATTACCAGAAGCAAAAATTTAATTTCCAAGAAATCGAATACATGTATTAGGAACATATAAGCATGATGAATTGTATAACTAGCATATAGATCCATGGGCACCATGTGTATGATGCATGGATTTTAATGGGTTTGTATTTTTATGTTTCCTTAATAGTACGTATGGTGAGAGTTTTGATTTTGTAATTACTATGTAAATGTGTGTTTGTGTGTAGAGTTTATTATAGACTGGAGTGTATAGTGAGAGAGTTCTGTAAGGTCATCTTTAGTATATATATATATATGTTACATGCACAGCTGATCAGTCTGTGTTAATTTTATGGTGAATAATGTTTTATTTAACGGTTGTTACTGAGCTATTAAACGTTCACAACATTTTGTGTCTAATTCATCAAGAGTAAGCTATTTCACAGTGACGTTTTGACTGTCACAGGTCACTGACTTTGATTGTCAAGGTCACAGTGATAATTGAATGTCAAGGTCAATGACATTAAACAGTCAAGGACACACCCATCATTCATTTGTTGTTTTGTGCATTAAAATAGTACATTAAGTAACAAGATTTGATTCATTCACGTTTAACTCATGATAGTCTTAAAACAGTCCTGATGTCACTTGTACAGTTATAATGGTAAAAACTAGATAAAACATGATTGATTTGATATTCAACTTGTTCAACAATGTCTTTTACTATATATGATACATAATGTACAGTGTCCTAGAAAGACGGTTGTATGAACTTGTGCTAAATGTCTTTACAGTGAAGTACACATGCAGTATGTTATTACCAAATATCACAATGACATTCTGCTAATGTGTACTGAAATTCACCATTGTATTTAACTTTTGCCCTCCGTGATTGGAAATAATTAGATGTTTATGACTATAAGCCCTATGGGAAGGGCTAGAATTGGTATAAATGTGGGTTCTGTCCACCTAATGTATGTGAGCATATGGCATACGTGATTGGAATTGTTACAGACATTCGGGGGGAAAGGAACACCCGTTTTATATACATTTTATGAATGGCTGTTTGATATGTAAAGTTTGTGAAAAAAGAATAAAACTATCAAAGGTCTTAACTGTGATCATGTTTTGTTTGGGTGTAATGAGTAATTTAAACTTTCAACTCGCCTTGCATTAAGTGCCAGTTGAGCTTGTGCTATGGTGCGTTTTCCATCTCTGGAGTCCATCAACTTTTTCTTCAAATTGCTTCTTTTTAAGAACTTGAGGACATGTGATTGATATATTTGGCTAGTAGGTACATGAGACAGAGTGCTGTAAACTTTCCTCAAATAAATTTACCTTGACTTCTTTCAAGATCACAGGGGTTAAATATGTAAAAAAAAAATCAACTTGAAACACCCGAAAAACCGGGAGAGGGGGGGGGGGCCGGAGCAATAACTAATGAAGTGCTGTAGAATTACCAAATACATATCATATACATATTAAAATAACATTGGCTTAATTACAAGGTCAAAGGGTTCAAACATGAAAAAAAAATATATATTCATCTAAATAAACAGGAGGCCAAGAGTACTGATACTTGACCACTCGGTAACTTGCATGAAGAGCTATAAAATTGGTCAAATAAATTACCTTTTTGACTAGCTACTTTCAAAGTCACAAAAGTAGACCATATAGACCTTCAAAAATCTTCTTTTGATTAATCAGTTAACCCAGAGAATTGATATTCTGGCAGGAATTGCTGTAAAGTTATTTCAAATAAATGACCTTGACTACTTTAAAGTTTACAGGAATCAAATACAAAAGACGTTAACAACTCTTCTGAATGACCACAAGGCACTCGGTACTGAAACTGTTTCCCCAAATAGGCGTTGTTGACCTACTTTCAAGGTCGAAGAGGTTAAGCATGTAAAACCTTTTAACATCTTTCATATAATCTGAAGGCCAAGATTATTGATACTTGTCCAGGTATCTGGCATGAGGTGGCATAAAGTTATTTCAAAGAAATTACATTGGCCTACTTTCAAGGTCAAATATGTGAAAACTTCTAGAATTATTTTCTGAATAATCAGAAGACACAGAGTACATGTACTAATGCATACCCAGTAGGAACCTGCTATAAAGTACTATAAATTTTCTTAAAGTATATGACATTGACCTACTTTCAAGGTTACTGGTGTCAGATATGAAAAAATTTTTTACAATACTAGGAGGCCCCGGGTGATGATATTCGACCTGCAGCATGTTAAGATAAAGTTTCATTTAATCTGGAGCATTCTTAAGCCAATGAAACCATGAATATGAAAATATTTGCAAAGTGCATTTATAGAAAATACATTTCCCCATCGTTGGAAACATATCCAAGCGTTAGAGAAGTGTACCGTGGATTTCCGACGATGAAGTTTCCCATGATTGTAAAATATCCAGATGAGCGAAACAGGTACTCTGGGCCTTTTGTTTAATGGAGAGGCTAGGCCATCAATGTTTAGTAATGGCTGGAAAGCAACCGTTTATTATCTCTGATAATATAAGAAATCTATAACTTTCAGGACTTCCATGATTACTAATGTATCGTACTGAATGGTCCCATGCCAGATTCGCCAAGAACTGTTTTTACAAAGATGACTGTGGCATTGGCTGTATCTTCGATATCCAGGGGTTACGCTCACCCACGTTCTCTACGTCCTCGATATCCAAGGTTACGCTCACCTACGTTCTCTACATCCTCGATATCCTGGGATTACGTACGCTCACCTACGTTCTATACACCCCTGGAATATATATATCATGGCAAAACTGAAGGCAGCTGAGGTAAAAATAAAACACTGACCAATCGCTAGACTGCATGCCTGTCTTTTTAAGATTACATTAGAGCCGCAACAGATTTCAAAGCCTGTCACTTTTTACCGTTACATGTACATGTATGTAACCACGAAATTATTTTGATGTACATCAAAGGGCAAACCAATCATCATGCCTCATCAACAAGATGGCACAAACGGAGCCTTAAGCTTTGTCACGACATATTCCAGAGGTGTAGAGAACGTAGGTGAGCGTTACCCCCGGATATCGAGGATGTATAGAACGTAGGTGAGCGTAACCCATGGATATCGAGGATGTAGAGGACGTGGGTGAGTGTAACACATGGATATCGAGGATGTAGAGAATGTAGGTGAGCGTAACCTATGGATATAGAGGATGTAGAGAACGTGGGTGAGCGTAACCTATGGATATCGAGGATGTAGAGAATGTGGGTGAGCATAACCCATGGATATCGAGGATGCAGATAACGTGGGTGAGCGTAACCTATGGATATCGAGGAGGATGCAATTGCTGCGACTTGGCCGTCTGTGTCTATCTGCTTACACGTTAGTGGAACGTTCCCATATATATATATAAGGTCTTATGACGTGTGTTGTCCAGCAATCCATCCATCGTCATCAGATACTATTAAACAATGTTGTATGGCTTGTAAAAGACTAAAAGATAAAGGATATTCCGAAGTTAAGTCTAATATTTCATAATATTCCAGTCTACGAATTGGAGGAGTTCAAACGTGTCTTCAGGAGTGAATGAGTGAAGAAGATTGGTTGGGAAGATTCCAACAAAATTGTTATTGGGCAACATTATTGGTAGGAACATTTGTCATGCCAAGATATTTCAATATTTCCTTTTGTGGTTATATATTTGAAAACTATATTGCGACTTAAATTTAATCACGAGTACACCTTTCTTTAATTACTTTGTTTTGGTCTAAAGCCTCATGTTATGACATCACTGCTTAGGTCGTTCTATATTTATTCTTTGTAGTTTACACATTTACACATCCATATCAATTAAATGAAGCCTGACATTCTACATATATCCGAACAAAAGACACAGCAAATGCTTTTGGTATATCGTATATAAATTCTTGTGTAAAAAGTATTGCATTATGACCCTCTTTTGTAATAATTGCGCAGTGTTCAATAGAAAATATGTTAATATGCCATGTCCCTTTTCATTCCTGAAAATACTTATCTATCAACGAGGATACTGATGAATAAGTGACGAAGACTAACAATTATAAAGAATACGTATGTGTAAGCTCACATAGTTATATTTAAATAAAAATCAACATAAAATGAAACAAAACTCGCTTCGTGACCCTCATGTTCATGGATAGCATTGAAATAAAGGAAAGTATCAATTTGGACATTGGCCTTATTACTTAGATTTGTATATCAAAACAATCGGAAATAGATATCAATAGATTGCGTACGTTGCACAATGACGCAAGGATGTGAAGGTGTACATTGGTCTCGATCAAGTTTTATTTGACCGACCTAGTTAGGAGTAGAGATTAACACTTTTCAATTATCACCGGTGAAATAAACTTATCCGAAGTGTCAAATAAGTTTAATAGAAGCGTCAAACATACAATGTAAGTTTAACAGAAGTGTCAAACATACAATGTAAGTTTAACAGCTTTGTCCAACATACACTATAAGTTTAACAGATGTGTCAAACATACACTAAGTTTAACAGAAGTGTCAAACATACACTAAGTTTAACAGAAGTGTCAAACATACACTAAGTTTGACAGATGTGGCAAACATAAACTAAGTTTAATAGATGTGACAAACATACAATGTAAGTTTAACAAGTATCAAACGTACACTGTAAGTTTAACATAAACGTCAAACAAACAATGTCAGTTTAATAAAGGCTTTCATAGCTTCCTTTTAAAATGACAACGGGAATAAAATGGCTTACAGAGAAACAAATCCTTTATCAGATACTAGTAATGTATTTCTATTGAACAAAGCCCATGTTTAAAGACATTGTTTATCTTAAACATGAGTATGCGTTTCCTGGAGATATCGTCTTTGGTGTTTTGTTGCCTTGCCACAAGTTCGGGCATGCTTTACAGGGAGATAAGATGTCTACATGATGATTTTTATAATCACTTTGTTGTTAAATATAACAAATGTGTCTATATATAGTCGACTTTTTAGCAGAGGTGCACGTTACTTATCATATCAGCGTACTACAAACTTTCCAATCTTTCGTTAAATTAGGCTATCGGGAGGTTCAGCAGGTACCCCGAGTTATTGTGTCTATGTAATCTGTTGTTATCGTTATCTCCGAGAGCAGCAATGGCAGATATGGTAACTGTACATCTAGGTCAGGTAATATTTCTAAATTAATGTTGTACGTCATCGAACAGAACAAATAACACTTACAGAAAGTTGTGTATTTTCTCACCATTCGATGTACAAACTTTATTTATTTTACAACAAAAATCCGAGAATACCGCATCCTCGTTATCCAGGGGTTACGCTAACTTACAGTCTCTCCGCCCTGCAATATATTATGAGTTTAAATTTAATTTCAAAGTTTAATTCATTTTTTCGGCATACTGTATCTATTAGTATTTAAAAGGTGCAGCATATGTGTTTGTTACGTTATCTTTCACGACAAAAGTGAAGGCTCCGTGTGCACCACCTTGCTGATAAGGCAACCAGACTAGTTTGAGTTTATATAGCGGTTAAAATCAACAAGCTTAGAAGTCGGTTGCGGATCCTTTGCAATCTTCAAAGGACAGGAATCAGTCTAGCGATTGGTGATATTTTACCTTAGCGTGCCTTCAGTTTTGCCATTACATATCCCTTGGGTGTAGAGAGCGTAGATGAGCGTAATCCCTGGATATCGAGGATCGTCAACAAAACTACAATCCAAACTCAAAAACTCTATACCTTTGTTTTCTCTATCTCAATTCAAGTGGCATCTCATAAAACTGACATGCATTCATCTTCGATATAACAAGAGTTATATCGTTCACTTACACTCTGCACCCCAAAATATGTCAAAGAAAAATTCTCAGATTGAGCAACTGTGGTCCTTTGTTGTATATATTCAACGAATTCGCAGTTCCATAACGATACATTTTATTGGCCAGGTGTCGCTCCGTCAAAGGACAGGTATCAGGTTTACTAAATTAAGGTAGACGTTTAACTCCCGTTTTGATATGAGTGTTTATTCAGAAGTTGCAGAAAGCGGAAGAGAGAGGAGCCTTTTGGGTATCGAAAATGTATAGCAGATGTTGTCAATGAAAGTCTTTCCTGAACACCTGTTTTTTTTCTCATTTTTTGTTCAAAACACTATCTCTTTTTCTTCATTTGGGACAATCGTTTTCGTTGCTTTTCATTACTGGTCAATAACATCCAGTTAGTTGGTCGTGATCTACAAACAAATCATACTAAGTGATTAGTTGTTTTGTTGTCCAAAACTTCAACTCCTTATTGGCAACCGTTCGTTGCCACATTAGACAATCATATGTTCATATTGAAATGTATGTTCAGAATCATTCCGCATGTCCGAAGGAAATCAACTTATCAAAGGAATTCCCTTATCTAATAACGTAGTGAACTTGTTTAATTTACTAGTACTTTATCCTTGATACCTCACCTTCGCTCTCTACACCCCTGGAATATGCTGTGACAAAACTGAAGGCACGCTCAGGTAAATAAATTCTAGGCTGATGCCCATTCGTTTGAAGATTAAAAAGGAGCCGCAGCCGACTTTAAAGCTTGTCAAATTTTACCGTTATGTGACAACGAGATTCTTTTGATATACATCAAAGAGTCGAATCAGTCCACTTGCCCCCATCGACAAGCTGGCGCACACGGAGCCTTCAGTTTTGCTATGACCTATTCTAGGGATGTAGAGAGCAGAGGTGAGCGTAACCCCTGGATATCGAGGATGGGATACCTCAGCTGAAAAGAAAAAAAGATCGCTCTCTGCACCAAAGGAATTTATCAAAGAGTCACAAAAGATCCAATGTAGTCTTCACGTCTCATCAAAAAGGTGTTGCACACCGAGCTTTCGATTTTGCTATATATTCCATGTTTGCCGAGGGTGAAAAAAAAACTAGGGTATCGAAGATACTTCATGACCTATATACAAAGTTCTGTTTTTATTATTATCATTTTTAGAATACAGGTAGAGCATTTACCAAATTGATTTTTTCTAAAATCAATATTGAAATCAATACTGGTTTATGTGGCCATTTGTGTAACGGAGTTTGTGAGACAGCCTATCTATGGACATTTACAATGATTCTATAGACGTAATCATATGATAACAAAAGAAACACAAATTCATTTTAAATTGACTGTTTTATTCAAATTGCAGCAATTTATATTAATTTTAATAAATAAACAAATGTGCCATGATCACAACGATTCTAATATACATGTACGTGCGACTGAAAGTGTTAGAACCCATAAAAAGTGCAAGTACTATTATTAGAAATTATTAAATATACACATATGAAACGATTATAATATATTATATATACACATTCTTATGGAAATAATTTAGATAACTAAATGTACAAGAATATACAGTATTACTGAAGTTCTGTACAGTCATATATTTGGCGAAGATTTCAAGTTCTTTATTTTCCGTTTATGACATAACTTCAGTTGACTACGAATAAAATTTATAGATGGCGCATTGCCAAAATTTACTGGTACTCTGTTGAAGCGGGCTTACACAAAATATTGGTGAAATTTCAGGAGACTGATAGTGTTAGAGAAACACTATTAATTTCTAATAAATGAATGCCCTCAGGCCTTCAGGAAGGAAGATGAGTCCAAGAAAACATTACTGAAATCGATTAAACTACGGACAAAGGAAAATTTACTCAAGCAAAGGAAAGATTTACATGACAACCATTTGAAAATACAGAGTCCCACAGAAGAAATTGATGAATCTACTGAGAATTCAAATAAAATGTCAGCATAAATATCATAGAAAAAACTTAGTTTTATATTATTTAAAGGCCCAATATTCGTTACTTCAGGGAAATTTTCGTGATTCTGAAAAATTCTGAAAAAAATCCAGTTGATAACCATGCAAAAATAAGCCTAAAGCGAAGTAAACCTGAGCGGTAACTAACAAGAAACTCAGGATGAAAAATCCAAAGAATTGAAAATAATTCAGGTGGGGCCCACTTCAACAACAAACCGAAGGTAGTAGACTATAGAAGACGGTTCGAAACGGACGCGTGTTTACAAATAGCGTGTTTTAACTGCTGCTGTATCGGTAACCCCGAAGGAATTTATCTTGGATATTGCTGATATCAGTTAATCTTAACTAAATCTATAAATATAATAAGTTATTAGGCTTGATTTTCTCTTTAAGTTTTGCCGAAAGTTACGTATATTGGGCCTTTAACGTTTCCTGTCATATTGTGGTATCGCATAATTACATTGCGACATACATTACAACACATTCCAAAACGTATAAAATTACCATTAGTTTTCCAGCATATACATTTGAATCGACTTGTTACCTTTATGCGGTGAAACCTATAGTCTTTTTCTAAATTTAGCATTAAAAAAATTCAGGAGAATGACGGTATTACAGAAACATTATTCACTTCTAATGTAAGAAACTAGTTAAATCATTATAAAAGCCATTAAATATTTCAGAATATTGATATTTTGCACTTTCATAGCAACTCCATAAATATGGAATGATTTGCATGTATTTGTCTACTGTGTATCACATCGTGTCAGGTAAACTCTAAGTACACGTATCCTAGACGACCGAAAAAAACCCAAAACAATCGATCATGTTAAATAAACAGCAATGTTTGAAAAATGTGTGTAAGACAAAAAAATAGATGAAAGAGTAGGAGAGAAGACTTAAGGCAATATGATGCTGTAACAGGAACTGACGTGGGATCAAAACAAATGATGCGTATCGGGTGGCCACGATTGGACGAAATACGGTTATACGGAATGAATCATGAAGTCCAGGATATTAACAATCACATATAAGACGTGACTGGAGATTTTCAGCGAGTTTTGTTTTGATATCGTCATCCATGAGTGGTGATTTAGAGTAATATATCGTCATCCATTTTTAAACAGGCGATAAAGTGATATAGAATGATATCCCTGAATGGTGATTAATTGTGAGATATTGTCATCCCATCTTTAATAGTGATACATTGATATATTGGTATCTCAGTGTGGTGGTGAAGAGTGAGATATCGTCATCCCTAAAAGGTGATAAAGAGTGAGATATCGTCATACCTGAGTGATGATAAAGTGTGAAATATCGTCATACCTGAGTGATGATAAAGTGTCAAATATCGTCATACCTGAGTGATGATACAGTGTGAAATATCGTCATACCTGAGTGATGATAAAGAGTGAGATATCGTCATACCTGAGTGATGATAAAGAGTGAGATATCGTCATACCTGAGTGATGATAAAGTGTGAAATATCGTCATACCTGAGTGATGATAAAGTGTGAAATATCGTCATACCTGAGTGATGATAAAGTGTGAAATATCGTCATACCTGAGTGATGATAAAGTGTGAAATATCGTCATACCTGAGTGATGATAAAATGTTATATATCGTCATCCCTGAGTGGTGATAAGTGTGAGATATTGTCATACCTGAGTGGTGATAAGTGTGAAATACCGCCATACTTGAGTGGTGATAAGTGTGAGATATCGTCATACTTGAGTGGTGATAAGTGTGAGATATCGTCATCCCTGAGTGGTGATAAAGTGTGAGATATTGTCATACCTGTGTGATGATAAAGTGTGAGATATTGTCATACCTGAGTGATGATAAAGAGTGATATATTCCCATACCTGAGTACTGATAAAGAGTGATATATTGTCATCCCTGAGTGATGATAAAGAGTGATACATTGTCACCCCTGAGTGATGATAAAGAGTGATATATTGTCATCCCTGAGTGATGATAAAGAGTGATATATCGTCATCCCTGAGTGATGATAAAGAGTCATATATTGTCATCCCTGAGTGGTTATAAAGTGTGAGATATTGTCATACCTGAGTGATGCTAAAGAGTGATATATTGTCATACCTGAGTGATGATAAAGAGTGATATATTGTCATTCCTGAGTGGTGATAAAGAGTGATATATCGTCATCCCTGAGTGGTGATAAAATGTGAGATATTGTCATACCTGAGTGGTGATAAAGTGTGAGATATTGTCATACCTGATTGGTGATCAGTGTGAGATATCGTCATCCCTGAGTGGTGATAAGTGTGAGATATTGTCATACCTGAGCGGTGATAAAGTGTGAGATATTGTCATCCTTGAGCGGTGATATAGTGAGAGATATTGTCATACCTGAGTGGTGATAAAGTGTGAGATATCGTCATCCCTGAGCGGTGATAAAGTGTGAGATATCGTCATCCCTGAGCGGTGATAAAGTGTGAGATATTGTCATCCTTGAGCGGTGATATAGTGTGAGATATTGTCATACCTGAGTGGTGATAAGTGTGATATATTGTCATACCTGAGTGGTGATAAGTGTGAGATATTGTCATCCCTGAGTGGTGATAAGTGTGAGTTATTGTCATACCTGAGTGGTGATAAAGTGTGAAATATCGTCATCCCTGAGTGGTGATCAGTGTGAGTTATTGTCATCCCTGAGTGGTGATAAAGTGTGAGATATTGTCATACCTGAGTGGTGATAAAGTGTGAGATATTGTCATACCTGATTGGTGATCAGTGTGAGATATCGTCATCCCTGAGTGGTGATAAGTGTGATATATTGTCATACCTGAGCGGTGATAAAGTGTGAGATATTGTCATCCTTGAGCGGTGATATAGTGAGAGATATTGTCATACCTGAGTGGTGATAAAGTGTGAGATATCGTTATCCCTGAGCGGTGATAAAGTGTGAGATATCGTCATCCCTGAGCGGTGATAAAGTGTGAGATATTGTCATCCTTGAGCGGTGATATAGTGTGAGATATTGTCATACCTGAGTGGTGATAAGTGTGATATATTGTCATACCTGAGTGGTGATAAGTGTGAGATATTGTCATCCCTGAGTGGTGATAAGTGTGAGTTATTGTCATACCTGAGTGGTGATAAAGTGTGAAATATCGTCATCCCTGAGTGGTGATCAGTGTGAGTTATTGTCATACCTGAGTGGTGATAAAGTGTGAGATATTGTCATACCTGAGTGGTGATAAAGTGTGAGATATCGTCATCCCTGAGTGGTGATCAGTGTGAGATATTGTCATACCTGAGTGGTGATAAGTGTGATATATTGTCATACCTGAGTGGTGATAAGTGTGAGATATTGTCATACCTGAGTGGTGATAAGTGTGATATATTGTCATACCTGAGTGGTGATAAGTGTGAGATATTGTCATCCTTGAGCGGTGCTATAGTGTGAGATATTGTCATACCTGAGCGGTGATATAGTGTGAGATGTTGTCATACCTGAGTGGTGATAAAGTGTGAGATATTGTCATCCCTGAGCGGTGATAAAGTGTGAGATATTGTCATACCTGAGCGGTGATAAAGAGTGATATATTGTCATCCCTGAGAGATGATAAAGAGTGATATATTCCCATACCTGAGTACTGATAAAGAGTGATATATCGTCATCCCTGAGTGATGATAAAATGTGATATATCGTCATCCCTGAGTGGTGATAAGTGTGAGATATTGTCATACCTGAGTGGTGATAAGTGTGATATTGTCATACCTGAGTGGTGATAAGTGTGAGATATTGTCATCCCTGAGTGGTGATAAGTGTGAGATATTGTCATCCTTGAGCGGTGATATAGTGTGAGATATTGTCATACCTGGGCGGTGATATAGTGTGAGATATTGTCATCCTTGAGCGGTGATATAGAGTGAGATATTGTCAGACCTGAGCGGTGATATAGTGTGAGATATTGTCATACCTGAGTGGTGATAAGTGTGAGATATCGTCATCCCTGAGCGGTGATAAAGTGTGAGATATTGTCATCCTTGAGCGGTGATATAGTGTGAGATATTGTCTTACCTGAGCGGTAATATAGTGTGATATATTGTCATACCTGAACGGTGATAAAGTGTGAGATATTGTCATCCCTGAGCGGTGATAAAGTGTGAGATATTGTCATACCTGAGCGGTGATAAAGTGTGAGATATCGTCATACCTGAGCGATGATAAAGTGTGAGATATTGTCATACCTGAGTGGTGATAAGTGTGAGATATCGTCATCCGTGAGCGGTGATAAAGTGTGAGATATCGTCATCCGTGAGCGGTGATAAAGTGTGAGATATTGTCATACCTGAGCGGTGATAAAGTGTGAGATATTGTCATACCTGAGCGGTGATAAAGTGTGAGATATTGTCATCCCTGAGCTGTGCTAAAGTGTGAGATATTGTCATACCTGAGCGGTGATAAAGTGTGAGATATTGTCATACCTGAGTGGTGATAAGTGTGAGATATCGTCATCCCTGAGTGGTGATAAAGTGAAGTATATTGTCTTTCCTGAGTGGTGATAAAGTGTGATATATTGTCTTTCCTAAGTGGTGTTAAGTGTGATATATTGTCTTTCCTGAGTGGTGATAAGTGTGAGATATTGTCATCCCTGAGTGATGATAAAATGTGAGGTATCGTCATCCCTGAGTGGTGATAAACTGCGCGATATTGTCATCTATGAGTGCTGATAACCTTTGAGATTAATATTATCGTTCACCACCTTGGGTTGAGATGGAATATCAACTAAAGGAAGTAGGGGGGGGGAGCTTCTGAAGATGACAAACTCGGTATTGTACCGAGTGTTTATTAGCTTATGAATACTCCCCTGAGGGTTGAGATTCCAATATCTCACCCAAAGAGGAAGAATGATGCTTTTTTCATAAGAGATAAATTGTAACCCCTATGTGGTGATGTTGGAATAAGCTTTTGTTACTGACAACACTTCGGCATTAAATTAAGTATCAAACATATTAATTTAAATTACATTGCTCTGCTAAAGTGTATAGATACAAATGTACTTAGTGTTAAAATAGCATTATAACGCCATCAAGTGGACAAACGAAAAACATTACTAGAAATATTAAGTAAACCATTTTGAATATCACTTAAACACTCAAAATGTGTACTCAATTTGCAACTTGCAACTTAAAGTACTCCATGAACAAATTTTTCTTGGTATCAAGAATAAATATCATGAGATAAAAACAGAGAAACTAGAATAATAAAATATATATGTTGTAACCCAAAGTTGAATTGTTATGTTTATAAGCAATATTCAAAGTATAATTTAACCGAACGCCGTAGAATTCATTCACTGATTTTCATGCTTTGGTCTCTGTGACCGAGTTTTAAAAGATAGTTCCTGGCTTGAAATCATGGATATAAAATAATTATTTACCATATCCATTGTCAGCTGCTGTCATCATCCAAGAGTGCTGATACTACAATAACATATCCGTTCATATTAAAAATAATTTACAAAGTTCACATTCGGTTTTTTCCTTTTCAGTTTTGTAGGTAATATATAATCGTCTGTCTATTTTTTGTCTTCTGCTTGCATTGTTGATGCTAGATCTATTACAAATAATATCAAATAATTTTCTTTCTTGCTGAACCATTCGCCGTCCTGTATTTGCCCGAGTCCTCAAAGTCTATTGTATTGTCGATCTATGACGAATTCGATCAGATATCTTTCTTGCTGGCTGAACCATTCTCCGACTTGTTTTTGCCCGAGTCCTCAAAGTTCCAGTCGACGGGAGTGATCATCTGCTGTGTTTTCTTGTAAGTCCAATATGGCGTCATCAGGAATGTGACGAGTACAAGCTGGGTGTACAGGGAAAGAAACATGGCGGTTGGCATGGCGGACCAGATTCGCGTCCAGTTCTGATAGGTCAAATACCATATGTAGCATTCCACAACAGATCGTAGATGAAAGGTGTGCACCAGCAAAAATTGATTTGCCTTCCATAACAGTGTGTGTGCCTTACTGGCTTTGAGGAGTGTCCAGCATATAGCAGAGAAGGGTGTACTCATCTCTAGAAGAAGTCCTCTTAAACCAAAATAATGGGTACTGTCTAAGTACATGATTAAGACGAATCCAAATAATGCCAGCCAGTGATGAACATTTAACATAATACTGGCTTTCTTGTACACGAGATCTGATATGAATAACGTACCACATTCGAACACGAAAAATCCTAAGCTCGTAGCAAGAGCGAAGTAGCTAGTAGGCGTTGTGGAAAACACTGGATCTTTCACAAGTTCCTTGTCGAAGAAAATAGCCCATATTCCAACGACAGTACAGAATATTCCATACACTCCGCGAACAACTGCTAGATTCCAGAAGACCTTTTCCTTTGATCTCAAATTTTTGTACGTTTTTGTCCTATACCCTAAGAAAGCAGATAACAGGTACACGCTACCGAAAAACGTAAAAGACGCAAAAATGAAAAACCCTTTTGTAGAGGGTTTGTGATATTCCGCCTCTGCCAAATACGGGTGTATGTATTCTACCAAACCCATTGTCTCGACAACGTTGAGGGATGCTGCAGTGTTCGAGGAGAAATCACACTGCTAATGTCATGTTTATCTTCCTTGTACGATTTAGACAATGCACACCTTTCCTCTGCTATCTTTATTTCAATCAAATGTCCAGTATTTATATTTAGGAGGGTGTGAGTGTAGTTACAGAACTGATAGCTAAATTAAATATTTAAATTACATCTGTGACGTGTAAGGACTGACCGAAGATCGCATGTTTATCTTGCCTTGTCCACTCTCTAAACAAATGTTACATAGCTAGGCTCTGTATCTCTCATACCATGCACCATCCTTGATCCCATGCCAAACCAAGCTATTCCTCAGAATATTTCACTGATCGCCAAACTTTGTGTGTGTTTAAGACAGCCATCCTGGTCATTACAGTTATATCTTGAAATTGCGGTTTTTAACATTTTCGTGACAGTATGGACTGCCGTGCATGTCATGCGTTTATATTCCATGAAGTACATCAGTGTTAGCCATCCTAAATTGTTCTTAACTAGTTATTAATTGTATGCTGGGTTCTTAGGGAACTTCGGTTTAGTATTTCATTCAGTAAGCAAACATGTTTATTGATTTAAAAAATGGAGAATACCAAAGCAAAACCCGAAAGTAATACAGGGACAAAATATGAGCAAAAGAAAAACTCGTGCAAACTAAGGAATAATAAGACCAGTTGTTCTGGAAGAGTAAGCCACCTCTGCTTCTTCTACGATACCCACCGTGTAAATCGAAGTCACATCCAAACAATGTCACGTTCTCAAAATGAGAACATTGTAATCATTCTCAACCACAGGTTGGCATACTCATAAATAAATGCAAAGACTTCCATCTTCATCATACAAGGATACAGACTATCTCTCAAGGAGACCAAGATGACGACCATGACACTTGTTCATAGTCTTCAACAACTTAAATCTCCAGAATCCCTGTGTCTTATGAAGCTTGAACGATAGGAAAATCGAAAGCTTAGTAGTAAACTTCCCATATTGGTTATAGTTTAAGGAAAGATCAAGGTAAGCAGATCAAGGTTAGCAGCTTATGCATAAGAGTCTGTTGCGTCTCTGAATTCAAGTTCATAACGGTCAATAATAAAAAAGAGAATACCGAAGCGTTAACAAAATCATAATCCAAACTCAAACTCAATTAAACCAGAGGCATTATATGAACAAAGGAAAGATTTACATGGAGACTCTTGTAAAAATACAAGAGAATAAGACCAGGTGTTCCGGAAGAGTAAGCTTCATCGACAACACCCGCCATGTAAATCTTTGACACATCCATGTAAACATCAAGTTCTCAAAATGAGAACCGAGTATCATTGTCAATCACAACAAGTAAACCCACTAATGAGTATACTCAAAAACGTCCATCGTCATATCACTTAAAGATACAGAATATTTCTCAATGAGACAAAGATGGCGACCATAAATCTTGCTCATAGTTCTGTTCAACCTGCATCTCTCGAATCCTTGTGTTGTTAGTTTGTTTGTCAGTAGTCGACATCGATCACGAAAATCCTGATATTTAGAGCAAGCCCTAGAATATCGAATCAACTGCGACATGTAAACACCATAAGTTGGAGATGCAGGGAAATGGAAAGTTCACGATCGGAAAATTGAAATCATCACGTTTATCGTATAGCTTAGTAGTATGCTGTCCATGTTGGTCGTAGTTTTAGTAGAGATCGAGGTAAGCAGCTGATTTAGAAGAGTCTGTTGTGTCCTTTTTTTCAAGTCCAGGAGGGTGTATACGATCGACGTGGTCAGCAAACTTCTTGTTGTTTATAGACAACACAACAACACACTAGGCCATCAACTCTTTTGTTTAAAAAAAATAAAATCACATCATCGTCCCTCTTGTTGTTAATAGAAAATTCATCGTTGATATACATGAAAGTTAAATCGAAATATTTAGCTTTTAGGATTTTGTCGCTTGATCTGGTAAGCTCTTCGACAAATTCAGCCTCGTTTGAAAACAAAAAGGGTCAGCTAAAAGTAGGGCACAGTTTGTTCTCATAGGAATGGTAACAGCTTTCTGGAAAAAGGTTCCTCCAAACTAAAACAATATATTGTCAACAAGAAATCCAATCATGCATTCGTAATATATTTTCTTCACTATCGTTTTTCTTAGTTTTGTTGTGTTGTAATAGACTATACAATCCATGATTTTCTTACTTTATTTGACCTTGCATATGTTAGAATTACAGCCCCAGTCAATATGGCTACTGAAATCACAACGGACACACTTTATCGGTAGTGTAGGCTCTCTTTAACCATAAACCAGTTCATGACATTTTACTGTATTGATGTAATATCGTGGACCAGGTTTATTCGGTATTCGGTAATTGCAAACAATAAACTATATGTACTTTATATATCTAGTAGCTTTAAAGTTGTTTCCGACAAATTCTGGTAATAATAAGAACAGAAATTACAGTGGCTTTCAGATATAATTTTGTTGTGGATTTTAATTTACAACACTACATACGAACGTGGAAGGTGGTGATATATTGTTGACCAGTGATAAGATAAGAAGGTACAAATAGTTCACAGTATGTGTAATGCGAATATAATCTCTTGACCACTTGACCAGTTGATGTCTATCATAGGATTAAGTACACACTTACAGACGTATACATGCTTGAGCGCCGAAAAACTAGGACACTTGCTTTTGAGGTGGTCAGAGTGCATAAGTACTTGAATATGTATTTGAATAAACGAAACAAGAAGACAATAATACAGCGCCCGTAGCATTAACCGAAGCATAAAGGCATAATGCCAATATATGAAATATTTTGCCACGAAATTCACTATAACTTCACAATAACCATCAAAATAAATAAATGAACGAAGACAATAAGACTCTGGTATAACCAGGAGTATAAGGAAGAAAGGGAAATCATGAGGTCGGAATTTCCCTATCTTACACCTTTGGTCATGAAAGTGTATTTTTCTCTCAATCCAACTACATGTTCCTGAGAAAACTCAAAAACCACCAAAATTCGTTTTGACTATTTGTTTTTGTTTTACGGCCAATCGGCAACTATGGTAATCTAGAGCCAAGCGGGTTAAGATGTTTTTTAGACAACACCCCGACGATATACATGAAAGTGAAGTTAAAAGATTTTTTGTTACCTGTTCTGATAAGATCCTCGACAAATACAGACATCAACGAAAGAGCACAGTTTGTTCCCATATGAATGGCAACAGTCTCCTGGAATTTTGTTCTCAAAATTCAACAAAGATAAAATAAATCAATCATTCGTAATATATTTTCACAAAGTTTGTTCAAGGACAGCTCACAACCATAATCTTCTTCGTCCACCTTTCTCTGTAATGAAAGCTCTCTGAATGAGAGATCGAAGACGTTCTTGCAAAATCTTTAAATTTCACTTTCAGATATATCGACGATCATATATACCCTTCTGAACTTGAAATAAAGGACACAACAGACTCTTCTACATCAGCTGGTTACCTCGATCTCTACTTAAGCAACGACCAACATTGACAGCTTACTACTAAGCTATACGATAAACGTGATGATTTCAATTTTTCTTTCGTGAACTTTCTATTTCGTGATATTAACATCCCTGCTTCTCTAACCTATGGTGTTTACATGTCGCAGTTGATTCGATATTCTAGGGCTTGCCCTAGATATCGTGATCGAAGTCGACTGCTGACAAACAAACTTACAACACAAGGCTTCGAAAGATGCAGGTTGAACAGAACTATGGGCAAGATTTATGGTCGCCATCTTAATCTCATTGAGAAATATTCTGCATCTTTAAGTGATATGAAGATGGACGTTTTTGAGTATGCTCATTAGTGTGTTTACTTGTTGTGATTGACAATGATACTCGGTTCTCGTATTGAGAACTTGATGTTTATATGGATGTGACCTCGATTTACATGGCGGGTGTCGTCGATGAAGCAGAAGACGCTTACTCTTCCGGAACACCTGGTCTTATTCTCTTGTGCTTTTACGAGAGTCTCCATATACATCTTTCTTCTGTTCCTATTTTGCCTCTAGTTTAATCGATTTTGAGTTCGGATTATGGTTCTGTTGACGCTTTGGTATTCTCTGATGTTCAAATCATAGTGAATGGCGTAAGCCTCTTTTTCTACTGTGGATTACCTACATTGAGTTTTGTTTAGTTTATGGGACAGAAAATGGATAGGCTTCTCATTTGTCTCGCCTGGAATAATTTCTTCCCCTGGGTCACAGGGTTGCCTAAGGACTGAACCAATACATTGATCAGATGCATTTGTGCACAAAGTGTATGGTTTGACACATCAGGAAAGCTCGAAAGAGGAACAATTGATGAATTTTCTTTTAGAAAATTAAAAGTTTCCTGACATTCAGAAGTCCAGTTGAATTTTGTATACTTTTTGGTGAGATTGATAATTGGAGAAACTGTTTCCGAAAAAATGGAATAAAACGGCGATTGTAACAACAGAGTGAGATAAAATGTCTTCATTGTTTTACATCGGTAGGGTGTTTCATTGATTGCATAGCTTCTACCTTATCATTTTCAAGCTTCACTCCTTGACGAATTGTAAATTCTAAATACTTTGTTTCTTCTTGAAAGAAAGAACACTTGCTCATGTTTAGCTTGAGGATATGTTTTCTAAGCAGAGAGAAAACTCTTTTGTTATGCGAGAGGTGAACTTCCACTGACTTGAAGAGAATCAAAATCCAAGGAGGCCATTAAACAGTTTGGAAATAGCGGAAGAGAATACATGAGGGGCATTCATTGAACCGAATAGACAAACATTAAACTCAAAAAGACCTCTATGGTAAGTAAATGCTGTTTTCTCTTTAGCATCTTTATTAATGGGCAATTGCCAGTAACCACTTTTAAGGTCAAGGGATGTTAAAATACTTTGATTTCCTTAATCTTGCTAAAATGTCACCTACTGTAGGGGCTGGACCAGAGTTGTATGCATTTTTATGTATAGGGGAAATCAGAGTCCTAGGAGGACGAAACAGCTGTATGATGCAGTTTAATTCATTTTTTCGGCATACTGTATCTATTACTAAATTTAAGAGGTGCAGCATATGTGTGTGTTACGTGATCTTTCTGATAGGGGGTGGCAGACTCTGCTGGTGCATTTTTTAGTCCCCGAGCTTTGCTGGAGCCTCCATAGCCACAGTTAAACTCGTTTGAGTAGTGGCATGGTACTTAATATACACATTTTCGTAGTACACGATTTGAAATTATACAGAATTAGTTTAAATTTACTTCTAAATTCATAAATTAAAGGGGTTTAACGCACCTGACCCTTCTACTTCTACATTAGCTTAGAAATTTTGGATTTCTACCTTTTGGCCCCTAGCATCACTGAAGAGTGTTAGGAGGACGGAACAGCTGTATGGTGCAGTTTAATTCATTTTTTTCGGCATACTGTATCTATTACTAAATTTAAGAGGTGCAGCATATGTGTGTGTTACGTGATCTTTATATGGTAGTGTAGGTTCTCGCTCGAAATCCTAATAGATTTTTTCCTAGCATGTCCCAAATGTTTCCCGTTGGGTAAGAAAACATTCCGGTCATATCGCGGCCTTTTCCTGAGAGATTTTTGCAAACCTTTTTTTCAAACAGTAGTATTTTGGGCTGGGTAACGCGTTTAAAACCATACAAAATGATATGGTGACACTTTTCAGTGATTCAAATGTCAATCGAAGGATTTGAGCCATATTTCCACACATTTATTCATCAATTAAATAAAATGAATAGATATTGAAATGAAATTTAGTATGTGGATTCATCAAGATAAAATACAAGTCAACTATTGATTTGGTGACGATCCACTTATAAATTCAAAAGTTACGCTGATTTAAATGAGAAATTTAATTAGTTAGGGCAAGACACAGCATGGAGCCTTGTCGAACTTTTCCTAAGAGTTCTTTCCCATAAAACTTTCTGTGTAATATCTAATGCCGTCAGGTTGAGTTTGGTTGTTAGAATGTAAAGAGTTTTACATATATACTACCACCACTAGTTTTAATATATTCATGATTGTCATATTTCCATATGTTTTAAAGTGTTATTTTTATCCTTTTTTTTAAACTCAGATTAGAAGTAAATATCATGATGGAAGTGGTCAATCTTAGGACTGCGATAAACGTTTTGGTTTAGATTGATGAGTAGCTTTGCATTATTAGCAAAAAAGTACACCCAAGACAATCTGGTGTGTACACAACAGGCGCGGATGAAGGATTTTCGAAAGGAGGGGGTCCAGCTGGCGCCTTTCGAATGATACAACGGTAAAAGCTTCCATTTTTAAGACTTTAAAAATGTTCCTCCTCCGAAAAGGGGAGGTGTCCCCCCAGGACGTCCCCCGCTCTGGATCCGCTACTACACGACATAGGTTCAATTAGATATAATCTGAAAGTGAGACACGACAAAATGCTAACAATAATACATCTGGGTGGGATTTTCATGCACAAATTAACTTTAATAGTTTTATGTTGTAGTTAAATTCTTTAGAAATTAAGGCGCATTATTGTTGACAGGGTTGTTCCCATTAATCCTGCAAAATTTGGAACAAATCGGTTCGTAGATTCCAAAGGTTTGGCCGTTTGAAGTGGACAACTTGTTGAATTTATAAAAGTGCTCTTAAGTCCATTTCCACTCTTTGAAATCGTATGCCTCTGATTTTAACACTTATCTGACCGATTCTGCCTTCCAGACCATTAATCATGACTAGACATGTATCCATCACGCTGTCCATCGAAAAAAAACTGGGCATGTATAGGTTCAAATATCTGAGAAATTAATGAATATTAAACGAATTCTCAGTGAAATGCCCCTTTCCCGCGAAATGTCAGACAAGCCACACGATAAGCCATAAATATTACATCAAGGACTGACAACAACTTCGAAAACTACATGTATGTAGCACAGTGCTAATGACTATATAACTGACCACGCCACTGTATGGGGGTCTGTTTATTTTGTAAACAGTACCACGTGCTGACATGTATGTTCGAGATCAATGTTAATTCACAGTAATTAACACATTAATGAACATAATTTTGAGTTTTTGTTTTTGGTTATATGATATAGAATATTTGTAAGTAATCAATTTTGCAAAAAAACACAAAAGCGAAAACAAAATGTTGTTCGCCTCCTATCTTTATCCTTAAGAGGTAATTTTGGTATGTGTCCTGTGTTTCTTGGACTGTAAACATGGACGTATAGAGGTTATTTTGTAATGTGTCCAAGGTTCCTTGAACCGTTTGTTTTCGTACGTACTGCTAATCACTTATATTTCGCGCGGAAATTGTTTTCGCGTTAATACGCGAGGAGAGTCGATCGCGAATTCAGATCCAACGCGAATATTTGTACGAAAAAACACTCTTGATGATATTCTGTCGTTATCACGACTGGCTTTTAGACATTTCCGTTGATTGTACTGTATATAAACCATATCATATAATGACCGACATTGCTGTCTTACCCATATATCAGACATCATTATAACTCTCTGAATTTATGTTTAAGTCTATAGGTCAGAGGTCGAGCATGCGTGTCATAATAACAAAGCATTTTACAATAGCAAGTGTTTATAACATGTATAACACCATAGGTAGTAGGAAAACTGTCAAAGACGTAACCGCTGGGACGACTACCGTATACTTAAACACATTACAAAGTTTAAAGTTAAACACTGCACAAACATGTCGGGTCAGTTCGAGTCCTGTCATCTTTCAGGAATTGTGAATCAAAGGCGAGGTTTTTGTTGGTTTCTTTCGTCTGGACGTAACACATCCCTCCATGTCTCCAAAAGCTGATCATTCGCAAATTTATTTATAGATCACCATTCGCGAAATCATGTATTCGCGAATATGACTGAAGAGGTAAATTCGCGAAATAAAGTATTTGCGAAATATAAGTGATTTACAGTATGTGTTTCTATGTGCCAACACTAAAAAGATATTTTAAGATAATATAGTAAAAACACACATTTTCATTTTCCCTCATTAGTCAAAGACATTTCAACATCGTTATAGATCACATTTAGTGATATATGTCGTTATCAGTCAAGATTTCAGAAAAAAAAACTGAAACGCATAATGTTTTAGACATTTATATATATCTAACATCGCACTGTTAATGAGTGTATTTGTTATTGAATCGAACAAATTTAACTTTTGTTCACTTAAATTTATATAAATAGAAACATGAGATATGAATACATTGTACTCTCACACGACTGAAATCGCATTGCTGAGACTATAATGCTGTAAATATTTGTAGATAACAAGTCAACCTTTGTTCATAGACTGGGTATATTGTGTCTTTATCGGGGTTCAGGACATTGTCGATAGGACAGATAACTTTACAAATATCAGTTAGGTCCAATATCATAATTGATGCGACGACATGAATTTCTAGGGCTAACTGCAGCCAGGCGGCGGCAGGTACAGGTCGATATATATTACTAAAAGGCTGCAATATTAAACCATAAATCATGTACCGCTATACGTATGGTATACATGTTAATCTCTTTAATGCGACCTATACGAATCTTAATGTGACAAAGCGGTTTAAAAAAACCTCGACTTATTTTCATTGTTAGTAATATTAATAGTATTAATTAATATATAATCTATAAACTTCATTGATCTCCAGCATATACACAACAATTTTATTACGCTAGATGACTTACTTTACATGTATCACTGATATACTTAGTGTAGATGTGTAAGCGCACGGCTATACAGAATTAAGATTTTACACCGCAAAAATAAATACGTGAATTACATCAAACACATATACACAATCTAGAGTACTGATATACCTTCAGTTTTAAACATCACATGCCTCTTGATTTGCACATATAAACTGACCATGCATATAAAGGACCTACTTTACACCACATATCACACTTAAATGATAAAGGCGTCTACATTATTAACACTCAATAGTCATGTAGACAATAAAGTTTATATATCTGCAGGGCAAGTTTAAACCAGTACATAATAATAATACCTACTGGTGGATGTTTCACACTCATAAATTAATACACGTGTACAGTGAATCCTCTCTATTAAGACCACCTTAGGGACCCCACCAAAGTGGTCTTAATAGCGGTGTGGTAATACCGAGGGTGACCATGCAGACAGATTTCTCTCTGAAATTCACTTGTTGACATATTTGTATGGTCCATTAACTAATATATAGACTATACAACGGTAAAGACAGTAATCTTAACTGATTAGCCAATTTGATACCAAAATACAGCTTACTGATCTGACACTTGACAGATGTACACAGTGAAATACACACCAGATTACTTTGTGTTTGCTCGGTGGTCTGAGTATTGAGATGAACCTTAGTGCAAAAATTGTATTTGGAACTTTTCAAAACTGGTCTTAATAGCGATGTGTTCTTAATAGTAATGTGGTCTTAATAGTGAAGCTTAAAATACAAAGTCATATAGAAGATTTTTTTCGGAACTGAAATGAAGTGGTCTTAATAGCAAGGTGGTCTTAATTCTGAGGTGGTCTTTAAGCGAGGTTTCACTGTACAACACAGCATAGCGTTCAGACCAGGATTTTATCCTAATTTCCCCTGGTCAGCACCCATACTAAGCATTGAATAACCAACAGATTAACACCTTTCACGCATTTACTGTGGGATTTACACTCCCATATACAACGGATTCATCCTAGGGTCACATTTATCACAAAAATACTGCGTTAGTGTGATACCCTCATAAAAAAACATAACTAATACATATCAAATATACCATCAAGGTCAACGCCTTTGATGTCCCCACTTAACAAACTGGTCATGCATACCTTAATCGATAGAAATGTTAATACATTGACATGTTTAGTGTGACTCCTTTCCAACACACTATATATTGATTTTCTATTATGTTTCTAAACATTTGAGTCAGGTTGAAAGTATAATTTATGTTAAAATTCTTGTTTCACAACCAATAAATGTTTATGTGAAGTTTGGATGAGTAGTGTAATATGAACTGTGTCACCTTCATTTTTTACATGTCGTTCTAGTCAACGTAACGTCAAATGAAAACAATTACTAGTTGTGTAAGAGGAATTCTAAAACATTATATCAAATATATTCTCTTTCACTGATTCATTCGTTATATACACATACATAAACATTTAAATCAAAAGTATTGCACATTGTTTACCTTTGCCTGAGTATTTAACATGTTCGTTATGAAGCGAAACAAGTTAATTTGAGGTCCCAGTTGTTCAAAAGGTGATTAGCTTAATTAGTAATTAGTGCAATTTTTAATTATTGTATAATTTTAAAACCAAACCATTGAATAAGTAACAACTTTCATGATATCTTTCTGTTTCTTGTATATTGACAGAATTATTAAAGGTTGAAAAACATCGTTAAATAGTGATTAAGCTAATCATCTTTTGAACAACCGGGGCTATAAAGTCAACAGTTCATATGCCGTCAATTCAGCAATTAAATAATGTCATATCCTGGGAACAATGACACTGTCCAAACAGGAATTACATCACCGATATATTCCGATAACAATTTGTTGATATTTTTGTCCAGGGTACTGCGTCTATAGATTTCGATAGATTGTCAATACTAATATGTGTTGTCGTTTAAACAGCCTTCTTGCTGGCTGAACCATTTTCCGACTTGTTTTTGTCCGAGTCCTCAAAATTCCAGTCGACGGGAGTAATCATCTGCTGTGTCTTCTTGTAAGTCCAATATGGCGTCATGAGGAATGTGACAAGAACAAGCTGGGTGTACAGGGAGACAAACATGGCGGTTGGCATGGCGGACCAGATTCGCGTCCAGTTCTGATAGGTCAGGTACCACAAATAACATTCTGCCACCGATCGTAGATGGAAGGTGTGTACCAAGAAGAATTGGTTCGCCTTCCACAAGAGAGAGTGTGCCTTACCAGCTTTCAGGAGAGTCCAGCAGATGCCAGAAAATGGCGTACTCATCTCTAGAATTAGTCCCTTTGTACCGAAACAGTGTGTACTTTCCAGATACAAGAGTAAAGCGTATCCACTCAGAGAGAGCCAGTGGTGAATGTTTAAAAGAACGCTGGCTTTCTTGAACACGAAGTCAGATATTAGTAACGTTCCACATTCAAACACGAAAAACCCAACGGTTGTTGTCAAAGCAAAATAACTAGTTGGAGTCGTAGAGAACACTGGGTCCTTTACAAGTTCTGTGTCATAGAAAATGGCCCATATCCCGATGACAATACAGAAAATGCCATAGGCCCCGCGAACAACAGCCAGATTCCAAAAGATCTTCTCCTTCTGTCTGAGGTTTCTGTATGTCTTAGTTAGGGACCCAATAGCAGCCGACAGGGCGCACAGAACTGAGAAGAATGCAAAGGATGAACCTACGAACTTGAGTTTGACATAAGGATCACGATAGTCTGCTTCAGCCAAGTACGGATGAATATGCTCTACTAAACCCATCATGTAATTCCTTTGGTTGACTGAGAGGTGATTACCTAGAAAATAAAGTTCATTTCATCTATTTGCATATAAAGTATCTATCAATAAAAATGATCTTATCATAGAAACAAATTATTTTCAAATTTATTAATAATTCCACGAATATCATGATTACAGTATAGGTGATTGATTGATGAGTCCTTAATTGAATGTTATATTATTTTTATGTTGTTGTGTTTGTAAAATCTCTTATACTGATTGCATTTGTTTGAGTTAAGTATATCATACATTGTATTTGTAATATTTATGTTGGGCAGTCTGATTTACAAATGACCTGTGCAGTATACTTGCACAAGGACTTTTGATTAGGTACTTTGACTTATTAGTCATTATAGGTGTTAAAGGCCCAATGTACGTAACTTCAGGAAATTTTTCGTGATTCTGAAAAAAAAATCTGAAAAAAATCCAGTTGATAACCATGCAAAAATAAACCTAAAACGAAGTAAACCCGAGCGGTAACTAACAAGAAACTCTTTACAGAAAAATCTGAAGAATTGAAAATAATTCAGGTGGGGCCCACTTCAACAACAAGCCGATGTTAGAAGGCAGTTCAAATGAAAGCGTGTTTACAAATACCGAGTTTCAACTCCTGCTGTACTGGTAAGCGCGTAAGAATTCATCTTGAATATTGCTGATATCAGTTAATCTTAACTAAATCTATAAGTATAAAAAGTTATTAGGCTTGATTGTCGCTTCAAGTTTTGCCGAAAGTTACTTATATTGGGCCTTTAATGAAATATACGTTCATCCACGTCGGGGTTATATAAATTGTCCATGTTGTATTGTACTGTATGTGCTGTGCTCGTGTTTGTTTATATTTACGATGTACTAGTCATCTCCCTTGTGATTTTTTTGTTTAATATGTTTATGTAAAATATATTTTTCATTTCATATTATTTTTTCACTGATTAACATTTATTAATTACTCTGATTCTTCGCCATCCATCGAGATAATTCATATTGACTTTGGTTTATTATTTATAAAGTTGACTTGACTTGATTTGAAACGTTTTGAAATGAACCACAACACTCACACAAAGTATGGATAAAAATACATCAGCGACACTAAGTGATAACAGATACCACCTGGCCAACGGGGATAAAATAACCAAAGAAATATCATAATCAACCGAATCCACTACCACTACGGACAAAAAATACCACAGCGTCTGCATCAACTATCAAAATATACCACAGCGTCTACACCAACTATCAAAATATACCACAGCGTCTACACCAACTATCAAAATATACCATGGCAGCTACATCAACTATCAAAATATAACACATCGTCTATTAAAACTATCAACATATACCATGGCAGCTACAGCAACTATCAAAACATACCATAGCGCCTGTTTGAACTTAAAAAAATATAACACATCGTCTAGGTCTATACCTTTATCAAAATATACTCCAGCGTCTACATCAACTATCAAAATATAACACATCGTCTATTAAAACTATCAAAATATACCATGGCAGCTACAGCAACTATCAAAATACACCACAGCGTCTACACCAACTAGCAAAATATAACACATCGTCTATCAATACTATTAAACGATATTACATTGTCTATACAACTATCAAAATATACTCCAGCGTCTACACAAACTATCAAAATATACCACAGCATCTACACCAACTATCAAAATATAACACATCGTCTATCAATACTATCAAAAGCTATCACATTGTCTATACAACTATCAAAATAAACTCCAGCGTCTACACAAACTATCAAAATATACCACAGCATCTACAGCCACAATCAATATACACCACAGCGTCTTCACCAAGTACCAAAATGTACCACCGGATCTACACCTACTATAGAAATATACCACGGCGTCTACACCAACTATCGAAATACATCACAGCGTCTACACCTACTATAGAAATAAACCACATCATCAATATTACACCATGGACAAATGTAACACAGTACCTATACTAACTATTAACATAAACAAAACGTATACATCGATTATCAAAATATGCTACGGCAACAATACTACAACTACGGACGAATACATGACACCAACTACACAAAACATCAAAATATACCACAACTTTTATAACAACTATCAGGATATATCATGGCAACTGTGTCTATGATTTTAGTAAATTGAAGACCTGGTCCCACTGCACTGGGGTTTTCTTATATGCATGTACTAATTACCCTCCCCCCCCCGCCTTACCTTACGTATCCCTGTTTCACTGCACTGTGGTTTCCCTATATAGAGTGCCCTCCCCTTTAAAATTTCTGTCCCACAGGCCACTGCACTGTGGGTATCATATATACAGTCCTTTAGAATCCCTGGTCCACTGCACTGTGGTTTCTCTATATACAGTTACCTTCCCTTTAGGATCTCTGTCCCACTACACTGTTTTTGTATATACAGTTACCTCTCCTTTAAGATCCCTCTCCCACTACGCTGTGGTTTTCCTATATACAGTTACCTCCCCTTTAAGATCCCTGTCCCACTACGCTGTGGTTTTCCTATATACAGTTACCTCCCCTTTAAGATCCCTGTCCCACTACACTGTGGTTTTCCTATATACAGTTACCTCCCTTTAATGATTGCTGGCACACTGCATTGAGTTTTCTTATATACAGTTACCTCCCTTCAATGATTGCTGGCACACTGCAGTGAGTTTTCCTATATACAGATACCTCCCCTTAACTCCCCTCCCATCCAACTACACCGTCTTTTTCCTAATACAGTTGCCTTTCCCCTTAATACTGTCCGTCCAACTACTCTGTGATTTTCCGATACAGAATTACCTCCCTTTAACGTCTGTTTGGATACAACTGTAACGCAGCTGGGCAAGGTCGCATCCATAACAAAGGAGCTCAATTAGTAAGAGTCATAGTTAAACAATCTTAAGTTAAAAGTCAGGTCTGTCCCTAATCAGGTCTTCTTCATTCGGTCTCGCAATGTAAGATTTCCTTTCGGAAATTCCTTTTCCAAGCTATATTCAAGACGAAAAAGGAATCTCTATGTAAATTCATGTAAGCTGTTAACCTACGAACTATTTAAAACAAAAAGTTGTAATGAAAAGAGCTTGGTTTCAATTCATTATAGTATTCATATCGTTCTGAACGTTTCATACGAACCAATAGATAAGGGTCAGTTTCTGATCAGAATGGACATACATCGGTCTGTCGTCAATCGCTATCACCAGACCAGTGTCCAGCGGTTAAAATCTTTCCTAGTGTTTGATCAGTGTGATATATCTAGCGTCCAGTTTATGTACATACCTTGTGTTATGTCCAATCCCGTTTGCTGTTCGCCCCCATAATGGTGTATCACCGACAGTCACGAGGTGTATATAATCACGGGATAGCCTGTGACCAGATAAGATGTATATATATATTGTAGGGTATGTTATATGTATCATCCGACTTACAGGTTCATTCCCGTAATACGTAGAGGAGAGATTACGAGACGACGACATTTTTGTTTGATCTCTCGCAAATAAAACAAATGTCAATTTTAGCAGTGTTCTGGATCACACGACAGCAAATCTACCCACACATAGATTATATAGAGGTACATCAAACAAGCATATAGTTCCAAAGCTCGTCACGAGCTATATCGGGACAGTCTCAAATTCCCCCGTCCGAGACCTTCCCTGGCCTCTCTATCAAGAGGCTCATCTTTCCAAACCGCACATCACACCTCTTCGCTCTGCCACGACTTACCTTTGACCCCTCATTTACTTTTTATTTTTTATCCATTGTTACTGTTTTGCAGATATTCACGAGTACCACTCATTGTATATAAGAAGAATGCCGAAGCGTCAACAAAACCAAAAATCCGAACTCAAAATCGATTAAAATAGGGGCAAAATATGAACAAAAGGGAAATATTTACATGGATACCCATGCAAAAGTACAATAATGTAAGACAATGTGCTCCGGAATAGTAAGAGTCTTCTGCTACACAAACTGAACTTTTTAATATAACTTTCCCTTCCAAAACGGCAATGCTTAGATGGTGATAATGACAGCTACCTGTCCGGTTTTGTTCCCGACTATACCATTTATCATGGTTAAATGTACATGTATGTATTTTTTATCTCGACTTTTTATGTATTTGTTACCTTTGATGACGTTCTGCTTGATGTTCATTACGTTTTTGAATGTCTTCTTTACAATGGCTATTGCTTTCTAGACACAATGGTTGGTAATATTTCCCTAATACGAATACTAAGGCAGGAGCAGTTTGGTTACTTTTGCAATGGCTGATAATATATACGTCACTATGGCAATATGTGACAGCATTACCGTGCCTATTTACGATTTATAATATACGATCATTTACGAAATTGTAACACTAGTTACTGTTGTAATATTTACCATGGCCATTTGTAAAACGTTTGCCTTAGCTTTACATCATAATAGTAGTAGCTAAAACACTAATCCATTGTCACCTACTAAACAATCATTATAAGTATACTATGATTGAATTCCTGGTCGACAACATTTTTGTTGAGTTCGGAAGAAAGATTTTCCAGCAGACTGTTGGCATTCCCATGGGAACAAACTGTGCCCCACTCTTAGCTGACTTGTTTTTGTTTTCATACGAGGCTGAATTTGTGGAGGAGCTAATCAGGACAGGTAACAAAAACCTTGCCAAATCTTTTAATTTCACTTTCAGATATATCGACGATGTGTTGTCTATAAACACCAACAAGTTTGCTGACCAAGTCGATCGTATATACCCTTCTGAACTTGAAATAAAGGACACAAAAGACTCTTCTACATCAACTGCTTACCACGATCTCTACTTACACTACGACCAACATGGACAGCTTACTACTAAGCTATACGATAAACGTGATGATTTCAATTTCCCGATCGTTAACTTTCCATTTCTTGATAGTAACATCCCTCCTTCTCCAACCTATGGTGTTTACATGTCGCAGTTGATTCGGTATTCCAGGGCTTGCTCTAAATATCGGGATTTTCGTGGTCGATGTCGACTGCTGACAAACAAACTAACAACACAAGGATTTGAGAGATGCAGGTTGATCAGTACTATGGGCAAGTTTTATGGTCGCAATCTTTGTCTCATTGAGAAATATTCTGTATCTTTAAGTGATATGAAGATGGACGTTTTTGAGTATGCTCATTAGTGTGTTTATTTGTTGTGATTGACAATGATACTCGGTTCTCATTTCGAGAACTTGATGTTTACTTGGATGTGACAAAGATTTACACGGCGGGTGTCGTCGATGAAGCAGAATACGCTTACTCTTCCGGAACACCTGGTCTTATTCTCTTGTACTTTTGCAAGGGTCTCCATGTAAATCTTTCCTTTGTTCAAATTTTGCCCCTAGTTTAATCGATTTTGAGTTTGGATTATGATTATGTTGACGCTTCGGTATTCTCTTATTTTTTTTAATACACAAGATGTTCCCCTTGGGTATTTATTTAATCCTTACCATGGTTGTAAATATAATCGTTACAACTGGCATTTGTGCAACATTTACCATGGTAACTTACGTAATATTTCCCATGGTCATTTCATTAATCCTTACCATGGCTATATACATAATCTTAACCATGACTATATACATAACCTTTATCATGGCTATATACACAATTTTTACCATGGCTATATACAAAATCTTTACCATGGCTATATACATAAACTTTACCATGGCTATATACATAACCTTTATCATGGCTATATACATAACCTTTATCATGGCTATATACATAAACTTTACCATGGCTATATACATAATCTTTACCATGGCTATATACATAATCTTTATCATGGCTGTATACATAATCTCTATCATGACTATATGCAGAAACGTTACCATGGCTATTTTCACAATAATTACAATGACTATATACATACTTGCATTGTGTAGTCATGACCATGGAAAAATACACTATATACATAATTTTCACCACTGTATTATCTTTACACGGCTATATTAACATTCTGTGTTGCCTTCGCCTATATATCATTACTAAACCAATTTGTAGTATATTACACTGTCTACTACAATTTGCAATCCGCATCACATGACGTTGTTTTGACGCCATGTTGGTCTACGTAATATCAAAGCTTTGTACTTCGCCTCAGATAACAAGTATAATGGCTTTGAATCAATCTCTTAGATGCCATTGATTTAAAGCAGGCAATTATGACGTCACTTCTGGCGCCATATTGGACTACGTTACGTCAACGCTTTTTACTTCAGATAACACGTACAATGCTTTTTAGTCAATAGCTCAGATAATGTTGATTTAAATCAGGCTCTTCAAGTAAAGAAACACACACAGCGGGAAAAGAGAGAATATTTAACGACTGTATCCCGAAGAAATAGACACGGGAATATTTTGAAATTATCCGTAATGTAAATATAAACATTGAACTGTTACCAGATGTATTAAACCAGTCGATATGAATACAATTTGGGTAACAGATAAATAGAATGTCGACATTAAACTATACGTTATCTTTAGCAGGGCCAATTATGTAATATGTACATGACTACATACGTAATCCTAGCCGTGGTCAGTTATGTAATGTTTCATGACTATACACGTAAAACTTTACCACTGCCATTTATTTAATCTTTACTATGGATTGAAACTTATCTTTACCATGGCCACATTCCGAATAAAGTATTTTGGATATACACGTAATCTTTGCCATGTCTTGTAACGTAATCTTTGCCATGTCTTGTAACGTAATCTTTGCCATGTCTTGTAACGTAATCTTTGCCATGTCTTGTAACGTAATCTTTGCCATGTCTTGTAACGTAATCTTTGCCATGTCTTGTAACGTAATCTTTGCCATGTTTTGTAACGTAATCTTTGCCATGTTTTGTAACGTAATCTTTGCCTTGAATATGCACAAAATCTGCTATTATCATTTACGTTATTTTTACACAATAGATATATAAGTTTGTCTTTAGAAAATGTCTTTAACATGGCTATATTCGTAGGGTTACCATGGCATTTCATGTACCATGATTATTTTTCTTGGTTGTTTCGCGTTATATTTCTACATATTTTCCGCAACCTTCTTGTAGATATCCTCGTAAATGTACATATAATCATCACCATAGATACCGTTAAAATTACTATGGTTATTCATGTAATATATTCATCGTTTTCATCAACATGGTCATTTGAATAATCCAAAAAATTGCTACCTGTACTCACTAAATGATCTTCAAAGCTGTCAGCATCTTCATTATTATTGCATCACCATCATCCGATTGATATAATGATAATGTTTCAATAACACTTTTCTTTGCCACTTTTGTAATGACGCTCGTCGTATTTTTCTATCATATGTACAATTTTCAGCCGTGTATACTGTCGTTAATATGATTATTATCAGTTGTATTTTTATATAGTTTATGACAATTCTATAGATATTTCTGCTGCTATGCTAAATTCAATACCTTGCATTATATTTGTAACATCATGATATCCTAATGCGACCAAATCTTACCATTCATTCCAGATTCAAAGACTATATACAACTTATGTAGTCTATCTAATATTATGGAGAACATGTGCATTGTTTCTGCTCATCTCATCATGTCATTACATATGAGGTTGTTATTTTTTACCATATTTTTTTTTCACTTTTTCTACATATATTTGTTTTGTGAGACATGTGTTTCTTTTGATGTATATATTATAATCCATGTTATTCTGGTAATATCTGATAGTGTAGCCTGTGTAAAGAACCATGCTCTTGCACGCCATTTTCTTGGTCTCGTTCCAAGTGTCTCCTGATGCCGCTCCATACTGAATTACATCGTGCAAGAGCTGGTCTTTTTTACTGCAGTCACCAAACTAATTATGAACTCTCTTCGTGTATAGAAGTTTTCATCTACATAGCAATTAACTACGTTGGTATACATATTCTTCCTGTAATCATGTTAATATACGTAAGGTACTGTTTCTTGCATTCTAACCCTCCGACTAGCTCGAGCCAATCGCAGAATATTACAATCACAACTATACTGACCCTGGTCTTGAGGGGCTATTTCTTACAAACATTACTTATTTTCTCTTTAATATTATTCTTGCTTCTCGGTTTATGTGGCGACATTGAATCAATTCCTGGACCCCAATCCCAATCAAGTAATTCTACGTACCCTTCCAGTCATTATAGTAATACTTTTGATCATTCTTAGTATTCTTTTATTAATGATATTGTCAATGAAATTGCAATCTGATTAAAATACAGATCCTTGTTCTCACTCCGTTTTACAAGGATCTGACAACATCCCATAAGAGGTCACGTCCAGATGACCTTTGTCGCCTCTTTACTTAACACTAAAATATTTTTTCCAACGACCTGTCATCTTGCAGCAAGCCATTTCGTCACATTATTCCGCACGAACTTTTTGATGACGAAATGACTAAACGGAAAAATGTGTTTATGCAAGATTTGTCGCCTCAAAATTTCACTGTCAAGATTCTGCCAGTAGTAATTTGATTGGCTAATGCGAAAGGTCATCGGGACATGACCCTCTATGAGATTATCTCAGATCTTAACGCAGCAGAGAGAAGTTTACGTAACGGCGCGGAGATCAAGATATGATTTTAATCAGATTGATGTAATTGCTGCTGTGATCAAACTTTTTGCCGATGACACATTGTTGATGTACCAAATATACCCGCTGATTTCCTATATATACAGATCTTGATAAAATCCAAAAGTGGTCTGAAAAAAGTTTAACTCTTGAAAAACCGAAACTATGACATTTAGTAAAAAAACTCATAAATCAGCTCACCCTCTTTTACTTATGAACAGTATTATGTTAACGGAAGTGGGAATTCACAAACACATAGGTATTTATTTCTCTGGCGACGGGAACTAGGCTGACCACTCATACCAAGTTGTTAATAAAGTAACAGGGAAGCTTAATATATTGCGTAAATTTACATTTAAAATTGACAGATTATCACTCCAAAAAATGTACAATTCCTTCATTAGGCCAATTTTGGAATATGCGGGTAAAGTATGGAACAACATAACAATTGCTCAATCCCAAATGCCAGAAAATTTACAAGTAGAATATGCACGTATAGTTACCGGTGGGACAAAATTTACAAGTATTCTTGATTTATACAAGAAAACTTGCTGGGAACCCCTCAAAACTAGACGTGACAATCACAAAATTATACAGATGCATAAAATGATAAACTGCATGACCCCAAGATATCTTAGAGATATCATTCCTCAAACAAACTCCGATACTCACGACTACAAAACAAGACATCCAAACAATATTCGACCTATCCGCTGTAAAACAACTATATATCGAAAGTCGTTTCTCCCTCCTAGCATCGAGTTATGAAATAAACTACCAGAAACATTAAAAATCGACCCGTCTATCTTTAAACTTAAGAACTATTTAAATAGAAATGCTGTTTCTATCCCCCCGTACTTCAATAACGGTTTTCGTATGGTCTGATCCATCATGCCAGACTACGTATGGAATGTAGTTCATTGAATTATTATCTCTTCCAGAAAAACCTTGTCAATAGTCCTCAGTGCTCTTGCCTCACTGCCTTCGAAACAAACGAACATTTCCTAAAACACTGTCATAAGTATGAAACTATCCGATGCATATGCCTTGATCGCCTCTTTGTCCAACTATCTTCTTAAAGATTACTTCATGGAGACTCCTAACTCTCAGTCGCTCAAAATACAGAAATTTCGAGAGAGTTCAAAACTTTATTGTTATGTCCAAACGTTTTGGCAGAGTAATATATGTGTTAACATTTTGACATAACGTAACTGTGAAAACCTTATATGATGTCAAAAGAATAACAATATACTTACCTTATCATGGATTACACATTATATCTTTCGTAACATTTCCCACACCACATGTTCTTTTTTCTTTACTCCATTTGTTTATATGTTAATGTAACTGAAGTATTATCATATTATTTGTACACCGTACTTGTTTCCTGATCATATTTGTTTATGTGATCTGTATCATTCATGCCATGCATTTCTTAAAATTAAATAAATACAGTTTTAACAAATTAATTAACTGAATCGACAACCGGTGAACCTCGAAATCCATTACTTATCTCAGAAGGTGTAAAAGTATGTAACAACACCCTCAGAAAAAACACCAAAAGTATGTAATAATCAAATGTGGACAATTATTTGATAGTAAGCTCAGATGTGCAATTATTATCAAACTCGTAAGCGTCTTCTGCTTCATCGACGACACCAGCTTAACATTTTAATATAACTTTCCCTTCCAAAACGGCAATGCTTAGATGTACAAGCTGATAATGACAGCTACCTGTCAGGTTTTGTTCCCTACTAAATCATTTATCATGGTTAAATTTTCATGTATGTATTTTTTATCTCGACTATTTATGTATTTATTACCTTTGATGACGTTCTGCCTGATGTTCATTACGTTTTTGTATGTCTTATTCACAATGGCTATTACTTTCTACAAACAATGGTTGAAAATATTTCCCAGGAATACTAAGGCAGGATCAGTATGGTTACTTTTGTAATGGCTGATAATATATATGTCAATATGGCAATATGTCACAGTTTTACCGTGCCTATTTACGAAACTTATAATATACGATCATTTACGCAATTCTAACCAAGTTTACTTTTGTAATATTAACCATGGTCATTTGTAAAACGTTTTCCATAGCTATACATCCAAATAGTAGTAGTTAAAGCAACTATTCCATTGTCACCTACTGAACAACCATTATAAGTTTACACAAGCATGTTCCCATTTGGTATTTATCTAATCCTTACCATGGTTGTAAATACAATCGTTACCACTGGCATTTTTGTAACATTTACCATGGTCACTAACGTAATATTTCCCATGACCATTTCTATAATCCTTACCATAGCAATATACATAATCTTAACCATAGCTATATACATAATTTTTATCATGGCTATATACACAATTTTTACCATGGCTATATACATAATCTTTACCATGGCTTTGTATTCCGCCTCAGATAACCTGTATAATGGCTTTGAATCAATCTCTTAGATGACACTGATTTAAAGCAGGTTATTATGACGTCATGTCTGGCGCCATATTGGACTACGTTACGTCAACGCTTTGCACCCCGCCTCAGATAACATGTATAATGCCTTTGAGTCAATAGCTCAGATGACGTTGATTTACATCAGGCTCTTCAAGTAGAGAAACACACACGGAAAAAGGGAGAATGTTTAACGACTTCATCACGAAGAAATAGACACGGGAATATTTTGAAATTATCCGTAATGTAAATATAAACATTGAACTGTTACCAGATGTATTAAACCAGTCGATATGAATACAATTTGGGTAACAGCTAAATAGAATGTCGACATTAAATATACGTTATCTTTACCAGGGCCAATTATGTAATATGTACATGGCTTCATACGTAATCCTAGCCGTGGTCAGTTATGTATTTTTTCATGGCTGTACACGTAAACTTTACCACTGCCATTTACTTAATCTTTACCGTGGATTGAAACTTATCTTTACCGTGGCCATATCTTGGAATAATCCTAGAAACACTTAGGTATTTATTTCTCTGGGGACGGGAACTGGGCTGACCACTTATACCATGTTGTTAATAAAGTAACAGGGAAGCTAAATATATTGCGTAGAACATTAAAAATTGACAGATTATCACTCCAAAAAATGTACATTTCCTTCATTAGGCCAATTTTGGAATATGGGGATATAGTATGGAACAACATAACTATTGTTAAATCTCAAATGCTAGAAAATTTACAAGTAGAATCTGCACGTATAGTTACCGGTGGGACAAAATTTACAAGTATTCTTAATTTATACAAGAAAACTTGCTGGGAACCCCTCAAAACTAGACGTGACAATCACAAAATTATACAGATGCATAAAATGATAAACTGCATGACCCCAAGATATCTTAGAGATATCATTCCTCAAACAAACTCCGATACTCACGACTACAGAACAAGACATCCAAACAATATTCAACCTATCCTCTGTAAAACAACTATATATCGAAAGTCGTTTCTCCCTCCTAGCATCGAGTTATGAAATAAACTACCAGAAACATTAAAAATCGACCAGTCTATCTTTAAACTTAAGAACTATTTAAATAGAAATACTGTTTCTATCCCTCCGTACTTCAATAACGGTTTTCGTATGGTCTGATCCATCATGCCAGACTACGTATGGAATGTAGTTCATTGAATTATTATCTCTTCCAGAAAAACCTTGTCAATAGTCCTCTGTGCTCTTGCCTCACTGCTTTCGAAACAAACGAACATTTCCTAAAACACTGTCATAAGTATGAAACTATCCGACGCAAATGCCTTAATCGCCTCTCTGTCCAACTATCGTCTTAAAGATTACTTCATGGAGACTCCTAACTCTCAGTCGCTCAAAATACAGAAATTTCGAGAGAGTTCAAAACTTTATTGTTATGTCCAAACGTTTTGGCAGAGTACTATATGTGTTAACATTTTGACATAACGTAACTGTGAAAACCTTATATGATGTCAAAAGAATAACAATATACTTACCTTATCATGGATTACACATTGTTTCTTTCGTAACATTTCCCACATCACATGTTCTTTTTTCTTTACTGCATTTGTTTATATGTAAATGTAACTGAAGTATTATTATATTATTTGTACACCGTACTTGTTTCCTGATCTTATTTGTTTATGTGATCTGTATCATTCATGCCATACATTTCAAAAAATTAAATAAATACAGTTTTAACAAATTGATTAACTGATCGACAACCGGTGAACCTCGAAATCCATTACTTATCTCAGAAGGTGTAAAAGTATGTAACAACACCCTCAGAAAGAACACCAAAAGTATGTAATAATCAAATGTGGACAATTCTTTGATAATAAGCTCAGATTTGCAATTATTATCAAACTTGTAAGAATATAGATATCTTCCTGAAGGAGGGTCGACCTAGATATAGCTACGTAGTTATACTAGGAAAAAAACGTTTGACGTGGGTGGTTCATTTGACACTCAGCGTTTTTGGTTAACCTTGCAGTTTTGTTTTCATTCCCGGCTTACCGTTGGTCTAGTTTTAAAACATACAGAAGCTTTAACGAAACCATCGAAGCGTCAACAGAAACCATAATCTATTTAACTCTAAATTGATTAAACTATTGGGGGGGGGGGGGGGTGTTGTTATAAAAACAAATTAGAGATTTACACGCTGACCATTGAATACGAGCAAGAAAATAAGACAAGATGTTCCGGAAAAGTAGGCGTCTTCTGCTTTATCGACGATACCAATCATGTAGATCGTGTTCACGTCTTCAAAGTGAGAACATAAGCCATTATCAGTACAATAAGTTGACATACTAATGGGCATATAAAAACGTCTATCTTAATATCGTACAAGGATACAGCATATCTCTCAATGACACCAATTAAGATGGCGAACATAAGACTTACCCTTAGTCCTCACCAATCTGCAAGTATTAGCGTTCTTACAACACGATTGAACATTTCATTCCCACGCTTCTTAAGCATTGGTCAATTTTTTTAAATTCAATGAATCAGTTGATTATTTCACGGTTCAGACAATGAAAGGACCATATGATATCAAACTATCTAAATAATATCAAATCACCACTTCAAGCATCCCAATGAAATAACCGCCTCACCATTTCAAACATCTTCACGAAATAACCACCTTTTCACCTCAAACAACCCAATGAAAAACAAACCTCATCATCTAAAACATATGAATAAAATTATCACATCACCACCTCAAACATTCCGATGAAATAACCGCATAACCACCTCAAATATCCCAATGAAATAACTGCATATCAACCTCAAATATCCAAATGAAATAACTGCATCGCCACCTCAAACATCCCCACGAAATAACCGCCCCAACCTCTCAAACATCCCAATGAATTAACCGCATCACCACCTCAAACATACCAATGACATAATCGCATAACAACCTCAGATATCCCAATGAATTTAATGCATCACCACCTAAAACATGATAATGAAAAAAATACCTCATCTTCTCATCAATCAAAATAAAATTACCACAACACCACCTCAAATATCCCAATGAAATAACCGCCTAGCAACCTCAAACATCCCAATGAATTAACCGCATCACCACCTCAAATATCGCAATGACATAATCGCTAACCACATCAAGCATCCCAATGAAATAACTGCATAACCACCTCAAACATCCCAACGAAATAACCGCCTCACCACCTCAAACATCCCAATGAATTAACCGCATCACCACCTCAAACATCCCAACGAAATAACCGCCTCACCACCTCAAACATCCCAATGAATTAACCGCCTCACCACCTCAAATATCCCAATGAAATAACCGCATCACCACCTCAAATATCCAAATGAATTAACCGCTTCGCCACCTCAAACATTCCAATGAAATAAAAAGATATTTAAACTATTATCAGGAACAATATTTTATTTGTCATTTCTAGGACATTTGTACATTGTTACTTTTTCTCCTTCGTTCAGATGGCTAAACTATACTACATTTAACAAGGATTCGGGCCTTTTTGCACCTCGGTTTGTGATTCCAGAAGACATTTTTTCCCCCTTCAGACACAGCATTATGCTTTTACAAAAATATGTTTCTTCACGGTTCTGTAGTTCAAATTAGTCAACCAGGCGAAGTACACTGTCATTAATATTACATGTAGTTGAACATGGAAAGCTCAACACTGCGCAAATCCAGTATTACAGTCGCTGAGTGGAGCAATTCAGAGTGTGCGTCAGACAGGTCTGGTAAACAGAGACACAGACATGGTGACCGACGATTTAGCATTGCTTGCCCTCATTGTGATGACTATCGGTGAAGGTGCCGTTTATAACCATGTGGTTGCGGGTAAGTACATAATCTATCATAATTATGGCAGGTGATGTCATTAGAAAAATTGGCCCGAGATCTTGTGTAAGAAAGTTTTATCAATTAACTTAAACGCAAATCTAGTCTGAAATGCTTGACCCACAATACCATTACAATAAATGATTGATAGTCAATCCTTGGTACTTGGAAATACCATCTGAGTCTTGTACTTACATAAAGACACCATAGATTCTTGTAGCTAGTATGGATCACATCACTTAGAAATATCATAGTTTTGTAACTAGTCGCGCACATAACTTAGATATAGCATAGAGTCTTGTAACCATTATTGATCTCATTACATAGAGATATTAGAGATTCTTGAAGCTAGTATGCATCACATCACTTAGATATATCATAGATTCTTGTAACTTGCCTGGATCGTATCACTTAGATATATCATAGAGTTTTGTAACTAGTCGCGCACATTACATTGGTGATGTTTATGTTGACATCACTTGTTGTCATGGTGTGTTGTGTTGGGTTGTGTTGTGTTGTGGTCGTGTTGTAAACGTACTATATTTGATTATGATGGTGATTGTGTGCGGTAGTCGTCACGATTGGAATTAGTTTTATTTTTGCAGTATTATTATATATTCATTATACAATTTTACTCCAATCAAGTAAAGTCTTATATCAAATTACCAAAATAAATAACATGAATGAAGCATATTTTTTACCATTCAATGATAATCATTGAATAAGGGATCGCGGTTCCAATACGTTGCCTTTATACCTGTTTTATGTTATGACACAACATTACTCTCCTACATTCTTTTTATCCATGTATTATTTCACGACGAAATCTTATTTTCCTATATTTGCTGTATTATTGTAATATGACATGATCTCTAACGTTTCCTGTATCCATATTATATGTCTTTAAAAGAACATATCACCCCTGTGTGATGTAGACCGAGAAATCTCATCCACGAGGCTTTGTCGATTGCTAAAGTTTATAATCTTATCCCGAGGGTTGAGATTTCTCTTGCTACATCTTACAGGGATAATTCCATTTTTCTCCCACACTTCTCGTAAGATAAGCAGAAGACTTAACTTCATAAACAATGGCGGAGGCAATGCGTGACGAAATTGGTGACGTTACTCTGGTTAAACTGCGTGAAGTGATGACTTGACAATGACCACGGCTTCACAGCTACAGCGTAGCACGTGTAGGCTGTTTTTTTCCCTTCCCAGTCAAAAGACAGAGTTATCTTTTCCCTAGCAAAATTGGGAATGGAGCTGTGAAGTGTAAGAGAAAATGGAATGGAACACTCCTACGTTCCCTGTATATGTCATGATAAAATCAAAAATCTCAGAATGCGCCACTTTGTCTCATTGCGAAATATTCTGTATATATGTGTGATATGAAGATGGACGTTTCTGAGCATGCTCATTATTGTGCTTACTTAAGGCACAGGGATACGACAAATGCAGGTCGATGCCGAAATTTCTGATCGACCTGCATTTGTCGAACCCCTATGCCTTAAGTTTGTTCTTTAGCAGCTGACATCTATCACGAAAATCTCGATATGTAAAGCAAGCCCTAGAACAATAAATCAGCTAGGACATGTAAACACAATAGGATGGATAAGCAAGGAAGTTACTATCAGGAAATGGAAATTTCACGATCGGAAAATAGAAATAGTCACGTTTTATCGGCAGGTTCGTCCATTTTGGTAATACTTGGTAACTAGAGATCGAGGTAAGCAGCTGATGTCAAATAGTATGTTGTGTCCTTTATCTCATGCTCAGAAGGGTATATACGATTGAGGTGGTCAGCAAACTTCTTATTTATAGACAACATATCGTCGATTTATCTGAAAGTTAAATTAAAAGATTGGGCAAGGTTTTTGTTACCTGTCCTGGTCAGCTCTTTCACAAATTTAGCCTTGAATGTACATGTAAACGATATATGTAACGGACATGTATTTGCCTGCTGTTCGGTCAGCGCTAAATAGCTAATAGCGCGCGTTCGACTTTTCATGACATGCCATTGTTTTGAAGCAATAGATTCCTATATTATTCGGAAAGAATTTACACCGCTTACGGTCTCAGACGAAGGTTTATGCTTTGTAATATTTAGAGATTATTACATGACCATTTTGATATCACACCTCTTATCAGCCCAAAAGCCCTGATATCAGCCAGAGGGCAGAAATCAGGGCTCGGGGGCTGTTTAGGGATGTGATATCAAAATGGTCAAGTTATAAACTTTTTATCATATGTTTGGGAGTTTTTTTTTTATCTCGAGTAAACAAATCATTTACAAAGAATTTCTTTTTAACATATCACGTAATTCAAACCATTAAAATTGACTAATATTCATGAAAATGGTAACACAATTTATCATAAAATGAGTAAAAATAAAAATATGTAAAAGTCAACATGCGAAAGAAAGTCAAAAATCCCTGCTAATAAAAAGTTATTACATAATGACTTGATGAAATAACACAATGGATATCCATGGATAGAATTTGATCGCTGCATGCCGATGGAGATGAAAAAGGCAGAGTTACTTCCAATCCTCTGTAACGTCATTGACGTCAACATTGGTTGCGCTCAGAGACGTATTTTCAGCGTTCATACTTGGCAGCCGAGTCGTGCTTTGACCTCGGTTCACATTAAAGTGTGCTTTTTTGCACATTTGAAACAGACACCAACAGGCAAAAGTGGCAAAATGCGGAAATTCGGAGGGTGTGTGATATCACTTTTGAGGGTGTGTGATATCACTTTTGAGGGAGTGTGATATCACTTTCGAGGGGGTGTGATATCACTTCAAGGGGGTGTGATATCACCCAGGCTGATATCATCCTGTGACAATTTTAGAGATATCACATATACAAAAAGGATATTAACAGTAGTAAACATATGATAAAAAATAATATTGCATGAAATAAGTTGTAAAACATCAGTGCAGTAGAACAAAACGAGCCCCATTGCCATACACACACATATATTGAACAAAGTTTCTAGCCGACTTTGACATGCGAAATATATATATAATAAACACACATTTTTCGAGATACTCTGAATAATTTAAAGTGTGCCAGTAGATCATTGCTTACTGAGTCATATATGTTTATAGACACGCATGCAATACTGAGATAATAAAAAAGAACACTTTATTGATGTGACGAATGTAATACTGCTGTATGCTGAGATGCTAAATTGCATTACAGTTGAGTGTAAGCTAACATTTACCACAAGTGCACTAGTGGTGCACAACGTTTAAACTAGAAGTGCACTACACCCGGAACCCCATATAGGTCAAATGCCCCTACAGGTAGATGGGACTGCCCATTTACCTGTGATTCTTACCTGTATCTCACATGTGTCGTCTGCTAGTACATGTGTTTAGAAGCTGGCCTTATCATTTGTTAATATTTACACCTTGAACATATGAATATAATATATATATTAATGTTATATAGTTACTTTTCTCAATCAACCCTCTTTCTTTCATTTCAAAACTTTAAATTATGTAATCATGATAATTACTTTTAGATATTTCCTAAAACATTCTTGCATACAGGACATCAATAAAATACAAAATAATTATTTATCTAACAATTTTAATAAACATCATTTTCACCGTTAACGGTTATTATATTTATTTACCAATTTACATTCCAGTATGTTGAAAAAAGGAAGGAATATCTTTTAATAATTATTTGTTTAGGGTATATATTCCTCTTAAAGAGTTGATAACTACTTAATTAAACTAAATATATATTTTTATTAAATGCATTTATTCCTCAGATCTGTATATTCATGAACGCGTTACAGAGGTTTGTCAATTTTCATTTTTATTTTAATTTTCTATATCTGGATCTGTAAGCATATTATTTGCAACGGTGTTGATATATATAAAAATTTGAATTCGAAAAAAAGTAATACAACAATGAATTTAAATTAAGTCAGTTTTTTCAGTATGGGACAGACGTTTTGCTTTGACCCTTAGACCAGAGGGTTTAAGGGGTTTACCGGACCCTTCTGCTTCTACATAAGTTAAGAAATTTTGGATTCCCACCTTTTGACCCCTAGCATCACTGAAGAGTCTTAGAAGGACGAAACAGCCGTATAGTGAAGTTTAGTTTATATTTTCAGCATACTGGATCTATTATAATACTTAAAAGGTGCAGTATATGTGTGTGTTACGTCATCTTACACCCAACTGTAGCTGTTAAACGTAAAGTTAATGATGCCAATACTGCATCATCCTAGTACGGATAATAAAATTTTAATATCCCAGCTCTAAATCAATGAACTAGGGACTACATATAAACAAATAAAATATTTACAGGGAGACACTTAAAAAGTACAAGATAATAAGACAAGTGTTCCGGAAGAGTATTAATATTACACATTTTTTTAAAGGTTTATCGTGAAAACAATTTTCTTAGTGCAAGTGCGTGGATGACTTAGAGAATACACAGGTAAACTCGAAATGCTATCTACGTGTGAGTGATGAGATTTGTGGGGAGGAATACCATGTATCTAAACTTATGTAGAAGAAAATAATAATTTCCAAACAATCATACCATCATTGGTTTCCTAATGTGCACATTTGCGCTTATTTTAAATGTGGTGGTTTTTATGCTCACTTGTAGTTTTATAGGTTTTTTTCCATACCTTTATAACGGACTTTTTTTAAGGCGAATCACTTTTGTTTTTGGATAATATTTCCGGTTAACGACTGCACCTGGCGAGAGCAGACGTTCAATGGGGAAATGTTCTTAATTCAACATTGGCAACCAAAATCATAATCCGAACTCAAAGTCGATAAAACCAGGGGCAAAATATGAACAAAGGAAAGATTCACATGGAGACCCTTGCAAAAGTACAAGAGAATAAGACCAGGTGTTCCGGAAGAAAGGGAAAGTTCACGATCGGAAAATCGAAATCGTTACGGCTTAGTAGTAAGTTGCCCGTGTTGGTCATAGTTCAAGTAAAGATCGAGGTAAGAAGCTGATGTAGGGGAGTCTGTTGTGTCTTTAATCTAAAGTTCAGTAGAGTATATACGATCGACTAGGTCAGCAAACTTCTTGTTGTTTATAGACAACACATCGTCGATATACCTGGAAGTGAAATTGAAAGATTTTGCAAGGTTTTAGTTACCCGTCCTGATAAGCCCCTCGACAAACTCAGCCTCGTATGAAAACAAAACCAAGTCAGCCAAAAGTGGTGCACAGTTAGTGCCCATTGGAATGCCAACAGCCAGTTGGAAAATCTTTCCTCCGAACTCAACAAAAATATTGTCAACCAGGAATTGAATCATTCACACTTTATCTTCCTCAGTATATTTTAACCTAGCTTTTATTATGCCCCAAGATAGCTCACAACCATGTATTTGTATCGTCGTTCACCTTTCTTGGAAAAGAAAGCTCTCATAATGAGAGACCGAAGACGTTCTTTCAGTTTGCCATGTGGTTTAGTAGTGTAGTGTGTTTTGAAGGATGAAACATTTTTGAGGAGGGGCTGCTCAAGACTGATCAGAAGATGTTTTGAGTTTTTCAAAGTCCACATCCCATTAATGCCACTTCTTGAGTATACAGTGTCACAATAAGTCTGAAACCCTGATTTAACGGTACTAAGAATGGTAGTAAGAAGTTTTTCTTGGTTGAGCAATGAGACGAGCCAGCGATAAAACTTTGCTTGTAAGGATCCTTGTGTAGTTTAGGTATCCAATATAGCCGATGTAAGACAGCGTCTTTATCATTAACGGATATTTTGAATGATTGTAATACTGATGTATAATTGGTAAGTATTTCATCTATCGGAAAACCGGTCAATGCGTAAGATGGGTTACCTTGGTTATCAAGCAGGCCCAGTTCTTTTTGCAAAAAACTGAATGTAATAGTGTTTGCAAACTAGGATCAGGTTATTAGATGCCTTTTCTGCAGACACAATCACATACTTGTCATGTAGGTCGTTGAGTGTTGTTCGAACATCGGGGTCAAGAGGACCTGATAGATTTAACCCACACTGAAAGTGAATCCAATTCAGCATGTTCACGTTTAGCCCATTGTCTGGCGTAACTTCCAAAGAGTCCATAAGAATCTTAAAATTCACATTCCATTTGATGGATGGAGTCTTGCGATACTTAGGACCTTTCATGAAAAGCTCCCGTAGCTTTATGTTGGGGATGATATTCAGATTGCAAGTTACTATCACAGGGGCTCGGTTTCGGGATTTTGAGCGATATATGGCATAAATCCATCCAATTTCACTATATAATAAAGGCATGCACACAAGTTAATGATACAAACACGTTTTATCCGCTGTTTATACACATTCTTAAACCTTATAAAAATTGGGGGTATCGAGGTATTAAAAAGAGAAGAGACGACAGCCGTTCTTGGAACGAAGGGGGTGCCTCGGTTCAAACGTTAAATTTCGACAGAAACAATTATTGTCATACAAAATCATGCATCGGTTACCTTTATTGAACATTGATCTTCGTGATAATATAGTCTATATATCCCTTAAATCCGTTAAACCAATTTTATTCGTACATAAACGCTTCCCTCCAAGTGAAAACCGTCTGCTTGAACGGAAGTCGGACGGGCTTTCTAAAACACGGAAACGACAACCGGCAAACATTTTTAGAGGCGTTCCGAGAGCAGTATGACCATACACCAAAAATCAAGGTAGGTTACGAGTGACACACTGTAAACATGAACGCAAAACAGAGGGAAGCTAAAAATCATCAATGATGGACATAATTTGATTTTAATTGGTCAAGGTGGGACAGGGAAAACATACACAATTAAAACCTTTGTTGATTCACTTAGATCTGCAGGAAAACACGTAAGTCTTACCTGTTACACGGGAATAGCATGCTTACATTATAGATCAATGAATGCTATGACGCTGCACAGATTTGCAGGATTAGAGGATGGTCGTCATAACAATCATGAACTTTTGAATTTAATTCTGCATGATGAGCGATTTGAGGAAACAAATAGGAGAATCAGGGAGACAAACGTCTTCATCATTGATGAGGTGTCCATGGTAAGTCAACGAACTTTCAACCAGGTTGATTTCCTATGCAGAAATGTAAGGACGGATTCACATGAATACTTCGGGAGAATGCAAATAATACTATGTGGAGACTTCTATCAGCTTCCACCCATCAAGGATGAAATGTACGGTGATTATGGACAATTTTTGTTTCGAAATTGAAATATTTTTAAGTGTTTTTCCTCATGTATTGAAGCTTACTGAAGTTTATTGACAAAAGGAAGAATCACTAACTAAAGCATTTAATAAATTGGAGAGAGGTGAACTTAGTGCAGAAACCATTGCCTTGGTAAACAGTTTATCAAGACCTTTTCCTGTAGCATCAACTGAGACTGTAAAATTATTTTGTAGAAATCTTGATGTGGACATTTACAATTTCGGAAAACTGGGTGAGTTACAGGAGCAATAACATGCTTTTACTTCAGAGGATGAAGGCGATATCCATTACTTAAATATACTCCTTGCTCAAAAACACCTCGCCTGTTGGTAGGGCACAGTCTATTGATGGACTGCGTGTTGTGAATTTCAAACCATCATTATGTAAAAAACATCCTCCGCAAGTCTACAAATTCTGTGAAACTTCCTCTCTTGGAGATATAACAGAAAATCTTCAATGTTGTGTGAGATCCAATATGCCAAGTCAGCAGTCTGAAACAAAAGAGGACATAGCTTGTTACTTTCAGTCTGATTCTGATTTCGATGATGAGTTAGATTTCAGTGAAAGATGCATGAAAGTCATTGACAACATAGAGGAACATAACTATACAAAGCAGGTTAGTGACGAAACAGAAACAAAAACCCACCAGTACATGGAGAGAGCTTTGGAAGATTTTATTAACACTTCACACGAAGATAGGGCACGTGCTGCAAGAGATAAAATAAAGCAAAATAAGCATGGCCTTCATGAATGGATATCAAATCAATATGAAATATGAAATAGGAAATAGAAAGTATCAAACAAAAAAATCTCTGATTTTTACAGACATTTTAATTCACACTTGCAATCAGGAGACTATGTGCGGTCAGTTAAACAAATATCAACAGATCCAATGGGAACAGATACTGACAAGCGTATATTCCTTTTACAACAGGATCACCTAAAGGAAAAGGCACAAGAACAAGAACTAGGAACAGATGTGTATAAGATCAAGGGCATCATGCCATCAACAGAATCACACATTGGAGCATGCGGCAAAGGAAAAATTAGGTAAGTTGCCGGATATAGCCTAGCAAAATGCAAGTACCATGTTTCTAGGGCACTACGCAATTGTTTGTTTGCTCCAGGCATGGAAGGTGAGGTAAAAAATCTTCAGAACCAGTTAAACATCGTTGACTGCCTTACCACCACTGCCTCAGATATTTCTCAGATCTCGGTGTGTGAAGAAACGCTTCAAGAAACCGCAAGGAAGCAAAATATTTCTGAAGGTTTGACAAATGTTCAAGACAAAACGTTTAACTTCTTCGAAATTCTAGAAATGAAAATCAGAACTCATATGTCATATCAGCACCTTGTACTACATACGCGACATCTGTTTGCATACGTACAGTATGAACTGCTTCAGGATATTACCTTAATTGAGGCATTCTGTCACTGCTATTGCTACCTTCGTACAGCCGTAGAGGAGGAAGATCTGACAGATAAGGCCATCATTCTGTCACTGATATTGCTACCTTCGTACAGCCGTAGAGGAGGAAGATCTGACAGATAAGGCCATCATTCTGCAGACAGGATTTGCGATACTAGACACTTGTTGCCACCTTCAAATACTTCTGAAAAACAAATGTAAATAGATTTCTTTCAGTTTTCATAGCACAATTGAGAAAGAACTACCTTGTGGCAGTTAAAAGGGAGAAAGGAAAGGCTTTGAGAAAAATAGTATTGGACAAACAAGCTAAAGGACCATCCCATCAAAAATTGAACTTTCAGTTTATTCTCAGTGACAAATCTGAATCAAAAGTTGTGTCTCATCTTAGCTTAAGACAGAAGCTGTCCAAAATAGAGATTTTGGTCGAGACTTTAAAAAAGCAGAATTATTGATCATTCTCCAGTGTTATGGACAAAAAGAACCAAAGAAACAAACTATAAATCAACTGACTCAAGTTCTTAATAAAGCTTTAAAGGAACACAACAACATGCCTTACCATGGTTAATTGGAGAAGAACTCAGCAGGTGATCAAAGTGTGCAGGGCTCTACTACTTCCAAAGAAGTGGTTGCCAACATCTCTTCAGGATCTCAGGATGTGTCAACTGTCACTCTTCATACTGATACACATTCATCTTCTGCTGTCAGTGTTGCATTATGAACAAATGGATCAAACAGTTGAGGAAAGTGCAGAGATACCTGAACCGAGTACAAGCACATCGTATGATTCTGGGAAATCTAAAAAAATCTAAGAAAATCACAGGTCACTGGGTACAAAGGAAAAGGAAAGGGAAAGGGGAGAAAGAAGAGAAAAAAGTACACTTGTGAAAGAACATCTGATTTAACTTCAGAAAGTGATACTACTTGTGGGATATGTGCTAAAATTTACAAAGAGTCAGATGACTGGATATGTTGTGATATGTGTTTGTTATGGTATCATAGACAATGTGTTGCCTTAGATGATGATGAAGACTGGGAAGCTGTGTCGGATGCAGACGCTTTATTTACTTGTCCTATGTGTTTATAAGCAGGCCATAAAAGATTAACATACCAAGGAACTCTGCAGAGTATTTTCATCATACTGATGTTTTTGGGGCATGTGTATACATGTAGTTAATCAACAGCATCAACAGCATGTACATTGTAGGTACTCAACAGCATCAACAGCATGTAGGTAATCAACAGCATATAGATAATCAACAGCATCAACCTGTCATTTCATGAAATGGAAGTATACACCATGTCATATGACAGCTGCTATTCCTTATGAATTATGAAAACCAGGTAAGCATATATTGTACCATCGTCGGATGCCCACGGTTGATCTCGCTTCGCTAACTCACTCATCACCCGTGGGCAAACTCGCCGAGAAATTCTCGTAAAATATGGTAATTCGTATATTAGAACGGACCAATCAGAAAATCGGAACTCTCCAGTTTGAAGACCCGTTTCGTGGTACACCATACACAACAATGGCTGCGCCCATGAGAAAGCGTGTAAACGGCGAGTAGAAGACGTGTTCACAACGATGGCGGCGTTAATTAAGTCTTGTGAATTTTGTTTAAAAATTATATGAGACAAGTCTTACAGGTCGTTGACTTCAAAAATAAGTCAAGAACAATACAGTGCTACTTATCTAAGTTATGCTTCCGTATAGATTATATAACGCTAATTCTGATTGGTTTAAAATCCCATCGCGAAACTGCACTGGAACCAATCAAATGCTTCGTACATATTAATTACCTACGAGGATTTCTCGGCGAGTTTGCCCACGGGTGATGAGTGAGTTAGCGAAGCGAGATCAACCGTGGGTATCCGACGATGATATTGTACATACAATTATTTATTATTGCAATTTGTAATTATATGTCTTTATTTAGTTTTACAACAATCCATCTCTTAGAATAACTACCCTTGATTGCTTAATTATCCAGATGAATAATACATGCCCTTAAGGCCTCTTGTTTTATTTTTCCAATGATAATATGGCTTAAAATATAAGTTTTTTTAATATTTTACAGCAATTATTAAACAAGTTATGCAACTTATATTAATCACTCGTTAGATATAAGTGCACGAGGGGTCTTATTGTGGAAGGAAACCGGAGTACCCAGAGAAAACCTAAGTGGTCGGGCAGGTGACCACATACCTTTTCATATCTGGTCGGGGAATTAAAACCCTGCCGCATTGTTGAAAAGCAAGTGCACTATCCACTGCACCCCCTAACCACAATAATAGGGCTTTACTGCTTCTAAAAAGCAACAAACTACAATATATTCACATTTTTAACTTACAGCTTTGGAATCTTGGCTGACCTCTGCTGATTTTCTATGGAAGATGTTTGAAGTGCAGGTACCTTTGGCTTGGTAAAAGGATCAGCACCAACACTAGAACCACCCGTATTGTTTGGGTTTTTTATACTGATGCCTGTCCCAAGATAATGGTGTGCATGGTACGGCTATATTGAAGGTATGTTGGGTTTGTGTTGGCACCATTATGTAGACCTCTTTGTTGGCAAAATACATTTTCTATAACGTCACTGTTGACTCGAGATGGCACAATAGATGATGTTGAAACTTTTAATTTCTGACTACACATTTCACCAAATCCGGTGATTAGAGAAAAAATGTCTTCTCTTGTCTGGTGAGAAATAAGAGATTTCTCTTTGTTCTTTAGTTCCTCATTTTTCTTATTTTTCTCCTCCCATTCTTGAAACCAACTCAGAGTTCCCTGGTTTTCCTTAAGTCTTTGATCACTGACATCTGTGATAGGTCTCTGATCCCTGAAGTTTTTCACAAGAACACTAGTAAATTTTAATAGTTCAATTGTACCACTTAGCTCCATACCTGCAGTGTTTCCAAGAGATTGTTGGAAGCACAACATCAAATGAAGCATTTCTTTGTCCAGGACATCCTCAGCTAACTTGTTTCGCATTTTGGATTCTGATGTCAAATAGAAATGGTCATGTGTCAGCTTATGATGTATTGGAAAGGGATTAGTAGATATATCCCACTGATAACACTTGATCTTGTGATCCCAGACTAAGAAAGGCGGACGACGATACAAATATATGGTAGTGAGCTATCTTGGAGCATACTTTGTCAAAAACACGACAAAAGCTAAGAGGAAATATACTGAAGAAGATATAGTACGATTGAATTCCTGGTCGACAACATTTTTGTTGAGTTCGGAGGAAAGATTTTCCAGCAGACTGTTGGCATTCCCATGGGAACAAACTGTGCCCCACTCTTAGCTGACTTGTTTTTGTTTTCATACGAGGCTGAATTTGTGGAGGAGCTCATCAGGACAGGTAACAAAAACCTTGCCAAATCTTTTAATTTCACTTTCAGTTATATCGACGATGTGTTGTCTATAAACAACAAGAAGTTTGCTGACCACGTCGATCGTATATACCCTTCTGAACTTGAAATAAAGGACACAACAGACTCTTCTACATCAGCTGCTTACCTCGATCTCTACTTAAACTACGACCAACATGGACAGCTTACTACTAAGCTATACGATAAACGTGATGATTTCAATTTTCCGATCGTAAACTTTCCATTTCTTGATAGTAACATCCCTCCTTCTCCAACCTATGGTGTTTACATATCGCAGTTGATTCGGTATTCCAGGGCTTGCTCTAAATATCGGGATTTTCGTGATCGATGTCGACTGCTGACAAACAAACTAACAACACAAGGATTCGAGAGACGCAGGTTGATCAGTAATATGGGCAAGTTTTATGGTCGCCATCTTTGTCTCATTCAGAAATATTCTGTATTTTTAAGTGATATGAAGATGGACGTTTTTGAGTATGCTCATTAGTGTGTTTACTTGTTGTGATTGACAATGATACTCGGTTCTCATTTTGAGAACTTGATGTTTACTTGGATGTAACAAAAGATTTACATGGCGGGTGTCGTCGATGAAGCAGAAGACGCTTACTCTTCCGGAACACCTGGTCTTAGTCTCTTGTACTTTTGCAAGGGTCTCCATGTAAATCTTTCCTTTGTTCATATTTTGCCCATGGTTTAATCGATTTTGAGTTTGGATTATGATAATGTTGACGCTTCGGTATTCTCTTATTTTATTTACTATAGAAAAGTTCCCTCTTGTGATTCTTAAAAAAGCCACTTTTACACACATTGTTTCTAATTTTTTTCATAACATGTGAATAGTCCATAATAACACAGATTTGGGGTTTTTCAGGATCAAATACATTTTTAACCAACATTGTATGAAGAGATGTGGATGAGTCTTCCAGCAGCAGCATCTTCATAAAGTCACGGTTAGTTTGTGCACCATCAAGACTCACCAAATGCACTCTAACACCTTAACTGCTCTCCAAAAGATTAAGTATAACTCAGAGGCAGATGCTTGTTCTGTGGGAAAATGTGCAAAGGGGAATCTAAATCCAGTCATTCCAAAAAACACCAACTGTAGTACATGATTTGCAAGTGTTAAGTCATGTCTTTTGTCATTAACTTGTCCATATCAACTGACTCTTCTGTACAGTCAACAAACCCCACAAGCTCAAAGTTATCTCCCTTCCTACATGTCTGCAAAATATCTTGTATAGACATTTCATCTATCATAATGCCACTTCCATATCCCTCATTGTACATATTAATTGCGCATGCTTCATTTTTCATCCATAACAAGACGTCTTTATTTATGCCGGGTGTTTGATTAACACTGTTTTTGTATCTTTGCAGCGTACGCTGTGATGGGAGCACCACAAACCCCCTTTTGAGTAAATCTTGATAGCCTTTAGGAGACCTACAGTACAAGGTCAGGCATATTCTGATGATTTCCGGACTCCATCTCTTTGCATGAGAAGAACATTGCATATTTCTTCGTTCAGACTTTAAAAACAAGGCAAACTTTGCAGGGCAATCTTCAATTACTTTTTCAAGGACTAATTTCATGTCTGTATGGTCTTCATCAGTAAGCCTAATATCTGATTTAACATTTCCAGTACTGGTTACTTGGTCCTGGTCTAAAAGTGTTCTGCAGTTGCTACATGCATTGTGTTTAGAGCCAAAACAAACTATTAGTTTACAACTTTTGGAACGGAAATTCACATTTCCAGAGTTTTCACAGTCCACCATTGACCAATATTCCTTGGACACATCAGAGCTTTTAGGTAAACAGGTACAAAAGTTCTCTTTACATATGCCAGAACAAAGTCTCATTTTTTACACAGTCAAGAATACTTCTCACGCTAGATTGATCCAAAGAAAAGGTGTCAGGAATCGCCAGGTGTTTCAATTTCAGTTTATTTCCCAATATAAGCACATGTAAAGTCAAATCTGCATTACATATCACTTCCGTTATTAAGTTGTTTCCATTCATACAGTGTCCATTAAAATAACCTAATACAATCTGGAGATCAGTTGATTTTATTTTAAAAAATGTTTCATCATAAATGTCTGGAATATTTTGGAATTTAATTTCCCCGTATAAGTTTGGGTTTGTTTAGACCAGTCCTTGAGACTTCTACCATGTGTACATTTCACTTTTGGAAAAACATTTTTTATTGCCTTACCAATTTGATTGGCATGGTAAGCACCATTCAGTTTCCTTTGAATGTCACACAACTGAATGAATTCTGTTTTTTCTAATTTTATATTCTCTAATAACCTGTAAATGAAAAAAAAATAAAAATATTTTATCAAGAAAAAAATATATATATACATATTTTATCAAATTGTTGTTGAACCAAAACAGTAATTCCAAATCAATTGGAAATATGGGTTTTTTATATATATATATATTTTTATTTTTTTTCAGATTTTTCAAATACATCACACATACTTGCACATGTGACAATATCATCTTCCCCACATTTAACATGGTAATCACTTATCATGATCATCATAATGATGATGATGATCAACATCATCATCAATTAAAAATATTATAAAAATTTAGATCTCATTCTTATCACTTGAAAATGCAAGCAGCATTATAATTGCTTACTATATATATATATTTATCTAGTTACATTTTACATATAAAATTACTTTCCATTGCACCAGCTCTGGTTTCGACATTTTTTTAATTGAAACTCCCACAAATTTATAATTCCGCGCAATTTACCAATCGTAACCTCCTTGATTTTTGGTGTATAGTCATACTGCTCTTGGAACGCCTCTAAAAAAGTTTTCCGGTTGTCGTTTCCGTGTTTTAGAAAGCCCGTCCGACTTCCGTTCAAGCAGACGGTTTTCACTTGGAGGGAAGCGTTTATGTACGAATAAAATTGGTTTAACGGATTTAAGGGATATATAGACTATATCGTCACGAAGATCAATGTTCGATAAAGGTAACGGATGCATGTTTTTGTATGACAATAATTGTTTCTGTCGAAATTTAACGTTTGAACCGAGGCACCCCCTTCGTTCCAAGATGGCGGCTGTCGTCCCTTCTCTTTTTTAATACCTCGATACCCCCAATTTGTATAAGGTTTAAGAATGTGTATAAACAGCGGATAAAACGTGTTTGTAGTATTAACTTGTGTGCATGCCTTTATTATATAGTGAAATTGGAAGGATTTATGCCATATATCGCTCAAAATCCCGAAACCGAGCCCCTGTGGTTACTATGTGTATAGCCGAGCCATAGCAACATGGGGATAAAGAACATGAACATGCTGAAGGAGGGGTCAATCTAAGGTCATCTATGTTCAACTGCTGCAATGTTTGCTTGTAACATGTCTGCAATTTTCTCGTTAATTCACAGATAAAGAAAGATAATATAGTCTCATTCTGATCAAAATCATATCCCCGCCGTTCCATTAACTTCTCGCTGCTGCGTCAAAATATTAGGACATCCCATTGCAAATCACGTTCAGATGACCTTTGTTGCCTCCTTACTTCACACTTTTAGAATTTTTCAATGACGCTGTCATCTTGCAGCAAGTCATTTCGTCACATTTATTCCACATTGACATTTTGGTGACGAAATGACTAAAAGTACAAATACGATTAAGCAAGCTTTGTCGCCTCAAATTATACACATTTCAAATTCTGAAAGTACTAATTTGATTGGCAAATGCAAAAGGTCATGTAAACGTGACCCACATAGGATGTCCTTAGATCTTGACGCAGCAGAGAGCAGTTTGCGAAACGGCGCGGAGGTCAAGATATGATTTTCATCAGATTGATATAGGCTGCACCGTTAGGTCATACAAATGAAATATATTTATGAGATGTAAGAAAATTGTTTTACGTAATTCGAACAAAAGTATAAGCTGCTATTTCCCAGGTGTCTATTTATTTTTGTTTGTAATGAGCGTTGGTGTTATTGGTTTTGTTATCTTGAAATCGACGGGATTGTGGTAAAATTTCGAGTTAACCGATTATTACATTTACATAATTTTGAATGTAATTATAAAGCTACACCGGGACCGACAAAATACTTCAAATTAAACAGGATCTTCGAGTTATATGAGTTGGAGATAACGAGGTTTTACTGTATTTGTATCATAGTGTCGGATATTGTTGTTTGAGGATGTGAGTTTTTATTGCATGAATTTGATGAAGATTATAATATTGTAGTGTTCAACACTGATACTGAAGCTGGAAATTCTATGAGATAAGGTTGTTAGGTCGTCTGCGATATTTCAACAAATTTAAGTCTGAAAAAAAAATCGTTTAACCTTTTTCGCTGAATTACATCAATGATCACATTAAAAGTAAATCACGTTTAAAAGATGTAGCAAGCGCTTAAATTGTAGTCAAAAATATGCCAAACGTAGCAAATGATTTGATGTCGATAGAGATTTTATTTAACAAAGTAATGGTACGAAGAGCAAGTATTAAGAATATACATGTAACCCGTTTTTGCCTGCCAAATATTGGGGCGGTTTATACCTTTTTTCAATAATTACTGTTTTACAGCCTCGCAAAAAGGTATAGATATAATAAGTTTATTACCTTAGTTTATCTCAGAACAAATACATTTCCTGTAATAAGATGCACATATTCTATAAAGGACGGCAATTTTGGGCAACAAAAAGCAATATTAGAGACACTTCTATCTATTTCATATAACCCTTAATTACAGATACAAAACTATAAAAAATCAACAAGTTTGCTTGTAAAGCTCAGTTATTTGTAACGATAAAAATGACCATGTCAAGACACTTAAATGTTTATATTTTAATTCCTATCCATGATGCCGACAAATTCAATTACCGTTTTCATTCGATTTAAATTATAATAAATGCGTCATTATCGATATTTTCATTCGAAAAACGGAACAGCCATTTAAACGGCGAACCGTCTCCGTTTCTATACCCAAACAAAGACGTCATAATAGTCACGCTCTTTGTGTCGTTGTTCGTTTCTCAAATCACACATATCACTGTAAAATTTAAAATGTGGCTTTGCCACGCAAATGTAAATATCAAATAATAAACCCAATGTTTTTTTTAACTAATAAGAAACAAATTAGGTATGATCCATTTAAGTCTTACAGCTTTATTCCTGCAAAGCGCAATTCTGTGAAATATTCTAGAGGTACGAGATAGAACGCCTGATACATACTGCTGTAATTTTTATCACCATACAGACAACCTTTAATTGAAGTAGACTTAAGCGCTGTAACTGCTTTTTGTGTAACAATACATTTGTTTTCAGCTGAACGAGTAGCAGTAATAATACGCTCAGCAATATGGTTTTATCAAAATAATAGCGAAAGTACTTTACGGAATTTTACACTTTTAGACAGCGACTATGAATAAGAGAATCTCATTTACTGTTATCTTTATATAGTAAAAAGTGGACAAGGACATCAATGCTTCGGGTTACCGTACCAGTGGCCTGGTTCTCGTTAAAAGGACGAACATTCGAATCGCAGAGTGTTTGAAGCTTTGCCTGTCTCTCGGAGGCTGTGATTGGGCCAACTACAGCAAGCAGGAAATGTATTGTGAGATAAGATTTAGCGTCAATGATGGTGCAACCTCGGACTCAATATTCGATGATTGGCAGATATTTCCAAGAAGACATTTACAAACGGTAATACAATAACTACAAGAATGGGATATTCTAATTTGTTAAGAATTGGCGTTAAATGATCATTGTTAAACGCTGGATAACTTAACTGTTGTTTTTTCTTACATCTAGCATCCGCATCTCTCACTTTAATTCGTATTTAATAAATCAGTAGTATAATTGGGCAAGGTCGTCTCCCCTTCATTTCGTTTTATATAAACTGTAAAATAATTGGATAAGGTTGTTTCCCCTTCAGTATACTATAATAGGAGGACAATGTCGTCTCCCCTATTAATTTTGTATATATAACTCTAGTATAATTGAACGAGATTTTAGCATAATTTAACAAAGTCGTCTCCTCTATATTTCTTTTTATATATAAATGTAACATTCTCTCATGATGCCGTGCCTCCTTAATAAAGTTTGCACCAAACTGTAGAATAACCGGACAATGTTGTCTCCCCTTATCTTGGCTTTTAATAGAACTGTAGGATAATTTGATAATGCTGTATCCTTTTTTGTATCAAACTGTTGCATAAATGGTCAATGATGTATGCCATTAAGTATAAAACTGTAGCATAAGTGGACATTGTTGTCTCCCCGAAATTTCGTTTTGTATAAAACTGAAGCAAATTTGGACAATGTCTTATCCCCTTAATTTGTTTTATATCAAACTTTAACATTATTGTACAATGTTATCTCCCCTTAATTTTGTTTTGCATAAAATTGTAGTACTATTGGATAATGTCTCTCGCACTGTTTTTTTTTAAATATTAAAATTGTAGTATAATCGTACAATGTTGTCTCTCCTCATCTTTTTTTGTATAGAACTGTAGCATTTGAAAATGTTGCCTCTCTTTGAATTATTTTTTATCAACTATTGCATATCTGCCCTTGACATCATTTTTTATAAAACCGTAGTATAATTTGACAATGTCTTTTTCCCATATTTATGTTTATGAAACTGTAGCATAATCGGATAATATTGTATCCCCTTAAATTAGTTTTGTACAAAACTGTTGCATAATTGAATAATGCTGTCTTCCCTAAATTTCATTTTGTATAAAAACCTAAGCATATTTAAAACAATATTTTCTCCCCTAAACTTCATTTCGAATAAAAATGAAGTATGATTGAACGATGTCCTCTCCCCTTATTTTTATATGGAACTGTAGCAGAATCGGATAATATTGCCTCCAATTAAGGTCTAGGAACAGCCATATTGGTTGTTACCTGGATAAAAATGGTAATATTGAAATTTTAATGTTTCCTTCCAATACATGGCATGAGCTTTATCCCATTATGTTTAATATTGATATAAAAGGCAGTTCAGCCCCATAAATTAAAAAAAAATCTGTACATAGGAAAAAAATATTCAGTAAATAATATGCAGATGGTAGTGCGCAATTTTTTTTTATATAGTTATTTGAAACATTTAAAAAAATAATACAAAGTTACTGCAATGTTAATAGAATGATTACCCAGTGTTAAAACTTCGATATTAGTCTGTAAATCAGAGTACCAGGGAAATGCTACCTGAATCTCGTTGAGGCAATTTAGGGGTTTTATTTTATATTGAAATGGGTTATTGGTCATGTTAATGCAAGTTTCGTGTCAAATAAACGTATAAAATTAAAATAAAGACACCGACATCAAGTTATTCACATTTACGATGCAGTTACCTAATTACTAATTAAGTTTGAGAAATGTATTTTGATACCCATGTGCCTCAACTGCCACTCATGTTTACAATGACAACAATTTACGCTAGCGTTGTTTGACAGGTGCGAAGCCGAGAACGAATCGGTATAATCAGTGAGTTGGTACTGTCCGATCCACGCGGAAGTGTATTATATATTCTATCAGAATTTATACAACACAAGTTAAACTTTTTTGACAATTCTTTCAATATCATTTAATTACCTGAAAAAACACCGCCGGAAGTGCCGAAGAACATCTTTTCACGTGCTGTACATTCGCCCAAAAAGGAAAACTGGCAATCTCTAAAAACAATTTATCGTTATAGGAATGGGCAGTTTTTGCTTTGTGACGATATACCAAGTAACATTTAACTTTACTGCATGCTTGAATCCAATTAAATATATCTATCTTTCAATTGTAAACCGCAGAATAAGAGAACGTACTCATCACAAGAACGGCAACTTACGCACATCCTGAACACCGATCACATCTGGATCAAATTTTTAAAAATTCCATCGCCGATCGACAAATTTATGTGGCACGCCGCATAGCCAACACAAAAATCTTACCGTCTGCGGTAAGAGGAGTTATGACATTATGTCAGATCTCTTAAATCAAACATCTTCCCGTTGCATGTAGCGAAATATACTCCTCTGCCCTCCATTTTGAACTATTTTCTTGTTTAGATATTCATAAGCCTGACTTAGAGGCATGGTGGAACTTCGACAAAATTAACAATTCCGGCAGTGTTTTTTTAAGTAATTTAATGATTTTGAAAGTTTTAATTACGATATGTCGATGTTATTATTTTAATTTTGTACATTTATTTGACACGAAACTTACATTTACATGACAAATGACCCATTTTATTATAAGATAATCCCCCTATATTACCTCCACGAGATACAGGCAACTACTTTTACCTGAACTGAAAACAGCATACAATGGACGACATTTTTTTAGAAGGGGTGTTTCTCCCTGATACTCTGATTTACAGACTAATATCGAAATTTTAACAATGGGTTATGATTCTATGAATATTGCAGTTACTTTGTATTATTTTTTTGAAATGTTTCAAATAACTATATGAAAAATATTTGCGCACTCAAATTTGGATATTATTTACTGAATATGTTTTTTCTAAGTACAGATATGTTTAATTTTGAGGGCTTAACTGCATTTATATCAATATTGAACATAATGGCATAAAGCTCTTGCCGCCGTATATTGGAAGGAAACACACATTAACATTTCAATATTACCATTTTCAACCAAGTAACAACCAATATGGCTGTACCTAGTCCTTAAACAATAAGGATCAGTACTGTCAAACATCTAACTGACCACGATAGTAATAATAATAAAAACATGTCCAGATATTAACACATTGCTACTGTATCTCAAATTAAGGTAAGGCTTATTTTCGCCACATAAAGCATAATATTAGCATAATGGACATGAGAAATTGTAGGAAGATTGAAGGGAAGGAGATGGGAAAGCGATGTAATAAATATTGAAATACCAAAAAAATGGCTCATGAATAACACAATTGGTACAGACCTTGTTCAGCCATTTTCTACAGTAGGTCTCTGACCTGAGGCTATTGCTACAGACATATATATAGTGAGCTAAAAAAAGCAACATTTTCATTCCCTTGACCTTATCACATCCTTACAATGGTCAGACTACGCATATTAACTACACACATTTTCGATACAATCAATAGGATAAGACATAATTTTGATTAAAAAAGACTGGAACTTTTATAAATTGCATTAAACAAAGTTTAATTTGTATTTAAACTGCAGTATAATCGGACAATATTGCTTCCCCTGAACTCTGTTGCATATCGTTATTTCAAGAAGGCTACTATTTGTTTATGTATAATATGAAATTAATGATAATGGTATCCAGTGTATCACGGGAGCCTAAATAGATATATGTTATATTATCATTAATGTATTTTTACTGATACATATAGGTACTCCATGACCCGTGTGGTGCAAACCCGTGTTCCGGAAAGTCTGAAAAGTGCATTACTTTTACCTCCCAAAGTTCAGCATGCATTGAAATAGGTATGTATGCTGTTGAAATCTACAATCTCATTATTATCAGTTGTTTAAGGGGAACGTTTTAAAGATCTTCTCATGTGAATAGTCACACATTTCTAATTAATGTAGCAAAAGGCTCTTTCCCTTCTGGAACATATAGTCTTTTTCTTGTACCTGTCCAATGGTCTCCATATTAATCTTTCCTTTGTTAATATTTCTCTCTGGTTTAATCGATATTGAGTTCTTAATATGGTTTACTCTGATTTTTCAAAAAGGATTACTCATTGCAAACCCAATCTGTCATTGTTTGTTACTATTAAATTGATTAAATATCATATTTCAATACGATACGACTTGAATCTCTACAGTGTGTCCAATACCGGTCAACATAACAAACGGCTATGCCGATAAACCTGGTCCAACGATTAAATTTGGCACCTTTGTCAATTACGCTTGCTCTGAAGGGTACGTTTCGAACGGTGAACATCCTTACCGCCGTTGTATGGAGGATGGGAGATTAGACGCAACCAATTTTGCCTGTGTAAGGTAGGTCTTCCCTCAACGATATGTTTGTAATGCATTTTATTGATATATCATCCTCTGATGGGCACATGCCTAACAAATGAATTACACTGCGTCATATAGCTGTTTCGTCCTTCAGGGACTCGTCAATGATGCCAGAGGCGAAAAGTTTTGAATCAAAGTTTTCTAAACCAAATGTAGAAGCAGAACATAAGGAATACCAGAAATAAAAAGGGTGAAATAATACAGTTACTCATTCGAATAGTGTCTATGTTTTGATCAACCGTGTTCACTAAAGTCTCTACGACGACAGAGTTCCCTATCAGTATCTCACCTTAAACACCTTAATCATTTAATGATACTGTTTGTAAATAGTAATAATCCTTGATCGGATCTATATAACGCTTGATCATAATCTAGTTCGTAGGGTGTCTAACAGCGGTTCACAAAATAATTTGATCTACGGTTAATTTAGTCCACCAAACAAAGTGGAGGACATACAAAACGTTGAAGTGTTAACCTCTATTATTATTTTATCAACATTTTCTCAATAAAAAGAAGAAGCAGCCCCTACCTTAAAACAAAATAAAATAAATGGGTGAAAATAAATTAAACATTATTCAAGTGTTCGTTTTTCCGATCTGTCAACAAATATTGCCGTCTCTGCCTCTGGTTGGCCGACACTAAAATTGCTCGACTTTGTTCAAATGTTGTGTAATTGTACTTTTGCACCGCATACATAGTTGGGGTCGTTAGGAGAATATAATATTATTTAGTACTTGCTGTGGATTGTGTTTGTTAATACTGCAAATGCATGGTTAATTTTGTATTATAGATCGATGTGAACGATGCAAAACCGACTGTTCGAACGTTAAGAAAAACACAAACTGGAGAGCGCAGGTACCACGGAATGGTGAAAGTTGACAATCTGTTATAACGTCAAATATTGTGTTCTGGATTGTACACGAGACAAAGCAACCTCTACAGCAAGGAGTTCAATATACCTTATGGTCCGGTCGAACCAAGGACCATCAACACTTTTCATGTATCTGTTTTTAACTTAAAGGGGCAATCTGCGAAAGCCTGAATACCTGTACTTGAATAACATGGCGTTTGCACTGCTAGTTATAAAGCCCCGATAAAAATAGCGGTGATGACGCAACGTGACAGGTTTGCCGCAAGTCGCCAGAACGGTTTGACGGTAGGGAGGGGACGCGTAAGGTATACAGAGCGACTGGCTAGACCTTAAGGAATTCCACTAGTTATTTTGAAATTATTCATTTTATGAATACATATCAGCAAAATCCTATGGTCGTAGTCCATAAGAATACCCACTCGATATATGTATGTAATATTGAAAAAAAAAAAATGAAAAACTTACTTTCGCGGGATGACCCTTTAATGTTTCTATTTCAACGAAAAAAAAAGGTGCATTTCAACTATAACAAGGTATACGCTAATTACATTTATTTTGACGTCATTTTACGAACATGTCTAGCAATTTTTCATTTAATTCTGATATTAACTAGTTTACAATACAGATCAGAGAAAATTTTTGAGAAGAGAATTTACATTTTCATATCAATCATATGATAGAAGGAAAATAATCACCTTTTGTATATATCTTTGTTTTTAAAAGTTGGAAAAGGATGGGAAGGAATGCTCTGAAACTACACGAGGCAATCCAATTAGAACGTTGTTTTTCGCTGTACCTAAATTTCGTATTCATTTTAAGCACAAGTCTTTACGTTAGATAACAGGATCGGGTTTCATGGCCGAATAAGTACATATATTTGTTTTTTAATTATTGACATTGTTATGAATTATTTGATGTTGTTGTATAATTTAAAATCATTTTAATTTGATAAGCAAGATAATATTCAGTATTTAACAAATATGCTGGTGTAACACTTATTCTGTTCACTCCCTGTATCCCTCATATTTTGACCGGCGTAAAGTTGATTACTTATTCAATTTAGGTCTAGCCCAAAATATGACCAGTCCGTTGGTCAATGTATTTAGTTTTTCGAGAAACTCTAAAAGTTGCCCTGTTGTCATCTTTGGCCTGGGATATCGTTGGCGCCATTTTGTGTGCGAGTTTCTTGAATGATGCCCTGTGAAGTGTGAAGGCGCTACAGAACTGTTTATGGCAGCTATATCCAGTTGTTTTCCATGGCGCATTTCAATTTTAATTCCCCATCAAATATAAAACTGCCGAGGTTGGGGACCCGGGGGTCCGCTCTTTGATATGCGTGTGTCCTGTTGCAAGAGGGCTCCTAATCTCCATTCTTTCTTTCTTTTTTTCTTTCTTTCTCTTTCTTTCTTTCTTTCTTTCTTTCTTTCTTTCTATTTTGCTCAATTTAGTTTAACATTGTTATATCTGATTATCATTAAGTTTCCGCTGGTTATATTTTGTTTAGTTTGTTAAGATTGTAAATATGACAGATGAGTACGGTATACCATAGCATTTCTTCTTCTATTCATTTATAATTATTGCGTTTTTTTTTCACTTGATTGTATATTTGAAGACAGTATATCAGAATCATGCTGTTTTTCAGTTTTGTATTTGTAGTAATAGTATATGTACAAAATTAGCTAATTGTTTCTTTTTTCACTTGATTGTATATTATATAAGAATCATGCTGTTTTTTTTCAGTTTTGAATTTGTATTTATAGTATATGTATAAAATAAGCTAATTGTTTCTTTTTTCACTTGATTGTATATTATATAAGAATCATGCTGGTTTTTTTCAGTTTTGTATATGTATTTATAGTATATGTACAAAATTAGCTAATTGTTTCTTTTTTCACTTGATTGTATATTATATAAGAATCATGCTGTTTTTTTTCAGTTTTGTATTTGTAGTAATAGTATATGTACAAAATTAGCTAATTGTTTTTTTTTATTCTTGCCTGTGTCCTTTACATTTGTTTGTTTAAGACGATTTCGAATACAAATATGACCATTGAATAAGTGAAACACATTTATACGGAAGCCGATTAGTGCCACATGAAGTAATTTTTTTATGTCGTAATTACGACTTAGCTATCTCGTAATTACGACTTAGTTATCTCGTTATTACGACTTAGTATGTCGTAATTACGACTTAGATATCTCGTAATTACAACTTAGCTATCTCGTAATTACGACTTAGTATGTAGTAATTACGATTAAATTATATCTCGTAGTTTGGTCTGGTCTATAGGAACCCCATTGGACATAAGCCTTTAAGGCTTTATATGGGCTATACCAAGGAATTCAAGCCAAATTTATCTGTAACATTTTAAATTCAAAAGGTTTTTATTTTTATGTATTTAATTGTTCCTTTCACCTGAAAACATATTATTAATTTTGTTTCTGTATAATGCTGTGTTTTCATTGGAACGAGTGTCTTGGAGTATTTGCTGTCTTTAATTTAAGGTAAGTTAGTTTATTATACCCATTCAATCCAGCCAGTCGCTGTCCCAGGTACCTAGAGAGCACCTCGGCCAATGAGAGCGTCTACGATATTGAGCATTAATGCACATATAAGATATTTCATAAGTCATAATTACGAGATAACTAAGTCGTAATTACGACATACTAAGTCGTAATTACGACATAAAAAGTTTACTTCATGTGGCACTAACCGGCTTCCGTACATTTACGATATCAATTTATGTAACATTATTACTGGTGAAATAGCGCAAATAATTCATTCTTTGGAAGAGGTATGTTTCCTTTGTGCGCATCACGAGTGAACAATATCAAAATAATAGCACAATTCATATAATATATTTCGTATCACAGAAGACACCGTTATATATATCTTATCTGGGCCACTTTTTAGAGATAAAAATGTATTCAAACTTGATAATTTAATTGATCTGGAAACGATTCTAAATTAATACATCGATGCTAAAAAACACATCAGAGAATACCGAAGCGTCAACAAAAACATAATCCATACTCATATTCGATTAAACAACAGGCAAAATATGAACAAAGGAAAAAATTACATGGAGAACCTCGTAAAAGTACAAAAGATAAGACCAGGTGTTCCGGAAGAGTAAGCGTCTTCTGCATCATCAACAACGTCCGCCATGTAAATACTGGTCACATCCAAGTAGACATCAATCCTCAAAATGAAAACGAAGTCATCAGTGTCAATCACAACCAAAAACCACACTAATAAACAAAAACTTTTGTTCGTCAGCAGCTGCCATCTATCACGAAAATCTCGATATCAGAGTAAGCCCTAGAATAAAGAATCAACTACGACATGTAAACACCATATGATGGAGAATCAGGGATGTTAACTTACTATCAAGAAAGGGAAGGTTCACGTTAGAAAAATCGAAATCGTCACGTTTATTTAAAGAGGCATCACGGTAAAACTATATTTTTTATGCTTATTTAGAATTATTGTATATATGAATCAAACGTATAATCTTATGGAAAATCCATGGGCGATTTACGCTGAAATATGTTCCCAAAAACTTTAATCAATAATTAAAAAAGGGAATCACTATTCGTTGATCAACGATTTGGACATGTAAATTTTTTTTCGTCACATATGATAACGCATGCGCATAACAAGCTACATCGGTAAACAAAAAATGGCGACCCGCGTGACCTACATGTAACTACCAAGCGAAAAGTGGCCGTATGGTCAAACTTTAACGTAAGGATTATATTACGGAAGCATAATGAGGGATGGGAAGTATTCAAGGGAGAAACTAACAGCCAAATTGTTTGCATGTTACAGTTTTCTTCTGGATAGTCGGTGACACAGTTTTGTTTTGGTTTTGGGGCCTCCCAAGGGATAACTCTTTCATTCCTCTGTTACATGAAATGCGTGTGTAAAACTTGAAAGCGTGTTTTGCAATATTCCCTTTATAATATTTCAGTAAAACGGCATAATTGAAATATATTGCTGAAGAGAAAGACCTTTTCACATACAAGAAAGCCCGTAGGGGGGGGGGGGGGGGGGGGTACGTTGTAAAACGCCCGCATAGGTGCGATTGAGTTTAATGTATAATTACAAACAGATTCAATTTGGACAAAATGAATAAATTTATGTCATCCTGTGCGGATAACAAATGCTTGTCATACCTAATCTATAAAATACGGATTGCACAAATAGTATCGGGTTTGGACCCCGGTATTGAATTTGATATGAATCAAAATATATGCATTATATAAGTGAAGTCATTAATTTATAAAAAAAAACAACAACCATATACATGTATGTCCCATGTCTGCAGTTGTGTTGAAAATGTTAACGAACCTTTAAATTATGAAAACGGAGCTATCATAACGTATACAAATGGATTAAGTATTGGACAATTATCTTCTCGACAAGTTCCAAATTTGATATATATATTATACATGTGTTCTACATGTTTAGTGCGTGGTGCGTCATATGAGTGCACGGACTTCCCTGATACATAATTGTAAGTGTTAAAGTATGTTGACGCTGAAAGTTGGATAGATTTTAGATGAATATAGATAGTCTGAAAAAAATCTTCAAGACATCGAGTTGTATAAAAAAAATCGGAATCATTTCATTTTATTTTTGTACTTTAAAATGCATGCACACCTTTTGTGAAATGGTTCTAAATGAGGATTCGTGAAGATAACTTTTTACAGAAATTAAGGTTTGCCCTATGGTTGTCATCGTCGGAAACCCACATGACACTGTTAAAGTATTGGTTACACCATAGTTTACGAGTTCTTCAGGATATAACCCACAAGGCACGAAGTGCCGCGTGGGTTATACCTGAAGAACGAGTAAACTATTGTGTAACCTACTTGTATCATAGATGTGACATATTTCTGTCATCGAAAACAATGTTCATTTACCTACAATGTTAAAATGTACACCGAACTGGGGTAGGCGTGGGAATCACTGGACTGATCAATTCTGTCAATCCTTGGTTGATGATGACTTCTTCTATTTGATTGGATATTGATTCTGTCAATCCAGAATTGATAATACACATAGGCACGCCTTTTTAAATATGATTGGTTATTTCTAAATCATTCCTGGGAATATTTTGATTTTGGATTTCATTTTTATTTGTTTTTATTAATTAGACTAAACAATAAGCCACCCACGCTCACTTTATTGCCAAGCATGCTATTTCAAAGTTTCAGATTTTGTAGAGAACTTTGATTTTGACTTCCTGAAAAACATTGATGACTTGAATAATTCACTGTTCCACAAGTTCTGGACAAGTACGACATTTCAAAATATTTAGAGGACTCCGTTTCCCAAAGTTTCAACATGGAATTACCCGAAGAAAGGCCGGAACCCACGAAAAACACAAATCACGGTTCGGACCGCCTGTTAATTCGGAATATAGATCTACTTGAATATACAGGACGTCATGAATGTAAAGAAAAACACACGCCTTAATTGATACATGAAACCAAAGCTGAAACGCGAATCACAGGTACGTGTAAAACCAGAGAATTATACCTTAATAATTGTACAGTGACAATCAATTTCATTTCAAGTGATCTGTTTTATTTGCACTAAAATAGCAAAAACACTGACGTTTGTACAATGTCGCTCAGTTTGAAGACATTTGTTATATTTGTGCAAAGGTGAATTGTCTATTGAGTTGGAAAAACAGAAAATGTGTGTATATTTTTAAGTTAAGAAAATGTGTGTATTTTGTAAGGTTAATTAAATGTTGAGTTGGAAAAACTGAAAATGTGTGTATTGTTTTTTAAAAGTACATGACAACCTATTTTCGCTTGTTGTACAATGTATATATTTCAATGTACTTGGGGTCATTTTGCAACATTGTACAACTGCAACATTGGGGAAATAGGCCATGGTAAGAACCTATGTTCTTACTAGATAAGAACATGGGTTCTTACTGGGTGAGGTCAACTCTTCATAATATATTCCACGGACGAAATGAAAGAAATATGACACATCTATGATACAACGTACAATGTAAGAGTGCAGTCTGGCGATGCATGGTTGTATCCAGGTACTGATGTCGATAAATGATGCATAGATGTCGACATAAATTTCTTCATATGAATATCGTGTGTAATTAACGTCTGATTATTAATGTGAATATGATTAAAAAAATGTATACACGGATTTTGTGTCTGGTTCATCATCGGACCTATACATTACGCGTCCCCTCTCTTTGGACCCCTCGTCGACTTGCGACAAAATAGTCACCTGACTGACGCGTGATCAGCGCTATTTTTATCGGACTTTCCCGAGGAATGCAATTTTTCAAGTGGCTAATAAACACATTTTGAGTGGACTTTGAATATTGAAATAACAGGAAAATGTATCTGGTAGTGCAGACAGCATGTACATTCAAGAACTTCATTGTAGACTTCCACGGGATGCCCCTTTAACAGCTTAGTAGTAAGCTGTCCGTGTTGGTCATATTTAAGTAACGATCGAGGTAAGAAGTTGATGTAAGAGAGTCTGTTGTGTATTTGAAAAAGTTCACACTCTTTAGTGATTTGAATGATGAACGTAAACGTTTCTTCATCTGTGCGTAACGTTTTAACTACACCAATTTATTCCGCATATGTCTAGGAAGCTACTGAAAATGTTTAATATACACGAAAACAAGATCACCATTATGTCATGTTGCTAGCGATGAGAGTCCACGGATCGTCCGTCGTAGATATAGAGATGGACATATACATACACGATTAGAAATGACAAATATTGATCATCCTAATTCTTTTTCCTGGGTAGTGGGGATCTCATAATGCTTTGTTTTTTTTCAAATCATTGTTGATAACTGATGTTTGTCGCTATTTATGGGCACTTGGTAAAAATAGTTCACAATCTAAAATAATTTGCTTGTGAGTTTGATTGCACGAATTAAATACGGTTAACATTCTGAATGCACATGTCTAGTAAGCTAATGAAAAAATTCCTAGCCTCAATAAACACTAAAACAAGATCATCATTATGTCACGTTTCTAGCGATGAGATTCCATGAAGCGTCCGTCTTATATATAGACATGGACATATACATATTGAATAAGAAATGGCATATATTGATCACCCTAATTCTTTTTTCTGGGTAGTGGGTATCTCGTAATGCTTTGTTGTTTCAAATTATTTTTGATAACTGATGTTTGCCGTGGTTGATTAACACTTTTTGTTTTCTTTTGATTTTTGTTCCGAATTGTTTGAATTTTACTATCATCATGTTTGTTGTACCAACCCAAAGAAAGGAAATACTACAAGTAATTGCATTCAAGTTGTATCATTAAGAATAGTTTTTTGAGATATCCTTCTCTCAACCTTGAATTTTACATTATATGCCTTCACGTCAACAATGTACATTAAACCTATGATACCGCATTGAATTGTGTTTAAGGTAGGTTAGCCATGTCACAGAAGAAGAATTCTAGACCTAGTGGTGAGACAATGAATCACAATACCTTGGGGACATACCGTTAAGTTGTCAATAATGAGGGCTTTACAGAGCCATTTTATTTAAAACATGAAAAGTAACAAACCGACAATAGAATGTTTTATTTTAAAAACTAATCAATCCACTTCAACGAGAGACAATACAATACTTTATGGGCTAGCATACACTTTTTAAAAGTTGTCCGATTCAGTGGTTCTTTTCACACAAAAAAAAATTACGATAAATTTTTCTCGTACGAGAAAACAAACTTCCAATTTTGTTCCGTTTCACAAAAAATCTTACGAATTCGTGAGTGAAAAATTGTCGTAACGTTGCGATAGCTTGACCCCTGTCTTAAGGATGTACACCTCTGAGAAGTCAAATTTTTTTCTGTATCAAACTTTTTTCTAATATACATTTTGCGATAAGGGAGATCAAGGCATGCCAGAAAATGCAAAAATAATGATATGTCAGTGTGCTCGTTTTTGTGTTATGATCGGTAAAAGAAACCAATATGACGTAATAAAGGATTTTAAGTCAATTTTGTAGTTTCAACCGATTGCGGGACATTTTCATTCAATATCTTCCGAATTTGTAATTCGAAATGTATGAATGTTTGCAGAAATGACAAAAATATTGTTTTCTTTTAAGTTATGGAGGTAAAATTTCTCTAACTTTATAGTTTTACTCAGGAAAGCAATTTGAGTTACCCCTACCACTTATTTTTTAATGAGAAAATCCTCATTTTTTCACCATTTTTTGCAGATTTAACGCTTAATAAAAAAGTTCTGATATCAAACTTTTTTTTAATATTTGGTGGATGAAAAGAAAATGGGTTTCTCTTTCTAAAACCGTCAAAAAAATGGGGGGGGGGGGGGGGTTGTGTGTTTAATTTTCTGTCCCTTTATTATTTGTGTTATTTTTCACAGTTTCAGCTTCAAAAATAAAAACTGCTCCATACACTAAATATATGAAAAAAATATAAAAATTGTATAATTATCAACTTTGCAGCATAATATTTCTATAAAAGTGAACGTTATAAAGTTGTGCAGCAAAAATTAGCTTGCTATAATTAAAAATGGCTAAACACTGATGTTTTTAAAAGATCAATCTAGCATCAAAATGGTGAGATTTTGCCCATTCGGGAAGTGCATAAAATGGACAGAAATACGCATATTCAAAATGGCCGCCAAATTGGTAATTTTTTTAAATTCCTGTAAAAAAAGTTCTACAAGCAACAAACACTTATATTTTTGAAACAATTTTCAGATGCATATATGCTATTAATATTGAACATATTTTCTTCAATATATGAGACATAAACGGGACTTGAACGTGACTGAAACCTCACAAGAGTACATCCTTAAGTATCAAATTGTATCGTAACGTAAAAGAAATATGGCTGCTGTGTTTTGTTTGCAACTGAATTAAAAGGCACTTTTATTGTGAAAATGTTTCTCGATGCAGATTAAACAACCGGGCTATATTTCTAATAAACATTACTAATTATTTAATCCGATCACTGTATTTTGAAAATCATATCGAACCAATCCTCTATCAGCAAACTTGTATCCGTATCATATAACGTACGTGTTCACGGTATAAAAAGAAATCAATTTAATTCCATCCGCTATGATCAAGTCAGGTAGATTGTCCCTGTGTAATCAGTGTTGCGTATTCTCTCGTCACTATTTAAGATATATGTTAATGGCGCGTATCGTCTCTGAAGCAGAAGACGATTATTCTCCCGGGACATCTAGTTTTATTATTTATCTAATTTTTTTTTTTAAAGTTACCTTTTGTAAATATGTTCTTTGTTCATAGCTTGTCTCTAGTTTAGTCGATTTTGAGTTCGGTTTATTTCGAAAATTGTATATGAGAAATATTGTAAGGTAAACGCTATAGATTATATTCATTTTCAATTGATGCTTTAATTTGAAGGAATTTTACCCATCATGATTGTATTTGTAAAGACTATTGATCGGTCCCGTTCGGTGTTGTTAATTAACCGGTCATTGATCATTGACCGGTCCCAGTCGGTGAAGATTATTGACCGGTCCCAGCCGGTGTAGATTATTGACCGGTCCCAGCCGGTGTAGATTATTGACCGGTCCCAGTCGGTGTAGATTATTAACCGGTACCAGTCGGTGTAGATTATTGAACGGTCCCAGTCGGTGTAGATTATTGACCGGTCACAGTCGGTGTAGATTATTGACCGGTCCTAGCCGGTGTAGATTATTGACCGGTCCTAGTCGGTGTATATTATTGACCGGTCCCAGCCGGTGTAGATTATTGACCGGTCCCAGTCGATGTAGATTATTGACCGGTCCCAGTCGGTGTAGATTATTGACCGGTCCTAGCCGGTGTAGATTATTGACCGGTCCCAGTAGGTGTAGATTATTGAACGGTCCCAGCCGGTGTAGATTATTGACCGGTCCCAGTCGGTGTAGATTATTGACCGGTCCCAGTCGGTGTAGATTATTGACCGGTCCCAGCTGGTGTAGATTATTGACCGGTCCCAGCCGGTGTAGATTATTGACCGGTCCCAGTCGGTGTAGATTATTAACCGGTACCAGTCGGTGTAGATTATTGAACGGTCCCAGTCGGTGTAGATTATTGACCGGTCACAGTCGGTGTATATTATTGACCGGTCCTAGCCGGTGTAGATTATTGACCGGTCCTAGTCGGTGTATATTATTGACCGGTCCCAGCCGGTGTAGATTATTGACCGGTCCCAGTCGATGTAGATTATTGACCGGTCCCAGTCGGTGTAGATTATTGACCGGTCCTAGCCGGTGTAGATTATTGAACGGTCCCAGCCGGTGTAGATTATTGAACGGTCCCAGCCGGTGTAGATTATTGACCAGTCCCAGTCGGTGTAGATTATTGACCGGCTCGATCCGATTACGATTTTTGACCGGTCCGATTCCGTGTAGATTATCGACCGCTCCGCGATTCGTGTAGAGTTTTAATCGGTTCAAGCCGGTACCGATTGTTGACCGGTCCAAGCTGGTGTAGAGTATTTTAAACGGTTCTATTTTGTGTAGATTATTGACGGTCCTAACCGGTGTACATTTTTGTGACCGGTCCAAGCCGGTGTAGATTACTGACCGGTCCAAGACGGCGTAGATAATTGACCGGTTCCGTTTTGTGAAGATTTTTGACCGCTCCCATTTTGTGTAGATATTGACCGGTTCCATTTTGTGTAGATTATTGTTGGTCCTAGCCGATATAGAGTTTCGACCGGTCAAAGCCGGTGTAGTATTTGACCGCTCAAAGCCGATTTAGATTATTGACCGGGTCCGTTTTGAGTAGAGTATTAACCGGTCCAAGACTGTGTAGATTAGTAACGGTTCTCAGTCAGTGTAGTTTATTGACCTGTCCCAGCCGGTGTAAATTATTAATCTGTCCAAGCCGATGAAGATAATTGAGAAATTAACTGTCTAAAGAGAAAAGCAATTAAATAATAGAAGATGTTGTGTTTTGCAAGTTTGCGGTCTCAACAGAATGTATAGCACTAAAGAATTTTTTATCATGATGAAGATATGAAACGTGAAAAAAAATCGAGAGTTGAACACTTTTTATCATTTGCGTAAATAGGGATATTTAGTGAAGTTATAAAAGTTTAGCCCTGTAATCATTATGAACTATTCAAACCGTTATTTTGATAAAATTCGATGTTTTCCATGTTTTTTTTAATAAGTAATACAGAAATCCTTATTTGTACAACCAAATATTGTTTACAAACATTTGACCACATTTTGACCTCACGAACATGCGCAGACCTGCCTCGTGGATGTAAGTAAAAACGGTTTTTATATAACGAAGTATATATCATAATCATTATATATGGCGCGGGCTTTCCCAATAATTAAACTGACCCCACTGGACATCGGCTACGTGGTATCCACTTTATCAACAACAGACATATTTTTTGTCTAAATATAAGTATTTTTTTTATTCTTTTTTAACTTTTAACAACTTTTGTTCAATAAATTGCCACTTTATTGCATGATATTATATTAGTTTTATGTCAATGTTTTTGAGGATTTTTTTTCTTCTCACATGTAATTAAATAAAATTTTAACTTCCAATTTGATTTTTGTTTTGTTTAAGATTTTGTTATGTTGGTGGCGAACACAATATTGATACATGTACATTGGATATGAGTACATGAAGTTTCATAACATAACAGGATATTATCGATAATATCGGTATTTTATTATCTTGCCATAGCTGTTTTAACTCTAGGCGAAATAAATTATTCAACCTGACTGCAGATGAAAATTTGAGTCAGACAATGTTTGATGTACGGACCCTTCGGTCAAGAAACGGAGAATGGAAAGTACAGGGTACAAGTTCCATGTATTTTCTAATCATTGGATGATGCATCTGTTAAAGGCCAAATATACGTTACTTCAGGGACATTTTCGTGATTCTGAAAAAATCCAGTTTATAACCATGCAATAATAAGTCTAAAACGAAGTAAACCAGAGCGGTAACTTACAAGAAACTCTGGACAAAAAAATCCATAGAATTGAAAATAATTCACGTGGGGCCCACTTCAACAACAAACCGAAGGTAGAAGACGGTTCGAAATGGACGCGTGTTTACAATTAGCGTGTTTCAACTGCTGCTGTACCGGTAACCGCGAAAGACTTCATCTTGAATATTGCTGATATCGGTTAATCTTATCAAAATCTATAAATATAAAAAGTTTAGGCTTGATTTTCGCTTCAAGTTTTGCCGAAAGTTACGTTTATTGGGCCTTTAAATAAAAACTTTTAACAAAATACCGAAGCGTCAACACACAGATTGTAACCATAATCCGAACTCGAAATCGATTAAAGTAACTATGAAAAAAAAAGAGTTTACATGGAGACCCTTACATGGTCGCCATCTTTGTCACATTGAGAAATAATCTGTATCTTTAAGTGATATGATGATGGACGTTTTTGAGTATGTTCATAAGTGTGTTTACTTGTTGTGATTGACAATGATACTCGGTTCTCATTTTGAGAGCTTGATGTTTACATGGATATGACAAAGTTTACATGGCGGATGTCGTCGATGAAGTAGAAGACGCTTACTTTTCCGGAACACCTGGTCTTATTCTCTTGTACTTTTACAAGGGTCTCCATGTATATCATTCCTTTGGTCATATTTTGCCCTTAATGGATCCTGTACCTTTTTCAAAGCATCGATAGAAAACATAAAACTGAGTCGGCACCCAGTATAAAAAAATGACTCCCTTAAGGCTTCAACGGGTACAGGATCCATTATTAGAAGACGACTTACCACAAGGATAGTCCTTAAGGATTGTAAAACTCGAATTATGTGCAAAGCTCGGATAGTAGGCATTTTTATTAAAATTCTGACGTTTTTGTTCGTGTCAAACCATGCAAGGTCAGTCTCATTGACTTGTTCTGTGTTTCGGACTCGTCGGATTTTTATAGTATTTCCAAATGTGGAATTGAAAATTGTAAGAATTGTGGTATACTTATTTCCGATAGTTCCCTTACACAAAAAGAATACTCTACCCGAAGCTTTGAAACACTTAACTGTCAGTCATCCAATGTTGTATACGGTATTGAGCGTTCGCTTTGTGGTTTTATTTATGTTTTTATTAATACCATATAAGACTTCTTGGCACTGCTATGCCATATGGATGCAATGATCGTATACATTTAGTGGGAAACTTATCGAGTCCAGGATGCAGTCAGACAAATGTAATGTCTTTGTTTACTCCTCAAATGAGACGCCAGCGTAGTCATGGCCATCGACATTACAATAGTCCGACGGAATACAACGTGAAGTTCGAAGATCTGATGGATACTTTAAAAGGACCATTCGGTGTACACCACGTCAGGACAACGTTGTATTCACTTCCCTAGGCTACATTACTCTGAAAATGACTCAAATAAAACATGTTCCGGATGACCTGTTGAAACTAGCGTCTAGGCTCAATTAGATTATTGATGATGTGGCAGAAATTCGACTTTTCAAGCCTGTGCGAACGAGCAGGAGGGAGGCACCATCGACTCGACATTTCATGAAAGTCGAATTTGCCAAAAAGGGGATTGATGCCATTAACATCAGCAATATCTTTCACCAAAAGTCTGTTCAAGCAGACATATCACCGTACTTCCGATATAAAAGTACACCGACTATTTCCTGCATTTATTCTATACCAAGTGCACCAACGCTTTTCAATATAGATTACCTTAGCATGACTCCTCATTCAGCATGTTCATGTTCTTCATTTCAATATTGCTATGGTCCAGCTGGACACATAGTACATGTAACTGGTAATCTGAATATTATCACAAATATAAAGCTTTGGAAGCTTTTCATGAAAGGTCCTAAGTATCGAGCGACTCCATCTATCAGTTGGCTAAATTTGAACAGGTATATGAAATAAAAAAAAAAACACGTCATTTTTTCTGACCAATAAACGTTACACAAAGATTAAATGATCGATCCGTTCTATTACGAATACACATTTAAAGGATCAAATGAAATGCAATGCGCTAAAATGCGATTATAGGGAAATTAAACAGAAAATATGATTTACGATATTTCTATATATGTACACCCATATTATGAGTCTATGTTTATTTTGTGTGTTTTGTTAATCATATTTTGTTCTATTTTTATCGTGAGCTATAAGATCGTTTTAATTTTTCATGTTTTTTCCTTCATGAATAAAATTGAATTAAAAACAGATATTTTGTTACTGTAGTTACTGTGAACCTTCATATTTTAAATTTCAAATATTCAGATTTATTATGCACTCGGTCAAGCATATTGGGTGTAAAAATATATATGTAAAACATTGAATATGCTGACAAAGCTGATGATTAACATACAAGTACATACATGCTTAAGGAATACAGTACAAGATAAATTTAAAATAAAACTTTCATTAAGGGAGCTTAGTGCATGAGAGCGGGCCGGGATATATGTATAGAAAAATAGTTTTGTGTTCCATTGTGTAAGAGAATATAATTAGAGGCGCTCATGGGATGGTACTTATGCCAAAGTCTTCAAATCAAACGCAACAACCAAAACCAAAACAAAACAAAACAAAACTTTCTGATAGTATGCTATATGGCACGAATAAAAAAAGGAAACATGTAGAAATGAAGAAGAATACCCATCCGAACAGAACAGTGACTCAGAAATCGAAAGCAAACATAATTATGATTCAGTAGTTGTGTACCTTCTTACCATGTACTATTCAATTTTAATTGCCATCATATCGTACCGTTACAACTTTCACATATTAATTACAATGAATTTACATACAAAATTGTCCGATTTTACCCTGTATATTGACAAAATTATTGAAGGATGATTTTTCTATATGGTTCAGTAGTTCAAATACGTCAACCAGGTGGAGTGAACTGTCATTAATATTACATGTAGTTGAACATAGAAAGCTCAACACTGCGCAAATCCAGTATTACAGTCGCTGAGTGGAGCGATTCAGAGTGTGCGTAAGAAAGGTCTGGCAAACAGAGACACAGACATGGTGACCGACGGTTTAGCATTGTTTGCCCTCCTTGTGGTGACTATCGGTGAAGGTGCCGTTTATAACCATGTGGTTAAAGGTAAGTACACAATCTATCTTAATTATAGCAGGAAATGTCATCACGTAGATGGGCCTGGGATCTTGTCAAGAAAGTTATATAAGTTTACTTAAATAGAAAATATAGTCTGAAATTCTTTTTTTTATTTAACTACAATCACAACAAATACAATGTACTTGATAGGCAATCCAGGATACTTGAAGATACAAGAGAGTCTTGTAGTTATTCAAATTCATATTACTTAGATATATCATAGAGTTTTGTAGCTAGTCTGATCGCATTACTTAGATATGACATAGAGTCCTGTAGCTATTTTGGATCACATTACTTAGATATAACAGAGAGAGTCTTGTAAGCTATTATTAGTGTATATTAATGATAAGAGTAGACGAAAGTTTTATACCTGTTCATTAACCTAAAAAAGGGTAGTTTTATATCATTTCAAATAAGGATTCGTATATTGCTGATACAGAAGGAAATCATAATAAGACCTTACTAATAGGGCCCAAGTTTCAACTTCGAACCTTCACTAAAGACTTTCCTTATTTCGACTTTCTATATGATAGATTTGCTACAGTTAACAAAAAAATATTTCGATGTCTTATTAGAGAGATGTCTCCTTGTAGGAATTGAACTACCCAAATGTTTTATTAAAGACTCGCAATGCTTTGTACATGAGCTTTACTTTATTATAATCCAATAAAAACCAGTATCAACTATGTATCATCAGCAGTTTTGAAGAGTAGGACAGCAGAATAATTGTTCAAATCTCACTTTTTTCTAAACCATAATGCCGATCTATTTAGATTTAGTTACGGGGTTTGTTACGATAGGAATATAACTACCTAATGCATATTGACATGAAATTGTAGACATGTTGTCAATGTTAATCCAAGTATGTCGTTTTCATACGTATACGAAAAATCCAAATCCAAATTTTCCGCCTCGTCATCTTCCAGACCAAGCGCTTGCCAGTACATGTGTGGGCGTGGCTAAATGGAAAAACTTCCTTCTGATTGGTCAGTTGGCTTTAGAAAGACACGTCACTAGCCGGGTCACCGAGTACTTTACTACGTACTTGTAGGAGGAAATACAATGTATTCATATATATTAGGGTAATAAAATTGTCAATGAGTGTTAGAATGGGGATAGTATGTTGTTTTTCGTGTCTCTATGGGCGATTAGAACATGAAGTTTGGTGTAAAATCTCGACCTATCGGAGTTCAAACAAAATTTCATGTTCTAATCTCGAGTATAGCCATTCAAAACAACGTGCTATCCCCTAATGATGAAATCAAGCTGTCCTATGTTCCCTGTATCCTTGCAATATATCATTAGGAAACATACTCTCCTATGTTCCCTGTATCCCTGTAATATATCATTAAGGAATCATACTCTCCTACGTTCCCAGTTTCCCTGTATGTATCATTACGGAATCTTACTCTCCTATGTTCCCTGTATCCCTGTAATATATCATTACGGAATCATACTCTCCTACGTTCCCTGTATCCCTGTAACATGTCATTACGGAATCTTACTCTCCTACGTTCCCTGTATCCCTGTAATATATCATTACGGAATCATACTCTCCTACGTTCCCTGTTTCCCTGTAACATGTCATTACGGAATCTTACTCTCCTACGTTCCCTGTATCCCTATAATATATCATTACGGAATCATACTCTCCTACGTTCCCTGTATCCCTGTAACATGTCATTACGGAATCTTACTCTCCTACGTTCCCTGTATCCCTGTAATATATCATTACGGAATCTTACTCCCCTACGTTCCCTGTTTCCCTGTAACATGTCATTACGGAATCATACTCTCCTACGTTCCCTGTATCCCTGTAATATATCATTACGGAATCATACTCTCCTACGTTCCCTGTATCCCTGTAACATGTCATTACGGAATCTTACTCTCCTACGTTCCCTGTATCCCTATAATATATCATTACGGAATCTTACTCTCCTACGTTCCCTATAATATATCATTACGGAATCTTACTCTCCTACGTTCCCTGTATCCCTATAATATATCATTACGGAATCTTACTCTCCTACGTTCCCTGTTTCCCTGTAATATGTCATTACGGAATCTTACTCTCCTACGTTCCCTGTATCCCTATAATATATCATTACGAAATCTTACTCTCTTACGTTCCCTGTAAAATATCATTACGGAATCTTACTCTCCTACCTTGACTGTATACTGCATTCATGATGAAATCAAATTCTTTGAAGTGGCCACCTTGTTGATGACTCTAAATCGACTGATTTGTGTGTATTTGTTTTACTTTCTGATTGAGTTATCGGCCTGGTTATTGGTCAGCGTTTCAATTTTTACATGTTATCAATCACATGCGTTCGCCCTTTCCATGTCGTTTTTAAAATTCTTAATGCTTGAAACATATGCTGAAATATAAATTGTTTGAAGCAATACATTTCTATCTTATTGGGAAAGAATAGTACACCGCTTACGGTCTCAGACATCATATGTGCTGGTTAATATATAAGAATATTTCATGAAAGAAGCTGCACAGATACTAGCGTGGTTAAAGAAAACGAACCCCATTTTCATGCACACATATATTGAACAACTACTTTGACATACGATATACGGTATATGCTATGGATGATCAAACACTTATTTTGCAAGATAATCTAAATAATTTAAAGTATGCCAGCAGACCAATGTTAACACAGATGTTTATAGCACGCAGGCAATACTTTGTTAATAAAAAAAGAACACTTTATTGATCTGTGACAAATACAACATTGGTGTATGCTAAGATGATCAATTACGTTAGTTGCAAAATTTGAAGTTGACTATTTGACTGCATCATGCTAATAATGATAACAAAGTCTTTTCTGAACGTGATTAAATTAAGGACAAAATGTGAAAAAGGAAAGATTTTCCATGAAATCATTTCGTCTTTTGCTGCCTCATTGACGACACCCACCAGGTAAATCTCGCCCACGGTCTAGTATAAGTACTCAAAGTGAGAACTAAGCCATCATTCTGACTCACATCAAACAGACATATTTATTGGTATATTAATTGTCCGCCTGCATTCCATACAAGAATACCAAATATTTCTTAATGAAAACAATATGGCGACCACCAAGCTTACTCATAATCTTCACCACCCTGCATCTCTAGAATCCTTTTGTCGTAAGTGTGTTCGGTAGCAGCCGACATTTATCACGAAAGTTTCGATATTTAGAGCGAGCCCTAAAAAGGAATTAAGTGCGACATGTTAGTATCATAAGTTTAAAAAGAATGGATGTTACTATCAAGAAAGACAAAGTTTACAATTAGAAAGTCAGAATCGTCACGTTTATCGTATACCTCACTTACTAAGGCCAATAGTTTGCCATGGATCATAGGCTATAAAAAGAAATCCTCGCCAGCGAACCCTTTTTGGGCTGTTTTCATTATCGAAGTCTACTTGGTCCCCTGCTATGTCAGTTCTGCTTCAGCGGTTATTTTTTGCCCCCAGGTTATTTGATTTTTTTTCCGAGTTTCGCTGATGGTTTTGTTAACGCTTTGGTATTCATGATCAAGTGATACTTGTTTGGAAGTCCTGGTCTTTCTTCTTTGTTTTTTATGAATGTGGACGTCGGAAAACAACGTTAATAGAAATGTTAGTATATAATTTACAACAACCCCAAAACTACTGCGTTGAAATCGAATTATTTTCTTTAAACAGGTATGGCGGGCCAACAACGACAATGTGGCTCCACGAAATGTATATATGAATTTGTTTTTCTAACAACGACATTAAAAATCAATGACAAAGCCTGAACATATCTGCAGTATTCCTGATTATTCACATATAAAGAAAGATAACGAAGCCTGCAACGTTATCAAAATCAACTGATCCGTGGTTTAAGACATATGTGGTAGGTTATAAACAAGACATTAATTATATTATATTTATGAAAACAAAAAATATTGAACAAAAGTTACTGTGCTTCAATTCCCCCATGAGTGTATTTATTAATGTTTGTTTGTGATGAAGGCTGGTTTTGGTTTCTGCTTTGGGTCTTTAGCTATCGATTTATGGTTTTCTACCGGTTTAACCTGTTACTCGTATATATTGTATATGGTATATATGAGAAAATGGATGATAGAGGTACTGGTTTTGACTTCCTCAAATTTTAGCGAGTAACCAAATTTAAACAAATTAGTGCAATAATGACTTGGCGCACTCACAATACTTGCTGAAGAAAGCAATATACATATGTGAAAAAATAAACTGAAATTAGCGCCATAATAATTTAGAGGAATGCTTTCAGCACAAGACGGGCTAAACATTACCGATACAACGTTACTTCACAGTCTAGGGTAGGTTTAGAGATTAAAGGAAGATTTAACAGAGATTATGAAATATGGCGTAGGATCTGGTGGGGCCCTAAATGGGATCACATTTTGAATTTTCAGATTTGATATTTATCCGAAAAGCGACTTGTCTGAATTTTATCAAATATGGTGGCAATGATGCCCTGCAAGAGACTTGGACATTTTATTATCTGTATTTCGCTGACCCCTGGGGCTCTTGATATGGCCCTAAAGGAGTCAAAATGAACACTGTCAGTTTCAATCAACTTCTTGTTAAATCACTTGTCCAATTCTAAACAATCTTATAACAATGTCCCTGTTTGTGTGATCAGAATTTTTATTCAGCATATTGTGCACTTTTTTTGATGGTCAGAGGCCTCAAAATGGCCGTATTTTGCTTGTTTGGCTTTATTTTCACTAATACTTGTGCCTAGATTAATATTATCTGCATGATGTTGATAACAGATTATCTTATTACTTGATATCTTTTGAAGATGATTATCACCAAGATCGGTGGTCAGATCAAGAACAATAATATTATATTATTTTCAGCTACATATCGAACCTTAATCGTCATCAAAGACTTCAAAGATCTTTGAAAATGTCCAATGTATCCCTTCGAGGGCCCCAACTCGACCCCGGGGATATCAGCAAGTTGCAGTGCCTCCTTCCCTGCCGGGGATCAAAGCTTTATTTTTTTATTATCAAAAACAGATTGGTCGTTCCTTACAGGAATATTATCAGTTCCTAACAAGAATATTAACAATGCACCATGTGACATGTTTTGGGCCCGACCACAATTCCCCCTAGAACCATGTCGGATCAGCAACTTGCCAGGAATAGATTATGGTCGTACTGTGGTGATGATCATTGTTTTCAATTTATATTTTGTTTTGATAAGTCTAAAATTATGTGACCTTGACCTACTTGATCGATTTTTTTACCTTTTCTTTACTTAGTTTTTTTTTTATTCTGCTACTGTTTAAGCAGATACTGCAGAATTTTGATTCTTTTTCTACAATATTCAGTTCATGAGAGCTTCAACAACATTTTTAAAAAAATATTACACCTTCCCCCTTTTGACCCCCTAATTTTCTTTGAGTCAAAGCGAAATCAGATACTTTGAACATAATACTATATGCAGCTGACTTTGAGGTAACTTCCTGCAAAAATATTGGTCTTATTAATGATAGGCCACAGAAAGGCTCAAATTAGTATCCTGCCTTTTTCATTTAAACCCTCTTCACTTTGACCCCCCCCCCCATTTTCCTATGAACCCACACAAAATCACATGTTTTACTGCACATAATTTTATATGTCGCTGACCTTAAAAATTCTTCCTAAAAAAAATTAGCCCTCTCACTGATAGGCCGCAGAAAGGCCCAAATTTGCACCCGTTCTTTTTCTTTTGAAACCTTTTTGATTTTCAATATTTTTTTCTTTTCTCAGAAAAGCCAACATTAGCACCCCAATTTCCAAAGTTATTTCTTTAGGACAGATTTTTGTTTTCACAGTCGCCCCATAGGCTTCACTTTTTAGTCACCTGCTTAGCATCACTAACGAGTCCTAGAAGGACGAAACAGCTGTATAGTGTAGCATCAGTGACGAGTCCTAGAAGATCGAACAGCTGTATAGTGTAGCATCAGTGACGAGTCCTAGAAGAACGAAACAGCTGTATAGTGTAGCATCAGTGACGAGTCCTAGAAGGACGAAACAGCTGTATAGTGTAGCATCAGTGACGAGTCCTAGAATGACGAAACAGTTGTATAGTGTAGCATCAGTGACGAGTCCTAGAAGGACGAAACAGCTGTATAGTGTAGCATCAGTGACGAGTCCTAGATTGACGAAACAGTTGTATAGTAAAGCATCAGTGACGAGTCCTAGAATGACGAAACAGCTGTATAGTGTAGCATCAGTGACGAGTCCTAGAATGACGAAACAGTTGTATAGTGTAGCATCAGTGACGAGTCCTAGATTGACGAAACAGATGTATAGTGTAGCATCAGTGACGAGTCAGTCCTTGAATGACGAAACAGCTGTATAGTGTAGCATCAGTGACGAGTCCTAGAATGACGAAACAGTTGTATAGTCATCATATTAAAAGTAAAGTGAATTTGAAAAAAATAAAATATTGCATCAACGACACCCGCCATGTAAACTTTGGTCACATCCAAGAAAGCATCAATCCTCAAAATGAGAACCGAGTCATCATTGTCATCACAACAAGTAAACACACTAACAATTGTTATCACAACAAGTAAATACACTACGATCACAGATTAAAAACAATAAAAAATAACCAGGAGCATAAACTGTATTATAAATCGAATGTAGGTAAATACTTGGAAGATGCAGACAAATATGATCCATTGTTGTCTAATAATTTCCCACCTGCTACAATATAAAAAGACTGATGCTACTGTTGTAGTTTTATCACCAAGAAGACAACCCTAAGCTGAAATATACTAAAGCACTGTAACCGTTATTTTTTTTTGTGTGTAATAGCACAAGGGTTTTCAGCTGAACGATTATGGGAACGAATACAGTAAACAATAAATATAGTCATTTAAATTCATTAAAATGATATCAAAGTATCGTACTTGATTAATTTTGACACTTTTTGACAACGACTATAAAGTATAGCTGATTTTTGTTATATTAATATATTAATTTAGTAAGCAGTGAGCATCAATGCCTTGAAGCACATCCTATCAAGGGTTCCAGACGTTCGGGTGGCATAGTTATCCTTACGAAGACTAACAGTGGAATCCTACAGTGTGGGAAGCTTTGTATGTCTATATTAGCCTGTGATTGGGCCAACTTCAACAAGCGGAATATGTTTTGTGATATGAGATATTCAAATGGTATATCCGAGAACACAACAAGCGATGATGATTGGGATATACTGACAAGAACATATTTGCAGACGGTAAGTTTAACTACAATTAGAAAATATTGAATATGCTAAGAATGGGGATTTAAGGATCCTTGTTAAAAAATCGGAAGCACGATTTGACAAGGCTGTCACCCTTTATTCTGTTTTGTATAAAACTGTAGCAAAATTGGATGACGACGTCTGTTTCCCTTAATTTCTTTTCGAATCAAACTCATTATTTCGTCCAAATCTCAAAATCGATTAAACCAGTGGCAAAATATGAACAAAGGAAAGATTTACATGGAGACTTTTGTAAAAGTATAAGAGAATAAGACCAGGTGTTCCGGAAGAGTAAGCGTCTTCTGCTTCATCGACGACACCCGACATGTAAATTTTTGTCACTTCCAAGTAAACATCACGTTGTCAAAATAAGAACCGAGTATCATTGTCAATCACTTATGAGCATACTCAAAAACGTCCATCTTCATATCTCTTAAAAATAAAAAAAATATTTCACAATGAGTCAAAGATGGCAACCATAAAATCAATATTAAAGGCCCAATATACGTAACTTTCGGCAAAACTAGAAGCGACAATCAAGCCTAATAACTTATTATATTTATAGATTTAGTTAAGATTAACTGATACCAGCAATATTCAAGATGAATTCTGGTACAGCAGCAGTTGAAACACGCTATTTGTAATCACGCGTCCATTTCGAACCGTTTTCTACCTTCGGTTTGTTATTGAAGTGGGCCCCACCTGAATTATTTTCAATTCTTTGGATTTTTCTATCAAGAGTTTCTTGTAGTTACCGCTCAGTTTTACTTCGTTTTAGGCTTATTTTGCATGGTTATCAACTGGATTTATTTTTTTAAAATTTTTCGGAATCACGAAAATTTCCCTGAAGTTACGTATATTGGGCCTTTAAAAGTCAGTTATTTTTTTTATAATATGAAAATAATAAACATGGTAACCGGTATTTCAGGGCATCCTAACAAGATGCATGATAAATCATCGTTTAGGTTTTTTAACGTATATATGTGTATGTTTATTGTACCTACAGATACTCCCTTACCCGTGTGCGTCAAACCCATGTTTAAAATCTTACAACTGCATCACTTTCAGCTCTAGAGGTCCAGCATGCATCAAAATAAGTATGTATACTATTAATATGTGCCATCTTTTATAATTTGCACTTATTTAAAAGGGATCGTTTTAATATTGTTCATTTTGAGAATATCAGTAAGAACATATGAGTGTTGAAATAACCCCCAAAAACACCGACCAGTGAAAAAGGTGTAAAGGACAAGAATCTGTGTTATTTTGTCTGATGAGGGGTAGTATTGCCATAGTTATAGTTGCAGCTACGAGTAATAATGAACTGATCGAGAGACCTTTCTATAATGACGACAAAATTCTGACGAGTGTTGGGTTCTCACACCCCTTGGATAAACACTTTATCCTGATGTTGAAAAGAAAGACATACAATAATGTTTGTATTTTGTTATAACTAAAACTGACAAAAATCGCAAGATCGACCCTACCCTTTGAAGAAGAATATCAGAGAATACCAAAGCGTTAACAAAACCATAATCCGAACTCAAAACCGAGTAATCTAGAGGCAAAGTAGGAGCAAAAGAAAGATTAACATGAAAGCACCGATCTTACCGATATGCAACAGCGCAGTTCTTTCGATATATGCCAAACAATTGCGCATTACTACATTGTGTCATCCGAAATTATGACTCGATAGTGCCTATGGTTTCTTTCATGATCTTTTACAGGGTACTGAGAACTCAAGTTAACGTACGCTTTGGTAATTCATCGATAGCATTAATATATATTGTTTATTATACAAGCATCTATCAAATGTGAACATAATCAATCTCGTCTTTCTGGCGCTTTGTGGATGTCACGTCTGTATCGATAACGTAAAAGAGTCACTCTCATAAATTGAAAAAAAGACAAAAAAATGTTTGCCATTTGATTAATGGCGTCGAAGTTTGAAACCGGCTTTTCAAATGTTCAGTTTGCTGTCTACTGTACAGAATCTAATATAGTTCAATTAAATACCCTGCAAACAAGACCATAATCCGAACTCAAAATCGATTAAGCTAGGGACATAATATATACACAGAAAAGGTTTACACGGAGACCCTTGTAAAAGTACAAGAGAATAAGACCAGGGCCCGTATTCATGAAAGCTTGTAATCAAGTCATGTCAGACAATCAAAAAGTGATGTGTAATCATTAGAAACAGTATTTGGCTTAAATTTCTTTCATTTGTTTCAAAATTAATGACAATATTACATTTTGTCGTGATTTTATAAACGATGTTTAACTGGTGTTCTGGAAGAGGAAGCATCGTCTGCTTCATTAACGAAAATTGTTTTGTTGACACTTCGGTGTTCTCTGATTTATTTTTGAATTTTACTCACTTTAAACCTATTGTCACCTCAATGATTAATCATGTTTGGCCATAACATCATATTTTAATGAAACACTAATCAAATCTCTACAGCTTGTCCAAAACCGGTCAACGTTACAAATGGATACGTTGTGTCACTTCGGACTGACTTTTTAGCTGGTAACAAAGCCTATTACGAATGCACTGAAGGATCCGTTTGGAAAGGTGAAATACATGGACGACGTTGTATGTTTGATGGGAGATTCGAACCATTCAAATGCATTTGAAAGGTAGGTTTTCACTTAAGGACCTTTTTGTTTGTAACGCCGATTTAGATTATTTCTATCGATATATAATCCCTGAGAGGGCACATGAAATGTATGGAACACCAGAAATAAAAAAGAAGAAATACTACAGTATTATATTGGTATAGTGTCTTTGTTTTGATAAATGGTGTTCACTAAAGTGTATTGCTATGATAGCGTTCCCTTTTAATATCTGAAACGCTTAATCTTATAATGATGATGATAATAATAAAATAATGATAATAACAAATAACAATACATAAAGGGGGGAGGGGAGTGGGGTGGGGATGGGTGTTGACATACAAGCCGATTTTACGCTGTTTTTATTATTTTTCGTCTCCTGCCGTAAAATTTGTGCATTATTTTTCAACCCCGCCCCCCCCCCCCCCCCCCCCCCCAAAAAAAACCCCAAACAAACAAACAACAAAAATTAAAATCCAAAAACGGGAAAAAAAAGCAAACAAAAACCCTTGAAGATGAAAATTAATGAACTATTATTATTCACGTGTTTGCCCTGATATGGAGTTATGCAACTTAAGTTTTGTTTCCGATGGGTCAACAGATAGTATTAGCCTCTGGTTCGACGAAATGAAAAACTGCTCGATTTTGTTCAAATTTGATATGCTGGTTTTGTTATAATGTAAACACAGCTTAGGGTTAGTACTTTGTACTTGTTGTGAACTCTGTGCCTGTTAATACTGCAAATACATGCTGAAACATGTTTTTTTTTTATAGATCGACGTGAACGATGCGAAACCGACAGAGCGAAAATTATGGAATTCTATAATTCATAATTATAGAAATTAAAACAAGCATAAGATGTGTATCAGAACGTGCAACTCGATATGGACCTAAGTGACATTCACCTATGGTTGAATCAATTGCTTTGTTTTCATCTCGGAGAAATTAAAAAATGAAGAGCGCAGGTATCACGGAATGGCATAAGTTTGCAACCAGTTATACCGTTATATATTTTGTTCCTGCTTTCTAAACGAGACAAACCAACCTCAATAGCACGGACTTAAAACATAGCCGAAGGTTCAGTCGAACCAAGGACAATTAACAATTTTGTTTTCTCGGTTCGTAACTTGAGGTTTCTTTTTTTAAAGGCCCAATATACGTAACTTTCGGCAAAACTTGAAGCGAAAATCAAGCCTAAGAACTTTTTATATTTATCGATTTAGTTAAGATTAACTGATATCAACAATATCCAAGATAAATTCCTTCGCGGTTACCGGTACATCAGCAGTTGAAACACGCTATTTGTAAACACGCGTCTATTTCGAACCGTCTTCTACCTTCGGTTTGTTGTTGAAGTGGGCCCCACCTGAACTATTTTCAACTCTTTGTATTTTTTTGTCAAGAGTTTCTTGTTAGTTACTGCTTAGGTTAACTTCGTTTAAGGCTTATTTTTGCATGGTTATCAACTGGAATTTTTTTTTGAATTTTTCAGGATCACGAAAATTTCGCTGAAGTTACGTATATTGGGCCTTTAAAGGAAAAAGGAGTATTTCACCTGTAACAATATACTCACTGAATTCATACATGTATATACATGCATATTTTTTACGTCTTAGTTACGAAAACGTCTGGATTTTTTTTCTTTTTAATGCTAATAACTTCCAGTTTATAATACAAAGCAGAGCAAACGAGTGGCAAGGGAATTCACATTTTCTTCATTTAATTCAAATGATTTGGTGCAATAAATCTTGCTTAAACTTTTCCGTTTTTTAAGTACCAACAACATTCTTTGAAAACATATGCTTATCAACTATTGTTGATAAGGTGATTTAGATTTAAGAGGACGGGAAACTATGCTCTAACACTATTCGAGGAAAATCAATGAGCACGTACATGGTTTGTTTTTATTTCTAAGCTTTTATGTAAGATACCAGGTACAATTTTTATTGTCGTATTAGTGCGTTCGGTTTTTAATATTAAATTGTAAAAATTGTTGTGATTTTATTGTTTGATTTTAAAACATTTAATTTTGATTATTAAGATGATATTCAGCTTTGACTAATACTATGGTATTATAATTATATTCTGTTCATATTCATTCCCTGTATCCCATTTATTTTGACCAGCGTAAAGTTGGTTTACTATTCAATATCGCTCTTGCCCAAAATATGACTAGCCCATCCTTTTCGAGTTTTTCGAACATTTTGGTGCGCTTTTGTGTGTTAGATTCTTGGACGATGGCCAGTGATTTTTAAGATGTGAAGGCGGTTCAAAACCCCGGTCAAATACTGGGCTAACCTAATATTGAAAATGTAACCAACTTATGCTGGTTATATTTTGTTTTTTTTATAAGTCGTGTATAAATATGAAAGCTTGGTACGTGTTCGTAATTGTTGAAAGGTGTTTGTTCAAGTTATTATATATTTGAAAGCTATATGGATAATTAAGATGAGTTTGAGTTTTGTACTACTAGTAAATTAGTGATGGTATATTAACGAAGTAAACTTTTCTTTTTCTTTTATTCTTTCAGTGTGCCCTTAATATATGTTTTAGACGATTTCGAATACAAATATGCTACTTGAATAGGTTAAACACATTAACCAAACATATATCAAATTTCTTACCTTTTTACCAGTGAAATATCGGAAATTATTCATTCTTTAAAAGTAATATTTTTCTCTTGTGCGCAGCACGATTTAAAAATATCAAAACAATAGGCCAATTCATGAAATATTGTATATTTGGTATTACTGAAGACACTGTTAATATCACGTACCTATGTTTTGATAAAAAAATGAAATGAGCTCAATATCTCCTCATGACATTTTAGATAGTGTATAATCGATAGTATATTATATTTCTAAAAAAAATAAATAAATAAAAATATACACATACTTGTTAAATTAATTGGTCTATAGACGATTCCTTATTAATTCATCGATGGTAAAAATAGTTCACAATCTAAAGTAATTTGCTTGTGAGTTTGATTGCACGAATTTATTACGGTTAACATTCTGAATGCACATGTCTGTTAAGCTAATGAAAAAATTCCTAGCCTCAATAAACACTAAAACAAGATCATCATTATGTCACGTTTCTAGCGATGAGATTCCATGATTCCATCCTAATTCTTTTTTCTGGGTAGTGGGGATCTCATAATGCATTGTTTTTTCAAATTATTGTAGATAATTGATGTTTGTCGCTATTTATGGGCACTTTTTTTCTTTTGATTTTTGCTTAAAATTGTTTGAATTTTCCTATTATCATTTTTTTGAATCAACGCGGAGGAAAGAATTAATCGTTCAATTTATATCATTAAGATAATATTTTAGATATCCTTCTCCCATTCTTGTTGTTTTTCAATATAATATATGCCAACACATTTGAAGGTACCGTTAGCAATGTAACAGAAAAAAGAATAATTCTAGACCTAATGGTGAGATGGGGAATCTCAATGCTTTGGGGACATACCAATAATAAGAGCTGTACAGGGCAATCTTGGGTGAAGATAATTGATCGGTCCCAATCGGTATAGATAATTAACTGCTTTCAGTCGGCGTAGATTTTTGACATTCCAATTTTGTAAAGAATATTAACCGGTCCAAGCCGATGAAGATTATTGACCTGTCCCAGCCGGTGTAGATTATTAACCTGTCCCAGCCGGTGTAGATTATTGTCTGTTAAGCTAATGAAAAAATTCCTAGCCTCAATAAACACTAAAACAAGATCATCATTATGTCACGTTTCTAGCGATGAGATTCCATGATTCCATCCTAATTCTTTTTTCTGGGTAGTGGGGATCTCATAATGCATTGTTTTTTCAAATTATTGTAGATAATTGATGTTTGTCGCTATTTATGGGCACTTTTTTTCTTTTGATTTTTGCTTAAAATTGTTTGAATTTTCCTATTATCATTTTTTTGAATCAACGCGGAGGAAAGAATTAATCGTTCAATTTATATCATTAAGATAATATTTTAGATATCCTTCTCCCATTCTTGTTGTTTTTCAATATAATATATGCCAACACATTTGAAGGTACCGTTAGCAATGTAACAGAAAAAAGAATAATTCTAGACCTAATGGTGAGATGGGGAATCTCAATGCTTTGGGGACATACCAATAATAAGAGCTGTACAGGGCAATCTTGGGTGAAGATAATTGATCGGTCCCAATCGGTATAGATAATTAACTGCTTTCAGTCGGCGTAGATTTTTGACGTTCCAATTTTGTAAAGAATATTAACCGGTCTAAGCCGATGAAGATTATTGACCTGTCCCAGCCGGTGTAGATTATTAACCTGTCCCAGCCGGTGTAGATTATTGACCGGTCACAGCCGGTGTAGATTATTGACCGGTCCCAGTCGGTGTAGATTATTAACCGGTCCCAGTCGGTGTAGATTATTGACCGGTCCCAGTCGGTGTAGATTATTGACCGGTCCCAGTCGGTGCAGATTATTGACCGGTCCCAGTCGATGTAGATTATTGACCGGTCCCAGTCGGTGTAGATTATTGACCGGTCCCGGTCGGTGTAGATTATTGACCGGTCACAGCCGGTGTATATTATTGACCGGTCACAGCCGGTGTAGATTATTGACCGGTCCCAGTCGGTGTAGATTATTAACCGGTCCCAGTCGGTGTAGATTATTGACCGGTCCCAGTCGGTGTATATTATTGAACGGTCCCAGTCGGTGTAGATTAATATAATTGACCGGTCCCAGTCGGTGTAGATTATTGACCGGTCCCGGTCGGTGTAGATTATTGACCGGTCCCAGTCGGTATAGAATATTGACCGGTCCCAGTCGGTATAGATAATTAACTGCTTTCAGTCGGCGTAGATTTTTGACGTTCCACTTTTGTAAAGAATATTAACCGGTCCAAGCCGATGAAGATTATTGACCTGTCCCAGCCGGTGTAGATTATTAACCTGTCCCAGCCGGTGTAGATTATTGACCGGTCACAGCCGGTGTAGAATATTGACCGGTCCCAGTCGGTGTAGATTATTAACCGGTCCCAGTCGGTGTAGATTATTGACCGGTCCCAGTCGGTGTAGATTATTGACCGGTCCCAGTCGGTGTAGATTTTTGACCGGTCCTAGTCGGTGTAGATTATTGACCGGTCCCAGTCGGTGTAGATTATTGACCGGTCCCAGTCGGTGTAGATTATTGACCGGTTACAGCCGGTGTATATTATTGACCGGTCACAGTCGGTGTAGATTATTGACCGGTCCCAGTCGGTGTAGATTATTGACCGGTCCCAGTCGGTGTATATTATTGACCGGTCCTAGTCAGTGTATATTATTGACCGGTCCCAGTCGGTGTAGATTATTGACCGGTCCTAGTCGGTGTAGATTATTGACCGGTCCCAGTCGATGTAGATTATTGACCGGTCCCAGTCGGTGTATATTATTGACCGGTCCCGGTCGGTGTAGATTATTGACCGGTCACAGCCGGTGTATATTATTGACCGGTCACAGCCGGTGTAGATTATTGACCGGTCCTCGTCGGTGTAGATTATTGACCGGTCCCAGTCGGTGTATATTATTGACCAGTCCAAGTCGGTGTATATTATTGAACGGTCCCAGTCGGTGTAGATTAATATAATTGACCGGTCCCAGACGGTGTAGATTATTGACCGGTCCCGGTCGGTGTAGATTATTGACCGGTCCCTGTCGGTATAGAATATTGACCGGTCCCAGTCGGTATAGATAATTAACTGCTTTCAGTCGGCGTAGATTTTTGACGTTCCAATTTTGTAAAGAATATTAACCGGTCCAAGCCGATGAAGATTATTGACCTGTCCCAGCCGGTGTCGATTATTAACCTGTCCCAGCCGGTGTAGATTATTGACCGGTCACAGCCGGTGTAGATATATGACCGGTCCAAGTCGGTGTAGATTATTAACCGGTCCCAGTCGGTGTAGATTATTGACCGGTCCCAGTCGGTGTAGATTAATGACCGGTCCCAGTCGGTGTAGATTATTGACCGGTCCTAGTCGGTGTAGATTATTGACCGGTCCCAGTCGGTGTAGATTATTGACCGGTTACAGCCGGTGTATATTATTGACCGGTCACAGTCGGTGTAGATTATTGACCGGTCACAGTCGGTGTAGATTATTGACCGGTCCCAGTCGGTGTATATTATTGACCGGTCCTAGTTGGTGTATATTATTGAACGGTCCCAGTCGGTGTAGATTAATATTATTGACCGGTCCCAGTCGGTGTAGATTATTGACCGGTCCCAGTCGGTATAGATTATTGACCGGTCCCAGTCGGTATAGATTATTGACCGGTCCCAGTAGGTGTAGATTATTGACCGGTCCCTGCCGGTGAAGATTACTGACCGGTCCCAGACGGTGAAGATTATTGACCGGTCCCAGACGGTGAAGATTATTGACCGGTCCAGGACGGTGAAGATTACTGACCGGTCCAAGACGGTGAAGATTATTGACCGGTCCCAGCCGGTGAAGATTATTGACCGGTCCCATTCGGTGTAGATTATTGAACGGTCCCAGCCGGTATAGATTATTGACCGGTCCCAGTCGGTGTATACTATTGACCGGTCCCAGTTTGTGTAGATTATTGACCGGTCCCGGTCGGTGTAGATTATTGATCGGTCCCAGTCGGTGTATATCATTGACCGGTCCCAGCCGGTGAAAATTACTGACCGGTCCCAGACGGTGAAGATTATTGACCGGTCCCAGTCGGTGAAGATTATTGACCGGTCCCAGACGGTGAAGATTATTGACCGGTCCTAGTCGGTGTAGATTATTGACCGGTCCCAGACGGTGACGATTATTGACCGGTCCCAGCCGGTGAAGATTATTGACCGGTCCCAGACGGTGAAGATTGTTGACCGGTCCCAGACGGTGAAGATTATTGACCGGTCCCAGACGGTGAAGATTATTGACCGATTCTAGCTGGTGTAGATTATTGACCGGTCCCAGACGGTGAAGATTATTGACCGGTCCCAGCCGGTGTATATTATTGACCGGTCCCAGTCGGTGTAGATTATTGACCGGTCCCAGTCGGTGTATATTATTGACCGGTCCCAGTCGGTGTATATTATTGACCGGTCCCAGCAGGTGTAGATTATTGACCGGTCCCAGCCGGTGAAGATTATTGACCGGTCCCAGTCGGTGTATATTATTGACCGGTCCCAGTCGGTGAAGATTATTGACCGGTCCCAGCCGGTGTATATTATTGACCGGTCCCAGTCGGTGTAGATTATTGACCGGTCCCAGTCGGTGTATATTATTGACCGGTCCCAGTCGGTGTAGATTATTGACCGGTCCCAGCAGGTGTAGATTATTGACCGGTCCCAGCCGGTGAAGATTATTGACCGGTCCCAGTCGGTGTATATTATTGACCGGTCCCAGTCGGTGTATATCATTGACCGGTCCCAGCCGGTGAAAATTACTGACCGGTCCCAGACGGTGAAGATTATTGACCGGTCCCAGTCGGTGAAGATTATTGACCGGTCCCAGACGGTGAAGATTATTGACCGGTCCTAGTCGGTGTAGATTATTGACCGGTCCCAGACGGTGACGATTATTGACCGGTCCCAGCCGGTGAAGATTATTGACCGGTCCCAGACGGTGAAGATTGTTGACCGGTCCCAGACGGTGAAGATTATTGACCGGTCCCAGACGGTGAAGATTATTGACCGATTCTAGCTGGTGTAGATTATTGACCGGTCCCAGACGGTGAAGATTATTGACCGGTCCCAGCCGGTGTATATTATTGACCGGTCCCAGTCGGTGTAGATTATTGACCGGTCCCAGTCGGTGTATATTATTGACCGGTCCCAGTCGGTGTATATTATTGACCGGTCCCAGCAGGTGTAGATTATTGACCGGTCCCAGCCGGTGAAGATTATTGACCGGTCCCAGTCGGTGTATATTATTGACCGGTCCCAGTCGGTGAAGATTATTGACCGGTCCCAGCCGGTGTATATTATTGACCGGTCCCAGTCGGTGTAGATTATTGACCGGTCCCAGTCGGTGTATATTATTGACCGGTCCCAGTCGGTGTAGATTATTGACCGGTCCCAGCAGGTGTAGATTATTGACCGGTCCCAGCCGGTGAAGATTATTGACCGGTCCCAGTCGGTGTATATTATTGACCGGTCCCAGTCGGTGAAGATTACTGACAGGTCCCAGCCGGTGTAGATTATTGACCGGTCCCAGCCGGTGAAGATTATTGACCGGTCCCAGACGGTGAAGAGTGTTGACCGGTCCTAGACGGTGTAGATTATTGACCGGTTCAAGACGGTGAAGATTATTGACCGATTCTAGCTGGTGTAGATTATTGACCGGTCCCAGACGGTGAAGATTATTGACCGGTCCCAGCCGGTGAAGATTATTGACCGGTCCCAGTCGGTGTAGATTATTGACCGGTGCCAGTCGGTGTATATTATTGACCGGTCCCAGTCGGTGTAGATTATTGACCGGTGCCAGTCGGTGTATATTATTGACCGGTCCTATCCGGTGTAGATTATTGAACGGTCCCAGTCGGTGTATATTATTGACCGGTCCCAGTCGTTGTAGATTATTGAACGGTCCTAGCCGGTGTAGATTATTGACCGGTCCCAGTCGGTGTATATTATTGACCGGTCCCGGTTGGTGTAGATTATTTACCGCCTTTGTAGGTGTATACAATGAAATTTGGTTACTGAAATGACGTTTGGTACTTTTTGCCTTAGCACATAGAAATTGTGTTACAATTAATGCTTTTGTCAACACTTCGCTTTTGTTTCAACACCGAGTTCCAGTGTATTAACAATATGGTATCCTTTTTAAGTTCAATTTAGATTCTTAGATTACCTTTTCATATATTAATATTTTGATAACATTGCAATGACCCAATAGAAAAACATAACGATAGTATTAAAGTATGCAAATGAAGAACACCGTAAAACATATCATACAATGTCATTGACCTATGTAAACATAAAATATAATACATAAAAAAAAATTAAATGGTCAATATTTGAATAAAAAGTATAATTGTTATTTTGCATATTTGCAGTCTCAACAGAATGTAAAGCACTTAGGACTTTTTTTTTTTTTTTAAATATCAAGCGTTGACAAATGAAAAAAAAGACACTACTGATTAGATTCAATTATAAACTGCGAACGTTTGACCATTTTATCAATTGTTTGATACATAATATTATCGTTAAGTTTAATTTCAATATTTTTGAGGATTTTTTCTTATTTATTACTTAATAAAATTTCAACTTCCAATTTGCTTTTTGTTTTTCTTATGTTCGTTGCACACACAATATTGAAACATTGCATATTACTATATGAACTTTTATGACTCACAAGGGAAACTCGATGGCATTAGTATTTACTTATCTTACCATAGCTGCTACTTATAATTTGAGCCGAAATTAATTCATCAACCTGTATGCAGATGAAAATTTGAATCAGACAACATTTTCTATAGGTTACCTCCTTCCCGAAACGAGGAAGATAAAGTACAAATGATTGAATTCCTGGTTGACAATACTTTGTTGAGTTCGGAGGAAAGATTTTCCAGCAGACTGTTGGCATCCCAAAGGGAACTAACTTTGTCCCCCTTTTGACTAACTTGTTTTTGTTTTTCATTCGAGGCTGAACTTGTCGAAGGGCTTATCAAGACAAGTTACAATTTCGATTTCAACAAGAAGTTTGCTAACCTCGTCCATCGTATATACCCTACTGAACTTGAGATTAAAGACACAACAGACTCTCCTACATCAGTTTCTTACCTTGACCTTTACTTAAACTATGACCAACACGGGCAACTTACTACTAAGCTGTATGATAAACGTGGCGATTTCGATTTTCAGATCATGAACTTTCCTTTTCTTGATAGTAACATCCCTGATTTCTCCATTCTATGGTGTTTACATGTTGCAGTTGATTTGTTATTATAGGGCTTGCTCTGAATATCGATATTTTTGTGATATATGTCAACTGGGCGGATTGGTCGAGTGGTTAACACTCCGGCCTTCCATGCAGGCGGCCGGGGTTCGATCCCCGTAATCGTCATACGCATGGAACATTCAGAGAAAGTGTTTTTCTCCTGCCCACACAACTCCAACAACCCAGGTGGAGTATAAAATGGTCTGGGGTGGATGTTGCAGTATCTGTGATGTTGCATTCAAGTGTGGTGGCACTATAAAAGATGCCGTTGGAAACACGGTCCCACTACAAACAGAACACAATTCATCTCCAGCACACACACATACATACACACACACATATGGAGATATTAGCCAGGTGGTATAGGACAAGTAGTTAGCGCCCGATAAGGCAGCTCCTGCGAACTCCTCAGAATTGTATATGATAGAACTGTATGTGTTAATTGTATTGATTGTATAAGAATTGTATATCTATGTACTGTAAAGCGCTTTAGAGTGGCTTATGTTAGCTAGATAGGGCGCTATATCAAATATTGTATAATTAAACATTAATTAATTAATTAATTAAATTAACTGCTGACGAACAAACTCACGCCACAGGGATTCGATAGATGCAGGTTGAGGTAGACAATGGGCAAGTTTTATGGTCGCCATCTTGATCTAATTGTAATATGAAAAAGTGCAAAATTTGGGGCATGATTTCTGAAAATAAATTAGGGAATACCGAAGTGTTAACAAAATCATAATCCGAACTCAAAATGGATTAAACCAGGGCGTGATATGAACAAAGGCAAAATGTACATTGAGAAACAAGAGAATAAGACTAGGTGTTCCGAACGAGCGAGTTCATCGACGACACCCGCAATGTTAATCTTTGTTATATCCAGGTAAACATCTAGTTCTCAAATTGAGAACCGAGTATCACTGTTAATCACAACAAGTAAACATGTAATGAGCATACTCAAAAAACGTCCATCTTCATAGCACATATCTCTTCATATCTTCATTAAGATACAGACTATTTCTCAATGAAACAAAGTTGGCGACCATAAAACTGACGCATAGTTCTGATCAACCTGCATCTCTCGAATCCTTGTGTTGTTAGTGTGTTTGTCAGCAGTCAACATCGATCTCGAAAATCCCGATATTTGGAGCAAGCCCTAGAATATCGAATCAACTGCGACATGTAAACACCATAGGTTGGAGAAGCATGAGTGTTACCATCAAGAAATGGAAATTGAAATAATCACGTTTATCGTATAGCTTAGTAGTAAGCTGACCATGTTTTTGAGTAGAGTTCGAGGTAGGCAGCTGATGTAGAAGAGTCTGTTGTATCCTTTATTTCAAGTTCAGAAGGGTATATACATCGACGTGGTCAGCAAACTTCTTGTTGTTTATAGACAACACATCGTCGATATATCTGAAAGTGAAATTAAAAGATTTGGCAAGGTTTTTGTTATCTGTCCTGATTAGCTCTTCCACAAATTCAGACTCGTATGATAACAAAAACAAGTCAGCTAAGAGTGGGGCACTGTTTGTTCCAATGGGTATGCCAACAGTCCGCTGGAAAACATTTCCTCCGAACTCAACAAAAATATAGTCGAACAGAAATTCAATCGTCATTACTATACGAGGGGTGTTCCAAAAATAATGTCACTTCATCGGTGCTCATATAGCGGAAGTGCTTTTGTTCATTTTAATTTGCTCTGCCCTTCAAAATACTCTCCGCCAGCCAGAACACACCTTTGTAGCCGGTCAATCCATTTTTGGAAGCATTTTTCATATTCTTCAATGGGTACACCCATCAGACACTGATAAACAGCAGATCCAAGGGCATTTCTCGAATTGTATCTCCTTCCAGATATATTTTTTAAATTTTGGAAAGAGAAAATAGTCGCAGGGGGCCAAGTCTGGCGAATACGGAGGGTGCGGAAGGACGGTAACCTTCTCTGACTCCAAAAAGACAGTCACAATACGTGCCTTCACCAGTGACTATATTATCAAAAGCCTTTTTACTATATTTTGGGTACATTTTGAGAAGTTTTTTTTGCCATTGTTACGCGCGTCTTCTTTTGCTCATCCGTTAACAAATTGGGTATCCATCTTGCACTTATCTTTCTAACTTTTAGGTGTTTCTTCAAAATTGCATGAACTCTTGCTAACGACAAGTTTGTCATTCGAGCCAATTGTCTTACGGTAAATGAGCATCAGTTTGGAGGATATTTCGGATTTTTTCTATGTTACCTTTGGTCGTAGTTGTTGCAGAACGACCTGGGTGAGCAGCATCTTTCAGTTGCCCAGCACTAAATTTACCTACCCACCTACAAACAGTCCTGTGAGACATTTGGCCCTCCCCATAAATGTCACACACCTCGCGGTGAATATCTACAGCCTTTATGCCGAGGAATGACCTACCTTTTATATAGGCCCTAATTTCAACAACATTTTCAACTCGTTTTCCTGTCATTTTGTGTCTAGTCTAACGAATAGGCTATGAAACGATGTACACTGTACCGAGGCCAGTGAACGTGTGGACGAGATATTTACCTGTGTCACGAGCCAGTGATCACTCAATCGACACGAGATGGTTTTGTGCATAAATTGCACGATTTCCGCGAAATAAATCACAGATGACATTATTTACGGAACACCCCTCGTATCTTCTTCAGTAATTTCCTTTTAGATCTTGTTGTGCTTATCACAAAGTATGCTACAAGATAGCTCACTACCATAATGATATTTGTACCGTCGTCTGCCTTTCTTGGAAAAGAAAGTTCTCATTACAAGAAGAAAATAAGAAAATGATACTTTGGGTTTTTATTTTAATTTTTAAACATTAATTTTACAATCATTACAGTACTTTTAAATGCTTTTGACATTTTGCACCAAAGTCGGTCAGACTCAAGCATGGGAAAAATTAAACTATCTAAAGGCCAATGGCCAATCTCAAATTGTACATGTCTTTACTAATAAACCTATTGCTATTTTAACATTATAAAACGACATTGGTTATATCAAAATAAGGTGTCAAATGCTACACCACTGCTAAATCTAGGTCAGACAAGAAGTTGGGTGTTCCCTAACGGGTCAGTTCTGGTTTTCCTTAAACTATGTATGCAATATGATGGCATGAAAACTCTACCCAGGAATCAAATCTGACTAAGCGGTCAATATTGAAGACTGCTGTTAAGGCCCTGATTACAAATTGGACTTTTTCATGTATGAATTTCATAATTGAGCAGGAGGCAGATTCTCTAATCATTAGGTCAAATAAATGCTTAGATATTCCGATGAACTAAAATTTGTGCAATGTTCATGCATTTATGCAGCAATCAGTCCTGTTTAAAACGTCCAGATCGCATTATTTGAGGATTTGGTATACCCGTGATTGTTTTATTCGTTTTTTTCCTTTTTGCAATATGGTTTCTCGAAATAAATGCATTGAACCTTATTAAACTACATGTCTTAATATATATGCCCGATTTTATAATCTTTTTATTAATTTTCCATTGGAAAACATAACAGAAGTTACGGGGAGAGTTTTAAATCACGGAACATTTATTAACTTCTGTGATGCATTCTTGTGGAGACTTTTACGGTGAGGAATTAACTTAGAATAGGAAACATTCGTGAAACTGTGGCCGGTTTGTAAGTATTGGACAATAGTATAAACATGTATTACATAGTTTTATTATATTCAGAAAAGGATAACATCCATTATTTACGTGCTAATATTTTTCTACAAACAATAACAATCATATATGTATAGTCCCGCACATATTGACATTGGGAAAATTATATATGTATAGTATATAACATGTATCCCAAAGTATTCTGCTATCGTGCATTAATACACAAAAATATCATTAAATATATACAAGGCAAACAATTACTTATCGAAGTGTGGGCGATATCATGTTAATATTACATTTTGTATATCAATATGTAACAAACGAATTGTTTTTCCAAAGATAGTATAAAATACAGGGAGACTTTAAGATACAAATTCAGAAAAGTGTCGATTAAAGTTATTTTTAATTTATGACGGGAGGCATAATAGGTGGATTGTCATTTATACTGTATGTACAAAGATGACGTAACACACACATATGCTGCATCTCTTAAATTTAGTAATAGATACAGTATGCCATAAAATGAATTAAACTGCATCACACAGCTTTTTCGTCCTCCTAGGACTCTTCAGTGATGCTAGGGGCCGAAAGGTAGGAATCCAAAATTTCCAAACTAATGTAGAAGCAGAAGGGTCAGGTGCGTAAAACCCCTTTAATTTATGAATTAAGAAGTAAATTTAAACTATTTCTGTATAACTTCAAATCGTGTACTACGAAAATGTGTATATTATGTACCGTGCTACTACTCAAATGATATTAACTGCGGCTATGGAGGATCCAGCAAACCTCAAGGACTAAAAAATCCACCAGCAGAGTCTGCCACCTACTATCACAAATTAACAAATAAAAAAAAAAAAAAAAAACAAATATGAATATAATATTGATGCAGTTTACGCTGCGTATTAGGATCCCGGTTCACTAATGCAGCTTACGCGTACTTTGTGTGATAATTAAACGCACTAATTTTGATAAACACACGTACACTTCCATGAGTCAGATGATAGCACAGATGAACTAAACATCAACCAGTTCTTTTTGATAATTTCATAATTACCGTATAACGAAATAGTTCAAATAACGATAGCAATATCTCAGTTTAGACTTTGAGGACGTGACATTTCCTTGAAAGAGAAGTTTCGCCGATGAAGCAGAGGATGCTTATTTCGCCGACCTCCCCGATGACACCTGGTGTTACATCTATTCTCTTGTTCGTTTGCAAAAGTTTCCGTATAAGAATTTTCTTTGTTTAAAATATGATTAATTTTAGTTCAGGCGATGATTTTGCTGACGGTTCGGTATATTGTGGTTTTTTTTATATGTTATCATCCTAAGAAATGAGCTTTTTCTTCCTATTTGCCGCATACATAAGACAACATAGTGTGGACCATATCAGCGCTGTTGGAATCAGTTGGATGAACATGAATATTTTCGTTAGCAACAGTTGCATCCCATTGGTCTAAGTATATAACGCGATTTTGCAAAACGGAAAATTCTTCATAAAGGATTTTCTGTTCTTTTTGCCTAATGAAATTGTACGGAAGCAAGTTATCAACGTATGTTAACGAGTGTGGCCCTTTAATAAATATGTCAACATTCGGAGACCGTTTAAGCAGTCTCACCACAGCTTGTTTAGCGTTTCTTACATGTTCTCTAAAAATATCATGAGAAACTCTAGCAATATGAAGGTACCAATGTAATACAACGATGTCAGAGCTATTGGCAGGGATTTCATCTAACCGAGACCCTTCAGACCTGATATTGTATCTCGATGAACGGAGAGACCCATAAAATGGAAGCTCGTGTGGCGCCCAATTAATGTTAATTCGACGAGACTTCAGTTCTGCATGAGCGTATTTCTGCCAAGCTTTATCCTCGATTTCATCCCAACGGCCAGATGTGAAGTTTAAACCCAAAAAACTGACCAAATGCGTAAACCATATACGATTTGTAGAATCCCCTAGAATGAGTAAACGACGTCCCTCTAGACATCTGAAATAATCCTTTGGTGTTCGTGGTAATGTTGGGTTGCATATCAGGTTTTTCCACTCCCCTCTCTGGTAATACCCAGTAGGCGCTGTTTGTTTCCATGTCACAGTTTTGGAAATAGTCATGCAGTTTTGCAAAATCGGCAGCTTAAATTCTTTATCTACAAGTATATATTTTCATTTTCCGTTTTAAAATAGTGCATCAAAATTGAAATAAACAATAATTTTCTATTTAAACTATTATAAAAGATATTGAGGTCATTTACTTAATGCACTAATATGCAAAATAATTATATCATGTTGTGTTTCATTTATCAGACAACACCACATTTAGGCACAATTATCACCTTAATTGGTATACTTCCATATTAATGAGGTTTTAGTTTCAAAATAAGAATGCTTTGTAATGGCATACATTAATTTCAAGTTTTCCTTAGTTCTTTTCAGATAGCATGCATTTACATTTCTTATTAAAACATTACACATTACTTACTGCCGTTAATAGTGACCTTTATATTTGTCGTCTGGTGCACGTAATATCTGAAAATAGCATGTATGAAGTAATATTTGTGTCATATAATAATAGATCAAATAAACGTATTTCATTTATGCGTTGGATGAATTATTATAATAAATTCGTATTGTTAACCATAATTTAATCACCATCAATGAGAATGAGATGATACCATCCAATGTCTATGGTATACTTATTTAAATCTTTAATTCACGTCCATGAAGAGTTCTGTGGTTGCAGTTATTTCCCTTTATCAGTGGTACACAATAACCTGCTTATCGATATGGAAACCTAGTTTTCTGCGTAAGGTTTGGTCAACAAAGAGATAAAGAATAGTAACGGTAACCATCACGACCTGATGTCAAAGTTGGATAATTCACAGATAAGGAATCATCTGTGTCTTATATCTTATTATAGATAGAGCATACCAACAATAATTGACTATGATCAAAACAGATGTTTCCTCCTTCTAAGACCAATAGCTCATGCTATAGGCCATTTTGGTTTAAATTATTGATGACAAAATATAAGTTATGGAAAACATGAATGATATTGGTTAATTACAAATTTAAAAAAAATATATTATGCAACTTTTCAAATAAATGGACGAAATGATTGTTGTCATGCTTCCAGTCAAGTACGTGGTCTACAACAACCTAATAGACGAGTCTGCAACTTTGTATCTTACAAAATGAATGAAAACACACATCTTAATGCAGTTATATATTACTTTTGAATGACACAGTATTATGAACTTTTTACTATCAAAAAATCTCTATTTGTTATTGTACATTCTTACGATACATACCTGAACAGATGCAATGACCTGGCACTTAATGTGTTTGTATTCTTGTTAATAGTATAATACATCCAATCGCTACAGTTGTGCCTCTTCGGACTCCTGCAGTACCAAGCCATACCGAAATTGTCCTTGGTGTAGTTACATACACTCGCGTTACCAAACAACCTGTAGTCAACATTACATGGAGTGTGTTCGGGCTTTGCAGTATTAACCTTGTGTTCAAAAATAGCTTCAATAGTATAAAATATTCCATGATCTTTCAAATAATCAACAAAGATTCCAATGTGTTCTCTTGTGTTTGCAATCGAAATTATTAATTCTGAATCGCCAATCCAAAGTGGTGTAATAAAACCAGTGTGCGTGCCATTTTCATTATCAACCACATATCCGCTCACACTATTTCCAGTAGAAGGTTGCTTCATCCAGATACTTAAAACATCACCACCAGTTAAAATCGGTTTCCCCCAACCGTTGTTTAGAGTAATTTTCACTTTTATCGTTTCTCCAGCGTGGTATTTATTGTTTTTATTCTGCAAATCGAATCTGGAAGTAGCAATATTTGCTGTGTAATGAAAGTTGGCGATCATCCTAAAGTAAACGTAGTCCGTTAATCCGTTCATACCGGTGACACTAAAACAAAATACATATAATGTATTTATCTTCAAATAACTGATTCTTCTTTGTTTTTATACCAAATGCTGAATAATCATATGGCAATGTCAAAATGATACCTGGTTCTCGTATTGAGAACCTGATGTTTACATGGCGGGTGTCGTCGATAAAGCAGAAGACACTTACACTTTCGGAACACTTAGTCATATCCTCTTGTGCTTTTACGAGAGTCTCCATGTAAATTTTTCTATTGTTCCTATTTTGCCTCCAGTTTAATCGATTTTGAGTTCGGATTATGGTTTTGTTGACACTTTGGTATTATCTTTTTTGTTTTGTTTTTATGATTCTATGAAAAAGAGCAATAAAGCCACGCTTCATTAAGCTACTTTTTTGTCAGCATTATCAGAGGATATGTCTACCGACGAAGGCTTCTATCAATAAAAAAACTCACACAAGATTCAATATTCATCGAAATAAAATATAATGAAGACTTAGAGCTCTGCAATATTTTACATAACTTATCGTTGCTGTCGGCTTAGTTTTGCTTTTTTCCACTCGACTCCCTCCCATCCACAAAGCACACAAGCGCCGGTGGAAAGTGGTACACACAGTCAGCGTATGATAAATAACCCTAATATAGGAAATAAAGGACAAGCGTCATAGCAATGACCGCTTCGTCATTTTGTGATACTAATGTCTCTCTGTCCTCGCCAATTTGCAAGTAACATGCTGCTTCGTTGACTGGTCACTGTCAACAGGTCAGTGTCGACTGAATTTCAAATTCCAAATTCTATATCCATCTCTGGTTGATCATACCAAAACTCTTCCTACCTATGTGGAAGAGCTAATCAGGACAGGTAACAGAAATCTTACCAAATCTTTTAATTTCACTTTCAGATATATCGACAATGTGTTGTCTATTAACAACAAGAAGCTTTCTGACCACGTCGATCAGCTGCTTACCTCGATCTCTACTTAAACTACGACCAACATGGATAGTCTTCTATTAAGGTATACGATAAACGTGATGATTTCAATTTTCCGATCGTGAGCATTCCATTTCTTGATAGTAGCATCCCTGCTTCTCCAGCCTATGGTGTTTACAAGTCGCAGTTGATTCGATATTCTAGGGCTTGCTCTAAATACCGGGATTTTCGTGATCGATGTCGACTGCTGACAAACAAACTAACAACACAAGGATTCGAGAGATGCAGTTTGATCAGAAATATGGGCAAGTTTTGTAATCGCCATCTTTGTCTCATTGAGAAATATTCTGTATCTTGAAGTGATATGAAGATGGACGTTTTTGAGTATGCTCATTAGTGTGTTTTCTTGTTGTGATTGACAATGATACTCGGTTCTCATTTTGAGAAGTTGATGTTTGCTTGGATGTAAAAAAGATTTACATGGCGGGGCGGGTGTCGTCGATGAAGCAGAATACGCTTACTCTTCCGGAACACCTGGTCTTATTATCTTGTACTTTTATAAGGGTCTCCATGTAAATCTTTCCTTTGTTCCTATTTTGCCCCTGGTTTAATCAATTTTGAGTTTGTATCATGATTTTGTTAACGCTTAGGTATTCTGTTATTCATGTTCAAACTGTGCTACATTTCAATTTATGATAGAAGCTTTCATCGTAAACATATATAAACCTACGTCATCAAATCGCCCTCATCTTACAATATAATGTTTTGATATGAAACATAATAAAGTTCTGATATGTAACGCTGCTTTTTTTTTAAAGTTTTGATCATTAGATATTATCCATAATAGTAATTACAAACTGATAATAAGCATTGATTTCAATTTACCACAATGTTGAAAACATTTTTGTTGATATCCCAAAGACACTTAAACAACTTAGACACTTAAACAACTTGACATCAATACTTAGATAATAAATACCAAGTGTTCGTATTGTTTACCTGATATAATTCTGATTGGGAAACTATAAAAAAGTGCAGATAAGGTGGTGTCTGTCAAATCTAAATTCGTATATATGTCAAGTATAAACAACTATTACATATTCTCAACAATTAATCACTGAAAATATACTTTTATTTCTTCCTTATTTCTTATTTTTAATATTTATGTATTTCACAGTAGTAGCATCACCGTAGTGATACGCTCGAATATTTCTAGCACACAAATAACATGTAAAGACAACTCTGAGGTTTATCCAGAATCGTCCCGTGGTGGTATATGTAAATAAATGGTTTTGCATTTTGATATATTTAGAGAAACATGTATTCTAAATATACTTACATAATTAAAAGAATCAGAGAAATCATGGCGACAATGAGTAAGATCAAAAGTAGTCGGAATTTTCTCAGCCTCATGATTTTCAAGAGTAGACGAACCTGAAATAGTTAACAACACTTCCATATTTAATTGTAAACATTTTGTTAAAATTGTTTATAAAATTAGTTAATATTTAAACGTCATCAATATCACCCTTTTAACCTATTTTGATGGGTTACAACTTCAATGTGACGAGAAGTCTAGCTTTTTCGTAAACCATAGAGCTGCGCTTAGAAGGTATGTAACGTGCAGGTGGTCATCTATATAACTAGTGGTCACGCTCACCATTAACTAACGTGAGCGACTCCCCGGCTTATACCGCATGACTAGAAAAGCTAGCTTGTCAGTTATGTAGTATTTTCCCCTCATATACTTTGTTGGGTATTGCAGGTATACCGTCCGATATCACCAGACAGGTTTTATGGGACAGACAGCAATCCGATCATGCCTTTCAAAACAAGGGTTCATCATATCACATTTAGTATAAAAAGCATATCACTTGGTGACGCACTGGTTAACGTGATTTGGAGTCGTATTTCAAATTTACATAAAAGCCTAAGAACAGGTTAGGCGAAATCACTTACCAGTGTTATATAAGAAATGCTCTAATCTATCTAAATGTTTAGTTACTTTTGGTATGAATTCAACGAAATTAAATAACCAAACATATATTTTCTTTACTTCAGCATACATGTGAAAATAAGTTGTTGAAGAATCATCCTTATATAAGTAATTCAATGAGCAAACCCAATCATTAATCACGAGCAATTATGATTTAGAATTCGCTGAAACATTGACATATAGGACAATATGTAATCACGAGCAATTATGATTAAAAATTCACCAATATATTAAAATATGGTACAAAAATTAATGACGAGCAATTATGATTACAAATTCACCGCTATATTGAAATATGGCACAATAATGAATCACAAGCAATTATGATTAAGAATTCACCGATACATTGAATCATAATACACTTAATCTGAAACTAAACTTAAACTGACTAAACTTGTAGAGTATATGATTCAATTCTTTTTGAATTTGGATAAATTAAGGGGTATCGTTTACAAATGTATGATGCAATTTTAATCATTTTTTCGGCATCATGTATCTATTACTAAATTTATAAGGGGCAGGATGTGCGTGTGTTACATCATCTTTTAGCATATGCAAGAGTATAAATCAATATTTCTTGCAAGCCTAATAGAAGTAGCTTGTCCAATTGTTGGTATGTCTCATGGCTAACCATAGACATTTGCTTTTACATGTAATTTGTTAAGTTTGCCGTTCGTGTTTTACAATCGTGAAAATAAAATGTAAATTCCATGAGGGTACAATTAGCTCATGTAGATAAGATATGTTACTTAAAACAGCCATCCCATTATGCTCATCATTTTTATATGTGTCTCTATAGCATGCAATATAGGGATTCGTTTGATCTAATATGACTCGATAAAAGTGCACACATTGATTTTGTTTGCCCTTGACATGCATAATTATAGGGATGTATTTCAATCATCAAAAATGCTTTTATTAGAGAATGCCAAGACTTCTGAACATTGCAAGAAGATGTTTTGGGCAAAAACAGTAGCCGCTGAGTTTGAGGAAAGAAAATATACAAAAGAAAAGTTAATCACAGGTCGATTCAAACACATACATGTAATAGATCAAGTTACCTCTTAGAGATTTGTAACATCTAAGTAACAACGGTTACCGTGATACAAGTAATTCGATATACTTGTATATAAAACCGTTTGGCATTTCAAAACCATGCTTTAATTTAACAAACCTATTTGAAAATTTCTTACCTTTTTTTCGTTTATATACAGGTCGGACACGGAACTCTTTGTTTAATTCAACATTTACAAACAATACACCAATACGAGCAAGGGGTATAGAGAGTTGTTTTGAGGATTGATGCTTACTTGGATGTGACCAAGATTTATATTCCGGGTGTCGTCGATGATTCTGAGGACGCTTACTCTGTCGGAACATCTGGTCTTATTCTCTTTTACTTTTACGAGGGGCTCCATGTAAATCTTCCCTTTGTTCCTATTTTCCTATTTTGCATCCAGTTTAATCGATATAGAGTTCGGATTATAATTTTGTTGACGCTTTGGTATTCTGTGATTTTATTTTGTTTTTAGTTTCCCTTGTTTTTAAAGCAGATGCTCACTACAAGGCCGATTAAGATATAAAATAATAAATCCATTAATTACACTAATTTCAAATAATGTGCCGGTAAAATATGAATGATAATGTTGAACAAATGCCGGTATCATTGTTTACCTGTCCTCTACGATGAAGGATCTTTTAACCTATAGTGTCCAGCAGTGTCCAGCCGTGTCCAGCCGTGTGTCCAGCCGTGTCCAGCCGTGTCCAGCCGTGTCCAGCAGTGTGTCCAGCAGTGTCCAGCCGTGTCCAGCCGTGTCCAGCAGTGTGTCCAGCAGTGTCCAGCCGTGTCCAGCAGTGTCCAGTAGTGTGGATGGTCTTAATCGCTTCGTTCAAGACTCCAGTTCTGCCCCCACATTCTTAACTGAGAAACTTGCAGTCTAACAAGTTCTTTTGTTGAGAGGAAGGGTCTAGATCTTTCAAGGATGGGGAGCGAAAACAAGATGGCTGCCAGTAGTAAAAATTTGAGACAGGAGAGTATTATTATGTTGATCGTCGTTTGTATGGCGGCTTTTAAAAATGAGTCAGGTTTCGACACCGATAATAAAAGCTGGTGCATCTTTGTCATTCATTTTATGTTATTACCGTCAAACATCAACACAAGTTACGATATATTCGCTATTACGGGCTATAAAAGGGAAACATGAGGAGCATAAATTTGATACTAGTGCACGAAATGATGTTAAAAGCTTGCTATGTTACATAAACATTGTCAGTTTCTCTTCAGTTTGTCATTAAGTTACAAAACAGCTAAGTTATCAGTATACACAGTTAAGTAATAATGTTATTAAAATGCAAATCAGGTGCAAGTACATATATTAAAGGCCTGTGTTTGCTGACATTTAATGATATAATTGTGCTACATTTAGGACTATCCAGAAATGATGAACGTGTACAATAAAGTCATAGAATACCGAAGCGTCAACAAAACCATTACCCGAACTCAAAATTGATTAAACTAGGGGCAAAATATGATCAAAAGAAATATTTACAATAAGACCATTGAAAAGGTACCAGAGCAGACCAGGTATTCCGGATGAGTAAGCGTATTTTGTTTGATCGACGACACCCGCCATGTAAATCAAGGTCATAGGCCAAATGAATGTCATTTCCTCAAAATAAGACCCAACAACCACTCGTTGTGTAACCTCTTTATGTTCCCAAGTCGTGTAGATTCCTATGATTATCAAATTGTCATCATGTGAAAAGCATCCTATTAGTACATATAATATGATTAAACACCCCTAAGCCTACTAGTCCCATGCCATTCATATCCAATAACGGGAAATCAGCCCTGATAATTGTAGATTGTAATTCTTTGATCAGTTGGGTCATCGATATTTGTTTTTTTTTTTTTTTTTCGGGAATTTTTAGTAAAATGTATTAAGGCGGCGTGGAATGGCTCCCATAACCTGATTTAAGACGTATAACCTCTCCTGAAAACGGTTTAATTACCTTTCATATTCCTCCAATCCTAGCATAGAAATATCCTTGTCAACTCTGAATTAAGGTCCATAAATAAAGGTAATAAATCTATTTTGCCATATTTGAGAGCTACCTAGGGTCAAAATAAAACCAAAATCACCTACCTTTTGTTTATGTTGTTGCGTTGGGTCTCTGTTCAGAATCCTTGGTAACCGACACCAAATCGACACGCGTTACAAATCACGCTGGATACGCTAGTTTGTTACTGTGAGGGTTATTATGCTTTCCTTGTGTGATGGGCTGCCGTTAGTATGACGTTTGTTTGAATGTTTGTATCTGTTATCAGTTGTCGAGAGATTTACATTTGTCCCCAATCACTATGATCATATGTAACATTTTGAACAGGATTCCTGTTTCATATCATATTATGTTACACTTCCTTGTAATTGAATTAACCTAGCCTATAGTCCCTTTTCAACGAGCTACACTGTAGCTATATGTCAAACAGATGAATGTTTGTATCTGTTATCAGTCGTCGAGAGATTTACATTTGTCCCCAATCACTATGATCATATGTAACATTTTGAACAGGATTCCTGTTTCATATCATAATATGTTACACTTCCTTGTAATTGAATTAACCTAGCCTATAGTCTCTTTTCAACGAGCTACACTGTAGCTATAGTGTCAAACTAGTCTTAGTGTATTTCTATTCTGGTTTCTAAGCAATCGTTGCTGAGAATAGAAGCTTCTTGGGAGAAAAAGAGCGCTATGAGTTTCTGCAATAATAACCAAGGTTATTTACTAAGATTTATTTGGGATAACATTTTCTGATTTAAGCTAAGATGATGTTGATTTAGAATAAAATAATATTATCTTTATTTGAAGTCGGTAAGCCGAGGAAAAACAACTTAACTGTTGTCATTCTTTATAAGAGTGTTGTTACTATTTCTTTTGGTAGTCCGAATATCAAAACAAATCCCGTCATGGGTTAACTTCGGGTTGGTAATAATTTGAAGCTGTCGATATGTAGCACTATAAATTCCGCAAATAGCCGATGTAGACTTCCGGCCTGTTTCTGGTTTCCTAATCTGAGTAGCCTTTAAACGAAAAAATTAATAATCAAATGTGATAGAGCTCTATGCAGGCAAGTACGCGTTACCATTACAGATATTGGCGAAAGATATATGTCATATGTAATTGATCCCATTCAATTATCATCAAAGTCGAAATACGCAATATCAAGATATCAAATCTAGTACAATATTTTTCTTATTTTACTTATAATTCAAATCAAAATTTGGTATTTAATTTTAGTAATTTAATCATTTTAATACCTTAGTCATATTTTGTTTGTTGTGCAGGTGACTTATGTGTCCATTCAAGTGTTTTGTAAAGTAAAAGCGACATTTGATTCCAGCTTCTTCCTAATCGATAAATATTCTGTATCTTTGTGTGATATGAAGATGGACGTTTTTGAGTTTGATTGTTAGTGTGTTTACTTGTTGTGATGGCAATGATGACTCGGTTTTCATTTTGAGGATTGATGCTTACTTGGATGTGACCAAGGTTTACATGGCGGGTGTCGTCGATGAAGCAGAAGACGCTTACTCCTCTGGAACGCCTGGTCTTATTCTCTTGTGCTTTTACGAGAGTCTCCATGTAAATCGTTCCTTTGTTCCTATTTTGCCCCTAGTTTAATCGATTTTGAGTTCGGATTATGGTTTTGTTCACGCTTTGGTATTCTCTGTTTTTTTCTTCAGCGTCCTAGCAAGTCCCAAAATAAACATCTGTTGGTCAAAAAACAGCCCAGTAGGCCACGAGGAAGTAAGCAAGTGTATGCCGAACATAAATGAGCATTCACAGCTGTCAAACAGATACACCAATCCAACCTACGAACAACTGATGCAAATGTACTAGATCGGGCCAACTTTGTGGGGAGACACATCATGTCATCACAAAGATAAACAGCTTTAAGAAGTACACGGGCTACATAGATGAGTCCATCAAACGGAACGTCTCTTTTGCCACTAAAGAGCCAGAGAAGACTGCTTGACACATAGTAAACAAATAGGTCGTCCGGACCAGTCGATTTCGATTAAGGAAATCCAGTCTCCAATTATGGAAATGGCAGCATCAATAATCAATTTCAAATAAAATTGTCGTTTGTAGTTTTGACTTTGTTTAAAGTGAAATATTATTTTCTACAGTTTGAAAATTCATTCACTAGTTCTGTGTTTTTAAGCATTCAAATTTATTGTCTTTTTATAATGTATGAGTTTCACAGAGTTGATAATCTGAAGTTATCGTTTAAAAAAAATACTGTTCATTCTGAAATATTCAGACGGATCAAATAAGATGTCCGATGTAAAAATAAAACTGTGATAGCATTAATTACCACTGTATAATATTGCATTACTACCACATATCCTGTAATATTTTATAGAAATCATTGCATGGTATTGTTTTATACCATTGAAGAAATAACTTTCAATGAATAAAGATATTGTTAAATAGCGTAAATACTAAACTTTTTTTAAAGAGTTGTCTCCCTTTTACTCACATGTGGTGCCTGTCGTAACACAGTATACATGATAGCAGGTAAAGGCATGTCCTGTGTATACAAAAAACCATAACACGTACCTTAGTCATTGTTAAATGTGCAAGGTAAGGTATTGAAAATGTCATTTAATAAATGAAATAATTATTGGCCTGGTTTAAGGTGAATACGAAGATTTATCAACTCTCTCAACGTTATCAACTTTCGGCATCGCAAAATATCGCCTTGTCGGGTGAATAAAACCTCGTATTCACTTACTTAAATATATGTCAATAATTGTACAGTATTAACAGGTGTTTGGAATGAAGAAATCAAGCTTTTAGAAAGCATAGATATACAAATCAAAGTTTTCATGTCAGAATGAATCGACACGTCCTTGATCTTCATTGTTTTGCATGCAATTCGACCCTTTTGATAATATGATTAAACAACCCAAATAAAGTAAATGTTTGTGGTCCATAATGTGTATTTTTAAAATGGAATATAACCGAAACAAATGAAAATGTGTGTTACAGTATGCATTTAGCAAAAAGGTTTCAGGTTCCTGCTCCCGTAGTCCGAAAGGTTCTGACTCTTTGATCCACTGATCCGCAAGCGGCTCGTAGAAACCGCTAGCTGTTCCAATATTTCAGCGGAGCATGGAGTCAGAACCCTTCGGACAACTGCCCCACTAGTCCGAAGGGTTCTGACTCTATGATCCGCTGAAATATTCTACAGTTTCTACGAGCCGCTAGCCATCCCAATATTTCAGCGGATCATAGAGTTAGAACCCTTCGGACTCCTGCTCATGCTGCAAGTTTATTTTATGCAACAAGACATTTATAGTAGAATTATTTCTCTTGTCAAGATGACGGATCTAGGTCTTTCGATTATGTTAATCGAGAACAAAGAATGTGGTTCGAAGAAGAGGAAGTTATATTTGAGTGATGTAAGTTTGTATGTAAGCTACACTGAAAAAATTAGGTTTCTACTTCAATACTACACACCTGATATATACATTTGGCTGTTAGAATAAACATTTTGTTATGCTTACGCAGACTTCATCTTTATCTTTCTTGAAGGTGAGTGGCAACGGAACGTAACAAAAAAACAAAGTTAAAAATCACATGACTAATGTTTTTCGTAGTAAACGATTTGAAATTATACAGATCCAGTTTAATTTTACTTCTAAATTCATCAATTAAAGGGGTTTTACGCACGTGACCCTTTTACTTCTACATTAGTTTTACTTTTAGAATAAAAATTGTGAATATATGCTTCCTTTACCCGTAAAAATTGATATATATGGTTATCGTTGTTGTTAAGTTTTCCGGATTAGCACGGGTTTTAATAAAGTTCCGCATTTACTAATAAAATAATTCATACCAACACACACACACACAACAGTAATATAGAGAGTGTTTTGACTGATCGTAACTGTGTATGCTGCAGACTATATTCTCGACCAACACAATCATGATACAAAAAGTAATCAATAAATTGATCAATGTAAAACCGGAGAATAAATGTTGTACTAAGTCAAGTGTCATGGATTACCTGGCAATCTTAAGGACTAGGTACAGCCATATTGGTTGTTACCTGGATGGAAATGGTAATATTGAAATTTTAATGTTTCCTTCCAATACATTATGTTAAATATTGATATAAAATGCAGTTCAGCCCCAAAAATTAAAAAAATCTGTACTTAGGAAAAAAATATTCAGTAAATAATATCCAGATGGGAGTGCGCAAATATTTTTCATCTAGTTATTTGAAACTTCTCAAAAAAATAATACAAAGCTACTGCAATGTTCATAGAATGATAACCCAGTGTTAAAATTTTGATATTAGTCTGTAAATCAGAGTATCAGGGAGAAATACACAGGTACCCCCTCTAAAAAATGTCGTCCATTGCATGCTGTTTTCAGTTCAGGTAAAAGTAGTTACCTGTATCTCGTGGGGGCAATATAGGGGCATTATTTTATATTAAATGGGTCATTTGGCATGTAAATGTAAGTTTCGTGTCAAATAGATGTATAAAATAAAAATAATAACACCAACATAACGTAATTTACATTTACGAAACGGTTACCTAGTTACTAATTAAGTTTGAAAAATGTATTTTGATACCAATGTGCCTCAACTGCCACACATGTTTACGATGGCAACAATTTACGCTAACGATGTTTGACAGGTGCGAAGCCGAGAACGAATCGGTATAATCAGTGAGTTAATACTGTCCGATCCACGCGGAAGTGTATTATATATACGAATTCCATTAGAATTTGTACAACACAAATTAAACTTTGTTGACAATTCTTTCAAAATAATTAAATTACCTAAAAAAACACTGCCGGAAGTGCCGAAGGACATCTTTTCACGTGCTATACATTCGCCGAAAAATGTAAAACTGGCAATCGCTAAAAACAATTTATCGTGATAGGAATGGACAGTTTTTGCTTTGTGACGATATACCAAGTAACATTTACCTTTACTGCATGCTTGAATCCAATTTAATTGTTAATTTTGTCGATGTTTCACCATGCCTCTAAGTCAGGCATATGAATATCTAAAAAAGTAAAATAGTGCAAAATGGAGGACAGGGGAGTAAATTTCGCTACATGCAACGGGAAGATGTTTGATTTAAGAGATCTGACATAATGTCATAACTCGTCATACCGCAGACGGTAAGATTTTTGTTTTGGCTATGCGGCGTGCCACATAAATTTGTCGATCGGCGATGGAAATTTTAAAAATTGGATTCAGATTTGAGCGGTGTTCAGAATGTACATAAATTGCCATTCATGTGACGAGTACACTCTCTTATTCTGCGGTTTTCAATTGAAAGAGAGATTTATTCAAAAATCGAAGGCTCGTCTATCATTCTGTGTATATTAAAGTAACAAAAAATGATATTCATTGTTTTTATTACCTTTCGCAGTATTCTGCAAACGTGCACGCGTTTTTTGACATATACCACAAAATATCAGACAAACCACCAAACGTACCAAAATATGGTTGAAATTATCGATTCTCCCATATTCCCTTCTTTGGTAGAACATACGTGTCAGCAGTTAAAGGTCAAATATGATAGGTCATTTAGGGTCACTAACAAATTACCCGGTTCAATAGTGCACACTTCTTTATCAGAAAATAATTCATCGGCGCCATCTTTATGAATTTTGGTTTCATACCATTTTGACAAATTTAACTAAAAGTTTCGAAAACCTCCCTCCCTCCCATCTCAGTGCAATTATTTTCTCCAATAATGGAATATGTACAAGTGTTTAATTTTAATTTGAAAGAAGTGTTTCGGCAGGGGAGTATATTTGCGTGATCTTATTGTGAAAGTTAGCTATAAAAACACACGAAGGTTTCTAGATCGATACTGCGCACTGCTTTTCATAATACATTAAAAGGTATCAAGGTCTGTCGAAAATGCAAAAATAAAGATGGTGGAAAAAAGAAAGTGTTTCGGCAGGGGAGTATTTTGCGTGATCTTATTTTGAACGTTAGCTATAAAAACACATGAAGGTTTCTAGATCGATGCTACGCACTGCTTTTTAAAATACATTAAAAGGAAATATATAAAAAATCCTCGAATCAATTTTTGAAATACACACGCCAATATTATCGTTATTGCTCTGTTAAGAATCATATTTGATTTGATTTGCAATTCCCACTCTTCCAACTAGTGAAACGTTTATCGCGATACCGAGAATTCTGAGAAAGGTGAAATTGCATGTAAATTGTTAGCACACCTATTACGATACTTGGCAAGATTGATTCACAGATTTAAAGAGATTTAAGCACCTGATCCTTCTGCATCAGTTCAGTTCAGAAAATTTTGATTCCACCTTTTGTTGCCTAGTATCACTGACGAATACTAGAGGGACGAACAGCTGCTTGATGCAGTGTAATTCAGTGTAAATCATCTTCCAAGAATTGACAGACCTGCTACTAAGAGAGCAGTTTACACAAGCCTGCTCACAGATGTAAAGGCTCTGGAAGGGATTGGAATGTTATGTGGTAAGATCACCATTAGTGACTCAAGTAAAACAACATTATCGTCGTAAAAATCAGCAACAGAAGTCAAAGAGAAAAACAAGGGCCAGCAGGAGTCAGAAACGCGCCTGTGTTTTATTTGTGGTGGTGAAGGACATATTGCTCGTGATCATGCAAGCGGAGGTAAGATCGCACAAGAGTTATCAGCATAAGGACTCTAACAATGCAGCGGTACTTTTTTATCCATAGAGTAAAGAAAGAAAAGGAGGTAATACAGAAACGTTGTATTGATTAGGTCAATAGAAAGAATTAACAGAAGTAACGGAGACAATTGGACGGATTCAACTAGATAGCGGACTGATTGTTCAGCTGTAATACAGGGGAGGTTACCTGGTACAGTTCTTAAAGGATATAGGATGCAGCGATGTTGTTATTAAGGAAGGTCTTATAAGCCTGACCAGATAAGGGAGATCCATGTATGTTGATTGATGAAATAGAGCAAATGATTCGAGAAGCAGAGATTAATGTTGATACCCCTGTAATCATCCTCGATATCCAGCGGTTCTGATCACCTGTGCTCTCTACACCCCTGGGCTATGTCCTGGCAAAGCGGAAGGTTCTGTGCAAGCCACCTTGCTGATGAGGCAGGAAGACTGGCTCGGCCCTTTGATGTAAAATTAATCTCGTGGCCACATAACGGTAAAAATTGATAAGCTTTGAAGTCGGTTGCGGCTTCTTTGTAATGTTTAAAAAGACAGGCAGGCAGTTATAAGCGGCATGTAACAAAAATGTTAGTGCATTAAGCTTCGAACCTATAGCTTCCCAAATATAATTCCTTATTCCAAACTAGAGATGACATGCTTTTAGTTTATAATCAATGATTTCGTATAACTATGACAAAATCAAAATGGCTTTTCACAAAACACAACGTTTTGGATTAAGTTTATCTTCAAGAACATTCAACTAATGAGAAACTTGAATGTCACTTATTAGGTCATACGAAATAACCTGAAGATGAACAAACACAAGTACTTAGTTGATTATGATGGGAAATAAAAAGAAATACATGTTCATTCACGTATTCGTATTCTGTCCTGTCAAAGAAATAACACGAACATAGCTTTAGTTGGTTAATGGAATTGTAAGATAGAGGTTTGTGCTCTTCCTTCAGTTTTCTAACATTTCAGAAACTGTTGTTTCAAATGCACTCATCACATAAAAAAAACGAGAAATTTGGGAAAGATCCATCCAGTACTTCTCAAGAAAAAGCTTTAACAATCTATTACTCACAAATCCAAGATGGGTGCCTGTCGGTCATATTGTTTATCGGATTTCTCCGAAAACAAACTATGCAAAACTAGGCATCAAGAGGAAAAAACATATGAAATTTGAAAATGATTCATCCAGTACTTCTCAAGAAATAGCAATAACAAAGTAGTACTCACAAATCCAAGATGGCCGCCTCTCGGCCATATTATTTATCGGATTTGTCCAAAAATAAACTATGCAAAAAACAGGTATCAAGGGGAACCTACATATGAAATTTGAGAGTGATCCATCCAGTACTTCTCAAGAAATAGCGATAACAATATATTACTCACAAATTCAAAATGACTGCCTGTCGGCCATATTGTTTATCGAATTTGTCCGAATATGAAGTATGCAAAACTAGGCATCAAGGGGAACGTACATATGAAATTTGAGAGTGATCCATACAGTACTTCTCAAGAAATAGCGATAACAAGAATTGTTTAAGGACGGACGACGGACGGACTGACCACGGATCACGGAGGGTGATTTGATAAGCCCACTATCTAATGATGGTGGGCTAAAAACATATTTATATCTAGAATATCCGTCTTCAGAATATGCTGGTTCTATGTTGGATCAATACAAAAATAGTAATAAATATCAAGCTGATATGATATATAGCGTAGAGCTGCGAGATTATCACAAATTAAATCCCAATAATAGCTACCTCACGCGTTTGTGACATGTTATAACATATCAACACTGACGAAAGGAGATACATTCGGTGCTCAAGCGGAACAAATTGAGTGTAATCCACATCCCTGTTATAATAATAATAATAATAATATACAATATTTGATATAGCGCCCTAGTTAGCTAACATAAGCCACTCTAAAGCGCTTTACAGTACATAGATATACAATTCTTATACAATCAATACAATTAACACATACAGTTCTATCATATACAATTCTAAGGAGTTCGCAGGAGCTGCCTTATCGGGCGCTAACTACTTGTCCTATACCACCTGGCTAATATCTCCATATGTGTGTGTGTATGTATGCGTGTGTGCTGGAGATGAATTGTGTTCTGTTTGTAGTGGGACCGTACGTGTTTCCAACGGCATCTTTTATAGTGCCACCACACTTGAATGCTACATCACAGATACTGCAACATCCACCCCAGACCATTTTATACTCCACCTGGGTTGTTGGAGTTGTGTGGGCAGGAGAAAAACACTTTCTCTGAATGCTCCATGCGTATGACGTTTACGGGGATCGAACCCCGACCGCCTGCATGGAAGGCCGGAGTGTTAACCACTCGACCAATCCGCCCACGTCAGTCTAACGCCTTTCTCCTGAGAATACTGGGTTTTATAGCCCGAGAAGCTGTTCAAGCACGATTTTGCGGTGGATGAGCTCATTTTTTTTAAGAATTGGTGAGTTCCAGCATGTGTTCCGTGTCAAAGCAGATAACAAGAAAATAAAAATTAACAATGAAGTTTAAGAAAATATACAGTTTATTTTCAAAATCCGAAGTTTGTATATCCAGTTTTTACAATCTATAAAAATGTCTAAATACTCATTACTTTCGGCTGTTGTAGCCTGTAATAATGATAAGTGTATTTTAGAAAGGAATGAACACAATTTTGGGGGGCTATATTTGTACCTATCAAAAATATGAGCACTTTGCATAAATCTGCAAACATGAAGCCGAATTTTTGTAACCATTCCTTATTTCAAGCTAGTGATAACACCCTTATAGTTCATTATTAATGATTTTGTATTTAACTATGACAAAACACAAAACACAACACTGTTGACCTGATCAAATATGTATACACTACGCACTTTGGACAAAATGCAGTATGTATTTAGTGTTGAGGCTCATTTTGAGGAATTCTTTTACGTGAAAGTCGAGTTAAAGATTTTGAATGCCGGGTTTTGATTAAAAAATAATTTCACTAGTTTCTTTGAACTTTTTCACAGTCAGCCATGCCGTTTCATCGGTTTATCATGACAGAGAAACATTTCGTCAGTAAATTGAAAAAAATGTTGTTCTATTCAAGGTCATCATTATGCTTACAATTGATTGTGAATTAAATACATTCAAAATTTAAAACTCGGATGGTCAACTGAATGACATGTGCATTGATCTTGTCAGGAAATAACAATATCACATAAAAGAACTTCCACAAATAACAAAACTATCAATACATCGGACGAATATGTAAAATATATCGAGATGTTTGATAACGTTTTAAGCTGGTTACAATGCATAATACAAAAAAAAAAAAAAAATAAAAACAAAAATTTGTGAAATGTATAAAAAAAAAAAGAACTTGTATACTAGGTATACGTTTAGTAGTAAACTAGGTTTAACTTCAGTTAAATAAATAAAATCTACGTATATGATAGATTATTTGCCAAGTCCGTTGCTAGGCAACCTATTAGCAAAATATTTTAAAACGTTGTTTTTAAAAAGAGCATATGCTGTAGTAAATATGGTTTAAAAGTTAAGAAAATCGAGGTCGGGGCCAAAAGTTGTTTCCTTAGAAATTTCATAAATTTAGGTATACATTTACTGCTTATAAGCATACATGCGTACATGCATGCATATCATATTTTGATAGGAGTGCTAGGGCTAGGAAACCCTGCGGTCAGTCATGAACAATATGTTTTCCTCACACAGAAGGGACTCAAATATATATAGTATTCAATAAAATAGGATGGTGTGGGAAATGAAATATTTCCAAAATAGATCACGAGACAAAACATACTTCTTTCACACACTAGCAACAACATGTATAACAAAACATACCTTTACTTACGAGGATGAGCTACGCATTGGTATACTCAATGGGCATTATATGTTGTACTACTCATACATCAATACATGAAAATACGACGTATATACAGAGAAAACAAAATTGTCACATGTCCACACATTCCCCGGTGTTCAGATCGATTGTATTGAGAGCTCAGCTTCCGTCCTGGTCAAAACATCCCTTATCATCATATCAATTGACCTAAAACCGCACGGTCTACCTGCCGCAAAGACATATATACACACAGAGGCATGATAAGTTTTGTGGTTCAAGGTTTGGGGGAAGGGGGCGCACATAACATATCCACCAACATACAAATGTACTTATTAATGATATACAGTTAAAGTATATGTATCCGATATTGGCTGGTGATTGGTGAAAAGGTCTAAAGGACCAATTATTGTAATAAATCCATTGCTCTCTTGCTGGCAGCCAGTAACATAAGTGCATGTGTTGATTTATGTACATTTTGTTTTACGTTTTTACGTATTTTACACGGCATTTCTCGAATATTGTCCTGAAATGTACCAGTTATTGTAACGGCAAGGTAAATTTGTTTTTTTGAGTTATCTCCCAAATGCTTAAGGCCTCTATATATCACATACATATATCAATAACTACACACCACTGAAACACTTCTTCTGACAACAAAACACCGATACTGAGTCAAGTATGACGGCAAATAAGGAGAATGTTCTGTCAATACACACACCCTGTCCTCTCACAGCGTGCGTGAATGTGCCAGACCATTAGTCTCTATAATACTTCAAAGTTTTAATCTCCGACTTGTATGAAGCTGGGTCAGACCGTTTTTTCAGCAGTTTTCCAATCATTCTTCGCTTTTCTATTTTGTATGTATGAAAATGTACACACAATATACCATTAGGTTGAACGCCGATGGCGATAACACCAAAACCGTTTATGATTGTTTTCAGATATAGTCCAGTTCCACTCAACAGTTTAACAGCGTTGTTGAAGACAACAAGAATATGTCCTTTGCTATCATACACAGCACCCCATGGAGAGTTTTGTTTGGTTCCATGATCACCAATGGCAAACCTGAATTTGAGTTCTTCATCAAACACAAGGACGTTATTGGACCAAGGTCCATCATCATTCTCTTTTTCCCAACTGGTTACTGCAAATCTTCCTGTCACCGAACACTCCGAGATAGGAAAAGGCATCCCGAGCAGATAACTTTTCTTGTGGACAGAGTTTGAAAGCATCAATTGACCATCTGTTGTGTAGATACTCAGCTTTCCTTCAGCATCTTCTGCATTCTTTGTGCCAACCACCACATTACCGTCTTGGGTCACACAGACACTTGTTGGCCATGTATCGACTACAAACCTTGTGATTGGAACAAGTGAGTGCGTTGCTTCAGGTACTTCATTGATTGAGCAGTTTGCTGTGCAGCAAAACCACAGACTGCCTGTCAGTGAACTGCTGATATCCCTTATATTACCATCAGGATACTTGATTCTTTGCTTTATTTGTCCTTTTGCGTCTACCAATATCAACACATTGGATTCATTATCGCACAGCCAAGTACCCGATGTAGTGGAACAGATTGTAGTACAATCAATGGGGCTCTTGAAACTTGTCAGGACAATTGGTTCATCCTCAAATTCCTCCAGTAATGTTGATAGTTTTGTAGTAGCATCTGAAGAAGCAATTGGAGGTCCTGAAGAAGTGTTCAGCACGCCCAAAGTCTTCCGCAATTGGTCAGTGATTTCAGTACAAGGATGGAATTCAGCTTCGTGCAGCACCGGTGCTGGTTTTTCTGGGAAGAACTCAGCTGATAAATCAGACGCTGAATCATACACAATGACATCTGTACCAGTTTGTAGTATTTCCTTGCAGTCTTTCACTTGCTCAAGAAGTAATTTGTACCGTTCTTGGAGTTCTTCTTTGTACTTTATTAGCAAGTCTCTGTTCTCTTTCTCTAAACGGTTACAGATTGAAACAAAATCGTCGGTAAGGACATCGATTTGTTTTTTACATACCTCCCCTTGCGTTTTCACTTGCTGGCCAAGCTCCTTAAAGCTTTTGACGTTTTCACAGATTTGTTTGTCGATTGATTGCATTTCATTCTGCAGTAGAATGAGTTTGTTATCCTCAACGTCGTGAATGAAATCCTGTAAAACATCCTTCTTGTGTAGCGCTATGTCCGATATTTCTGTAAGTGTGTGGCCACTGTGAGTCGATATACTACACGAAAGACATACCAAAACACTGCAGTCAGTACAGAGTAAAATCAAATCCTTATTTCTATGGACAGAACACTTTTTATCCCCTTTCCTCCTGATAGGTATCTGGCCCTGCAGTTCAGTAATAGGTACGTTGGAAGCCATTGCGTATGGCTACCGCCTTCTCTGCTGTTCTCAAAATGGCGTCAAACATACCAGGAAGTTATAACTGGCTGGTGTTATCTACTTGTACGTGTGGCCTTATTTTAAACACCATAACCGGTCTGTGCCGGATTCCGAGAAACAGGTTATAAATAACCAAACCGGGAAGCAAAATTGTGCATAACCACGTACACGAGCCACCCAAATTAAAACGTCCTGTGCATAGCTAGTTTTCATAAGACTGAAGTTCGTTACACATTCCGAAACATATCAAACACATCAAGTAGATAAAACCAAAGTGTAAACATCAAATAAGGGTATCAGAGACGTATTGCGTCACCACTGGTTTTCAGTCAGTACAGAGTAAAATCACATCCTGATTTTTATGGACAGTTTATAAGTTTTATGCGCAAGGCTCTTTCAAAAATGAGAAGAATACGATGCATTGAATCATTTAAACGAAAACAGTTGATAAAGTAGCAATTTAAAAAGAAAAAAATGTGAAATCTAAAAAATGAAAAATAAAAGCAACATTCATTAGGAGCTTCTCTGCTTTGTTCATGAATTGTTGTGGGGTTCCGAATTGTCTAAGGCAAAATAAAGATAGCATGACACAGATTGTCACCTAGTTATCAGCTATATAACGCCCGATCCTATTCGGTCAAATCTTAAATATTACAGCATACAGAACCCCCCCCCCCCCCCCCGAAATATATAGAGGATATTTAACAGTGCTTTTAGCAATACCAAATATATTTCACGAGTGGGGCCAATATTTTGATATTTTTCACGAGTGCGCAGCACGAGTGAAAAATATCAAAATATTAGCCACACGCGTGAAATTTCTTTGGTATTACTGAAGATACTGTTAGATATTCTGTTTATGACATTTTTATAGCAAAATCTGCAGTGGCAGCTTTTGATTTTCCAAAATGTTGTTTGTTAGCAGCGTTCTGATTGGTCAAATCAGAAAAAGTGATATTTTTCACTAGTGAAAAATATCATATTTCTCACTAGTAAAAATATCACTTTTATAGAATAAATAATTTTCGATATTTCACTGGTAAAAATGTAATAAAACCTTTTTACATTATAGATTATTAATTGTAACAGGGCCCCGTTACTTCAGGCCTCGTAGTCGGAAACGATCTGTTTGGTTTTGACATTTATTGTTATACAATGTGTAGATGAAACTTGACAATGTCAAAATTTACTTGTGACTTCGCCAATTTAACAGTTAATATGTAAACACCTAAGCCAGCTCTATCTTCAATCGTCAAAATAATGTAACGAAACGGGTTTCCGGTAGGTATATTTAGATATATATGGTACTGTTTTCAATCTTCACTGATGTCGTCACCCTGCCCCAAAACCCTGTTTCTTGTGGGCGTAGTTTGACCAGGACTGTCGTGGTCTCAGACCACCTCCAACAACCAATGTAAGTGTTTAACTTGGATCCAGTACCACAATTGTGGGTAATAAAAGATGGAGTTCTGACTTTGTTAAAACCGTCTGCGTCTTAAATCGCTAAATCAGACTATACTGCTATAAAAGATGACTAGAAGTCCAGAGATACATTATATTCACAACTTAATATAGTAAAATCAGAGTAAGCAACAGCAATTATATTTTCAAGGTATACATTTAATCTGAGTGGATTTGTTAGAATGCACAATAAATTATTAAACCACAAATAACTTTCGCACGTATAAACACTGAACAACTCCCTCTCTACATATATACTGTATTAAGATCAGATAGTTACCCGTAGAAACTCTGGTCAATAATGTATGGACTAATAACTTGTCTTGTAACCGAATAAGTGAAACTTATCTCAACAAATGTCAATTTACACAGCTTATAATGATAAATTGTCAGCTCAAAAAGTTACAATTATTTAAAAATTAAGACAAAGTTAAGAACTAAATAAATAAATAGAGAACTAATCTATTTATCCATTAGAAGGATCAATACAATATTACTACTTAAATCCTGACAGCGAATCCAGTCAAATATCTCTCAATGAGCTCTAAATAATTAAAATAAATAGATATTTAGACCAGTATAACACCTCTTCTTCACAGAGTATCCACTCTTGTAGGCTTCAAGTTTTAGGTATGTATATAAGCACAAAATCCATTCCGGAAATTAGTATTATTTAAAAATAAAAATATTTAATCTGTTAAATAATTACACAGTACCACACCTCTTCCACATAACGTATATTTTCCACTCTTATGTAGGCAATCAACGTCTAGGTTTGGGTACAGGTATAAAGATTTACTTACAGAGTATCTCAATGAATATATACTAGTGACTCTACATAGAGTATAACCGTATTTAGGTTTACACACTAGTCGATTACTAAAAATATTTATCCGTTATATGTATAGACTGTAAGATTAGTCCACTGTCGGATAAGTCTGTACGAGTTATTGCCCTTGTTTTACTAACGTTACATAGAAGTCTGATTGATAATAATTATATAGTGATTGCGCAGCGTTCCGCCTCTATCCAATGCCAACGGGCCAGAACTGAAGCAATCAAGCTTACTCGCTCCTTTATACAGCCTACGGTCTCACCACGTGAGGATATTTCCTCATCTGGTGAGGAAAATGATCAAATATGGAATAATTGACCCGACGTTTGGGGTCAATGCTTATAACATTTCCTATAACCGAACAACCGCCTCTTCCGCGATATAGTTCCACAACTAACCGATAAAAATACTGATTATACTTCAACATTATACACATAAACTGTGATTAAATCCTTTTTCAATACAATATATAGATAAGGTCCAAACTGATACATCGGAAGTAAACGATTTCGACAAACAACTCGCAAATCATTCTCCCATGACATTACATTGATCGCTGGGTTGAGAGCGGGCCGGAGTTGAAACGGAATGATCCAACACTAAATGCAAGCGTTTGAAACGCGTAAGTAATAAAAACTTCATATTTCTACTAATGTAGAATTTCTTGAGTTATTATGACTTGAACAAAATATCTAAAGATGTCAACACAATCGTTATTCGTATCCAGTGTCCTTCACAACGGATTGCAGTAGGCAAAATCACAATGGCGTCTGAACGACCTAAATTATGACCTCAGAACTAAGAATATTATTAAAAATCGAATGTTATACGAAATAACCGAATTTCAACTGCAATACGATTCTGGATAATTAAACGACGTTCCATTACATCTTTACAAATATTTTCCAGCATTTATTCTTTAAATAAACAACACAACTCAGCTGATTACTAACGTAAACAACAATCAGCTGTTTACAAGGTCGGTCTTTCTCACTACCGTCACACTACCATTTTCCGCCCATCTACTCCACAAATATTCACGACGTATTAATAATTATCTACATAGCTAACAATTCCTTCAACTCTACAGCCTCATTAAACTTGTAACTGCTCATTTTATTTGTAAAAATGAATTAGAAATACTTTTATATTCAACAGTGAGAATATAATTATACTGATAAACTTTTACATCTAACCCCCCTTCCAGGTTTGTCACAATAAGTTAAAAGCCTCATACGTTTAAATAAAGAAAACAAACAATACAAAAAAGATGCTTTGACAGCCTTATTTGAGGCCCGATGGAAAGAAATTGGAAACTGCATATATACACATGCCAATATTAGGCATGTGAAGTTTCTTTGGAATCCGACTGGTAGTTGGCGGGATCAGCCAAGAATAAGCGGAAGTATCGATCAATTAACCGTATCTAAAGGTCAATGGTTAAAGTCAAATTGTACATGTCTTTACTAATAAACCTATTGTTATTCTAACATTATAAAGCGAGTTATATCAAAACATGGTGTCAAATGCTACACCACTGCTAAACCTAGGTCAGATAATAAGTTGGGTGTTTCCTAACGGGTCAGTTCTCGTTTTCCTTAAACTATGTATGCAATATGATGGCATGAAAACTCTACCCAGGAATCAAATCTGACTAAGGTGTCAATATTGAAGACTGCTGTAAAGGCCCTGATTACAAATTGGTCTTTGTCATGTATGAATTTCATAATTGAGCAGGAGGCAGATTCTCTAATTATTAGGTCAAATAAATGCTTAGATATTCTGATGAACTAAAATCTGTACAATGTTCATGCATTTATGCAGCAATCAGTCCTGTTAAAACGTCCAGATCGCATTATTTGAGGATTTGGTATACCCGTGATTGTTTTTATTCGTTTTTTTCCTTTTTGCAATATGGTTTCTCGAAATAAATGCATTGAACCTTATTAAACTACATGTCTTAATATATATGCCCGATTTTATAATCTTTTCTTAATTTTCCATTGGAAAACATAACAGAAGTTACGGGGAGAATTTTAAATCACGGAACATTTCTTAACTTCTGTGATGCATTCCTGTGCAGACTTTTACGGTGAGGAATTGACTTATAGAATAGGAAACATTCGTGAAACTATGGCCGGTTTGTAAGTATTGGACAATAGTATAAACATGTACAGGGATCGCTTTGGGGTGAGATTTGGGGATTTTTACCCATATTTTTCTTGAAAATCTCATTAAAAACTCAAAATTATATTACTTCATATAGAAAAAGATATTTTGCTGATCCCATAAAATCCCCCCAATTCTCCCATAAGTTGTAAGAGTCAGAATTATCCCTGCATGTATTACATAGTTTTATTATATTCAGAAAAGGATAACATCCATTATTTACGTGCTAATATTTTTCTACGAACAATAACAATCATATATGTATAGTCCGCACATATTTAAATTGGGAAAATTATATATGTATAGAATATTACATGTATCCCAAACTATTCTGCTATCGTGCATTAATACACAAAAATATCATTAAATATATACAAGGCACACAATTACTTATCGAAGTGTGGGCGATATCATGTTAATATTACATTTTGTATATCAATAAGTAACAATCGAATTGTTTTTCCAAAGATAGTATAAAATACAGGAAGACTTTAAGATACAAATTCAGAAAAATGTCGATTAAAGTTATTTTTAATTTATGACGGGAGGCATAATAGGCGGATTGTCATTTATACTGTATGTACAAGGATGACGTAACACACACATATGCTGCACCTCTTAAATTTAGTAATAGATACAGTATGCCATTAAAGGAATTAAACTACATCACACTGCTTTTTCGTTCTCCTAGGACTCTTCAGTGATGCTAGGGGCCGAAAGGTAGGAATCCAAGATTTCCAAACTAATGTAGAAGCAGAAGGGTCAGGTGCGTAAAACCCCTTTAATTTATGAATTAAGAAGTAAATTTAAACTACTTCTGTATAATTTCAAATCGTGTACTACGAAAATGTGTATATTATGTACCGTGCTACTACTCAAATGATATTAACTGTTGCTATGGAGGCTACAGCAAACCTCAGGGACTAAAAAATCTACCAGCAGAGTCTGTCACACCCTATCACAAATTAACAAATAAAACAAAACAAAAAAACAAAAATGAATAAAATATAGATGCAGTTTACGCGGCTGCGTATTAGGATCCCGGTTCACTAATGCAGCTTACGCGTTCTTTGTGTGATAATTAAACGCACTAATTTTGATAAACACACGTACACTTCCATGAGTCAGATGATAGCACAGAGGAACTAAACATCAACCAGTTCTTTTTGATAATTTCACAATTACCGTATAACGAAATAGTTCAAATAACGCAAGCAATATCTCAGTTTAGACTTTGAGGACGTGACATTTCCTTGAAAGAGAAGTTTCGCCGATGAAGCAGAGGATACTTATTTCGCCGACCTCCCCGATGACACCTGGTGTTACATCTATTCTCTTGTTCTTTTGCAAAAGTTTCCGTATAAGAATTTTCTTTGTCTAAAATATGATTAATTTTAGTTCAGGCGATGATTTTGCTGACGGTTCGGTATATTGTGGTTTTTTTTATATGTTATCATCCTAAGAAATGAGGTTTTTCTTCCTATTTGCCGCATACATAAGACAACATAGTGTGGACCATATCAGCGCTGTTGGAATCAGTTGGATGAACATGAATATTTTCGTTAGCAACAGTTGCATCCCATTGGTCTAAGTATATAACGCGATTTTGCAAAACGGAAAATTCTTCATAAAGGATTTGCTGTTCTTTTTGCCTAATGAAATTGTACGGAAGCAAGTTATCAACGTATGTTAACGAGTGTGGCCCTTTAATAAATATGTCAACATTCGGAGACCGTTTAAGCAGTCTCACCACAGCTTGTTTAGCGTTTCTGACATGTTCTCTAAAAATATCATGAGAAACTCTGGCAATATGAAGGTACCAATGTAATATGACGATATCAGAGCTATTGGCAGGGATTTCATCTAACCGAGACCCTTCAGACCTGATATTGTATCTCGATGAACGGAGAGACCCATAAAATGGAAGCTCGTGTGGTGCCCAATCAATGTTAATACGACGTGACTTCAGTTCTGCATGAGCGTATTTCTGCCAAGCTTTATCCTCGATTTCATCCCAAAGGCCAGATGTGAAGTTTAAACCCAGAAAACTGACCAAATGCGTAAACCATATACGATTTGTAGAATCCCCTAGAATGAGTAAACGACGTCCCTCTAGACATCTGAAATAGTCCTTTGGTGTTCGTGGTAATGTTGGACTGCATATAAGGTTCTTCCATTCCCCTCTCTGGTAATATCCAGAAGGCGCTGTTTGTTTCCATGTCACAGTTTTGGAAATAGTCATGCAGTTTTGCAATATCGGCAGCTTAAATTCTTTATCTGCAAGTATATATTTTCATTTTCCGTTTTAAAATAGTGCATCAAAATTGAAATAAACAATAATGTTCTATTTAAACTATTATAAAAGATATTGAGGTCATTTACTTAATGCACTAATATGCAAAATAATAATATTATGTTGTGTTTCATTTTTTTGACAACACCTCATTTAGGCACAATTATCACCTTAATTGGTATACTTCTATATTAATGAGGTTTTAGTTGCAAAATAAGAATGCTTTGTAATGGCATACATTAATTTCAAGTTTTCCTAAGTTCTTTTCAGATAGCATGCATTTACATTTCTTATTAAAACATTACACATTACTTACTGCCGTTAATGGTGACCTTTATATTTGTCGTCTGGTGCACGTAATATCTGAAAATAGCATGTATGAAGTAATATTTGTGTCATATAATAATAGATCAAATAAACGTATTTCATTTATGCGTTGGATGAATTATGATAATAAATTCGTATTGTTAACCATAATTTAATCACCATCAATGAGAATGAAATGATACCATCCAATGTCTATGGTATACTTATTTAAATCTTTAATTCACGTCGATGAAGAGTTCTGTGGTTGCAGTTATTTCCCTTTAATCAGTGGTACACAATAACCTTCTTATCGATATGGAAACCTAGTTTTATGCGTAAGGTTTGGTCAACAAAGAGATAAAGAAAAGTAACGGTAACCATCACGACCTGATGTCAAAGTTGGATAATTCACAGATAAGGATTCATCTGTGTCTTATATCTTATTATAGATAGAGCATACCAACAATAATTGACTATGATCAAAACAGATGTTTCCTCCTTCTAAGACCAATAGCTCATGCTATAGGCCATTTTGGTTTAAATTATTGATGACAAAATATAAGTTATGGAAAACATGAATGATATTGGTTAATTACAAATTTAAAAAAAATATATTATGCAACTTTTCAAATAAATGGACGAAATGATTGTTGTCATGCTTCCAGTCAAGTAAGTGGTCTACAACAACCTAATAGACGAGTCTGCAACTTTGTATCTTACAAAATGAATGAAAACACACATCTTAATGCAGTTATATATTACTTTTGAATGACACAGTATTATGAACTTTTTACTATCAAAAAATCTCTATTTGTTATTGTACATTCTTACGATACATACCTGAACAGATGCAATGACCTGGCACTTAATGTGTTTGTATTCTTGTTAATAGTATAATACATCCAATCGCTACAGTTGTGCCTCTTCGGACTCCTGCAGTACCAAGCCATACCGAAATTGTCCTTGGTGTAGTTACATACACTCGCGTTACCAAACAACCTGTAGTCAACATTACATGGAGTGTGTTCGGGCTTTGCAGTATTAACCTTGTGTTCAAAAATAGCTTCAATAGTATAAAATATTCCATGATCTTTCAAATAATCAACAAAGATTCCAATGTGTTCTCTTGTGTTTGCAATCGAAATTATTAATTCTGAATCGCCAATCCAAAGTGGTGTAATAAAACCAGTGTGCGTGCCATTTTCATTATCAACCACATATCCGCTCACACTATTTCCAGTAGAAGGTTGCTTCATCCAGATACTTAAAACATCACCACCAGTTAAAATCGGTTTCCCCCAACCGTTGTTTAGAGTAATTTTCACTTTTATCGTTTCTCCAGCGTTGTATATGTTGTTTTTATTCTGCAAATCGAATCTGGAAGTAGCAATATTTGCTGTGTAATGAAAGTTGGCGATCATCCTAAAGTAAACGTAGTCCGTTAATCCGTTCATACCGGTGACACTAAAACAAAATACATATAATGTATTTATCTTCAAATAACTGATTCTTCTTTGTTTTTATAACAAATGCTGAATAATCATATGGCAATGTCAAAATGATACCTGGTTCTCGTATTGAGAACTTGATGGTTACTTGGATGTGACAAATGTTTACATAGCGGGTGTCGTCGATAAAGCAGAAGACGCTTACACTTTCGGAACACTTGGTCATATTCTCTTGTGCTATTACGAGAGTCTCCATGTAAATCTTTCCTTTGTTTCTATTTTCCTATTTTGCCTCCAGTTTAATCGATTTTGAGTTCGGATTATGGTTTTGTTGACACTTTGGTATTCTCTTTTTTTGTTTTTATGATTCTATGATAAAAAGCAATAAAGCCACGCTTCATTAAGCTACTTTTTTGTCAGCATTATCAGAGGATATGTCTACCGACGAAGGCTTCTATCAATAAAAAAAACACGCACAAGATTTCAATATTCAATCGAAATAAAATAAAATGAAGACTTAGAGCTCTGCAATATTTTACAGAACTTATCATTGCTGTCGGCTTAGTTTTGCTTCTTTTCCACTCGACTCCCTCCCATCCACAAAGCACACAAGCGCCGTTGGAAAGTGGTACACACAGTAAGCGTATGATAAATAACCCTGATATAGGAAATAAAGGACAACGTCATAGCAATAACCGCTTCGTCGTTTTGTGATACTAATGTCTCTCTGTCCTCGCCAATTTGCAAGTTGACTGGTCACTGTCAACAGGTCAGTGTCGACTGAATTTCAAATTCCAAATTCTATATCCGTCTCTGGTTGATCATACCAAAACTCTTCCTACCTATGTGGAAGAGCTAATCAGGACAGATAACAGAAATCTTACCAAATCTTTTAATTTCACTTTCAGATATATCGACAATGTGTTGTCTATAAACAACAAGAAGCTTTCTGACCACGTCGATCAGCTGCTTACCTCGATCTCTACTTAAACTACGACCAACATCGATAGTCTTCTATTAAGGTATACGATACACGTGATGATTTCAATTTTCCGATCGTGAGCATTCCATTTCTTGATAGTAGCATCCCTGCTTCTCCAACCTATAATGTTTACAAGTCGCAGTTGATTCGATATTCTAGGGCTTGCTCTAGATATCAGGATTTTCGTGATCGATGTCGACTGCTGACAAACAAACTAACAACACAAGGATTCGAGAGATGCAGTTTGATCAGAAATATGGGCAAGTTTTGTAATCGCCATCTTTGTCTCATTGAGAAATATTCTGTATCTTGAAGTGATATGAAGATGGACGTTTTTGAGTATGCTCATCAGTGTGTTTTCTTGTTGTGATTGACAATGATACTCGGTTCTCATTTTGAGAAGTTGATGTTTACTTGGATGTAAAAAAGATTTACATGGCGGAGCGGGTGTCGTCGATGAAGCAGAAGACGCTTACTCTTCCGGAACACCTGGTCTTATTATCTTGTACTTTTATAAGGGTCTCCATGTAAATCTTTCCTTTGTTCCTATTTTGCCCCTGGTTTAATCAATTTTGAGTTTGTATCATGATTTTGTTAACGCTTCGGTATTCTGTTATTCATGTTCAAACTGTACATTTCAATTTATGATAGAAGCTTTCATCGTAAACATATATAAACCTACGTCATCAAATCGCCCACATCTTACAATATAATGTTTTGATATGAAACATAGTAAAGTTCTGATATGTAACGCTGCTGTTTTAAAGTTTTGATCGTTAGATATTATCCATAATAGTAATTACAAACTGATAATAAGCATTGATTTCAATTTACCATAATTTTGAAAACATTTTTGTTGATATCCCAAAGACACGTAAACAACTTAGACACTTAAACAACTTGACATCAATACTTAGATAATAAATACCAAGTGTTCGTATTGTTTACCTGATATAATTCTGATTGGGAAACATTTCCTTAAACTATAAAAAGTGCAGATAAGGTGGTGTCTGTCAAATCTAAATTCGTATATGTGTCAAGTATAAACAACTAGTACATATTCACAACAATTAATCACTGAAAATATACTTTTATTTCTTCCTTATTTCTTATTTTTAATATTTATGTATTTCACAGTAGTAGTATCACCGTAGTGATACGCTCGAATGTTTCTAGCACACAAATAACATGTAAAGACAACTCTGAGGTTTATCCAGAATCGTCCCGTGGTGGTATATGTAAATAAATGGTTTTGCATTTTGATATATTTAGAAAAACATGTATTCTAAATATACTTACATAATTAAAAGAATCAGGGAAATCATGGCGACAATGAGTGAGATCAAAAGTAGTCGGAATTTTCTCAGCCTCATGATTTTCAAGAGTAGACGAACCTGAAAAAGTTAACAACACTTCGATATTTAATTGTAAACATTTTGTTAAAATTGTTTATAAAATTAGTTAATATTTAAACGTCATCAATATCACCCTTTTTACCTATTTTGATAGGTTACAACTTCAATGTGACGAGAAGTCTAGCCATAACCATAGAGCTGGTCATCTACCTAACTAGTGACCACGCTCACCATTAACTAACGTGAGCGAGTCCCCGGCTTATACCGCATGACTAGAAAAGCTAGCTTGTCAGTTATGTAGTATTTTCCCCTCATATACTTTGTTGGGTATTGCAGGTATACCGTCCGATATCACCAGACAGATTTATGGGACAGACGAGACGAAAAGCAATCCGATCATGCCTTTCAAAACAAGGGTTCATCATATCACATTTAGTATAAAAAGCATATCACTTGGTGACGCACTGGTTAACGTCATTTGGAGTCGTATTTCAAATTTACATAAAAGCTTAAGAACAGGTTAGGCGAAATCACTTACCAGTGTTATATAAGAAATGCTCTAATCTATCTAAATGTTTAGTTACTTTTGGTATGAATTCAACGAAATTAAATAACCAAACATATATTTTCTTTACTTCAGCATACATGTGAAAATAAGTTGTTGAAGAATCATCCTTATATAAGTAAATCAATGAGCAAACCCAATCATTAATCACGAGCAATTATGATTTAGAATTCGCTGAAACATTGACATATAGTACAATATGTAATCACGAGCAATTATGATTAAAAATTCACCAATATATTAAAATAGGGTACAAAAATTAATGACGAGCAATTATGATTAAAAATTCACCGATATATTGAAATATAGCACAATAATGAATCACAAGCAATTATGATTAAGAATTCACCGATACATTGAATCATAATACACTTAATCTGACACTAAACTTAAACTGACTAAACTTGTAGAGTATATGATTCAATTCTTTTTGAATTTGGATAAATTAAGGGGTATCGTTTACAAATGTATGATGCAATTTTAATCATTTTTTCGGCATCATGTATCTATTACTAAATTTATAAGGGGCAGGATGTGCGTGTGTTACATCATCTTTTAGCATATGCAAGAGTATAAATCAATATTTCTTGCAAGCCTAATAGAAGTAGCTTGTCCAGTTGTTGGTATGTCTCATGGCTAACCATAGACATTTGCTTTTACATGTAATTTGTTAAGTTTGCCGTTCGTGTTTTACAATCGTGAAAATAAAATGTAAATTCCATGAGGGTACAATTAGCTCATGTAGATAAGATATGTTACTTAAAACAGCCATCCCATTATGCTCATCATTTTTATATGTGTCTCTATAGCATGCAATATAGGGATTCGTTTGATCTAATATGACTCGATAAAAGTGCACACATTGATTTTGTTTGCCCTTGACATGCATAATTATAGGGATGTATTTCAATCATCAAAAATGCTTTTATTAGAGAATGCCAAGACTTCTGAACATTGCAAGAAGATGTTTTGGGCAAAAACAGTAGCCGCTGAGTTTGAGGAAAGAAAATATACAAAAGAAAAGTTAATCACAGGTCGATTCAAACACATACATGTAATAGATCAAGTTACCTCTTAGAGATTTGTAACATCTAAGTAACAACGGTTACCGTGATACAAGTAATTCGATATACTTGTATATAAAACCGTTTGGCATTTCAAAACCATGCTTTAATTTAACAAACCTATTTGAAAATTTCTTACCTTTTTTTCGTTTATATACAGGTCGGACACGGAACTCTTTGTTTAATTCAACATTTACAAACAATACACCAATACGAGCAAGGGGTATAGAGAGTTGTTTTGAGGATTGATGCTTACTTGGATGTGACCAAGATTTATATTCCGGGTGTCGTCGATGAATCTGAGGACGCTTACTCTGTCGGAACATCTGGTCTTATTCTCTTTTACTTTTACGAGGGGCTCCATGTAAATCTTTCCTTTGTTCCTATTTTCCTATTTTGCATCCAGTTTAATCGATATAGAGTTCGGATTATAATTTTGTTGACGCTTTGGTATTCTGTGATTTTATTTTGTTTTTAGTTTCCCTTGTTTTTAAAGCAGATGCTCACTACAAGGCCGATTAAGATATAAAATAATAAATCCATTAATTACACTAATTTCAAATAATGTGCCGGTAAAATATGAATGATAATGTTGAACAAATGCCGGTATCATTGTTTACCTGTCCTCTACGATGAAGGATCTTTTAACCTATAGTGTCCAGCAGTGTCCAGCCGTGTCCAGCCGTGTCCAGCCGTGTCCAGCCGTGTCCAGCCGTGTGTCCAGCCGTGTCCAGCCGTGTCCAGCAGTGTCCAGCAGTGTCCAGCCGTGTCCAGCAGTGTCCAGCAGTGTGTCCAGCAGTGTCCAGCCGTGTCCAGCAGTGTCCAGTAGTGTGGATGGTCTTAATCGCTTCGTTCAAGACTCCAGTTCTGCCCCCACATTCTTAACTGAGAAACTTGCAGTCTAACAAGTTCTTTTGTTGAGAGGAAGGGTCTAGATCTTTCAAGGATGGGGAGCGAAAACAAGATGGCTGCCAGTAGTAAAAATTTGAGACAGGAGAGTATTATTATGTTGATCGTCGTTTGTATGGCGTCTTTTAAAAATGAGTCAGGTTTCGACACCGATAATAAAAGCTGGTGCATCTTTGTCATTCATTTTATGTTATTACCGTCAAACATCAACACAAGTTACGATATATTCGCTATTACGGGCTATAAAAGGGAAACATGAGGAGCATAAATTTGATACTAGTGCATGAAATGATGTTAAAAGCTTGCTATGTTACATAAACATTGTCAGTTTCTCTTCAGTTTGTCATTAAGTTACAAAACAGCTAAGTTATCAGTATACACAGTTAAGTAATAATGTTATTAAAATGCAAATCAGGTGCAAGTACATATATTAAAGGCCTGTGTTTGCTGACATTTAATGATATAATTGTGCTACATTTAGGACTATCCAGAAATGATGAACGTGTACAATAAAGTCATAGAATACCGAAGCGTCAACAAAACCATTACCCGAACTCAAAATTGATTAAACTAGGGGCAAAATATGATCAAAAGAAATATTTACAATAAGACCATTGAAAAGGTACCAGAGCAGACCAGGTATTCCGGATGAGTAAGCGTATTTTGTTCGATCGACGACACCCGCCATGTAAATCAAGGTCATAGGCCAAATGAATGTCATTTCCTCAAAATAAGACCCAACAACCACTCGTTGTGTAACCTCTTTATGTTCCCAAGTCGTGTAGATTCCTATGATTATCAAATTGTCATCATGTGAAAAGCATCCTATTAGTACATATAATATGATTAAACACCCCTAAGCCTACTAGTCCCATGCCATTCATATCCAATAACGGGAAATCAGCCCTGATAATTGTAGATTGTAATTCTTTGATCAGTTGGGTCATCGATATTTGTTTTATTTTTTTTTATTTTTTTTTCGGGAATTTTTAGTAAAATGTATTAAGGCGGCGTGGAATGGCTCCCATAACCTGATTTAAGACGTATAACCTCTCCTGGAAACGGTTTAATTACCTTTCATATTCCTCCAATCCTAGCATAGAAATATCCTAGTCAACTCTGAATTAAGGTCCATAAATAAAGGTAATAAATCTATTTTGCCATATTTGAGAGCTACCTAGGGTCAAAATAAAACCAAAATCACCTACCTTTTGTTTATGTTGTTGCGTTGGGTCTCTGTTCAGAATCCTTGGTAACCGACACCAAATCGACACGCGTTACAAATCACGCTGGATACGCTAGTTTGTTACTGTGAGGGTTATTATGCTTTCCTTGTGTGATGGGCTGCCGTTAGTATGACGTTTGTTTGAATGTTTGTATCTGTTATCAGTTGTCGTGAGATTTACATTTGTCCCCAATCACTATGATCATATGTAACATTTTGAACAGGATTCCTGTTTCATATCATATTATGTTACACTTCCTTGTAATTGAATTAACCTAGCCTATAGTCCCTTTTCAACGAGCTACACTGTAGCTATAGTGTCAAACAGATGAATGTTTGTATCTGTTATCAGTCGTCGAGAGATTTACATTTGTCCCCAATCACTATGATCATATGTAACATTTTGAACAGGATTCCTGTTTCATATCATAATATGTTACACTTCCTTGTAATTGAATTAACCTAGCCTATAGTCTCTTTTCAACGAGCTTCACTGTAGCTATAGTGTCAAACTAGTCTTAGTGTATTTCTATTCTGGTTTCTAAGCAATCGTTGCTGAGAATAGAAGCTTCTTGGGAGAAAAAGAGCGCTATGAGTTTCTGCAATAATAACCAAGGTTATTTACTAAGATTTATTTGGGATAACATTTTCTGATTTAAGCTAAGATAATGTTGATTTAGAATAAAATAATATTATCTTTATTTGAAGTCGGTAAGCCGAGGAAAAACAACTTAACTGTTGTCATTCTTTATAAGAGTGTTGTTACTATTTCTTTTGGTAGTCCGAATATCAAAACAAATCCCGTCATGGGTTAACTTCGGGTTGGTAATAATTTGAAGCTGTCGATATGTGGCACTATAAATTCCGCAAATAGCCGATGTAGACTTCCGGCCTGTTTCCGGTTTCCTAATCTGAGTAGCCTTTAAACGAAAAAATTATTAATCAAATGTGATAGAGCTCTATGCAGGCAAGTACGCGTTACCATTACAGATATTGGCGAAAGATATATGTCATATGTAATTGATCCCATTCAATTATCATCAAAGTCGAAATACGCAATATCAAGATATCAAATCTAGTACAATATTTTTCTTATTTTACTTATAATTCAAATCAAAATTTGGTATTTAATTTTAGTAATTTAATCATTTTAATACCTTAGTCATATTTTGTTTGTTATGCAGGTGACTTATGTGTCCATTCAAGTGTTTTGTAAAGTAAAAGCGACATTTGATTTCAGCTTCTTCCTCATCGAGAAATATTCTGTATCTTTGTGTGATATGAAGATGGACGTTTTTGAGTTTGCTTGTTAGTGTGTTTACTTGTTGTGATGGCAATGATGACTCGGTTTTCATTTTGAGGATTGATGCTTACTTGGATGTGACCAAAGTTTACATGGCGGGTGTCGTCGATGAAGCAGAAGACGCTTACTCCTCCGGAACGCCTGGTCTTATTCTCTTGTGCTTTTACGAGAGTCTCCATGTAAATCGTTCCTTTGCCCCTAGTTTAATCGATTTTGAGTTCTGATTATGGTTTTGTTCACGCTTTGGTATTCTCTGTTTTTTTCTTCAGCGTCCTAGCAAGTCCCAAAATAAACATCTGTTGGTCAAAAAACAGCCCAGTAATCCACGAGGAAGTAAGCAAGTGTATGCCGAACATAAATGAGCATTCACAGCTGTCAAACAGATACACCAATCCAACCTACGAACAACTGATGCAAATGTACTAGATCGGGCCAACTTTGTGGGGAGACACATCATGTCATCACAAAGATAAACAGCTTTAAGAAGTACACGGGCTACATAGATGAGTCCATCAAACGGAACATCTCTTTTGCCACTAAAGAGCCAGAGAAGACTGCTTGACACATAGTAAACAAATAGGTGGTCCGGACCAGTCGATTTCGATTAAGGAAATCCAGTCTCCAATTTTGGAAATGGCAGCATCAATAATCAATTTCAAATAAAATTGTCGTTTGTAGTTTTGACTTTGTTTAAAGTGAAATATTATTTTCTACAATTTGAAAATTCATTTTTATATAACTAGTTCTGTGTTTTTAAGCATTCAAATTTATTGTCTTTTTATAATGTATGAGTTTCACAGAGTTGATAATCTGAAGTTATCGTTTAAAAAAAAAACTGTTCATTCTGAAATATTCAGACGGATCAAATAAGATGTCCGATGTAAAAATAAAAATGTGATAGTATTAATTACTACTGTATAATATTGCATTACTACCACATATCCTGTAATATTTTATAGAAATCATTGCATGGTATTGTTTTATACCATTGAAGAAATAATTTTCAATGAATAAAGATATTGTTAAATAGCGTAAATACTAAACTTGTTTTAAAGAGTTGTCTCCCTTTTACTCACATGTGGTGCCTGTCGTAACACAGTATACATGATAGCAGGTAAAGGCATGTCCTGTGTATACAAAAAACCATAACACGTACCTTAGTCATTGTTAAATGTGCAAGGTAAGGTATTGAAAATGTCATTTAATAAATGAAATAATTATTGGCCTGGTTTAAGGTGAATACGAAGATTTATCAAATCTCTCAACTTTATCAACTTTCGGCCTCGCAAAATATCGCCTTGTCGGGTGAATAAAACCTCTTATTCACTTACTTAAATATATGTCAATAATTGTACAGTATTAACAGGTGTTTGGAATGAAGAAATCAAGCTTTCAGAAAGCATAGATATACAAATCAAAGTTTTCATGTCAGAATGAATCGACACGTCCTTGATCTTTATTGTTTTGCATGCAATTCGACCCTTTTGATAATATGATTAAACAACCTAAATAAAGTAAATGTTTGTGGTCCATAATGTGTATTTTTAAAATGGAATATGACCGAAACAAATGGATCTTTGATCCACTGATCCGCAAGCGGCTCGTAGAAACCGCTAGCTGTTCCAATATTTCAGCGGAGCATGGAGTCAAAACCCTTGGGACAACTGCCCCACTAGTCCGAAGGGTTCTGACTCTATGATCCGCTGAAATATTCTACAGTTTCTACGAGCCGCTAGCCATCCCAATATTTCAGCGGATCATAGAGTTAGAACCCTTCATGCTGCAAGTTTTTTTTAAGCAACAAGACATTTATAGTAGAATTATTTCTCTTGTCAAGATGACGGATTTAGGTCTTTCGATTATGTTAATCGAGAACAAAGAATGTGGTTCGAAGAAGAGGAAGTTATATTTGAGTGATGTAAGTTTGTATGTAAGCTACACTGAAAAAGTTAGGTTTCTACTTCAATACTACACACCTGATATATACATTTGGCTGTTAGAATAAACATTTTGTTATGCTTACGCAGACTTCATCTTTATCTTTCTTGAAGGTGAGTGGCAACGGAACGTAACAAAAAAACAAAGTTAAAAATCACATGACTAATGTTTTTCGTAGTAAACGATTTGAAATTATACAGAACCAGTATAATTTTACTTCTAAATTCATCAATTAAAGGGGTTTTACGCACCTGACCCTTTTACTTCTACATTAGTTTTACTTTTAGAATAAAAATTGTGAATATATGCTTCCTTTACCCGTAAAAATTGATATATATGATTATCGTTGTTGTTAAGTTTTCCGGATTAGCACGGGTTTTAATAAAGTTCCGCATTTACTAATAAAATAATTCATACCAACACACACACACAACAGTAATATAGAGAGTGTGTTGACTGATCGTAACTGTTTATGATGCAGACTATATTCTCGACCAACACAATCATGATACAAAAAGTAATCAATAAATTGATCAATGTAAAACCGGAGAATAAATGTTGTACTAAGTCAAGTGTCATGGATTACCTGGCAATCTTAAGTGATGTCTCCTATCTTCTTCAATGTCCAGCGAGAAAGTTTAGCTGTTCTTGATTAGTCCTTTCGTGACCTCTGTTCTCGCTGATCATCCATTACCAAAGAACAATGTTGTGTTAGGTCACGGATCAAGGTCTGTCGAAAGTAGAAAAATAAAAGTTTGTTAACAAACACATTTTTGCTCACGTCACCAATTTTTAGATACAGGTGTTGGTTCCGCCCATATTCCCTTCTTTGGTAGAACATACGTGTCAGCAGTTAAAGGTCAAATATGATAGGTCATTTAGGGTCACTAACAAATTACCCGGTTCAATAGTGCACACTTCTTTATCAGAAAATAATTCATCGGCGCCATCTTTATGAATTTTGGTTTCATACTATTTTGACAAATTTAACTAAAAGTTTCAAAAACCTCCCTCCCTCCCATCTCAGTGCAATTATTTTCTCCAATAATGGAATATGTGCAAGTGTTTAATTTTAATTTGAAAGAAGTGTTTCGGCAGGGGAGTATATTTGCGCGATCATATTGTGAAAAATAGCTATAAAAACACACGAGGGTTTCTAGATCGATACTGCGCACTGCTTTTCATAATACATTAAAAGGTATCAAGGTCTGTCGAAAATGCAAAAATAAAGATGGTGGAAAAAAGAAAGTGTTTCGGCAGGGGAGTATATTTGCGTGATCTTATTTTGAACGTTAGCTATAAAAACACATGAAGGTTTCTAGATCGATGCTACGCACTGCTTTTTAAAATACATTAAAAGGAAATATATAAAAAATCCTCGAATCAATTTTTGAAATACACACGCCAATATTATTAATTCTTTAAATGAATTTTATCGTTATTGCTTTGTTAAGAATCATATTTGATTTGATTTGCAATTCCCACTCTTCCAACTAGTGAAACGTTTATCGCGATACCGAGAATTCTGAGAAAGGTGAAATTGCATGTAAATTGTTAGCACACCTATTACGATACTTGGCAAGATTGATTAACAGATTTAAAGAGATTTAAGCACCTGATCCTTCTGCTTCTGCATCAGTTCAGAAAATTTTGATTTCACTTTTTGTTGCCTAGTATCACTGACGAATACTAGAGGGACGAAACAACTGCATGATGCAGTGTAATTCAGTGTAAATCATCTTCCAAGAATTGACAGACCTGCTATTAAGAGGGCAGTTTACACAAGCCTGCTCACAGATGTTAAGGCTCTGGAAGGAATTGGAATGTTATGTGGTTAGATCACCAATAATGACTCAAGTAGAACAACATGATCGTCGTAAAAAATCAGCAACAGAAGTCAAAGAGAAAAACAAGGGCCAGCAGAAGTCAGAAACGCGTCTGTGGTTTATTTGTGGTGGTGAAGGACATATTGCTCGTGATCATGCAAGCGGAGGTAAGATAAGTTATCAGCATAAGGACTATAACAATGCAGCAGTACTTTTTTATCCATAGAGTAAAGAAAGAAAAGAGGTAATACAGAAACGTTGTATTGATGAGGTCAATAGAAAGAATTAACAGAAGTAACGGAGACAATTGGACGGATTCAACTAGATAGCGGACTGATTGTTCAGCTGTAATACAGGGGAGGTTACCCGGTACAGTTCTTAAAGGATATAGGATGCAGCGATGTGTTTTTAAGGAAGGTCTTATAAGCCTGAATAGATAAGGGACATCCATGTATGTTGATGATGAAATAGAGCAAATGATTAAGGTTGATACCCCTGTAATCATCCTCGATATCCAGCGGTTCCGATCACCTGTGCTCTCTACACCCCTGGGCTATGTCCTGGCAAAGCTGAAGGTTCTGTGCAAGCCACCTTGTTGATGAGGCAGGAAGACTGGCTCGGCCCTTTGATGTAAAATTAATCTCGTGGCCACATAACGGTAAAAATTGACAAGCTTTGAAGTCGGTTGTGGCTTCTTTGAAATGTTTAAAAAGACAGGCAGGCAGTTATACGCGGCATGTAACAAAAATGTTAGTGCATTAAGCTACGAACCTATAGCTTCCCAAATATAATTCCTTATTCCAAACTAGAGATGACATGCTTTTAGTTTATCAATGATTTCGTATAACTATGACAAAAACAAAATGGCTTTTCACAAAACACAACGTTTTGGATTAAGTTTATCTTCAAGAACATTCAACTAATGAGAAACTTGAATACCACTTATTAGGTCATACGAAATAACCTGAAGATGAACAAACACAAGTACTTATACTTAGTTGATTATGATGGGAAATAAAAAGAAATACCTGTTCATTCACGTATTCGTATTCTGTCCTGTCAAAGAAATAACACGAACATAGCTTTAGTTGGTTACCCCTTTAGTTGGTTCAGAAACTGTTGTTTCAAATGCACTCATCACATAAAAAACGAGAAATTTGGGAAAGATCCATCCAGTACTTCTCAAGAAAAAGCTTTAACAATCTATTACTCACAAATCCAAGATGGGTGCCTGTCGGTCATATTGTTTATCGGTAGAACAGGTAGAATTGGAAAACATAAGAAAAGAAAGGATGAAAGGTTATGCAATAAGATCAAAGGTCCAATGGATAGAAGATGGTGAGAAAGTGACAAAATACTTCTGTGGTTTAGAATCCAAAAATTTTACAAATAAAACAGTTCAATGGATAGAAAAAGACACCGGAGAGCATATTGTTAGCCAAAAAGATGTATTAAAAGAAATTGAACTATTTTATACAAATCTATACAACTCCCACTCAGAAAACCTTGAGCAAGTAAATCTGGATGAACACTTAAAAGATTTTGATTTCAAAGTATTAGAAAATTCTCAACATAAATATCTTGAAGGAAAACTCACAGAATCTGAATTGTTAAAAGCTCTCAAAAACATGAAAAATAATAAATCACCAGGATCTGATGGCTACACAGCAGAATTTTTCAAATTTTTTTGGCAAGATTTAAAACTGTTTATACTTAATTCATTAAATCAAGGATACGAAAAAAAACTACTTTCAATAACTCAGAGACAGGGACTTATCACATGTATTCCCAAAGGTGATAAGCCCAGGCAATATTTGAAGAATTGGCGACCTATAACTCTACTAAATGTAATATACAAATTAGCATCTGCATGTGTAGCCAACAGGTTGAAAAAAGTACTTGACTCAATAATATCCGAAACTCAAACAGGTTTTCTGAGTGGTAGATATATAGGTGAAAACACCAGACTTATCTATGACTTGATGCATTTCACAGAAGAAAACAATATTCCTGGACTTTTGATCCTTATTGACTTTGAAAAAGCATTTGACTCTGTCTCATGGCCTTTCATATATGAAGTTCTTAGATTTTTTAACTTTGGAAATACTATTATAAATTGGATCGAAACTTTCAATAATCAAACCTCATCTGCAGTTATACAAAATGGCTTCCTCTCAAACTTTATTCCAATCAAAAGAGGTTGCCGTCAAGGGGACCCAGTTTCATCCTATCTTTTCTTACTTGTGGCTGAAATCTTGGCCATTTTAGTTAAAAATAATAAAAACATAACAGGCATAAATGTAAACAAGAAAGAACACAAACTCTCACAGTTCGCCGATGACACAAGTTTTATCCTAAACGGTTCTGAGAAATCATTCAATGAGGCTTTAGCAACTTTAGAAAAATATGCCGTTATATCAGGTCTGAAAGTCAATACAGAAAAAACTCAAGTCATCTGGATAGGATCAAAGAAATTTAGCGCAGATGTTTATCATCATCGATGGAAACTTAAATGGAATGTCACAACTTTCAGTTTATTAGGAATACATTTTTCTGTTGAATTGGATAAAATTACTGAACTTAACTATCAAAACAAAATAAATGAGATAAAATGTATGTTAAAACAATGGTCTAGAAGAAATATTACATCTATAGGAAGAATTGCAGTTCTTAAATCTCTTATAATCCCCAAAATAACACATCTGTTCATTGCAATACCCAACCCAAGCAAAAACACAATTCAATACTTGAATACTTTGTTTTTTAAATTCATATGGCAGTCAGTTACAGAAAAAATTAAAAGGGGAACCTTAGTAAAAGATTACAAAGATGGAGGTTTAAAAATGATTGACCTAAATAAATTTATTACTAGCCTTAAATCAACTTGGATTAGACGGCTTCTTACAACAAAAACAAAAGAATGGAGTAATATATTTGAAGCAGAAATAACTTGTATGCACAATTTATCAAATTTTGATGTAGACCACTTAAAAATTATTAAACCAACTAATAGATTCTGGAATGATGTCCTTGATGCATGGATAACTATTACAGAGAATAATCCTCCAAAAACACTAACAAACTTAAAAGAATCAACACTATGGTTTAACCAAAATTTTTTGATAAATAATTCCTCCTTCTATTTCAAAGATATGCAGATCAAAGGTGTAAATTCTGTAAGTGACATTCTACAAAATGATAATACATTTCTTTCATTTGAAGAATTTAAAGAAAGATACCGTATACAATCAAATAACTTCCTCCAGTATAGAAGTATCTGTGAATCAATAAAAAAAATCTGCACGTACACTGAATATAGATTTATCAATATCAGAAAACAACCACCCAAGACCATTCATCCCGTTTCATCTACAAATTATCTTTAAATCTGGTAAGGGAAGTAAAGATTTTTACACAGTACTTATGAATAAACATAATTCATTTCAAAATACAGCAGAACAAAAATGGAAATCAGATGATAGATTTAGTTCCCTTAATTTTAATCGAATATATAAAATACAATTCCAAATCACAAAAGAAACAAAAATCCAGTGGTTCCAATATAAAATTTTGAACCGGATCATTACCACCAATTCATATTTAAAAACAATTGGTATCAAAAACTGTGACATTTGCTCACTCTGTAAGGCACAACCTGAAAAAATTGACCATTTATTTTGGAACTGCACCAACACCCAACATCTATGGGGAAATCTAAAAAAATGGATACATCATAAACTGGGTAAAACAATCGACCTTAATATAAGTACAGTTCTATTTGGGTGCATAGGAGACACTAATAAAACCAAACCAATTAATACCATCATCATATATACCAAATACTACATATTCTTAAATGCAAAGAAAACAGGAAATCTCTCAATAACTGGCCTACAGCGGTATCTAACTCAAACATTTATTCATCAAAAGACGTTATCACAACAAAATATGCAAATTCAAGAATTCAACAAAATTTGGGATGAATGGAAAAACCTTTTCACTTAGTCCTCAAAATGAATGACCTATACACAAAAGGCAATGGATAGATCCGTACTAATTGGTCAATTAACATTTAATTATTAGATTCATATCATACAAGTATACATGTAATAGCAAGCTTGATTATATGTACGTATACATTTATTCTATCATTACGTAAGTACACATTAAAATACATATTTATTCAGTATTGCCTGTCAAAACTTGTCCCCCTCTAATCCGAAACCCTGCCTGTTCCAGCTTGGTCTTTTTGGTCTCACCATCGCCCATCCACCTCATATAAATTAGTCCCAGTGGCTTTTTTTTTTGACAGGTCATACTGTATCTAGATGACTAAAAACATGTTTATGTTTACAAAAATTATTTATCAACCCCTACAACATTATTCTATATAATGTGAGAAGCTACATGTTTACACTTGTTTCTAGTATAGTATTTGTGTTTATATCTAAATGTTGATCTCTGTACAAGATTGTATAATGTATATTATGTTTATCTCTGTACAAGATTGTAAGATGTATATTGGCATATACAGGCGTGCGTGAGTAAATGCACATACATGTCCACATGAAGTATATATAAAACGCTTCTGTTGTCAAATAATAAACTTTTCATCCCCCGCTCTCACTGAAATGGGGTATACTAATTTGGGCTTGCCCGTATGTCTGTCTGAATGTCCATCTATAATCTATCACACTTCGTCTCCGCGAAATAACAACAACAAATATTTTCGATTATCCGGTAAAATCCTTAAAGGGCTCAACCCAAGTTCGATCGCTGATTCTGGCAGATGTTTGTTGGCGGAGTTATGGCCCTTTAATTGTCAAAAAATGTCTGTTTCCGTACAATTATGGCAACAATTATAACATTATTTTCTTGAAACCTGATAATAAGATTAATTACCTGAAGAGCAAGGCCACGTTCGATTGCAACTTTTTCCAGAGTGTATCTGACAGAGTTATGGCCCCTTGATTAATGTTTCCTTGCAATCACAGTAAAAAGTATTATCAATTTTTAATGTTTAAGGCTACTGTCTCTGTTCAATTTTTAAGCAATACATTGCAGAACATTTTTTTTTTTTTACCTACAATTTGACTACCCCATTACAAAGCGGCGAAGCGGGAGATATTTATTCATTAATATTCATTAAAAATTATTAATATTTATCAAATCTATGAATAAGCCTGTTCATTATATACACCATATAAGCTTTTTATCCCATAATGTATACCACATGTATATTTATTAATAAAATTCACCTTATACTGTACCAGAAAAGAACTCCAAATTGTACGCATACCGAAAATTACAGATTTATTTAAAGATAACAACTTGGGAAACACAAACACAAGGTCTAGTACTTATGTGTGGGCATGTGTGTGCATTGATGCATGCATGCGCATGTGCATTGCTGCAATTAATGGACATCTATGCATGTGTATGCATGTATGTGTGTTTGTGTGCATGCAGGTGTACATGTGTGTGTGCACGTGTGTTTGTGCTAATGTATGTGTGTGTGAGGGTATGTATGTGTACATGTGTGATTTATGTGTATGTGCATGGATGTATGAACCCCTGTGTAATGGTTCATAATATTAGTGCATGTCCATGTGTACTTACATGTGCACATGCATGTCTGTATGTGTATGTATGTGTGTGAACTATATGTTTATATATATTAATTTACCTGTGTGTGTATATCTACCTGTATCCTAGCTGTATGTGATACATTTATGTATTCGTTATATGTGTACATGTTTATTGTTGATGAATAAAAAAAAAAAAAAAAAAATATTGTTTATCGGATTTCTCCGAAAACAAACTATGCAAAACAAGGCATCAAGAGGAAAAAAACATATGAAATTTGAAAATGATTCATCCAGTACTTCTCAAGAAATAGCAATAACAAACTAGTACTCACAAATCCAAGATGGCCGCCTCTCGGCCATATTATTTATCGGATTTGTCCAAAAATAAACTATGCAAAAAACAGGTATCAAGGGGAACCTACCTATGAAATTTGAGAGTGATCAATCCAGTACTTCTCAAGAAATAGCGATAACAATATATTACTCACAAATTCAAAATGACTGCCTGTCGGCCATATTGTTTATCGAATTTGTCCGAATATGAAGTATGCAAAACTAGGCATCAAGGGGAACGTACATATGAAATTTGAGAGTGATCCATACAGTACTTCTCAAGAAATAGCGATAACAAGAATTGTTTAAGGACGGACGACGGACGGACTGACCACGGATCACGGAGGTTGATTTGATAAGCCCACTATCTAATGATGGTGGGCTAAAAACATATTTATATCTAGAATATCCGTCTTCAGAATATGCTGGTTCTATGTTGGATCAATACAAAAATAGTAATAAATATCAAGCTGATATGATATATAGCGTAGAGCTGCGAGATTATCACAAATTAAATCCCAATAATAGCTACCTCACGCGTTTGTGACATGTTATAACATATCAACAATGACGAAAGGAGATACATTCGGTGCTCAAGCGGAACAAATTGAGTGTAATCCACATCCCTGTTATAATAATAATAATATACAATATTTGATATAGCGCCCTATTTAGCTAACATAAGCCACTCTAAAGCGCTTTATAGTACATAGATATACAATTCTTATACAATCCATACAATTAACACATACAGTTCTATCATATACAATTCTGAGGAGTTCGCAGGAGCTGCCTTATCGGGCGCTAACTACTTGTCCTATACTACCTGGCTAATATCTCTATATGTGTGTGTGTATGTATGCGTGTGTGCTGGAGATGAATTGTGTTCTGTTTGTAGTGGGACCGTACGTGTTTCCAACGGCATCTTTTATAGTGCCACCACACTTGAATGCTACATCACAGATACTGCAACATCCACCCCAGACCATTTTATACTCCACCTGGGTTGTTGGAGTTGTGTGGGCAGGAGAAAAACACTTTCTCTAAATGCTCCATGCGTATGACGTTTACGGGGATCGAACCCCGAGCGCCTGCATGGAAGGCCGGAGTGTTAACCACTCGACCAATCCGCCCACGTCAGTCTAACGCCTTTCTCCTGAGAATACTGGGTTTTATAGCCCGAGAAGCTGTTCAAGCACGATTTTGCGGTGGATGAGCTCATTTTTTTTAAGAATTGGTGAGTTCCAGCATGTGTTCCGTGTCAAAGCAGATAACAAGAAAATAAAAATTAACAATGAAGTTTAAGAAAATATACAGTTTATTTTCAAAATCCGAAGTTCGTATATCCAGTTTTTACAATCTATAAAAATGTCTAAAAACTCATTACTTTCGGCTTTTGTAGCCTGTAATAATGATAAATGTATTTTAGAAAGGAATGAACACAATTTTGGGGGGCTATATTTGTACCTATCAAAAATATGAGCACTTTGCATAAATCTGCAAACATGAAGCCGATTTTTTGTAGCCATTCCTTATTTCAAGCTAGTGATAACACCCTTATAGTTCATTATTAATGATTTTGTATAACTATGACAAAACACAAAACACAACACTGTTGACCTGATCAAATATGTATTAACTACGCACTTTGGACCAAATGCAGTATGTATTTAGTGTTGAGGCTCATTTTGAGGAATTCTTTTACGTGAATGTCGAGTTAAAGATTTTGAATGCCGAGTTTTGATTAAAAAATAATTTCACTAGTTTCTTTGAACTTTTTTACAGTCAGCCATGCCGTTTCATCGGTTTATCATGACAGAGAAACATTTCGTCAGTAAATTGAAAAAAATGTTGTTCTATTCAAGGTCATCATTATGCTTATAATTGATTGTGAATTAAATACATTCAAAATTTAAAACTCGGATGGTCAACTGAATGACATGTGCATTGATCTTGTCAGGAAATAACAATATCACATAAAAGAACAAAACAATCAATACATCGGACGAATATGTAAAAGATATCGAGATGTTTGATAACGTTTTAAGCTGGTTACAATGCATAATACAAAAAAAAACAAAAATAAAAACAAAAATTTGTGAAATGTATAAAAAAATGAACCTGTATACTAGGTATACGTTTAGTAGTAAACTAGGTTTAACTTCAGTTAAATAAATAAAATCTATGCATATGATAGATTATTTGCCAAGTCCGTTGCTAGGCAACCTATTAGCAAAATATTTTAAAACGTTGTTTTTAAAAAGAGCATATGCTGTAGTAAATATGGTTTAAAAGTTAAGAAAATCGAGGTCGGGGCCAAAAGTTGTTTCCTTAGAAATTTCATAAATTTAGGTATACATTTACTGCTTATAAGCATACATGCGTACCTACATGCATATAATATTTTGATAGGAGTGCTAGGGCTAGGGAACCCTGCGGTCAGTCATGAACAATATGTTTTCCTCACACAGAAGGGATCTCAAATATATATAGTATTCAATAAAATAGGATGGTGTGGGAAATGAAATATTTCCAAAATAGATCACGAGACAAAACATACTTCTTTCACACACTAGCAACAACATGTATAACAAAACATACCTTTACTTACGAGGATGAGCTACGCATTGGTATACTCAATGGGCATTATATGTTGTACTACTCATACATCAATACATGAAAATACGACGTATATACAGAGAAAACAAAATTGTCACAGGTCCACACATTCCCCGGTGTTCAGATCGATTGTATTGAGAGCTCAGCTTCCGTCCTGGTCAAAACATCCCTTATCATCATATCAATTGACCTAAAACCGCACGGTCTACCTGCCGCAAAGACATATATACACACAGAGGCATGATAAGTTTTGTGGTTCAAGGTTTGGGGGAAGGGGGCGCACATAACATATCCACCAACATACAAATGTACTTATTAATGATATACAGTTAAAGTATCTGTATCCGATATTGGCTGGTGATTGGTGAAAAGGTCTAAAGGACCAATTATTGCAATAAATCCATTGCTCTCTTGCTGGCAGTCAATAACATAAGTGCATGTGTTGATTTATGTACATTTTGTTTTACGTTTTTACGTATTTTACACGGCATTTCTCGAATATTGTCCTGAAATGTACCAGTTATTGTAACGGCAAGGTAAATTTGTTTTTTTGAGTTATCTCCCAAATGCTTAAGGCCTCTATATATCACATACATATATCAATAACTACACACCGCTGAAACACTTCTTCTGACAACAAAACACCGATACTGAGTCAAGTATGACGGCAAATAAGGAGAATGTTCTGTCAATACACACACCCTGTCCTCTCACAGCGTGCGTGAATGTGTCAGACCATTAGTCTCTATAATACTTCAAAGTTATAATCTCCGACTTGTATAAAGCTGGGTCAGACCGTTTTTTCAGCAGTTTTCCAATCATTCTCCGCTTTTCTATTTTGTATGTATGAAAATGTACATACAATATACAATCAGGTTGAACGCCGATGGCGATAACATCACAACCTCCAAAATCGTTTATGATTGTTTTCAGATACTGTCCAGTTCCACTCAACAGTTTAACAGCGTTGTTGAATGCAACAAGAAGATGTCCTTTGCTATCATACACAGCACCCCATGGACAGTTTTGTTTGGTTCCATGATCACCAATGGCAAACCTGAATTTGAGTTCTCCATCAAACACAAGGACGTTACTGGACCTAGGTCCATCATCATTCTCTTTTTCCCAACTGGTTACTGCAAATCTTCCTGTCACCGAACACTCCGAGATAGGAAAAGGCGTCCCGAGCAGATACCGTTTCTTGTGGACAGAGTTTGAATGCATCAATTGACCATCTGTTGTGTAGATACTCAGCTTTCCCTCAGCATTGACTGCATTCCTTGTGCCAACCACCACATTACCGTCTTGGGTCACACAGATACTTGTTGGCCATGTATCGACTACAAACCTAGTGATTGGAACAAGTGAGTGCGTTGCTACTTGTACTTCATTGATTGAGAAGTTTGTTGTGCAGCAAAACCACAGACTGCCAGTTTGTGAAGTGCTGATATCCATTATATTACTATCAGGATACTTGAATCCTTGCTTTATTTGTCCTTTTGCGCCTACCAATATCAACACAGTGGATTCATTATCGCATAGCCAAGTACCCGATGTGGTGGAACAGATTGTAGTACAATGAATGGGGCTCTTGAAACGTGTCAGGACAATTGGTTCATCCTTCAATTCCTCCAGTAATGTTGATAGTTTTGTAGTAGCCTCTGAAGAAGCACTTGGAGGTCCTGAAGAAGTGTTCAGCACGCCCAAAGTCTTCCGCAATTGCTCAGTGATTTCAGTACAAGGATGGAACTCAGCTTCATGCAGCACCGGTGCTGATTTTGCTTGGAAGAAATCAGCTGATAAATCAGACGCTGAATCACACACAAGGACATCTGTGCCAGTTTGTAGTATTTCCTTGCACTCTCTCACCTGCTCAAGAAGTGATTTGTACCGTTTTTGGAGTCCCTCTTTGTACTTTATAAGCAAGTCTCTGTTCTCCCTCTTCAAATTTTCACAAATGGAGACAACCTCGTCGGTAAGGACATCGATTTGTTTTTTACATACCTCTCCTTGCGTTTTCACTTGGTGGCCAAGCTCCTTAAAGTTTTTGTCGTTTTCAGAGATTTGTTTTTCGATTGATTGCATTTCATTCTTCAGTAGAATGAGTTTGTTATCCTCAACGTCGTGAAGGAAATCCTGCAAGACATCCTTCTTCTGTAGCGCTATGTCCGATAGTTCTGTAAGTGCATGGCCACTGTGAGTTGATAAACTACAGGAAAGACATATCAAAACATTGCAGTCAGTACAGTGTAAAATCAAATCCTTATTTCTATGGACAGAGCACTTTATATCCCCTTTCCTCCGGATAGGTATCTGGCCCTGCAGCTCAGTAATAGGTACGTTGGAAGCCATTGCGTATGGCTACGCCTTGTCCGCTGTTCTCAAAATGGCGTCAAACATCTAAGGAAGTTATTACTGGCTGGTGTTATCTCGACATGAACGTGTGGCCTTATTTTAAACACCATAACCGGTCTGTGCCGGATTCTGAGAAACAGGTTATAAATCGGGAATAACTACTGTTGTGGTAACGCACAACGCACCAAAAAATGTGTTTGTGTATCGTGCATACATCGTGCACACATCGTTCGCCCATGGTGCGCACAACGGGCGATGTAAAGATCGTGCGTTTATGTGTGCGATTCCCATCGCACACACGCACGATTTGGTACAATTGGTCGATAACTTTTTCGGAATGAAAAAGATTTGGAACCATCTTGTGGAAAAACCATATAAATTCGCATCATATTTATTGGAATTATGTTAATTTTACAATATACATTTAACAGTTTAACAGTGATTAGGAGACAGTCATGTCAGAGTTTTCCCTGTCCCGTGTCCGGCCATCCGCTACGGCAGCCATTACCGAGCGGCCGTTATGAAAACAAACTTGACTCTGATAATTAGTTATTTGAACATCATTTGTCATCGCACAATGCTAGTTTATCGTGCGCCTACATGTGCGTAGGAAATAATCGCCCAGGATATATTTGATATATAATATTCTTTACAATAATATTTATCAGTGAAACATAGAAAAGACAAGCGGAGCGGATATCGCGAATTCCTTATCAATCTAAAAATCAGAAAAGCTATGCGTATGATTTGTAAAGCTTGCTGCATGAAAAACTCAGGGAACGCGTACAGGAAAAACAAGTCAAGCACTTCTTAACAAAAATAATTAAAAACGTTAACCATCAAAATAAAACACTTCTGTGAAGTTTCAAAAAAAGATAGTCCAACTATACTGTAATTAAACGATATGATTATATATATGTAGACGGGGGGCGATTAGTTAGCTCATTATATGGGACGAAAAAAAACAAAACAAGCCCTTTGGGCCTATTGAAAACTTTACTGAAAAACTGAAGGTTCTTGTAAAATGCAGTACATAAACCTTTATGCTTTTCATTTTAACTTTGAATACCAATTATGTATTAATACAAAGCACATTTCAATTTGATATTTACTGATGACGGTAGTCCTGTTAATCTTAAATATCTATTAAAAAGGTGTATGACAGTGCTGATACCATTTCGGTCATTTCGTCTTTTCGTAGCAAAAAAACCGATAACTATCGCCCCGTTAAACATAGTCTTTTCGCAGACACAGAAAAAATGAAACGTGAAATAACGAAAACATGAATTGAAGTACCTGTTTACCGACCCGAATTATTTCGACCTGATATTTACCGTTATCTTGCCACTCACATCATCGTTATTTCACGCCACCGCCCGATTTACATTGTATTAAAAGTATAAGCAATTTGCGTCACAAAATGAAAGCTAAACACAAGTCGATATTTCTTGATCCCGATGTTCGAGCAACACTCAACGATCTACATGATAAGTATGTGGTTGTGTCTGCAGACAAAGCATCTAACAACTTGATCATTGTTTGCAAAAAGAACTAGGCGTGCTTGATAACCAAGGTAACCCTACTGACACATTGACCGGTTTTTCGAAAGTTGTCCAATCAAGCTTCTGTATTACAATCTTTCCAAGTACCTGTTAATGAGCAAGATGCTGACCTACCTTGTCTTTATTGGATACCGAAACTACACAAGGATCCTTATAAGCAGCGTTTTATCGCTGGCTCCGCTAATTGCTCGAGCAAGCCATTATCAAAACTTCTTACTACAATTCTTAGTACCATAAAATCAGGGCTTCAGTCGTATTGTGACACTGTTTACTCCAGAAGACGAATTAATGGGATGTGGATTTTGAAAAACTCGAAATATCTTTTGATCAATCTTGAACACCCCCTCCTTAAAAATGTCTTTTCGGTCAAAACATTTGATTTTTCCACCCTGTACACTGCCATACCTCATACAAAATTGAAGGAACGTCTCCAATCTCTTGTTATGAGAGCTTTCCTTTCCAAGAAAGGCGGACGACGATACAAATATATGGCAGTGAGCTATCTTGGAGCATACTTTGTCAAAAACACGACAAAAGCTAAGAGGAAATATACCGAAGAAGATAATTATAGTAAGGATGATTGAATTCCTGGTCGACAACATTTTTGTTGAGTTCGGAGGAAAGATTTTCCCGCAGACTGTTGGCATTCCCATGGGAACAAACTGTGCCCCACTCTTAGCTGACTTGTTTTTGTTTTCATACGAGGCTGAATTTGTGGAGGAGCTAATCAGAACAGGTAACAAAAACCATGCCAAATCTTTTAATTTCACTTTCAGATATATCGACGATGTGTTGTCTATAAACAACAAGAAGTTTGCTGACCTAGTCGATCGTATATACGCTTCTGAACTTGAAATAAAGGCCACAACAGACTCTTCTACATCAGCTGCTTACCTCGATCTCTACTTAAACTACGACCAACATGGACAGCTTACTGCTAAGTAATACGATAAACATGATGATTTCAATTTTCCGATCATTAACTTTCCATTTCTTGATAGAAACATCCCTGGTTCTCCAACCTATGTTGTTTACATGTCGCAGTTGATTCGGTATTACAGGGCTTGCTCTAAATTTCGGGATTTTCGTGATCGATGTCGACTGCTGACAAACAAACTAACAACACAAGGATTCGAGAGATGCAGGTTGGTCAGAACTATGGGCAAGTTTTATGGTCGCCATCTTTGTGTCATTGGGAATCGTTAAGTGATATGCAGATGGGCGTTTTTGAGTATGCTCATTAGTGTGTTTACTTCTTGATATTGACAATGATGCTCGGTTCTCATTTTGAGATCTTGATGTTTACTTGGATGTGACAAAGATTTACATGGCGGGTGTCGTCGATGAAGCAGATGACGCTTACTCTTCCGGAACACCTGGTCTTATTCTCTTGTACTTTTGCAAGGGTCTCCATGTGAATCTTTCCATTGTTCATATTTTGCCCCTGGTTTAATCGATTTTGAGTGTGGATTATGATTTTGTTAACGCTTCGGTATTCTCTTATTTATTGTAGCGATAATCTTCGTTCTGTCGACCCGCAAGCGAAAAGACGATGGTCGTCGTTCTGTCGTCATTTTGCAGCTAAATTAAGATAGTGTTCATTCTGTCGCTCCACAGAGCGATAAATCGAAGATCATTTCTTTTCGTCACGTGTGGCGACAGAATGAGGAACATCGTCTTTTCGCGCCGATGAAACGAAGATTATCGGGACGCTAGAACGAATACACTGGGCTTAATGCATTCTTTTAATCTATCTTCACAATATCTTGTCGCGGTTCAACACTCGATTATAAAAATTAAGGAATTCATTTTATTTGTTTTATTACATTCTGATTTTATCTATGAACAAAGGCAACAACTACGGGCCAAAAATAATTCTAAAAATTGTATTAATGCTTAATAACAAACGAACCTTAGCCCAGTAAACGAGTTGGAAATATGATTCTCCTTGTCAAAGTATTGTCAGTTTCTCTACCCTTTTGCCTATTTAAAACAGGGCATGTTCATTCGGTTTTTCAAAAATATAATACTTTTGACTTGTATTTTTTGTGATATAAAGTTGTTTACTTTTTCATTTAATGCAGAAATATAAGCTAAGACTTAAATGTCCAAACTTAAAGTGCAATTCGACAACAAAGGTCTACTGTACGCTTGTACACAGGCAAAATGTCTTCAGGTCAATTTGACCTGAAATTGACCTCAAAATGACCTGAAATTCAGGTCAATTTGACATGAAAATTTTCAGGTCACTTTCAGGTCAATTTTTCGTGTTAATTATATGTCAATTTCAGGTCATGTTGACCTGAAAAAAAATCATCATGTGAATAAATGTTCAAGTTGACCTGAAAAAAGTCATCATGTAAATAAGTATTCAGGTCAAAATTTTGACCTTGAATTTACCTGAAATTGACCTGAATTGACCTGAAGACATTTTGCCTGTGTATGCTTGTGCATGTATCACAGAAATAGGTGTATATTTATAACTGTTTTAGGCAGTATCTATCTAATTATTGATATATATGAAAACTATCAGATCGACAACATATTTGTTCCAAATGGGTCAAATGATACATATACATGTATATAGATAACAATGGCACTTTTTTGGAAACGAAATGCTATAAACTCAATGATAAAGTTGGGAAAAGAAAGAAAAGACTTTATTTAACAGAATGACACTCCAATACTAGAATCATTTTATATGCTGAAGAAAGTTATTTTGATTATTTCGATTATAAACTCATAACGACAAAACACATGAAGACAACTAAAACACTGTTTTAAAACAAAACAGCCACTGAGTTGTGCACCTGATCCTTCTGCATCTACAATAGTTAAGAAATTTTGGATTACCACCTTTTGGCCCATAGCATCACTGAAGAGTCCTAGGAGGACGAAACAGCTGTATGGTGCAGTTTAATTCACTTTTTCGGTATGCTGTATCTATTACTAAATTGTAAAAGGTGCAGCAAATGTGTGTGTTATGTGATCCTTTAAAGATAATGGGAATTAAAAAAGAAATGCATGTCCATTCACATACCCTGTCCTGTCATATAAATACCATCAACGTAGTTTTCGTAGGTTTATTTTACATTCAAATGTGAAATTAAGTTGTGTTTGTTCATCATATTTAACATGGCTGTAACTGAAGTTACAAATGTTATCATGACATAACAAGCTAGACATCATTAAGATGTCGTATATCTTCAGTTCGCTTTTTAAGCTCAATATAACGTCTCACATATGATAGTTATTGCCGCAAAGTCATTACACACTGACTTTCAACCAATTTTTGCCTACACAATTAACCGTCAGGCGTGGTCGAATGTGTCCATCAACTAGTCTTTGTAATACTTTATAATTTTAATTTCCGACTTGCAGACAGAGTCGGGCCGTTTCCTCAGCAGTTTTCCAAACATTCCCCGTTTCTCTAACTTTTGTTTATAAAAATGTACCCACAATGCATCATCAGGTTGAACGCCGATGGTTACAATGGCTGAGTTTTTATCATGAACGTGAATTGTTCTCAGATACTGCCCGGTTCCGTTCAACACCTGCACTACATTGATGAGGTCAATCAGAAGATGTCCCCTGCTATCGTACACAGCACATCTTGGACAAAACGATGACTTCACTGATTTTTCTTCTGATCCATCTTCACATATTTCAAATTTGAATTTAAGTTCTTTGTCATATACAATAATTCTACGTGACCAAGATCCATCATCACTCTCTTGGTCCCTACTGTTAACAGCAAAGTTACCCGTTACTGAACACTCCGAGATAGAATGCGGCGTCCCAAGCTCCGAGCCTTTCTTGTTTGCAGAGGAGGAGGATAACAGTTGACCTACAGTTGTGTAGATAATCAGCTTCCCTTCCGGTTCTTTTGTATTTCTTGTGCCGACGGCCACATGGCCCTCCTTTGTGATGCAGATACATATCGGCCATGAATCAGCTTCGAATCTAGTGTTTGGAACAAGCGAAGACGCTGGTACTTCACTGATGTTGCAGTTTTCTCTGCAGCAAAACCACAGATTGCCTGTTTGAGAAGTGCTGATATCCACAATATTGCCATAAGAATACTTGATGTCTTGTTTTATTTGTCCTTTTGCGTCTACCGACAACAACACATTCGATTCATTATCGCACAGCCAAGCACCAGATGTGTTGGGGCAGATTGTAGTACAATCAATGGGGCTCTTGAAAATTGTCAGGACAATGGGTTCATCCTCAAATTCCTCCAGTAATGTTGTGAGTTTTGCAATAGCCCCCGAGGTAACATTCGGATGTCCTGAAGAAGTGTTCAGCATGCCCAAAGTCTTCTTCAATTGCTCAGTGATTTCAGTACAAGGATGGAACTCAGCTTCGTGCAGCACCGGTGCTGATTTTGCTGGGAAGAACTCCGCTGATAAATCAGACGCTGAATCACACACAAGGACATCTGTACCAGTTTGTAGTATTTCCTTGCACTCTCTCACCTGCTCAAGAAGTGATTTGTGCCGTTCTTGGAATTCCTCTTTGTACTTCATTAGCAAGTCTTTGTTCTCTTTCTCTAAACGGTCACAGATTGAAACAAACTCGTCGGTTAGGACTTCGATTTGTTTTTTACATACCTCTCCTTGCGTTTTCACTTGCTGACCAAGCTCTTTAAAGTTTTTGTCGTTTTCAGAGATTTGTTTGTCGATTGATTGCATTCTATTCTGCAGTAGAATGAGTTTTTTATCCTCAACGTCGTGAATGAAATCCTGTAAAACATCTTTCTTCTGTAGCGCTATGTCCGATAGTTCTGTAAGTGTATGGCCATTGTGAGTCGATATACTACACGAAAGACATATCAAAACACTGCAGTCAATACAGTGTAAAATCAAATCCTTATTTCTATGGACAGGGCACTTTGTATCACCTTTCCTCCTGATAGGTATCTGGCCCTGCAGTTCAGTAAGAGGTACGTTGGAAGCCATTGCATATGGCTACCGTCTTTACCTACCAGGAAGTTATTACTGTGTTTACTCTAAATATATACACAACCCAATTTTAACCAGCATAAACCGGTTTTACCAAGACTTATGTTTTGTTGCGACGAATTACAATGTAATACACATTCTAACCAGGATGTCAAATTCAGTGAAGCGTATCCGTTTTCGTTGTAAGATTTTGATCACATGAAAACAGTTGACGACTTAAGTAATAGTTTTTATATCAATGCATGTCTTCAATCAGTTAAAGCTGATCGTACTGATAATATTGACAATCATCTCAGTTTTACATACAGACAAAAAACTAATTAAGCTGTTCACTATGATGATGATGGTGTACACTACATTTTGTCTCATCTGTAATCTGAACCAGCTAGGCACTAAGCTGAAATCGTTCTTCGGGGCACGCCTGTTGAAGAAATATATTATTAGAAAGCAAATATCATTAAAACTTTAAAACCTTGATTTGAATTGCGTCGCACATTACTATTAATATAAATCTCTGTGAGAATCAAACATGCGCATACAGTTAATTGTTAAAATGTAGAATAGTTTCACAAACTTTTCTACAGTAAAATTACCGACTCCGTGGTAGTTGGTGACAAACACTTTTTCCATTAATCCGTCCCAATCCATGTTTAAATGCTTACATGAAAAGGGAGGTAACTATTTCATTAATAGAAGTCTTATTTCATATATGGCTTGTTTTCTAGTGGTTATATATCATTGATCTCCCTATTTAAAGTGGCATCATGATCTTTATCCCATATGATAAAAACGTTTTTTGCACTTTTATCCACGTTTTAATCTGGTTCAGCCTGTAATCAGGATTTTTTTGCAATGGTACAATATGCGATTGTATTGAACATTGATATGGTCATTATTGAAATATGAAATTTGGATCTGATATTTGTTTCCTCCTTGTTGCCTGTATGCGTTCTTTTAAATCAATTTTACTTGAAAATTCAAAATATTAAGCGTAAACAAATAAATCAAACTCCATCGCTGAATTTCTATGACGGAAAATACAGCAGTACCCATTCACGCTTAAGCTCTGCCTTACAGCCTACAACACCCTTGTATCTGTACCACCTGGAATCCTTTCCACCAAAAGGGCATTACATTTTTGGAGAAGGTCCAAAGGTACGCAGACAGATTTTCCAGCTCAGACTATGGCTACAGCCGAAACAACAGTGCGACGGCAATGAAACTTGAACCTTGACACCCCCGAAAAGCGGCGCGCAACGACGGGTGCATGTACTCGTCATGTTCAACTATGCCACCTCACTGAATCACTGAAAGTAACTTTCAGACAAGAGGTGCCAGCATCAATACATGTAGACTGCGGATTGTACAGTTCTTCTTCCCCAGATCTGTAAAAAAGTGGAAATTTTAAATCACTTCCCAACCAGAATACGTCACCTAGCTATCTACAAATACCCAAAGCAAGGTTTAACAACACCAAAAACAATGTAAACTCCCAAGCGTTCGGATCTCGCTCACCCGGAAATAAATATTCGGGATTGATAATTTTTCAGTACAACACAGAAACAAAATATAAAGCACTTAACGTAAACGCTGACCTTGACCTTTGACCGTTTGGTCAGTTGAAACCTTGTTTGATTATCACCAACTTTCCTTAATACTGTCCTAACAAAATATTTATGAGAAAAACAAGAGGACTAGAGGGTCTGTATCGCTTGGTATCGTGGTAATCATGTTAAAACATTTTCCAAAAAGATCTCATGGACAGGAATATACCAAAAGACTAATCCTTGATGCATATCTGTATAATTTTAAATTTGGTTAATGGATGGATATCTCAATCTGAGAAACAAGGTCCCTAGGGCTGTGGCTAGACCCTTACATCAATGCTAATATCATGATTCGTCTCTCTATGCCCAGCAAGTGTATAATTTTCAGGTGGGAAGTCTGCAAGGACATGGCAGATCCTGGGATCAAATCTTTATCATGATTGTGGTCGTCTCTTTATGCCCAGCAATTGTATATATGCTTTGGGATGGGGATCTCCTTTTAAATGCGTTGTAGGCCTTGCATTAAGTACATAATGCCTTAGATTCATAAATGAAAACACCAAATACAAAAAATGTAACATGGTTCTGACTTCACTTCACATTTGGGCAAAGTCTGAACGAGAAATGGACGGACAGAAAAAGATGGAATATGATCCCTCGAAATTTTTGAGGAGCATAAGAATAAAAGCTTTTGACATAATATTGGATCATTTTATTTCCAAATTCAACATTTGATGGATTATGATCATAATATCACTTACATTGGGAAGACCATAAACAAGTTGTAGATGAACTTAATAAAACAAGTCTAATTCACATTTCAATTCAACAAATCAAATTGTATACAATATGGATCAAGCAACAAATCATCAAAAAAAAACTATATGGTAAACCCAATTTAAATATTGATATTATAATGGTACTGTATGACTTAGTTAATGTTGAAAGAATTTTGCCCAGTATATATATCTTAAAGGCCCAATATACGTAACTTTCGGCAAAACTTGAAGCGAAAATCAAGCCTTATAACTTATTATATTTATAGATTCAGTTAAGATTAGCAATATTCAAGATTAATTCTTACGCTGTTACCTTTACAGCAGTAGTTGAAACTCGGTATTTGTAAACACGTGTCCATTTTGAACTGTCTTCTACCTTTTCAGAAATTTTCAGAATCACGAAAAATTCCTGAAGTTACATATATTGGGACTTTAAGCTCTACTTTTGAAATTGACATGGCACAATTCTAGCAAAGTTACATGCAAATTATTCAGGGATACTGAAATCTGAACTGCCTTGATTTCACAAACCATTACTAATGTGGTAAACAATCACAAGATGAAGAGCAAAAAAGAGTTTCCAACGAACACGGATCAGAATATTAATGCCGATTCGAGTACAAATTATTCAAAAGCTTATTGATTAGTATCAAATAAAAGGACAGTACACTTTAAACCTTTTTAAATGAAAAAATGAAAATGGCACTCGTCTTTATAAAACAATCTTGGAAAGATTGGATATTTCTTTCCGGATTGAATATCAAAAAGAATCATTCAATCCCTATGGGTTGAGACCAAGGCGTTGAGACAGGGGCATCTCAATTAAGGGTTAAGATTCTTAAGTTGCCAAACACGATCGAGGCTTGCCGAGTGTTTGGCAGTTTAAGAATCTTACCCGAGGGTTGAGATCACATGCATTTCTCACTACCAAGGGGGTGAATGATTATTTTTCTCTTATCCTGTTTAACCTCATATATATCTTATATTGACATTACATCAATGCAAGAGATTGCTGATGTGATGTGATTGAAATGTTGATGTGACGTCATGGTATTGTTTCTATGACATCATACAATTGTTTGAGAACATGCAAAAAGCATGTGTAGCTTGTCACTACCTTAGGGTGAGATAAGAAAATCTCACACCAGTAAAAGTGTGGATATCCCTGTCCAGGGTAAGAAATAAGGAAATCTCACACCGGTAAAAATATGGATATCCCTGTCCAGGGTAAGAGAAATAGAAGATCCCAACATCTGGTTCATAGAAGTTTGTGTATCATAAAGAATTCAGATTAACAGGTAAAAACACATACCAGTATATAATCACATGTAATTCTTGGATACAACTCATTCAATTTTTTCTATCAAATCCATCAGAACACTGATTCACACACAAAATATACAAGTCTCAATATTTATTGTTAACGTCACACAAAAATAACAGTCCGTAAAATGAGCACAAACTATATGAACATACAAGGTTTAGCTTACGGTTCTCTGGCATTTTAAACATTTACCAAATCCCTTTGGACTTGCTAAAATGCCTGATCCGTGTTAAATGAATGTAGCTTAACTTAAGATATTCCTTTATATAAAAATTTCCATAGGAAAGCATTACAGAAGTTTAGAGGAATATCTTAAGCTAATTATTAGGAAACTATGGAGATTTTTAAGTTAAGGAATTTCCTTAAGTTAAGGTACATTAACAAAACTGCAGGGGCTAGTACTAGTATGCATAACGAAACCTCAAGTACTGCAGCAATATGAACATTTTGAACATAAATATTTCCCAAAATTTAATGATTACAATTATTGATACTTTGGTTTTTGTCCAAACATTTCCATCTTAAATTGCTTGATCATTTTAACAAAGTACAAGGAAAAAGATGTTTACTGATTAATATTAAAGAATCGTGATTAACTTGTTCACCCCTGGAATTTCAATATGAACTGTTCCAACATTTGAATTGGAAGAGTGCAAATGTGATTTCAGGGGCTGTAGGGGGGTTGAGTTTAACAATATACTTTTCAAACAAAATATATATCTAAACATTAAACACATCTTCATTTGTGAATGAAACTTGAATACTGGTATATTGGACTATAGTATGAGACGTACATAATCAATCAACACAAAATCTATACAAAGAGACAAATTAAAATCAAAGTAAGATCTGATTTCATTGCACATACTTGAAAGACTGTTGGGTATATTTTGAATCAGTGTGTAGAAGACATACATCTTATACAGACACTGATACCTCACCTTCACACAAGTGTTCAAACAACTTTCCTGACATTAACAGAGGTTCAAATATTCATATTAAACAATATGTCTGGAATTCAATTGGCTGAAAATTAATTCTATCAATAACAAAACCTTATTTACCCCTGAACATTCATTGTAACTCTTTCAATACAAAAGGTTGATATAAACTTTATTTCATTCCAACAGTATATATACAACATTATAGACAGAGAATTTGCAGGAATAGGATCCGGTTACATTTGGTGCCTTTGACCAAACCTTGTTTCAATTACTGGGTGTATACTTGGCAAGGGGATACCCGAACCTGGGTTGTAAATCGTGATGTCTTCGGGGTTGAAGACTTTGTTAAAGGAGGGAGGAATGTAGCGGATCTAGACCGGGTCGATCATCGGCGACCAGATAGCTCAATTGGTTGAGCGTCCGTCTAGAGTTCGGAAGGTCCCGGGTTCGAACCCTGGTCTGGCCATGCATTTTTCCTCTCCTGTTACATTTGGCAATACAAAAGGTTGAAAAGGTGAACATTGTGTTAACCGGTTTATTCTGTCCAAAACGAAACATAATCACAATTTGAAAAGCAATACATACATGCTGTGTTTTCAAAAACGTTGAATGAAGAAAGATTTATTTTCATCATGGTTCATGAAAAATTATCATTGAAAAGCTAGTTTTATGCTCCAGGTATGAACAAATGCGTTTAATTGAAATTTAATATGATGACTTGATATTGCTTTGGTCAATTAAATGTGGTGAAGAATAGTTGGTCCCTGAGACAAAATTTTACTTGTCTCAAGTACAACCAAATCATCCCATGAAATTTAGAAGAAAAAAAGATAAACACATGTTGTTAAATGTACATGTATAGTAACTAATTCATAGCCCTAGCTCATAATTCAATGTTATTTTGACTTATTGCAAAGTATGAATATAAAAAGATCATGACAATGCAAGATGAATTTTCATGTCTTCAAAAAATAAATAAAAATAAATTTCATACCCAGGTAAGAACTTCAAAAAGATTTTTTTTAAGTAGTAGAAACAATTTTTTGGCATAGTTGTGTAATTTAACAATTTATAATTTTTTAACAAGTACATATTTATATACAACTGAGGGAAATTATATCAAAATTATTTATCAAAATGTGGTAAAAGGTTTTTTTTTTAACATGAATATAGAAATTGACATTATGAACAGCAGACAATGGCCGTCTTGAATCAAGATCCTATATTATCTTTAAAACAAAACTGAACATATTCAAGAGTATGACCTACCATTTATCTCCAGTAGTTTTTGTCGAGGAACAATGTTTGGGCTGTTTATCCTTGATTTTTTGCCAATGTCAACTAGGATAGTAAATCCAAAGCACTTTATTCTAGCCATTATAATTTCCTGCAATTCAAACAGGGTTGATAATGTTAATTTGATTTTGTTTGAACTGACCTGACGTTTAACCAAGAGTTTGGATTTTGCTGTACTTAAATTGTAGCATATCTTTACATGTAATTGATTTAGAACACCAAATATATTTCTAGTTAATAATATGGCACAAATAAGATTTACTTACAAAGAATAAACACTCGCTCCTTCCTTATTATGTCAAATGAGTACCATTACATTCAAAAGTACATCATGATCAGATGCAAGTACTTATACATACAGTGTATGTACAAATGATAAATACCCGGTATGATAATCGCACAAATATGGTTATGATGAAAGCATAATCATACTTATTTCACATACCAAGATTTTAACTCATTCACCCCTGAAAATGTATAACCTATCCCAACCTTTGAAATGGAAGAGTTCAAATGTACCCTCAGGGCAAAATGAGTTGTAAATGGCCATTTCCGATATGAACAAGGAAAAAACATGATAACTGCAGACAAAATCTTAATTTAGTGTAATGGATTTTGAGATGATCTACTCAAATGATAGAAGATAATTAGATCAACCCTGTTAATATAGCTGGCAGTAGCCAGCCAAACAAAATCATGGATATGTTTACTTATGTATACATTTACTGGATACTGTAATACGTTCACTGTCAAAAAGGCTGGATACTGAAATACGTTTACATCACATCATCACTGTCAAAAAGGTAGACACCAGTAGTTTCATGCTTCATAGATTTACAGTTTATTTTGATTTTAACTTCAAATGTAATAAACAGAACAAACACTTTTGTTTTCAATTGATAATTTCAAATTGTTAACATTACATGTAATGGTGAGTTAATTATTTTTCAAACTGAAATTAAAAAAAAAAAAATTATAAACAAGAGTCAAATGCACCAAACAAGAGTCTGAACATTAGCAGCAAATTCTGTCAAAAACATGCAAGTTCATTTTGTTTCAATCACGAAAAATAATTTGTAAACACATGGCAAGTTCCAGAGCAATTGTGTCTCCAAAAATGCTGTACAATTTGTACTTCTCATCACCTGTACTTTCGACTACAGGTCTGTATTCCTAGTGATTTCTATTTGACAGGTCGAGCAGGGATATTTTTTTTATCTTAATATGTTATGAAGGATATCTGCTATCTTAAATACATGTATTGCCATAGTTTTGATTAAATGTAAAATGATAAAAAAAAAAAAAATGAAAATTAAAAATAATAATTTGACCTTATGGCTTATCATTATGAAAACATGCAACTGTTTGTACCTTACTAAATACTAAGCAAACGTTATAAGAACCATTACAACTATTTAACCATGTTTATATGATAAAGGAAAGAAGCAAACGGTTTCCTTATGCAAAGCATTCTTGTATGCCTTTTTGTGCTCAACTGCATATATCTCAGCTTTGATACTTCATGAAAATGCACCTTCAACTACACATCTTGCCATTTTGGCAGTCACCAATTAATAAATATTCTAACATTAAACACTACCCAGTAAATACAGTTATCATTTTCACATTTATGGATAGAAAGCATTCACATTTAGCATTTACACAAAACTGTTACACACTTATATACAGGTATATGTATGCATATATAGTGACTATAGATCTGGGAAGTGATGTAATCAGGAACACTTGGAAAGGTATAAGGAAAGGAGTATGTTAGGAAAATGTTGCTGTATGTACATTATATGTGGGGGCCATGGTGGCAGAGTGGTTAAGGTGTCCCTACAATCTACCACTAGTCCTCCACCTCTGGGTTGCGAGTGCAAGTTCAAATCGCACAGTTGCCAGGTGCTGACTGAAGGTCTGTGGTTTTTCTCCAGGTATTCCATCTTTCCTCCACGTCCAAAACCTTATATGACCCTAGCTGTTAATACTAGGACTTAGAACAAAATAAACCAAACCTAACATTATATTTATCACAATATATTGGTATTGTATCACTTTTCAGAACTTTTACAATCTTACAGAAAAATAACTGACTAGCTCAATTCACAAGTGCTGGACACATAAATATGTTGTGTATAGTACTATATACTATTATAATTATAGTACTATACACAACATATTTATGTGTCCAGCACTTGTGACTCAATTACAAGTTTAGATCCTCTAAACACTAGTATGATCTATCACATGTGACATTTGGTTAAAAAAAATATTTTCCAACATAAATAACTGCCTGCTACGGGTAATATGACATTTTTACTTCATATATAAATGGAGATAACATTATTTTTAAATAAATAGAAAACGAAGCACAGAAGAAATCGAAATCATTTACAAAAATACTTTCAACAGCCAAGGAAACACCCCAAAAATTTCTTTAGTACAATTACTTTTTTGAAACCAGTTGTCCCCCAAACTCTGTCCCATGATCTGATTTGGAGGCACAATGTGATGTATGTCAATATACATAGTGTTCAAACCAAAGTTACCTGCATTTCCAATAAAACATAATATCATAACACAACCCTAGCCTGTAAACTAAGACATTCTCTCTCCCTAAAAAAAATATAATTACTCTACAATGTTAACTCAGTCTACATATATATATATCCTCACATTCAGCTCTGACACTCAAACACTCTCTACTCTCTCAATCACAAGTACAAGCACACTATGAAACAACCCAAGAGATCCATAGTCATAGACTCAACTGGGTCCTACAAATTAACTTGACGATATGTCAAATATTTATCACAAGCATATTTCAAGGAAGCAGATTGCATATATGGCATTTTTTCTGAAGCCAAAGTTTCTTTTAAATGCCTTCATTGGTAACCATATCACAGATAAACACTGAACACATGTGTAGGACTGTCAGGAGAGCTCTGTGTGTATGTGATGTAACGAAATCATGACACTTAGTAGCACTTTGTACATGTACACCAGAAGTGTGATCAATTCAACTACTGACCCTGTACATAGCCTTTTAGGATAAAGGGCATGCTATTTGCATTTTGATGAACACATTATACTAAATACGTTTAAGACTGCATGATAAATTCATGATACTAAAAAGCATAATGTATATTTTAAAGTGTAGCCCGGCCCCTAGTTTGCTGAATTTATGATATTACGGACATCTGTGTATACATGATGTACATCTGAAACTGCAGCCCTCACTCAGTATGATTGTGTACAGGTGGTGTACATGTACATTCGTAGTACTTGGCAGCACTCTTTAGGAAAGGTCAGGATTTACTCGGGAGCACTCTGTGTAGATGTTGACATACAAGTATGTACCACTCAGGAACACTCTGTGTAGATGTTGACATACAAGTATGTACCACTCAGGAACACTCTGTGTAGATGTTAACATACAAGTATGTACCACTCAGGAATACTCTGTGTAGATGTTGACATACAAGTATGTACCACTCAGGAACACTCTGTGTAGATGTTGACATACAAGTATGTACCACTCAGGAACACTCGGTGTAGATGTTGACATACAAGTATGTACCACTCAGGAATACTCTGTGTAGATGTTGACATACAAGTATGTACCACTCAGGAACACTCTGTGTAGATGTTGACATACAAGTATGTACCACTCAGGAATACTCTGTGTAGATGTTGACATACAAGTATGTACCACTCAGGAACACTCTGTGTAGATGTTGACATACAAGTATGTACCACTCAGGAATACTCTGTGTAGATGTTGACATACAAGTATGTAACACTCAGGAATACTCTGTGTAGATGTTGACATACAAGTATGTACCACTCAGGAACACTCTGTGTAGATGTTGACATACAAGTATGTACCACTCAGGAACACTCTGTGTAGATGTTGACATACAAGTATGTACCACTCAGGAATACTCTGTGTAGATGTTGACATACAAGTATGTACCACTCAGGAACACTCTGTGTAGATGTTGACATACAAGTATGTAACACTCAGGAACACTCTGTGTAGATGTTGACATACAAGTATGTAACACTCAGGAACACTCTGTGTAGATGTTGACATACAAGTATGTACCACTAAGGAACACTCTGTGTAGATGTTGACATACAAGTATGTACCACTCAGGAACACTCTGTGTAGATGTTGACATACAAGTATGTACCACTCAGGAACACTCTGTGTAGATGTTGACATACAAGTATGTACCACTCAGGAACACTCTGTGTGCGTAGTCACCATATTGCCTAGTCTCTGTGTCACAGTTCTACATGTTCTGCCACCTACAATCAACAAATAAAAACCGGATCAGTTCAAACGTCATTCCAGTTTAACTTTCTACAATCAATCAATCAATCATACTATTACCATTTTATCACATGTTAAAACTGTAAATATTGTATCACAAATTCACAATATCAAATCATAAGCAATATAACACAAATCAGGTGCAATTCTGTTTTTATCTTTTTTAACAGGTTTGAAAAATAAGTGAAAGGTTCGGCACATATCGGATTGATATTAATTAGTCTTGGATATAGCATATGCACAACTAGCAGTAATTATAACCTATGCATATAAGTTAACAGATCATAACACTGATAAGTAAATATACCACGAGTACTATACCTTGTGTGTAGCTGGAGGCATGTGCTTGGGCATGGTTGTGATGTGGGTGATGATGGTGGTGTGCTCGCTGGTGATTTCTTTGGTGCATTTCATGATGGAACTTTTGGTGGTTATTATGAATATTTCTATGATTAGAAGCATGGTCATATTGGCTGTGATGATGCAGGTTACCAAATAAATCATCTTCAAATCCGAATCCAAATTCATCATCATCATCATCATCTTCATGAAAAAAGTCTTGGAAAAAATGACTTTCATCATTGTAGTTATCATCGTCATTATCATCGTTGTCATCGAACAAGTCATCGAAATTAAAGAAGTTTCCACCGTTTCCTCCAAAGGAGAATTTGAATCCCTGCTGATGCTTATGATGTCCTTGTTTATGGGCACTGAAAGCGTCATCAAATCCTTTAAAGAAATCACCGAAGTCAAAATCACGAGATGGGAAACCACCGCCACCTCCAAACTGCTGGTCGTCAGTGTGGCCATATTTGTCATACTGCTTCTTTTTTTCAGGGTCTCCTAGGACCTCATATGCTGCAAAATATAATGTTGTGATGTATTGTTTAAGACATACAGAAAAAATATTTTCAATTAATACAAACTATTGTACCAACTATTTGCAAATTCCTGAGTGCATTCCTGTCTTTTCACTTCAAGCCTCTGAATTAGAAGTGTAATTTCCTTGGAAGAAAATGGAAGTTATATACATAATCAACATGTATTACTATACCTGTCTCCCTGTACTTGAGTTTAAAACAGACACACCTAGAAGGGGATCTAAATTAAAGTTCTGGCATATATCAATGAATGTTAACTGAAATAAAACAAAGTTTAAAAGATCCACATAATGGAATATCCAGATACAGTATATCACATAAGTAAAATTCCTGATCAAAGGAAATGCTGTTTAAGAATGAAACAGATGGTGTATTAGGAATAGCTTCAACTAACTTTGATTGACAGATCTGGATCTATAGGCAACAGCTTTACTTATGATATAGATGGCGAGACATTAAATTACTTAAGATATACTGTGTGTTTTACATATACATGAGGAATTTAGTTTAAATATCTATATATGACGTAATGTACTGTATACAGCTTTGAATTCGCAGTGTTATTTTTGCGATTTCATAAAGAAACAAATATTTGCGCAGGGTAGATTTCGCAAAAAATGATGCAAACACTGGTTCATATGGCACAGTCACAGTGTTCATATGGCACAGTCACCATGTTCATATGGCACAGTCACCATGTTCATATGGCACAGTCACCATGTTTATATGGCACAGTTACTGTGCTCATATGGCACAGTCACCTTGTTCATATGGCACAGTCACCATGTTCATATGGCACAATCACCATGTTTATATGGCACAGTCACCGTGTTCATATGGCACAGTCACCATGTTCATATGGCACAGTCACCTTGTTCATATGGCACAGTCACCATGTTCATATGGCACAGTCACCATGTTCATATGGCACAGTCACCTTGTTCATATGGCACAGTCACCATGTTCATATGGCACAGTCACCATGTTCATATGGCACAGTCACCTTGTTCATATGGCACAGTCACCATGTTCATATGGCACAGTCACCTTGTTCATATGGCACAGTCACTGTGTTCATATGGCACAGTCACCTTGTTCATATGGCACAGTCACCATGTTCATATGGCACAGTCACCTTGTTCATATGGCACAGTCACTGTGTTCATATGGCACAGTCACCTTGTTCATATGGCACAGTCACTGTGTTCATATGGCACAGTCACCTTATTCATATGGCACAGTCACCGTGTTCATATGGCACAGTCACCGTGTTCATATGGCACAGTCACCGTGTTCATATGGCACAGTCACAGTGTTCATATGGCACAGTCACCATGTTCATATGGCACAGTCACCATGTTTATATGGCACAGTCACCTTGTTCATATGGCACAGTCACCATGTTTATATGGCACAGTTACTGTGCTCATATGGCACAGTCACCGTGTTCATATGGCACAGTCACCATGTTCATATGGCACAGTCACAGTGTTCATATGGCACAGTCACCTTGTTCATATGGCACAGTCACCATGTTCATATGGCACAGTCACCTTGTTCATATGGCACAGTCACTGTGTTCATATGGCACAGTCACCATGTTCATATGGCACAGTCACCTTGTTCATATGGCACAGTCACCGTGTTCATATGGCACAGTCACCATGTTCATATGGCACAGTCACCGTGTTCATATGGCACAGTCACCGTGTTCATATGGCAGCCACCTTGTTCATATGGCACAGTCACCGTGTTCATATGGCACAGTCACCGTGTTCAAATGGCACAGTCACCGTGTTCATATGGCACAATCACCATGTTCATATGGCACAGTCACCTTGTTCATATGGCACAGTCACCTTGTTCATATGGCACAGTCACCATGTTCAAATGGCACAGTCACCGTGTTCATATGGCACAGTCACCTTGTTCATATGGCACAGTCACCATGTTCAAATGGCACAGTCACCGTGTTCATATGGCACAGTCACCTTGTTCATATGGCACAGTCACCATGTTCAAATGGCACAGTCACCGTGTTCATATGGCACAGTCACCATGTTCATATGGCACAGTCACCGTGTTCAAATGGCACAGTCACCGTGTTCATATGGCACAGTCACCTTGTTCATATGGCACAGTCACCATGTTCAAATGGCACAGTCACCGTGTTCATATGGCACAGTCACCATGTTCATATGGCACAGTCACCGTGTTCAAATGGCACAGTCACCATGTTCATATGGCACAGTCACTGTGTTCATATGGCACAGTCACCGTGTTCAAATGGCACAGTCACCGTGTTCATATGGCACAGTCACCATGTTCATATGGCACAATCACCATGTTCATATGGCACAATCACCATGTTAATATGGCACAGTCACCGTGTTCATATGGCACAGTCACCATGTTCATATGGCACAGTCACCGTGTTCATATGGCACAGTCACCGTGTTCAAATGGCACAGTCACCGTGTTCATATGGCACAATCACCATGTTCATATGGCACAGTCACTGTGTTCATATGGCACAATCACCTTGTTCATATGGCACAGTCACCTTGTTCATATGGCACAGTCACCATGTTCATATGGCACAGTCACCATGTTCATATGGCACAGTCACGTGTTCATATGGCACAGTCACCTTGTTCATATGGCACAGTCACCATGTTCATATGGCACAGTCACCATGTTCATATGGCACAGTCACTGTGTTCATATGGCACAATCACCATGTTAATATGGCACAGTCACCATGTTTACATGGCACAGTTACTGTGTTCATGTAGTGTTGTCACCGTGTTCACATGGTTGATAAATACAACAGACATCCTCCAGGAGAGATACCCCTATCAGATTTAGACTTGTACCACTGTTTTCTGTTTATGCTCATTTTGAACATTTTCGCTGCATTGTTGATATGAATATGCAATAGAGTTCTACCGTAAAAAGCATGAAAATACCACCTCCGTAAAAATAACCTGGTGTAGTCTTTACATATATTGTAACCAACCTTTAGCTATGTCTCTAAACTTCTCTTCTGCTCCTTTGTCCTTGTTTTTATCGGGATGAAACTTGAGGGCTAGTTTTCTGAATGCTCTCTTGACTTGTTTGTCTGTAGCACCTTTCTTCAGGCCCAACACTTCGTAGTAGTCTGCCTGCTTGGCGAGAATGATGCCGGCCGTATAGATACTACACAGAGCACAGAGGTATACCAGGTTCTCACACTTCATCTTGTCTTGTGTGAAGTCTGTACTTGTGTCCTGAAGCAAAAACAGTCATTAACAATTAAAATCAAACAATGTGTTTTTCAGGTGTGTAGATAATCACTTTAGGATAAGTTGTAAGTTTTGTTGAGTTTTTATAACTTTTACCTTTACCTTGAAATATATATACAGCAGCTGATCATGAGTTTACCTCCCTTTCTAAATATAATTATACATATATAATGGGGCAGTATTTAACTGAATGAGAAAAATGTATGACCATGCAGACCAGGACCTCTTAACTCTAATTATAATGAATGCTTGTCATTGCTGGTCAATTGCGATCGACCCAGTCCAGTCCACAGCACCCCAACGGTACCGCCTTCAGTAATTAACAGGTGAGGAAAGCACATCCTAGATTACTCCAACAATGTTAGAGGTTTAACACGGCGAGATATTTTTTGACAGGCGCCGTGTAACCTCTAACTGCCCATAGCTGTTATAGCTCTTATGTTATAGGAGTACAGCAAGGTAGTGCACACAGAGCCTTCAGTTTTGCCATGACATATTCCAGGGGTAAAGAGAGTGAAAATGAGTGTAGCCCCTGGATATCTAGGATTACTCCTATAACATAAGAGGCCGCTGGTCGGCCTTTTTATTATCGGATATGATTTTGCCGACTGCGACCTCTTATTTCCGAAGCACTAATTCTTTGATGCAGATTCCGCCCTCGATTTAAGGGGAATGAAATCGGCTTGAAAAAACATACTTCATTGATTGACAGTTCATAAAAACAGTGTCTACTCATGTTTTATGTAATTAAGATCCCATATGATATGTATGTCAAAGATATAATTATATAGAATATTACGGACCGTCAAACGCGAAATACAAGACCAAGCGGCTGAAGCACCTCTCCGGCTTATTTTTCAACATGGCTTCCTCAGTTGATAAAAAATAGTACAGGATTTTTCAAACGGAACGAAATGAGACAGAACTTGGTTGTATTCCGCTTGTAGAACATTGTATGTATTTCCATTTTTGTATTAAACGCAAAAACATGTGCTATTTAAATTTACTTCCGACAATGTTGTCTGCTTCACTTCGACATTAGAAAAACATTATTTGTATAAAATTGAGTGTTTGACACGAAATTCTCCTGATTTCCTGATGGATTTATGGAAAGAAATGCTATTTGGACTTTGTTGATCATTTAAATGTAAGTGACACGCTATATTTTTTTCAAAATCCTGACTTTGAAAAATTGATCGTCAGCATCGGGAAAATCAGCTATGGGCAGTTAGAGGTTACACGGCGCCTATCAAAAAATATCTCGCCGTGTTAAACCTCTAACATTGTTGGAGTATACCTTGCTGATGAGGTAAGAAACCTGGGACAGTACTGTAAAATCTTTAAAATCTTGGGGTCGCATTATAACGGTAAAATTTTAAAACTTTGAAGTCAGTTGGGGGAGCTCCCATGTAAATCTTCAAAAGACAGGCATCAGCCTAGCAATTGGTCAGGGTTTTTTTTACTTGAAAGTGCCTTGATTTTTGTCATAACATATTCAGGGTTGGAGAGAATGTAGGTAATCGTAACCCCTGGACATCTATCGAGGATGGGGATATTAAAGCTGTGACAGATTTTTGTTTCTGTAGCAGAAATGTTGCTACCAGAAACAATGTAATTGATAACACTTTTGTCTCAAGTTCTTATGATTCAAGCTAACAGGTTTGAATACCAGCTGTTAAGTCTGGTCATTGTATTTCAACCGAATGCTTTTAATTAAATGATTAAGTTGGGACACAGGGACACGGAAATACTTTTACATTGATATTGTTTGACTTTCAGTCGCCGGGTGTGTTGTATTGGGATATAGCACACCCAGCGACTGTAAGTCAAACAATATCAATATAAAATTATTTAATGTCCCTGTGGTTGGGGTTCGAATTCAGACTCATGATCACCAAACTGAAAGTAAAGCTTATATTACATGTACAGTATATAGGATATATATATAAGAGATAATGAGAGGAAACACCAGACTTAAGAGCAAAATACATATTGGGATCGATGGTTTAGCCATATAAGTCCAAGATGATTATTTCTTTGATCACTTGCCAAGAAGTTGATGTGTCAGCTGTCTCTAGTCCAAGGTACATTTATACATCTGTGCAATTTTATACCGTTACAAAAATTAGGGAAACCCCCTCAATATTGACAACCACTCAATCTATCCATTACTGTTACTGATAATACAATAATACCGCCAAAGGGAACAACATTAACATATTCTAGTAACCTGATTGATTTCTGCGGCTGGTGTGTTCTTTAAAACGTCCTCTTCCACACTCCTTTAACCGACAAATGCTTCGGACGATGACAGATTGACAGAACCACACGTCGATCTCGAAAATAGAACCGGAAGTACACGACTGTTAAATTGATTGGTGGAAATCGAGCACGTGACCTATATTAGGGAATTCGGAAAAATATTACCCAGAGTTCTCAAATATAAACAAGAAATGGCTGACGATCTCTTGCCTCTGCTAGGGATTAACATGGGTAACGGAGATGAGGATGACGACGAAGATGGCGGTATGAACGATTTAAGATTACTTGAGGAATAATAGCATTAAATTTGACTTCGGTCCAATATGAAATATTTTCCCTATCTATGTCATCCTACGACCTGCACACTGTTTTGTCTCCAGTTTTGACGAATTGACATTACGATAAAAGTGACCGATCCATTTGAGCTGCTTGAAATACGCATACTGGGTATGTCAGTTCTATAATTTTATACGACTTTGTAAAACAAGTTCACCAGGTAAAACATTGGCATCAGTTCATATTATGACAACACTTCTGCTTTGCTTCTGCCTGATAATGGCCACCATCAACTAGTTGATTATTCTGCCGCTTCAGTTCATTTTCAAACAATTACTGCTACCGTAACCCGTTTTGACGGAATATGATAAAAAACTAAGAGCACTACTGTACAGTACTGTATATATATATAACATGTGTCGAGTAGTAAAGCCAATCTTCACAGGTAGACACTTAGAATTCTAGCCGTTTCGGCACCTGGTAGTTTCGTTACTTACTAAAGTTGTTTTGGTAATTATGAATGTTGTAAAACAAAGATAAACATCAAATTAATTGGCAATAACTTTTTAATTAATATCATTCATATAACAGTAAAAACAAATCAAAATTCCGATACAGCTCTTGGATGTTTCGAAACAAAGGTACCTGCATGAACAAATTACAAGACATGCTGAAATAACTTCTATATCATGTACCAAAATTAAACTACCAGGTGCCGAAACAATTGTACCTCGACACTTACAGCTGCAGTACGTGTACTGCAAATACTGTATTTAAAGGCCCAATATACGTAACTTTCGGCAAAACTTGAAGCAAAAATCAAGCCTAACAACTTACTATATTTATAGATTTAGTTAAGATTAACTGATATCAGCAATATTCAAGGTGAATTCTTAAGCGGTTACCGGTACAGCAGCAGTTGAAACACGGTATTTGTAACACGCATCCATTTTGAACTGTCTTCTACCCTCGGCATGTTGTTGAAGTGGGCCCCACCTGTATTATTTTCAGTTCTTTGGATTTTTCTGTCAAGAGTTTCTTGTTAGTAACCGCTCAGGTTTACTTCGTTTTAGACTTATTTTTGCATGGTTATCAACTGGTTTTTCTTTCATAATTTTTCAGAATCCCGAAAAAATTCCTGAAGTTACGTATATTGGGCCTTTAATTAAGAGCAAACAATTGCAAGTTCTCTCATTAGTTCATTGTTATCATGATTCTGCTGTTTTCGTCATGATCAGTATATGTATCTGGGACAGATTTATTAGCTAACCTGCATTGATCCCGTTTCACTTATAATTAGCTTTAATGTACAGTACGTAACTTACAGATTTACGAATAACTAAGCGTTTCACAAAACCTTCGTAACTTACAAACATTCATACAATATTTGTAAGTTACGTAAAAACCTTGCATATAACTTTACGCCATCTCCACCCTGTTGTAAGTTACTAGAGAAAATGTTGTCGTATCTTTGTAAAACTAATGTCTACTCGCGTTTTGATTGTTCATGTTTTATTTCCAAACTGACGCTTACAGTCTGAGTTAGGAAGAATCTTACTGAAAATGGAGCGGCAAAGTTCTGAACTAAGCATGTGGGTGGGTTACAGAAATAACTTACCATTATATATGTAGTTCGATCATCTCTGCAAAAGTCAGCATGTTTGTTTTGAAAGCTTCATTAATAGTAAAATCGGAAACCTGAAGGTTTATTTTTCAAGAAAAGGAAACTTTCAGGGCAATCATTTATATTATATAACAATAATTTAAACTGATTTAATTTTGTTTAAAGGAAAACATATCTTTATACTAAATACTGTTATGTATACAGGGATAACTTTGGGGGGAGATTTGGGGATTTTTACCCATATTTTTACTGAAAATCTCATTATAAATTCAAAATCATATTACTTTATATAGAAAAATCTCATAGATATGTTGTTGCAATATCCATTGATTGGCATAAAGAGACAAACACAATCATGATATTATGATTAATTATATATAATTGCAGGGTGTACCCTGCCCTTGCAGAATCGACTCCTGAGATGTAACTTAAATTTTAAACAGTTGAGATCCCCATCCAAAAACTATCCAGTTGCTGGGTATATATGAAGAGACAATCACAATCGTGATTTTAGATTTGATCCCAGGGTCTGCAAAGCCCTTGTAGACGTAACTTCTGAGTAATAAATATAACTTTCAAATGAATGAGATCCCCACTCACTCCAACACTATATATAAACAGACACTGCATGGGCATAAAGAGATAAATATAATCGTAATATAAGCATTGATGTCAGGGTCGGGCATGGTCTCAACCCTAGGGACCTAGTTCCTAGTTGAACTTGAAAATAGTTGAGATGCTCACTCATTTACCAAACTTTTATTATATTTCATACAGTACTAGATATGCTTCAAGGATTGGTCTTTTAGTCTGTCCCTGTCCTTGGGATATTTTTGCAGAATATTTTACCTCGATTACCTAGCTAGATACCGATGTATCCAGGTGAGTGATACAGACCCTCAGGCCTAGGGCCTCTTGCCTTAGTCTTGATTAATTGCTTACTTTTTAAATAAATATCATTATCAAATAATCAAGACAAAACAAACAATGAAATAATTATAAATGCTTTGTTTTATTTTCATTAATTTGAAAACCAATAGAGGGAGATGACGAAAATGATATGATGGACGATGTTGAAATTGAACTTGATGTCAACGATGAAGATGGAAACATGCCTGAAAACAGTCCCGTTCAGAAACCAGAAGTAAAGAAATCTTCAAAAAAGCCAAAGCGACAGCAATCCATACCAATAACATTTGATTCTTCTCTCCCAACTTCACACTCGGTAATTGTAATTGTGTATCGTTATATTATACTGTAAAACCCCACTTACTCGAACCGGGTTTACTTGAATACCTCTCATTCGTTGAACGATTCGTTTGGTCCCGACCAAGTTTGTATGTATTCAATCAACCTCAGATTACTCAAATACCATGTAATCCTTGAACTATTGATCAGGTCCGCACGAGTTCGAGTACTGTAAGTGGGGTTTTACTGTAATACATTAATTTGACATGATATTTCATTGAGGTTTGGATTGTTCATGGTAAAAATTATATTCTCATTATCAATATAAATGAGAAGTATGATTAGAATGAAAGGTCATTTCAGCTAATATTATATAATTGGTATACATGTTGATTATGCAGCCAAATGAGTTGAAAACATGTAGTGTCACAAAAAATGGTTTTGAAACTTAAGTGTCAGAATTTAAACCAAATTGTACTTTAGAAGACTGTCACCACTATGATAAACCATAATGTACATATCCAGATCAATACTACAGTAAGATGGGGTGAGAGGGTCAAAGCATTTCTGTCTTCTTTGACTTGTCACACTATATTATTAAAATTGCTTATGATCTTAACTTTTATTTTGCATGAAGTACCTGGGGAATGACCTTGAGGAGGTGAGAGGTCGTACCATCCATGATGACGACTCACTGGTTATGCTTCCCATCATCCAGTTACCAGGGATGGTGCTCATTCCTGGCCAAACCATCCCTCTCCACCTGTTCCATCAGCACACAGTGGCCATGATCAAGGGTGTAGTTGATACAGACAAAACCTTCGGAGTCGTAGCCTACAGGTAAAACTAATTAGGCAGGTAAACTCCTACATGCATATGATAATGGATGTGGCAAAGGTTTGAAGGCTGTTAATAACACATTATTGTATAGTCAAACAAAAATCTCTTGTGTCATATATAGCTTACACAGACCTACACATGGACAAAAGCTTTTAGCTTTTAGCATATAGACTGCATGTAATGCAAGCCATTATCAAAACAGGCAAAATATTTCTTACAGTTAACATAATTAGGGCATTGGTAGAGCGTCCAGCAAGGAACAAAGAGATCGAGGGTTGGATCCCGAATTGGTGTTTATTTATTTATTCATTTTGAGATTTTTACGTCCTCACATGGCCTTGTGATCTTCGGTGGACGAAGTGGTGTCTGTGGCCCTTCCTGTAATGACAGGGAGCTAGAACCAAGTTTAGGTGTTCCACAGCAATCACATTTAAAAAGGGATGATTAATTGGTAAAGCAGATTTAATTTTACAGATAATTTAGGGTTTAGGTACGTCCCTGGAAGTTTCAAGATATAGAGAAGTTTCCCTTAGCTCAGTGCATACATAATTATATTGGTGGTTGTGGGTTTGACTAAATACCTGAAGATCGAGGTTTTGATGATCGATCGATGGGAGCACTCTCTCTTGTTTCAATTACCGGTAGTATCCATGAGTTTGAACTCAAGTTGTGGTGTTCGTCTGTTTGTGACAAACACATTTAAAAAGTGGGAAGTACTAGTGGTAATGGCAGATTTTAACTGTACATGATGATTTTGGTCCCTCTCTTTGAGCTAAAGAGACTTTAACTTTAGCTCATGATCAGTGGTAGAAGATCTGACTAGGAACCTAAACATTGAAGTTTCTATGCCCAGTGGAAGCTCTCGATTCTCTTTTCTGTTACAGCTATTCTCTTACCTGTATATATACATGTATATAACAATTATGACCAGTATGTCATTCCTTGTAGACACACTCATGAGGAGGGGGCCCACACAATGGCAACCATAGGAACCACAGCAGAGATATTTTCTGTGAGAGACGAAACAGATGACGACACAGGATTGTCAACTATTAGAGTCAAGGCCAAAGGTCGTCAGCGCTTCCATATTGTTGACACTGAACGATCACCCACTGGGTAAGATGTTTATGATTTAATTCTTCAATCTCCATGTAATTATTTTACTGTGGATCTTGAAGCTGTTATCATTGGCTGTCATGTTATTATTCTGGTTGATTTAGACAGGGAATACTTCCATCAGATCATAAATCATTGTATCTACCTATCTTTTTTCAGTTAATGTATTAATTATGCAGGGGAGATAATCCTGACCAAATTTAAATTTTGGTCTGCACAGTCACAGGTTTTATGTGGGGAGGGGGGGGGGAGGGTGAATGAAATTACATTTTACATCACTAAATTTCTAATAAGATTTTTCATTAGTTTATCTTTTAACATATCTTTTCTGATGCTATTTCTGTTTGTGACCTTCTAGCTGTTGATTAAAGCCAGTTTTTATGTTTCATTTTAGAATATTAATTGGTAAAGTGAAGATATTGCCAGAAAAGATATTACCTGACTGTCTGGAGGGTGCCCGGCCTCCCTCCCACTGTAAATTCTGTTGTCCTGACCAGGACAGTGTGGTCAAAACATGTACAGCTGTTGATAGACAGGGCAACATACTGACCAGTGTAGCTATGGTCAACAACAGACAGGTAGGTAATGGTCATTGTGTTATTGTCCATAAGACTATTTGGATCTTTCCCTAGATTGAGGGCCCAGGTTGGACAGAGAAATCTCTACCAAGAGAGGATATTCACAACTGTGTATCCAGACTTTTTGTCGAGTGTTAGACTGTCAGAATCTCCTCTGAGGGTAGAGATTTCTCTGTCCCACCCTCAAGCTAGGGAATGATAATTTTTTTCTATTCTATCATCCAATAAGCAATTAATTAATCTATAAATATAATATATGATTGTATTGCTGTTGGTAAAACTCATTGGCATATTGTAACGTAGAGAGACTCAAACTTACTTAACAATATCAGGAAGTTATAAACCAGTTCAACTGATCCTGGCCTGGTGGTAACGTCCTGGCTCCATAATTTAGAGGCCTTGGGTTCGTGCCCCACTTGTTTGTAACAACATGAATCTTAGATATTGATTGTTCATAATGTTAATGACCCGAAAATGTCACAAAAAAGATGTTGCCAACAATTACATGACCCCCAAAGGTCACTTTCTGTGCGTGCAGGCTGTCATGTTGGGTAAGATATAGAAATATCTTACCCTCACTGGAAGTGTGGGTATTTCTATCCAGTAGGATGGAAAGGGTTTTCACTCACCAGATAAGAATCTCTGGAACTGATCAGGAAAGCAAAATGACTGACAGGTGGCTATCTTGGATTTTGATGGGGAAAGTTTGTTGATAAGCTATTTATTGAGAAGTACTAAATAGATCGTTTTTGAATTCCATATGTAGGTTCCTCTTAGTCTCTTGTTGTGCCCTCTTGATTTTGTGACTTATCAGAAAAGTAAAATTGCTTTTAACTTAGAGGAAATCTCAAATTTCATATAATTAAGATTATATATATAATATACATGTGTATTATATATTATATATACTTTTTACTGAACAAAATGGAAAAATGAAAGTTTTAATACCAGAGTTTTAGTTGTCCTATGCAATGAATTGATTGATTTGGATAAGAAATTTTATGGATTTCTTAAGTCAGAAATCTTGATGAAACATCAATTATTTTTTTATGTAGAGAATTGGTCTATATCAAACTTGTAATGACTTTATTGACCTGTGAATTTGTAGTTGAAGATTACCCCTGATTTTAGAAATAAAAACTTCTGTTGGCTGCATACTTGAATGTATTAAATGTACTCTGTTTTATTTGTAGGTGAACAAGTTCACAGCTGCTCATTACACTTGGTGGCCTCCGTGGGTTTACAAAATGTACGATGCTGTAAGTAGTCCAGGCTTGTTATATGCTGTAAGAGAGTAGTCCGGGCTTGTATAAATAAACAATTATTTCCGGGGCCTCCGTGGGTTTACAAAATGTACGATGCTGTAAGTAGTCCAGGCTTGTATAAATAAACAACTATTTCTGTGGCCTCCGTGGATTTACAAAATATTTTAAAAATAAATAAGACTTGTTTCATGGTATTAGAAAGAATTACTATTCTTACTCAGGTATTGTACCATACATTTCTACAGGAACAGACCAAACAGAATGTTTTGTTAATTCAATAGGGTTTTTCTTGAACGACTGTCACAATATGACTTTTTATGTTGTAACCCTAAATAAAAAATTGTCTTAAAACTGATACAGTGTAACTTGTCTAAATCGGATGTCATTGGGACCAAAGTTTTTGGTCGGTTTACACTGGTGTCCGATTTGTAGAGGTTTGATACGAGTTTAGAGGGAAAGGCTGGGAAGAAAACTCTCAGGCCACAATAGACAGGGATTCGGATTAGATAAGTTATACTGTATGTAAAAGTTTCACGTTTCGATGTATTTTAAAAGGTTTAAAATGTTTAGATTTAGCTTTTTGATGTATTTTGACAGGTCTTGAAATTTCTAAGTTCACCTTTTGATGTATTTTAACAGGATTTAAAACTTTTAGATTTACTTTTTGATATATTTAAACAGGACTTAGTGATGCAGAGAACTAAAGAGGAGTTACACAAATGGAATGAAACTTTGCGTCCCGAGAACATGCCACAAGATCCAGTTGAGTTATCATACTGGGTCACACAGAACCTTCCCTTGGACGATGGACTGCGGGTAAACCTCCTAAGTATAGACAGTGCTGTACAGAGGCTACGCTGTGCCCTCAGCATCATAGAAAAGGTGATACTTTACAGTCAATGGAGCATGTTGTGTACAGTGTACACTCGACCTATCGCCACCCGAATCTACCGCCACCCTCGCATACCGCCACCTAAACGGATTTCCCTTCTATATAATTCCCTCGATAAGTTCGCCACCCTCGCATAATGCATCCGCCACACCATTTAAAATACAAACGTCCCGAATCGCTATACATTTCCCTCGACGGTAACGCCATATTGGTCTGTTTTTGGAGATCGAGGAACTCTTTAGTTTTCCATTTGGAATGGCATGCAGCAAAAGCAGATAAATAACCATTTCAAATATAAATTTGTGCCAATGTAGATCTAAATGTTGATATGATACTAAGCTTGTTAGCTCACCTGGTCCAAAGGACCAAGGTGAGCTTATGTCATACCGTGGCGTCCGTCCTTCCGTCAACAATTGACTTCTTCTTCATAACCACTCATCAGAATTTAACTTAATTTGGTAGGAAGCATCCCTGTGTGGCTGAGATTCAAATTTATACAAATGATGGGGCTGACCCCCCAGGGGCCTGAGGGGCGGGGCCAAAAGTGTCTATTTGGCTATATTGACGCTGCACTGAACGCATTTTATGGATTAATGCCCTATTTGCCAAAAAAACCTAACATTTTTAGAATTACAACAAAAGCAATGTACATATATATACCCATCAAAAATGCTTATGATATATTGACATAACAAGAAGGGCCACACATACACTTATGAGTCATTCTTGTTTCATATCACATGAAACCAGGTGAGCGATACCGGCCCTCTGGGCCTCTTGTTTTTAATCAAATGTTGGAAATGCAATCTATTATGCAATTAAATTCATGGTAATAATTTTCATAATTCGATACTATCGCCACCCTCGTTATATTGCCATAATTGCTGTGGACGAAAGGTGGCGGTATAACGAAGGTACACTGTATATTGACAAACAGGTTACTCCATCCTCGATACTCCAGCTTTATGCTTTGTTGTGCTCTCTGCTCCCTTGGAATATGTAATTACAAACATGAAGGCATGCAGTTTAGGTATATGTTTGGTCGGATGAAAAAGAAACTGACCAATAACAGGTTTTAAGATTCTTTTGATGTATACTTTTAAGAATGAAACTCATCTACTTATCCCCATCAAAAGGTGGAGGACTCATTTATACAATCCAACAGCATAAGATATGTGTATGGGAAATGTTACATTCCAAGCTATTACTGTTAGTGTGTGGTCGGGTGGTGCAGTGTATAGCACACTTGCCTTCCACCAAGGCGGCCGCGGTTTGATTCCCTGACCGACGTGAAAAGGTATACATTTGTATATACTCTTTAGTGTATGGATTATATAATCTCAGTAATAAAAAAATCTTGATGGGTAAGGAACCTATGGATTTTGTAAAATCAAAAACAGATGTTCATATATTAAGTTCCAATACTATCAACAGAGGCAATGGTGAACAAATTTAACTGTAGTGAGTTGGTGTACATGTGTATTTTGATTTTCTGATGGAAGTTCATGATAATATCAAAGTTTAAGACAAATGCTTATTTATTATTTATATTGTTGAAATGTTTCAAGTCAGACTTGTCGAGCTAGGACGGAGTGAATTTTTTTTATCACTCTGTTACATTGTCATCACATTGATTGATTGGGACAATGGCAAAACAGTTGACATGTAACAACAAACAAGTATATATGAGACAATTCAAAGAAGGAATCAAAATCAAGAAATTTCGGAACATGAACAGAGATGAGGGGGCACAATCTGAGTCATCAGTATGACCCATTACAGGGGATAGGGCTATATAGATCTACACCATACCTATAACCTGTGTGATGCAGTGTGTTTATGCTCACTCTTGATAGGTGAAACATCCCATAAGTTATGTGACATAAAATATTTGCAATTTCGTCAATCGTTATACAGGTAAAACATAACTCTCTTACTCAGACAGGTAATACATAACTCTCTTACTCAGACAGTTAAAACATAACTCAGTTTCCCAGACAGGTAAAACATAACTCTCTTACTCAGCAGGTAAAACATAACTCTCTTACTCAGACAGGTAAAACATAACTCTCTTACTCAGACAGGTAAAACATAACTCTCTTACTCAGACAGGTAAAACATAACTCTCTTACTCAGACAGGTAAAACAGAACTCTCTTACCCAGACAGGTAAAACATAACTCTCTAACTCAGACAGGTAAAACATAACTCTCTTACTCAGACAGGTAAAACATAGCTCTCTTACCCAGACAGGCAAAACATAGCTCTCTTACCCAGACACGTAAAACATAACTCTCTTACTCAGACAGGTAAAACATAACTCTCTTACTCAGACAGGTAAAACATAACTCTCTTACTCAGACAGGTAAAACATAACTCTCTTACTCAGACAGGTAAAACATAACTCTCTTACTCAGACAGGTAATACATAACTCTCTTACTCAGACAGGTAAAACATAACTCTCTTACTCAGACAGGTAAAACAGAACTCTTACTCAGACAGGTAAAACATAACTCTCTTACTCAGACAGGTAAAACATAACTCTCTTACTCAGACAGGTAAAAAATAACTCTCTTACTCAGACAGGTAAAATATAACTCTCTTACTCAGACAGGTAAAACATAACTCTCTTACCCAGACAGGTAAAACATAACACTCTTACTCAGACAGGTAAAACATAACTCTCCTACTCAGACAGGTAAAACATAACTCTTACTCAGACAGGTAATACATAACTCTCTTACTCAGACAGGTAAAACATAACTCTCTTACTCAGACAGGTAAAACATAACTCTCTTACTCAGACTGGTAAAACATAACTCTCTTACTCAGACAGGTAAAAAATAACTCTCTTACTCAGACAGGTAAAATATAACTCTCTTACTCAGACAGGTAAAACATAACTCTCTTACTCAGACAGGTAAAACATAACTCTCTTACCCAGACAGGTAAAACATAACTCTCTTTCCCAGACAGGTAAAACATAACTCCTACTCAGACAGGTAAAACATAACTCTCTTTCCCAGACAGGTAAAACATAACTCTCTTACTCAGACAGGTAAAACATAACTCTCTTACTCATACAGGTAAAAAATAACTCTCTTACTCAGACAGGTAAAATATAACTCTTACTCAGACAGGTAAAACATAACTCTCTTACTCAGACAGGTAAAACATAACTCTCTTACTCAGACAGGTAAAACATAACTCTCTTACTCAGACAGGTAAAACATAACTCTCTTACTCAGACAGGTAAAACATAACTCTCTTACTCAGACAGGTAAAACATAACTCTCTTACTCAGACAGGTAAAACATAACTCTCTTACTCAGACAGGTAAAACATAACTCTCTTACTCAGACAGGTAAAAAATAACTCTCTTACTCAGACAGGTAAAATATAACTCTCTTACTCAGACAGGTAAAACATAACTCTCTTACTCAGACAGGTAAAACATAACTCTCTTTCCCAGACAGGTAAAACATAACTCTCTTACCCAGACAGGTAAAACATAACTCTCTTTCCCAGACAGGTAAAACATAACTCCTACTCAGACAGGTAAAACATAACTCTCTTACTCAGACAGGTAAAACATAACTCTCTTACTCAGACAGGTAAAACATAACTCTCTTACTCAGACAGGTAAAACATAACTCCTACTCAGACAGGTAAAACATAACTCCTACTCAGACAGGTAAAACATAACTCTTACTCAGACAGGTAAAACATAACTCTCTTACTCAGACAGGTAAAACATAACTCTCTTACTCAGACAGGTAAAACATAACTCTCTTACTCAGACAGGTAAAACATAACTCTCTTACTCAGACAGGTAAAACATAGCTCTCTTACTCAGACAGGTAAAACATAACTCTCTTACTCAGACAGGTAAAACATAACTCTCTTACCCAGACAGGTAATACATAACTCTCTTACTCAGACAGGTAAAACATAACTCTCTTACCCAGACAGGTAGAACATAACTCTCTTACCCAGACAGGTAGAACATAACTCTCTTACTCAAACACTGCTTGACAAAGATGCCAGTCAAGTCTTGAAATATTGCAACATGTCAGGTATAATGCAAATAATTTGTGTGTGTGTAGAAAGTGAAAATCTTTGGCATTACTTATTTCCGATATAAAGAATCTTGTTGAAGATAATTATTATTAGTGTATCATATTTTGTTTGTCTATGCTGAGATACATTATAATGAAGTGTTTATCTGTTTGTGTTTGGTTTTCAGTGTTCTGTACTTTGCTGTAAGGGATGCGGATGCCAAGTAGCCAATAAGAATGATGTATTCAGTCTCTCCATTGAAGGACCCCTTGGGGCTTACGTCAATCCGGGGGGCTACGTTCACGAAACTATGACAGTGCATAAATCCCAAAACATGAATCTTATCGGACGACCTTCAACAGAACACAGTTGGTTTCCAGGGTAAGAAATAAAACAAACTAATTTTTCCTGAGAATGTTCAAATACTATTAGAAGATGCTACCTGGTATTTGTAACAGAAAAGAGACAAATTTTCCTTCTGCCAGGAATTGAACCCTTGATCTCCAGATTTCCAGTCGGTTGCACTACCACTGTCAGAGCTGAAAGAAAATTCAATCTAGCTTGGAGCTAGAAGGCGACAGTAAACCTATGTTCAATTAAAATATGCCTATTAAAACAGTCTAGGTTTTGCAAGATGATATTTACACCACATGTTAATTCACTAAACCAAATAAGTCAAAGTTTCAAAACCAGAACACAGCAATACAAGTTGCTTCTACTTAAAATTAGCTTGTGGGAACAGTTTTGATATAACATACAATTCTGGTCAATTCTGTTGTTTTTCTCTGGCTTTCCTCCACCTCCAAAAAAGGACGTAAAACAAAAATAAACCAAAACAAACTAAATTAAATCAAAGTTTACACACATTGGAAAAATAGATAGTGATGTATCATTTGGTTAGGGTAATACATATTTGTTGAAATATTGTTGAGCTTAGACATTTTTTGCTGGTTGTTACAGCTATGCCTGGACGATTGCCCAGTGTCGACGCTGCTCCTCACACATGGGCTGGAAGTTCACTTCTACGCTGAAGGAATTGAGGCCGCAGAAATTCTGGGGACTCACCAGGTCCTCAGTGGTACCGGGACTCCACAACCTAGACGAGGGAGAAGAGGAATGGATGCCGATCATGTGATCAGGGATGCGTGCTATTAATAGCGTGTTGTGATATTTGAACCGAGAGAGAAAGACTTTTACTTACTGTAGCTTTGTATGGTAAATGTCAGTGTTTTAGCAATTTCCATATTAATCCTGGAGCAATAAATTACAAGCAACTTTACGTCTTCATTAACAGTATTGACCTGCTCAAAGGTAGGATGCTTACCGTATACATGGGCTGCATAAGGAGCTTGTAAAAATACCGTTAGTATTGTGTTTATATGATCAAAATATTCAATGACTGACTTTTGCCAAATAAAAGAGTAATCACATAAAGTGCTACATTTAAGGATAATGTGTTTAATTTTCCGTATCAAATGGAATAGGAAAGAAAGTAACCGTATGTTTGTGTGAAAGTTCAAGGCAATCGTGTGTTTAATATAGAGATGGCGTTATGTGAAAATAACTGAAAAATAGTCAAGATATTTTATTTGATGAAAAATTGTTTCAAATCAAAACATATTTATGTTTGATTATGCATTGAAAAAAAAAATCACAGAACAAAGTGTAACAATGAAGGTTTGCTGACGAACTATTTTTGGTGTTATTTGTTCTGTGACCTGAAATTAACTGACCCGAGTGAGATTCAACTTTATCTCAGTACACTTAGATAAGATGGTGTAATGACAGATAATTTGTGGTAACTTCAGTATCATATTACCTGTCGAATGTGATGTGATGAACATGTAGACTATAAATATGTATTTTTGGTATGAATTTAGTTTCAAGAATTAAATAATTATGGGATTCATTTACTGCACACTTTAGAGTGAAAAGTTAAAAAAAAAAGCTATGTGTGAAGCAAATAGTCACTGTTCAAGTTGATTTTGTATAATAATGAAATCATGAATAAGCTTTAAATACTGTGGCTTGTGTGTAAAGTTCATGTGATAACCTTTGTAATAATATTTGAGATCCTTATTAAAGATATAAAGGTAGAAATGTATGGAAGGCCAAGACATATTGTTAGATATATGATTTGTCTTTGTGATACTCTTACTGTGATACTGACTACAAATAACTGCATTGTACATACTTATAGTAATTCTAGTATCAGAAAAACATGCTTCAGTTCAATATCCTACTTACCGGGTACTGGCTAGGTGTTTCATTTTTCATTACAGTCTGATCATTTCCTAAGTTGACTGGGTTTTGATTCAAAATTTGGACGTGAAATGTCACCCGTTTCTTTCTGGCTTCCAGTAAGTTTTGAAGATCTACTGTGCACTTCTTTCCAAACTTACAAGTATGAATATTAGCATAATGTTAACTGGAATAAACTTTTTTCCTAAATTGATATAATAGACGTCTAGTTGATTTCAGATTAGATGTAATCACTCATGTCAGATGAGGTTTAATTGCCATGCATTTGTATTAAATCATAAATTATAGCTTGTGTTATCTTTAAACTTGTGTATTTTTTGTTCATACTCAATCCGTTTTCCACACCAAAATGTATTTGTGTTAAACCTCAAATCTAAGACCATTAAACCTATTTTGAATGAAAATATCAGCTATCCCCATATTGACTTCACATCTATCATCTTCAGCAAGACACCACGATACCTTGATCACTTAAAGGGGCATCCCGCGAAAGTCAGCTTTTTTCATATTTTTTTTTCAAAATATTACATACACATATCGAGTGGGTATCCTTATGGACTGCGACGATCGGATTTTGCATATATGTATTCATAAAATAAATAATTTCAAAATAACTAGTGGAATTCAGAACGTCTGGCTAGACGCTTTTGTTTGGGATTACCACCTACCAACGCATGCGCAGCGAGCGCCGCTTCCATTGTAAACACTCTATCTGCTATTACCGTTACACCACGATAAGGCCTAACTACTAAGCGAAAAGTTGCCGAATGGTCAAAATATGACGCAAGACTGCGTTACGGAATCTTATTGAGAGATGGGAAGTATTTAAAGGAGAAACTACCTGCTCTATTGTGTGTATGTAACATATTTCTTCTGGGTAACGGTAACATGCACAAATAAAGCTTTGATTTGGTTTTGAGGCTACCCAAGGGGAAACTGTTTCAGTTTTCTGTTGCATAAAATGCGTGTGTAATATGAAACTTAAAAGTGTGTTTATAATATTCCCTTTATAAAATCTTATGTTCCAGTAAAACAGTATGATCTAATTATATTGATTGATAGAAAGACATTTTCAAATACAATATATACCATAACAGAAAAAGTCGTTTGATTACGTTGTAAAACGGGACATGCGACCGAGGTACATACGGCTTCAATTTGGACAAAAGGAATAAAAAAAATATGTTTTCACGCGTTAAAAGGTGATATTCATACTTAATCTATAAATTAGTGAAGGTACAAATATCATTGGGTTGCGACCCCGGTATTGAATTTGATACGAAAATATGTACATAACGGGGGGAAAAAAAAACCCCAAAGTTATACAACATATACCTATATGTATATTCCCATTCCTGCAGGTTTTTTTTTTTTAAAAAAAAAAGGTCACCGTCCCTTAACAAGACGACAAAAAAAAAAAAAATTGTAAAAAGAAAGCGGAATTATCATAACATATTCATAACGGTTAGTTTTAAGTTTTTTAACAGTTCCAAATCTGATATATGTAGTCATGCTTAGTGTTAGGTGTTTTATATGAGTGTATGGACTTAAATGTTCGCATTCCGTGATACGTGTTAACGTGTGAAGACGCTGAAAGTTGGATAGATTTTAAATGAATATGAATAGAATGTATCTTGTATATATATAGAAAGTTTGAAAAAAAATCCTGAAGACATTGAGTTGTAAAAAAAATCGCAAACATTTCATGTCATTTTATTTCGTACTTTTCAATGCATGCTACATACATTTTATAAAATCATCTGAAAAGTTGGGTTCGTGAATATTACCTTTTGCATAAATTAAGGTTTGTACCATGGCCGTATTCCGTACCCATGTGTACCGGCCTCGGTCAGGTAAATATAATATAGATAATTCCTGGTGTCGATATATGGTGCCGATATGCCGACAATTATTCTTCATTTGAATATCGGTATGTGTGCAATTGATGTCTATTTTTAATGTGAATGTGATTCAATAAGTTTATACACGGACTTTGTCTCTGTTTCATCAGCCGTATACATTACGCGTCCCCTCCCGTGTGGCCCCTTCCGTCAAACCGATCAGGGAACATGCGGCACACCTGTCACGTTGCGTCATTCCCGCTATTTTTATCTGGGCTTTCCCAAGGAATGCGATTTTGCAAGTGGTCATAATAGACATTTTGAGTCCACTTTGAATATGGGAATAACAGGAAAGTATAATTAGTAGTGCAGACTGCTATGTATATTCAAGAACAGACATTTAGGCTTTCGCGGGATGCCCCTTTAAAACACGTTTGTCTTGATAAAAAGCTGGCTTTGAAATAAAATCTGAGCTTCCTTTAGAACAAACAAATTACCAGTATAAGGTAAGTAAATGATTATTAAGATTTTGGGGTATATTAAAAGTATTCATATAATAAAACAAGCAGTCTTGTGATAAATTGTTCTAATTATATCCTAACATAGATGAGCAGTACTGGCCCGCCACTATAAACTCCATTGATCAACAGAGAATTTAGATGCCAATAGGGCCCAACAATGTTACCTGTTTCCAGCTATACATTTTGAGGAATAGCTAAAGGTATGAGAACTAACACTCTAAAGGTGTTCAATAGCTGTATTGCTGATGGATGGATACCAATTGGTATTCAGTAGAGTTCCTCGCAATCATTTTGTTATTGTACTTTTTCCCCAAATAAAGAAATTGCGTTAGTTAATTTAAAACTGGAATGAATATTATTAAGTAGGTATAGACAATAGATGTAAATGTTTTAATACCAGAAACTGAGTTTTAAATGCCTTTAAGGTAACTAAATCATATGTATATACAATATGCATATTATAGGTGAAATGAGGGATCCCCTGACTTTCCCTTTAAAAATTAAGGTTCTTTTTTAGTCAATCACTATTGGTATAAATACACATAGGGGTTTACTTGCTACATGTGTACATATTGTTATGCTTGCTGAAACATTAAAGCTGGCTGATGTTACGCAAGATATTCTCTTTGTTTGTTTATCTATTATGAGAGATCCCCTGACTTTCCCTTTAAAAATTAAGGTTCTTTTTTAGTCAATCACTATTGGTATAAATACACATAGGGGTTTACTTGCTACATGTGTACATATTGTTATGCTTGCTGAAACATTAAAGCTGGCTGATGTTACGCAAGAGATGCTCTTCGTTTGTTTATCTATTCAGTCTTTGAGTTCTTAGATTTGTAACTTCACCAAGAGAAACCAAAACAACAGGAAAGACAACAAAAGGTATTGAGGACATACCAATTACACATAATAATATTTAACTTGAAAGATGATTGACAGGAGCTGTCCTAACATTTGTAATTGGAAAGAGATAAGAAACAGACCAGGATCCAAATGCTGGACCTCTGAATTACTTAACCTTAACAAATGCCCCACAACTGAGCTATACCGCATGGTTAACATGAACTGAACCTGTTTAGTTATATTAAGTTTGCACATTTCCATTTAAAATCTAGTTATCTGTACATCAAACCAAAATCAATGCAGTTTTATTAAAGTATATTAACCAAAGAGGCATCTGGCCCCGGTTTCATCAACGTTCCTTAACTTAGAATTCTCCGCAGGAAAGCATTACAGAATTTAAGGAGAAATTCCTTAGGTAAGGAACTTTCCTTAAATTCGAAATATAAGAAATATCTGGACACAGAATGAGACATTATACAATGTAGGTTGACTACAATACATTAAAAACTCGAAAATCAAATTATTTCATTCAATTCATCTTTAATACCAAGATAACAGATACAGTTGTATTTACATGATTCAATTTGGAAAAAAAGAGTTCACAACAATTGTCTGAGCACTGTGCGAATAGGAAACAATGCACTACGTACTGAATACCATACATGTGTATGTAACAGACAAAACAAACACATAAAACTTTTTTGCTAATATTAATGATTTCACACATAAAACCCTGCTTCCATAGGGATCTTTTCAGTTCTATTAATTGACAGCAGTTGCAGTACTAGACTATATCTTAACACATGTGACATTTTACAAGTATACAATTTAAAGTATGTCAAAAGATCACAATTTAGCTAGAAAATACATGTACATTTTTGTGCCTGTATTTTTTTTCTGATCAAGTTGACTGCATAAATATACCACAAAAATATAAAAAAGAACAAAAAACAAAGACTTTGCTGCAAGGCCTTTCTGCCTTCTCAGGCTTCTTCAGGCGGACTCAATATAATATATAATATTTAAAATGCAGTTTTGTGCTTACTATAATATTATGGTGAGCGAGTCCTAACTTAATTATAATGTATCAACTTGCAACTTTTCATTTTTCCAAGAAGTAATGATGTAAACATGTTTATTGTATACCGAATGCTAGTACCACCAATACCGATAAGTGTTTATATGTACATACACATGTAGTTTATTTCTAATATTTGTATGCACATCATCGGTCAAGATGAAGTACAAAAAATAACATATATCACAGACATTTCATACTTAATTTCTTGCTCAGTTTAAACATGTGATATTGTTGTTTTCGTATAAAACTATTTTGTACACAACCTATGTAGGGAGGCATGTGTACCAGAGGTCATTATTATTTCAATGCCTCCACTAGGAGTCGAGCGCAGAACCTCTGACTACTAGTCTTAGGCTCAACCAATCGAGCTAAAGAGAAGATCTCTCTAGCCGAGTGGTATATCGCAGCTAGTATTTACCAGGGTTACATACTCCCCTTCCAGGAAAGAACTTAATTGTCCCGAGTTTTCCGGGGGCCATAGAGATTCCTTTGCAAGTATCCCTAGTGTATGTCATTCCCGGGTCCCTACGTGGGCACCATATGTAACAGAGGTCATTATTATTTCAATGCCTCCACTAGGAGTCAAACCCGGAACCTCTGACTACTAGTCTTACGCTCAACCGATCGAGCTTAAAAGGGAAGATCTCTCTAGCCGAGTGGTATATTGCAGCTAGTATTTACCAAAGTTACACATGTACTAATATAACATGGCCAGAAATTTAGTCTGAGTCAGATTTTCTTCTCTCTATCTCATCTACACAGCACTAACACCAAAACAAATAATTAACTGTGGTGAAAATAAACGATTAGTCAGAAATTGCCATCAAATTCAAGTGCAACCTAAAATACATTCATGTAAAAATGATATTTTGTTGCCTAACAAATCAAAGATTAATTCCACGAAATATTATCTCATACATACAATTTTAAATGTCTCTGAACGCTAACATCACATTTACAATTTTTTTATAAAGCCTTTGTTACCTGATGAGTAATGAGAAGAAGATCTGTCAAATTCCATGTGCCATTTTGAAGAACTGTAGCCATACCAGGACTCCTATTTATCTTGTTACCTTGAGACAAAATTATTTTATGCAGCGCCTAAGTCTGAGAGGCAAATTGTAATGAGAAACCATTCACCATTTAAATACGAGCCCTATAGGTCAAATACGATTGTCATCATCATCTGTACGCAAAACCATGGTGACCACTTTATCTGTGACATAGAAATAGCTGGTATGTACATGCAATACAGTCAGAGAAAAGAAATTTCAGTCTTTTACAGAAACTTTTCAGCCTCAGTCCCTGATCTCATTTTGTTTCTGATTTCTGATATAGTTTGGGGTGGTCGACAGGGTATCCGCAAACCAAACTTTACCTACCTTCAAAACTTTCATGTCTGACTGTGAGAAAAATATGTAGGGTAAGCCAAGATATGTCATCTTCAAAATTTAATTAGGATGAGTTTATAATTAATAAAAGCGCACTTCTAATTTTTGAGGAGAAGAATTATAAGTTTTGTCCAGCAGAAAGACCTTTCCAGAATGTGTTATTAGGTGATGTCCAGTTTTGGGGCCAGTTACTGAAGGTTTGTGTTAGGGTGAAGGTTCCCAATAGAATAAATCATAATACATATATAACAACTCCCAATACCACTTTGACTACCGGCCACTCTCACGGTCTTTGCAGTGGAAGTGACTGTAACTTTACATTTTATCTAATATGGCACACACCTTCAATCTTTAAATTAGTAAATATTTCTCACATCACATAATTTCAATATAAAACAGTTTCTCACAAGATACAACAACAGTTAGAATACAACCCCAACAAAGGCATCTATGGTTAAAGCAAGATGTGACCAATCAGAGGAAAGCACTATTAACACATGTGACCAATCAGGAGGAATGACCAATCACTGAACAGTGTTAACACATGAGACTAATCAGAGGACAGTGTTAACACATGTGACCAATCGGAGGACAGTGTTAACACATGTTACCAATCAGAGGATAGTGATAACACATGTTACCAATCAGAGGACAGTGTTAACACGTTACCAATCAGAGGACAGTATTAACACATGTGACCAATCACTGAACAATGTTAGCCAATGTGACCAATCAAAGGACAGATATACACATGTGACCAATCAGATGGCAGTGTTAGCACATGTAACCATCAGAGGACAGCTTTAAAATGTGACTAATCAAAGGATAGTGTTAATACATGTGACCAATCAGAGGATATTGTTAACACATGTGACCAATCACAAGACAGAGTTAACACATGTGACCAATCAGAGGACAGATATACACATGTGACCAATCAGAGGACAGTATTAACACATGCTCCATCAGTGATGTGATATCTTATAAGTCATGACAACAATATCAGTTCTCATCACTATAGTGTTGATAATGTACTAAAATATAGATACCTCTCTCACAATACATATCATATATATATTTAATTTGCAATGCATTTATAGTAAGTGGACCAACTTTTCAACCAATCAATAACTTAATTTACCTGGCATTCATTTGTCAAGTAAAAAGAATGCAAAAAACAAAACAATTGAAATAACTAAAACTTGTCATATTGTGTAATATACTCAAACACATCAGAAGTAAAGAAAGCTGGTACTTTTAGTCACTGCACATACTGAATCAGACATCCCCTCCTTTTGCCATCGTTGGATACTCACGGTTGATCTGGCTTTCGCTTACTCACTCATCACAAGTGAGTAAGCGAAGCGAGATCAACCGTGGGTATCCAATGATGCCCTTTTGCATAAACATGAAAAAAAGCAAATAATTCATTATCAATCTTCAACCACAGTCAGTAATCTAGTAAGTACACTGTATTCCATATGTAATACATTTCTGTCTAGTACATTATAGAAAAAGCTGCTCATGTACATGCAGACATCTCCATTACTTACAGGACTGGTATAAATACATTACATGATTAAAATACATATTCCTCTCGTGTAAATCTGTAGCTGAACTCTAGACAGACACTTTACCAAATAAGCTATAACTGGTCATTGACTATAGTCTCAGTTTGGTTAGGTTAATTTTGTTTTATGTCCTATTAACTGCCAGGGTCATTTGTGGATGTGCCAGGTTTGGGAGGTGGAGGAAACCGGAGTACCACGAGAAAAAACACCGACCTATGGTCAGTAACTGGCAACTGCCCCATCAGGATTTGGAATTCACAACCCAGAGGTAGAGGTAGAGGGCTAGTGGTAGAATATAAGGACACCTTAGCCATTCAGCCACCGTGGCCCCTTTTATAGCCTCAGTCTAGTTCTGTCTCATACCTACAGACTGTACCACATACTTCATTACCAATGGTCAGGATAAGGCCACTTAGAAACACTTCTGTTTTAAAAGTCGAAAACAAAACTTTAGAATAAAATCCAATGAAATTGTAAAGAAAACATACTTCTACAAAAGGTAGCTAAGTGCCCAAAATAAATATTTTGATGTTCACTGCATTTTGAATTGGTGTCAAGAGTGGTGGCATTTTCAGGATTTTAAGTGTTAAAGTAGAGTAGAAGTTACCTACACAAAATTAATGTAGATTTTATAATACCAGTAAGTCTATGTACAGTCAATAGATGGACCATCATACAAAGCTTAATAATTATCAAGGGGAATGATCAGATCCTATCACTGTTTTCAACCAAACACCTTAGTTTTAAGATTTTGAAAACACATCATCACCAGTTTTGTATAATGTACTAGTTGTTAATTAAAGCTGTGAGGCCTGGAAAGTCTTTGTCAAAGCTCGGCAGAAACTACATCAGACCAATTCCAAAAGAAAATGGTCCAAATAAATATATAATGGTCCAATTATGGTTCTCACCATTTGAATAACAAACGATAAAGTGGCCCTATATTACTGTTCATGAGTCTAAATGTGTGGAAATCCAAAGTACAATGAATATTAACAATAATGTAACAGTTAGGATTAATTCCCTCATTTCATCTTACAATATTAGAATCAAATATTTCTTCACATCCAACATATCACAAAAAAAATGGTTATCTTTCTGATTCATTAAAATAATTTTCTTCTATCCAATGAAGAAATTGAAGAGAGATTCTGATCATCAAAATTTAGTCACTTATAATTAGATCATCATCATAATTTCAAAATTATTTTTTTTGCACGCCAGGGAATTTTTCACTACCAGGTATATTCATGGGCTTCATACAATGTTCACAAATGAAACTGATATACCCAAAAGAGATAAAAAACAGTTAATATATTAAAATTAAATTACACCACATTGTTTTTAATCCTGCAAATTAAGACATTTTTTGGTAACGAAGTCTTTTGACTACAAAACCATGATAAAACGTTTAAACAAACATTTCCATCAGGATTGCGTAAGTTTTGTGTCTTTAGTGGTCGATACAGTCCAGTACATGTATCTGTAGAGTATCCACATCAGGACAGGGCAGGTTACACTTAGGACAACACAGAGGCTGGTAATCCCCCTCCTCCTGGTGACTACCACTTCCCCGCGACGTCGGCTGTAAACAGACAGAGAGTCAGATATAGGTTTGTGTTTAAAATGATGTTATTCACAATACTATATATAAATAGGTGATATAATCATTATCATATCAAACTCTTATAAAGGAAAATCATTTGTGTGTTTGTCAGATATTTGACATCACAATCAACTTTTTAGTCCAAATTGATATGGCCTCTGATTTCTGGCTGGCTACAAAGCATTATTATAATTATAATAGTAATTCACTGATACTGTCAATATATTCCTGATTTGACTTAAAGGCCCAATATACGTAACTTGTAGCGAAAATCAAGCCTAATAACTTTTTATACTTATAGATTTAGTTAAGATTAACTGATATCAGTAATATTCAAGATGAATTCTTTCGTGGTTACCAGTACAGCAGCAGTTGAAACACACTATTTGTAAACACACGTCCATTTCGAACCGCCTTTTACCTTCGGTTTGTAGTTGAAGTGGGCCCCACCTGAATTGTTTTCAATTCTTTGAATATTTTTGTAAAGAGTTTCTTGTTAGTTACCGCTCAGGTTTACTTCGTTTTAGGCTTATTTTTGCATGGTTATCAACTGGATTTTTGTTCAGAATTTTTCAGAATCACGAAAATTTCCCTGAAGTTATGTATACCTGGTATTGGGCCTTTAATGTTAGCAAATCGATCTTACTCATGTTATCTGAGAATCAGAGGCAACTGAAAGTTGATTTTCAAACTGTTAAGCAAACCAGAGAATATTCTTTAATAGATTTAATGCTATAACTGTTAACATAATGCATAAAACAAGGATGAGGAAAAATGAAATATTTGAAAAAACCAAAACCGCTTTTGAGATAAAATGTTCAAGCATCTTGGTTAATAATGGGATATGAAAATTCAGGGATCTGATTAACATAAATGTCTAGTAAAGCAGATGTGAAGCAATTAGTTTTACAAACTAAAATAAATTTGGATTACTGGTAGACATTTCAGGTATAACGTTGTAGGAGAAGACTGTAAGCCAAAACACACAATTACCTCCCTTGAACAATAAAGTTTGTGATGTTACATCAGCCTTCTAATAACCAGAAATTAAAAAGATGGACTTCTGATATTATAAGTATATGTTGTAGATCACACAGCAGTCTATGTATACTGACAAAGAGGTGAATCCACTTATCACAGTTTCACCAGCATACAGGTATATTCCCTTATCATAGTTTCACCAGCATACAGGTGAATCCACTTATCAGTTTCAACAGCATACAGGTGAATCCACTTATCAGTTTCACCAGCATACAGGTGAATCCACTTATCAGTTTCAACAGCATACAGGTGAATCCACTTATCAGTTTCAACAGCATACAGGTGAATCCACTTATCAGTTTCAACAGCATACAGGTTGATTCACTTATCACCAGCATACAGGTGAATCCACTTATCACAGTTTCACCAGCATACAGGTGAATCCACTTATCACAGTTTTACCAGCATACAGGTGAATCCACTTATCACAGTTTTACCAGCATACAGGTCTATTCACACAGACACACTTTGAAATTTTCCCCTTCAACAGCTATGTTATCTAGTAACTAGTGACAGCTAGTGCATAATATCAGTGGTGGATTCAGCATGCATTTAATTCTAAAGAAAGGAACACAAACATCATGAAAACATGAAAATAAAACGCTAAATGATCCTGTGATGTTCACCTCCTATTTCATATTAACGGAAAAAAAAATTTAATGCTGAAACAATCAAATGTCCTTAAGTCTTGCAAGCTATATTTATGCCGAATGTTGTATTTCTTTTTTGAAATGGTTAAAATTTAGCCTCCGTGACCTTGAAAATTGGGTAAGGTTATTGCTTTGAACAGTTTTGTACCCCAACAAAGGGAAAGCCAAATATTATTACTCTAGGCATTATTTTTCATCAGAAGAAACATAAAATGTTTAACATTTATATGACCATGAATGCTGTTCAAGAACATTAAAAATTTTAGTCATACATATTTCATACAGCTAGATTACCAAAGCAAGCTTCAAGTCATATATCATAATTTAATTCAGTGTAAGGAATTTCTGACACAGGCTTTGATATGTTTGAAAAGAATTTATTTCAAGGAAATGGGCCGACGGATGAATGTGTTACACCAGGAAAGCTCACATGCAATTTGTGACAGGTGAACTTATAGAACCAAAAAAAAAAAAATTTCTATTAATATAATTAATTGCTAGATCACTGCCATTAGATAGGTCATAGGGTTCATCTAAATCCACCATTGATGTGTGTATGCGGTATATGTAAAAAGCATGATGATAAAATAAATGATGACCAAGCAAAAAGGAGTTTAAAACAAAACAGGGGGAGATAACCCAGAGGGATCCCAATGCTCTAGAGTAATGGGACTACTTCAGAATGCTACAAAAGTATTTTACAAGAGGCCAATGGACCTGCATAGCTCACCTGGATAATAAAGTATCCAAACATTGTTTTTATGACATTTAATTATGCAGGTGTTTCCAATTACTCATATGGTGCTCACCTGATGCCCTCATTAATGGGGATTAATTTATACATTATCCTTCGTTTTTAGTACTGGGTCCCACCCCTGCCCTGGCCTTCACAGCAACCTCTCTGACATGCCAAAGAATATTCTGCTTAATATTTTTCCCAAAGATTTCAAAAGTTACGGAAGGAGAAACATTTATAGTTGTCATCAATTATTACTAAGTTTCCCTTCTACTTCTAGGAACCTGGCCCTCTGCATCTGGGTGGGTGGGAGGGGAGATTATCCTCTGCTTATACAAAAGTAGTTCCCATTTCCCAAAGGATACTCCTGGACAAAATCTGATTTGGCAATTTAACGATTTAAACCTCCAAATCCTCAATTGGGGCCCATCCCTCTGTAACAAGAAGGACCACACCCTCCATTAATACCAAATGTTGACCCTTTACTAAGGTTGCTCCTGGCAAAATCTGGATAAAATCTCTCCATTGGTACACACAGAGGAAGATTTTGAATATCTTAATCTCAAAGTTCCCACTTTTGGCCCCATCTATCCGCATCCAGAGGGGCCAAAACCTCCTTTAAGTTATATAAAAAACAATTGTCCCCTTTATTTAAATATGATCCGGGTTAAATTCGGATGACATCTCTCAAATCTAGTCCTCTTTGCTAAAGGATATGCTCAAAGCCAAGTTTAGTCAAAATCTATAAAACTGTTCAAGATAAGTAGCATTTTGAAGGGAAAAGTTGACAGACGGACAACAGTGCCACAGTACAGTGTAAGCTCACAATGGTCTTTCAAAACCTGGTGAGCTACACATAAAATCACAACAGTAATGACCAACACAATGCAAGTTTGATGTGCATGCTTGACCAAGATTTACCTGTCCGTGGCCCGCCTCCACCCCACCGGGATATTGCTGTGGGGGGTAGGGGTAGTTTACATAAGGGTGGGCTGGCTGAAAACAAAATCATATATACAATAACCCGCACATCTTCTCCAATGATGGGTTATCCATGAACACAACAACCCATAGAATGTTGATAACCTACAGGGCCTTCTCTACCTGGGTTATGGGTAATGCCTGTACATGTGTAATGATGCTTACAAGGTTACTTAGGCTGTCATGCTACAGCATTTATAGATATAAAGTAAATTTTGCAATTAACAAATTTAAATAAATGTAGATGAACTTGAAGGACATCAGAGTAAGCATAAAAAGCTTCATCTTATACAAGATTTCATCTCATACATATATCCATTGAGAAGGAAAAAAAAGAATTTTTGGAAATACATGCCTACAGGCTCATTCAAATAAATTGTGTATAAATGGTAATAGTATACATATACATACGTTTGATAAAAGTTGACAAGAGAAGACGTTGCAAATACATAGCATTACAAATTAACCAGGTATTGTAAGATGCAAATTAATGAGAAATGCATTCTATATAAAATTAGGAATTTGAACATTTTGATCAGCAAGCTTCCATAGCTTGTATTATGAATCATTGTTAAATTGGATGCATTGATTAATGCAGATCTGCTAATTCAAGTTACACAGTCTATGAGAACTAAGCAATATTTATGACAAACAAGTGCAGTCATAGTCATTCTGGTGTGAATCTTGCTTCAGATACATATAAATATTTAGGGGAAAAAAATAGAAAACTCAGCAAAAATATTTAAAGGCCCAATATACATAACTTCAGGAAATATTTCGTGATTCTGAAAAATTTTGATAAAAAAATCCAGTTGATAACCATGCAAAAATAAGTCTAAAACGAAGTAAACCTGAGCGTTAACTTTAAAGAAACTCTTGACAGAAAAATCCAAAGAATTGAAAATAACTTTGGACCCACTTCAACAACAAACCAATGGTAGAAGACAGTTCAAAATGGACCCATGTTTACAAATATTGAGTTTCAACTGCTGCTGTACCGGTAACCGCGTACAAATTCATCTTGAATACTGCTGATATCAGTTAATCTTAGCTAAATATTTAAATATGATAAGTGATTTTCACCTCAAGTTTTGCCGAAAGTAACGTATATTGGGCCTTTAATTAAATAAGTTTTTGTCACAGCTTGGTGACCTCAGAATTTAAAATAATTGATTCTGACGAGTCACAGAGATATTTGTGCCAAGTATTTTTTTTTTTTTTCAAAATTATAATATTTGTCCGCAAGGATCAGTGAAAACATTTTTAACTCTCTCAATATACAATGAAATAAAGGGAAACAAATCATGGGTACAGAGTTTGTGACTAAGTGAATGACAATAAGCACCTATGATCATGTATTTCCTGTTTACCTGAGGTGTATGGGGTGCGGGGGGCGTCATGTTAATGTTGTCCTGGTAGGGGTACTGTATCGGGGGTCGGTGAATGACGGGGGCTGATGGTCCCGCCACCTGTAGGTAACCCTGCATCATCTGCTGGTGAGACCCTGCTCCGCCGTGTTTACGTTGCATCTCTGCGAACTGGCCTTTGGACAGCGTCTCGAGCTCGTCCAGCAGCTGTTGATTCTGAAGCTGTAGGTTGTGATACTCCTGTTTCAGCTGCTGGTTATCTGCATGTTGCCGTTCTCTGGAATCCCTCTCCGCATCGAAATCCATCTTCCAAACTTCAGCCTGTACAGCAATATCATTTTAAATCAAGATTATATCTTTATATAATGTCAACAACAGATTTGTTCTGAATTTCATTAAGAATATTTATTACTCTGTACTTTCATCTAATCGTTACCTCAAAAGCTTTGAGATGACCAGCAACACTAGTTAATGATATATTATTTCTATAGCTAGGTACTATATGTGCCACAGTGATGGAAAACAGGCAGATAATAAGATATTTCATTCTTTCTCCATGAAAAATTAAGATGTCGCTACAGCTAAATTCTGAAAAATCCAGAAACCAGACTAAAGGCTAAAAAGGCTTCCTCTTGGGTAAAGGCTCAAGTGATCTAAAGCCAGAATGAGAACTGATGTATATTTGACAATTTCTCTAAACTGTACTTTCAGATGGAAAGGGGATTATCAATATAAACTTACATGTGCCCTTGGTAGTTAGTATTTGATAACTTACCTGTGCCCTGGGTTATATATATATATTTTTTTTCTATAAATATTTAGAAACTTACCTGTCTGTGCTGTAGGTTCTAAATATTTAAAAACTTACCTGTGCCCTGAGTAATAAATATCAAATAAGCTACCTGTGCCCTGAGCAATAAATATCAAATAAGTTACCTGTGCCCTGAGTAATAAATATCAAATAAGTTACCTGTGCCCGCAGCACTGGAATGGTTTCATTTTCTGATCTCAGACGTTCTATTTCTTCTTTCAACTTCTTTAACTGTACATCCCGATATTTTCCCGCTTCTTCCCCGGACACCATTTCTGCCGTAAGTTGACTGATCCTGTCCAACAATCTCTGTTTCTCACCAGGCTCAACAGTCAACTTCTGAAACATCATCACAAATGAGAGGGTATAGCTTATCCGCAAGACAAACTTTCGAAATACTGTCAACTCAGGGCCTGTATGTATTCAGGGAACTGTTCTCGAGCTTAGATTTTGTGTTCAAACTTAAAATTTCTTGTTTTGGTTATAAATGATTGAAAAATAATGTTTTGTCAAAGGCGGTTTGTAAGATTCTTATATAGGAATACTGTTTCAATGTTTGTGACAACTTTTGATTGTTTGACATGTCATCTTGGCTGTTCGAAGATGCCTCATTTAACCATCTTCGCTAGCCAAGGGTTACAATCCGCACACTCATCTTCACCCTTGGCATATATAGACCACATTTCGTAAATCCCGTGACGAGAATTTTCATTGGATGCAGCTAGGTCTGGCTGCGTCAAATCAGAGCGCACCTTACATTTGATCACGCGCTCTTCTTATGGGACAGAAAAAATGTAAACAAACATGGCAGAGTGTCGACTGTGTCATGGATCTTTACCAGTAAAACAGAGAAGAACAATCTTCAACGACACATTTACGATAAGGACTCAGTGCGTGGATCGCCGTTTCCTGATGCTGTCTAATTTGATCAAGCTTGAATTTTTCACAGATCAACCGAATGAGATGTTCTTCCTTGTTTACATTCATTGCAGAAGCCGTTTTGTTACACGCATTTTAATTGGTCGGTGATTACGTGATTCAAAAGGACACAACGCACACCGACCGCTAGGTGGCAGACCCCGGAGCTTTCAATTTTGCCTTGATATATTCCAGGGGTGTAGATTACATAGGTGATCGTAATCCCTGGATATCGAGGATGCATTTAACCAGTGTTAGAAAAGCATCACTCTAGACGCATCCATCCGAAACGTAGTATATCTCATCACCTGCCATATATGCAACAAGAAATGCATTGCTGAAACTAATTGCCAATTATAAATCTGAAAAAGCACATTTTCAATATATTGATAAACAAAGTGACACATCGGTGGCAGACCATTTCAGCCCACAAAATCATGACAGTGAATGTCTCCATTGCCAAATAATTGCGGTTGTTAAAATCTGACCCAGATTCTCCCTCTTCAATCAAAGTCTGAAGGGACAGGGGACACCAGTGGATACACCACCTACACACACTGGACCTTGTCGGGATCTGGATACACCACCTACACACACTGGACCTTGTCGGGATCTGGATACACCACCTACACGCACTGGATCTTGTCAGGATCTGGATACACCACCTACACACACTGGACCTTGTCAGGATCTGGATACACCACCTACACGCACTGGACCTTGTCAGGATCTAGATACACCACCTACACACACTGGACCTTATCAGGGTCTGGATACACCACCTACACACACTGGACCTTGTTGGGATCTGGATACACCACCTACACACACTGGACCTGTCAGGATCTGGATACACCACCTACACGCACTGGACCTTGTCGGGATCTGGATACACCACCTACACACACTGGACCTTGTCAGGGTCTGGATACACCACCTACACACACTGGACCCTGTCAGGATCTGGATACACCACCTACACACACTGGACCTTGTCAGGATCTGGATACACCACCTACACACACTGGACCTTGTCAGGATCTGGATACACCACCTACACACACTGGACCTTATCAGGGTCTGGATACACCACCTACACACACTGGACCCTGTCAGGGTCTGTATACACCACCTACACACACTGGACCTTGTCAGGATCAATGCTTTTGGGTAAAACTGAGATACTCAGTCATTTTACTTTATAAGACTGTTTGAAGATGGTTGGAACATATGGATTCTCGAGTATGAAAATAGTTTCCTGATACCATTTATAAGTTATTGTTTTACATACCTGTTGTCTCATGCTGTTTTCCTTGTAGGATTCAAAATTATTCAGAATACTTTTGTAGTCAGCAGTAAGACTGTTAAATGTTTGCTTCAGTTCCATCAGCTGTTTTCTGTAAGTGATACAAACAGAACAATCTATTATGTCTGTATTATGCCAAACTGGTATACTTCAAATCCTTCTTATGTATGTTGAATGAAAATTTCTTAAATATGTTTGATAAGAATACATACAAAAAATATTATTATAAGAAGAAGAAACTTTGTACTATATTACTCAGTAAAGTTGAAAACTTTTCCTGGGATGTTGTGAAAGAACATGATTTGAATAGGAATTGCTTCCCTTCTTCCAAAGAAATATTAAAAGAAACATTTCTTGGATGGAGTGAATCATCCTTTTTATACTCTCTTCATCACCCCATCAATCAACATAATCTGTCACTGCTTGGTGTCAAGACTACTAGAACAATCCCATTGTTACCATCACACCAAGCTAAATTATACTCTCGAGACAACAATAGTGGTTGGTAGTAGCTATGAGTAGAAATAGCAATGACCTTGACCAAACCAGCACCAACAGCTGTGTCAGCGGATACCTACTTGGTGTTCCAGCACCAGAACAGCTGTGTTAGCTGACCGATACGTACTTGGTGTTCTGGCACCGGGACAGCTGTGACAGCCGATACCTACTTGGTGTTCCAGCACCAGAACAGCTTTGTTAGCCGATACCTACTTGGTGTTCTGGCACCAGAACAGCTGTGACAGCTGATATCTACTTGGTGTTCTGGCACCAGATCAGCTGTGTCAGCCAAAACTTACTTGGTGTTCTGGCCCCAGAACAGCTGTGTCAAACGATACCTACTTGGTGTTCTGGCACCAGAACAGCTGTGTCAAACGATACCTACTTGGTGTTCTGGCACCAGAACAGCTGTGTCAGCCGATACCTACTTGGTGTTCTGGCACCAGAACAGCTGTGTTAGTCGATACCTACTTGGTGTTCTGGCACCAGAACAGCTGTGTTAGTCGATACCTACTTGGTGTTCTGGCACCAGAACAGCTGTGTTAGTCGATACCTACTTGGTGTTCTGGCACCAGAACAGCTGTGTTAGTCGATACCTACTTGGTGTTCTGGCACCAGAACAGCTGTGTCAGCTGATACATACTTGGTGTTCTGGCACCAGGACAGCTGTGTCAAACGATACCTACTTGGTGTTCTGGCACCAGAACAGCTGTGTCAGCTGATACATACTTGTTGTTCTGGCACCAGGACAGCTGTGTTAGGCGATACTTACTTGGTGTTCTGGCACCAGAACAGCTGTGTTAACTGACACCTACTTGGTGTTCTGACACAAGAACAGCTGTGTTAGCCGATACTTACTTGGTGTTCTGACACCAACAGCTGTGTTAACTGACACCTACTTGAGTGTTCTGGCACCAGAACAGCTGTGTTAGTTGATACTTACTTGTTGTTCTGGCACCAGAACAGCTGTGTTAGGCGATACTTACTTGTTGTTCTGGCACCAGAACAGCTGTGTTAGTTGATACTTACTTGTTGTTCTGGCACCAGGACAGCTGTGTTAGTTGATACTTACTTGTTGTTCTGGCACCAGGACAGCTGTGTTAGGCGATACTTACTTGTTGTTCTGGCACCAGAACAGCTGTGTCAGCCGATACTTACTTGGTGTTCTGGTGTTCCCTGCGTTCTGCGTTCAGTGCCTCCTCGTATCCCTTGAGAGACATGCGGAGCGAGTCTATTATCGCATGTTCCTCATCTCTCTGTGACATCATGTTGTCGTGGACCTGCAATCTCTCTTCCAGCTCTGTAATTCTGAGGGGAAATATCTCAATTAATACCAATGACATCATTTCTTAGAGTCACTTATATTATATTGAAGTAATAGATCTGTAAATGACTTCTAAACATGAGTTTTATTATAATACTAACATCTAGGGTGGTCTCTCAAAGGAGGTCATAAAGAATACAACATTTGAACAAGGATTTCAATGTATAAAATACATTGAGCTGACCATCAGTATTAACTGTATATACCAGTATACTTACCTGGTGGTTTTCTTATCCACAGCCAGCTTAGTTGACTCCAGTTTGGCACACGTGTCTTTGATTTCTGCCATCAGTGCTACATTCTGGGACATCAGACTCTGTACATCTCCTGTGTAGGTTGGGGACTAAAACCCGAAAAATAAAATCAACAGTTATAATGTTCCGTTTCTAATTTCGATGATAACAGCAAGTATCCTTGTATTTTTTTAACGTAATGTCCATGACATATTGAATGTATTGAAGTTGCTTATCTATAAACACAAACACTCCTTTCATGCTTTATTATAAAGATATTATTTTTAATAAGTTGGTTGGTGCAGTGGAATGAATGTCCTTTAATCACCTTCCATTCATATGTCTAGAGTTATCCTCCCCAATCACCCATAAAAAGGCAATGACCAAACGTTTTAAATTTCTCCAGGTATTCTGCCTTCCTACTACAATATATTTTCTTTATTTATTTTCTTCTTACATCAATCAATATTTTTTGGAGTAAATGTAAGCACTCAGGGGTTTTAACCCTAGTAGTGCTGACAATGCCTTTTGGTGGTCTACTGGTGTCCTGCTAATGATGCCTTTAGCCGTCCTGGCTATGAAGAGGGTATTCCCCGGCTAATATAGCAAACTTCATGATATACTGAGATATATTTGTAAAACAAATGTGGTACCTAGTAAGTCTGGTATATTTTCTTTCCATTCATGCCGGAAATGTATTCTGTAAGGTCTGGCATTGTCTATACGGGCCGGGACACCATCCAAATCGAAAGATTTTTCGGAAAACGTGACATTTATAGATTATGTCACCAGAAACAAATGTAACATTTTAATGCGGTGTGTGCAAAAAATCCAATGGGAGAAAACAGAGTGCCAAGAGAAAACCCCTGTGGTCAGGAAGGTGATCTTGTATCTTGTAACAACGTCCACAATCACCTTGGTGAATCCTAAGTGTGTCAATTAATCACAGCACCACCTTACCACCGTTCCACCCAACTCCATTAAAACCAGCCTTTATCTGAGCACCGTTCCACCCAACTCCATTAAAACCAGCTTTTATCTGGGCACCGTTCCACCCAACTCCATTAAAACCAGCTTTTATCTAGGCACCGTTCTATCCAACTCCATTAAAACCAGCTTTTATCTGGGCACCGTTCCACCCAACTCCATTAAAACTAGCTTTTATCTGAGCACCGTTCCATCCAACTCCATTAAAACCAGCTTTTATCTGTTCACCGTTCCACCCAACTCCATTAAAACCAGCTTTTATCTAGGCACCGTTCCATCCAACTCCATTAAAACCAGCCTTTATCTGGGCACCGTTCCACCCAACTCCATTAAAACCAGCTTTTATCTGGGCACCGTTCCACCCAACTCCATTAAAACCAGCCTTTATCTGAGCACCGTTCCACCCAACTCCATTAAAACCAGCTTTTATCTGGGCACCGTTCCACCCAACTCCATTAAAACCAGCTTTTATCTGGGCACCGTTCCACCCAACTCCATTAAAACCAGCTTTTATCTGGGCACCGTTCCACCCAACTCCATTAAAACCAGCTTTTATCTGGGCACCGTTCCACCCAACTCCATTAAAACCAGCTTTTATCTGGGCACCGTTCCACCCAACTCCATTAAAACCAGCTTTTATCTGGGCACCGTTCTACCCAACTCCATTAAAACCAGCTTTTATCTGGGCACCGTTCCACCCAACTCCATTAAAACCAGCTTTTATATGGGCTAACAAATAACAGCTAGGATCATTTAAGTACATGCCTCCATATGGGTATTGCACCAATATGTTTTATGTTGAAGAAACAAATTTACAATATTCATTATTGTATAATTGTTTTTTAACTCTAAAACCATGACAGAGGTATAGAAAATGGATGTGCCATAAAAACTGGAAGACCATTCTCAGGTGTTCAAACTCACCTGAGCTTGCTTGCTGTTTGAACCTCGTAGGTGCTGCAGCTCCTGGTCTTTCTGATGCAGTTCCATAACAAGCTCATCCATCTACACAGAGTTTACACAACACATTTATTATAGACTTTTAATCTTCACTGCTGGTCAAGTATTTAAGGTATCATTAACAGCAATTAACTCTGCTGTTATCAATACAGGACATGTTCACGCTTTGTTTCAATTCAAACAGCTTTATCAATGTTATCCAGCAATAAGCCTTGGCATTAGTAATAACCCCTGACTCCAGGTAGGGGGTGGGCTAATTGCTGGATAGAAAAGTTTATTACATTTTTGCCAGTGAAATATCGAAAATTATTTATTCTATAAAAGTCAAAAATCAAAATATTAGTCCCACTCGTGAAATATATTTCGTATTACTGAAGACTGTTGATTTCTAGATATAAAAGATACTGGTTTTATCAAACTAACATACTTTTCAAGTAAAAGATGTTCTCACTGAAACTCATATGCAATTAATATAAATGGTACAAATACATACACCCTTTGCCTTAACTGTTAATGTCTATGAAATATTACCTGTCGTTCTTTCTGAGACAGCTGACGTTGGAGTTGCTCTGCCTTGCTGTTGTCCTGGATTTGAACCATGACCTCGGAAGGTGTAGCCACACGCATGCCCTGTCGTTGTAGCTGGTCCTCCTCACGGGATCCCATTGTCTGGAGGGATGGGAACTCCCCTGGAACATGCCAAACCGTGAGAATTGAAAAAAAAAAATCATAATTGTTAACATCAGAACTTAATATGTACAGTTTGCTATGCAAAAGTTTTGGGAATCAGTTGAAATTTCATGATCGATCATCATTCGGTAATTAATTATCAATGATAAGAGTTTTAATGAATTACAAATAGGCTGCCTATGCAGAAAAATGTAACTGTGATTTTTGTTTAAGTTGACTGTCTCCAACAAACATAAAAATGAGAAATTAATTCTTATAATTTAACTTGTTTTCTTATTTATAATTATCATGCCGGTATAGGCGGTATAAGTCTGGTTTTAACAAAATAACTAAAAAGAATGGCTACTTGTTATTTCTTTATCCAAAATTGTTTATTTTTCATTGCAGCTAGGAGGCAGTGGAGATGCTGCCCCCCCCCCCCCCCCCCCCCCCCCCCCCCCCGAAAACAAAATAGGCTAGGGGAGATAACTCCACAAAACTGAGGAAAGTCAATCATGAAAATTGTTAACAAATTATAGGTCAGGTGCTTCAACCAACTGATGTTTAAGTAACTTGGTTAATTAGTATATCACTACTATGCACAGCTGTTAAATCTTTTATCAAAGGAAGTTTTAACTAGATTGGACAGCTAAGCTCTATTTGCTCTAAGCAACTGAGTGGTCAATAGATGGTGAAATAAATATAATTTTTTCAACAAATTTTGATAATGAACATTCTATGTGTAACAAAAATGTCAAGAAAAGTTAGCATTATCTATAAAAAAATAGTTTGAATAGTTTTTAGTTATTTAATAAAAAAATAAATACATGAATTTAGAATACAAGTGCAACATGTGAAAAAAGAATATCAAATAAATAATCAAGTAATTGAACCATTTACAAAAGGAGTTACAAAATTCTTCTACCCATAATATATGTACAAACAAATCTGTATTTATAAAACCACCTAAAATAAGTCGAAACTAGATGTGTCAGTATGACACTATAATGCCGCCATTGACAACCAAAGAGAAGCACATTTTTGGTGGGTTTTTTTTTTCGTTTCCACTAATGTTTGACAAGCTCTTCAATGTTGGTCAAACCATTTAACTAAAACTTTCAAAGATACCTTGCCCATAACTCTGGACAAAAATAACTTATCATTATCATTGCACAACTACATACCAAATTATAGTTCAATTTCTTCATCTTTTAAAGAGTAAATTAGCAGAAATGAAATCATGACAGAATGACTGCCAAGAGACAGCACTACAGTATATACCCCTACCAGTTCATGGTGGGGACATAAAATGATCTCTTACCAGTGATAACAGATGATCAGAGCTAATACTTTACTGTATACAAACATATCCAGTTAGCAATGGAATTGATCTAATCAGGGTTTTCCCTGTAACCCTCAAATTTAATCAATTTAGGAGTCCTGGGACTCCTCTCACAAATAATATACAGTGTACCCTCGACCTATCGCCACCCGAATCTACCACCACCCTCGCATACTGCCACCTAAACCTCTAAAACAGATTTCAATATAATTCCCTCCTTAAGTTCACCACCCTCACATACCGCCAGGCCATCCGCCACACCCTTTAAAATACAAACGTCCCGAATCGCTATATATTTCCCTCGAAGATAACGCCATATTGTTCTGTTTTCGGAGATCGAGGAACTCTTTAGTGTTCAATTTGGAATGGCATGCAGCAAAAGCAGATTAATAACCATTTTCAGATATAAATTTGTGCCAATGTAGATCTATATGACGATATAATACAAAGCTTGTTTTTAATAAAATGTTGGAAATGCAATCTATTATGCAATTTAATTCATGGTTATAATTTGATACTATCGCCACCCTCGATATACTGCCATAATTGCTGTGGACGAAGGTGGCGGTATAACGAGGGTACACTGTATAGTAAAACTTCATCAATTTTGGGAGTCCTTTGACAATTTTAGGAGTCAAAATGCAGGTTTTTGTGAGTCAGGGAAAACTTATGATCTAAGTATGAATAGATCACCCCTACAAACAGTTTGGGGGAAAATCAAAGGATCGAGATTAATGCATAGAAAGATTGCATGCAAATAGTTCTAGCTTTATAACTTACAACTGATTTATGATAATGAAAGTATTTGTGATTGTTTTGAAGACATAAAGATCCAGTATAAATAAATCACACTAAGACATGTACTAGAAGCAAGGCTGTAATGAAGTCAGTCTTTCTTGGTAGATGCAGCCCTTGTATAATACAAGCAACCATGCAGTGATGTTCTATCATAACCACGGTGCACCACCAGATACAGAAAATGATGCAATAAATAAATAGATTGCCATTCACCAGTAATACCATTACACAATGAAATGATTGGACAATTTGAACACAGCAGAGTACTCTTATAAAGGTATACATATTGTGTAATGTCTGGGAACACACATTTCTCCATTTTAACCATAAACACCAGGAAGAGGAGATTAATTTTTCTGCGCAAACTTAGTTTGCAAATATAGGGTATGATTAAACTCGCTGTCTAATTCGTTTTCGTCAAAAAAGCTCAAGGAAAAAGTTGAAATTTCAAAATGGTAGCCTGTTTAAACATATTTTCATGTGTTTTGAGCTTACTCAGGTAGTTGATATGAGAGAAAAAGACTCTTTCATTATATGTGTATGTAGGATAGGGATATTCCACCCTCGGGATCACAAAATGTGGTAAAACCCTCGGCAAGCCTCGGGTTTCACCACATTTTGTGACCCCTCGGGTGGAATATCCCTATCCTACATACACGCATATGAAAGAGTCTTATAATATTGTGTGGTGGAAAAATGTATCTTTCTTGATTTCCAAGATAGAACTTCCCACGATATTCAAGAAAATTTGATATTCATATACTTTGGAAGACAAACAAAACGTCTTTGAAATATATTTTACTCTCCTTTTCCTGGTCATGCTTCAAAATATAATAATCTTTCTCCTCTTTTCCTTTATGCTTGAATAAAGAGCCGTATTTCTACTTGTCATGTGAATTGGACACTTGGACAGAATTTCGTTACAATTAAATGTGATTTAATGCAGAACGTGCTCCAGACAGTTAGGTGTTCATTCACAGATTGGGAACCTAACTACACTATGTATTTAAGCTTAGAGTTAAATCTGCAGTACAGTGTACGTAATATTATGTTACCTTCCCCTGTTTTCTTATCAACTGGAAATAATACGCAATTTCATTAAAAACTTGCATGATTTACAATATATATAAATGTTACTTTAAAGTTCAGAGTGAAACCTTCATAAATGTTAATGCCATTTATTTTGCTTGCCATGCGTCCTACTTCTACTGTTTACAAAATTTAAACAAGCCTCAATTATAACTCTCAATGACATGCTTCTGCAAGTTACTTAATTTGATAGTTATTTTATTATTGAACTGTTTAAAACACTGTATCATGAAAACATGCAAATCTTACCTGTAATTAATTCTTTCTGTTATTACCGTACTTATTCTATTGTTATTGGTTATGGATAAATATAAAAAAAGTTTTTTTTTACAATTTAACAGTCGAGATTTGATGATCTTAATTTCAAATTGGTCAAACTTAATGTTTTTTCAAGAACCTTTGATCTGGATTATTATAACATTTAGGCTTCATTTTTTTAATAATTAAAATGTTGGAAAGCTAATTACTGAAATGAAGAGAATTCAGTAATAATGTTGGAAAAACATAAGTTGGCATATGTATCTCAAAACAATATGTATATATATAGACAGAGAACAGGCTAATCTTTCCCAGTACAACTATTATGTACAGCTGCTAAGCACACAAAATTTGAATTTTCTTTTTACGTGGAGAAAATGACTTACATCGGTCTCCAGATTTGATGGAACCTTCCACCAAAGTGTAGCCTGCATTCTTCAGCACCCCTTCGTTTTCCTTATTCTTTTTCGTGAGATCCTCTACAGTGCTCACCAGCTCAGTAACTTCCATTTTCTTTTTCTTCATATCCCCTTTCAATGTTTTGTTTTCATCTATCACTGCTCGTAGTTTATCCGACAGTTCTAAGTTTTCCAGAGATAACTTGTCATATTCATCTTGCAGTCTCTTTTTCATATTAAGGTCAGTTTTCAGTTTAGTGATTTCTTCCTGGCCGGTCTGAACCTGTAAAGTCATCGTTTCTAACTCTCGGGCATGATTGTCCCTCTCACTCTCCACTTTCCTTAATCTCTCTTCGTCCTCCTTAGTATTTGCAACAAATACCTACAACAAAGCAATATAAATATGACTATAAACCAATTTTCTTTTTGATACTCCTTAAACAAAATTTCAGTTCCCCAACTTCTCAACATTTTTTTTATATGATTCATTATTTCATGATGTTCTTCTTATATTTCACATGGAGAAAAATACACACCTTGCCTATAATAAGCATACCTTAAAACGAATATGGTGTTCCTTAAAAGAATAATTACAAGTATATATATATACAGTATAAGTGTAAGAGGATTTTAAGCATGTTTTCAATTCATACCATATTATTTCTATTAGACAATCCTCAGGAAGAACAGAGAAATAGTCAGTTTGAAAGGAAAATGATTTTACAATTCTTTTATCATTTGTTTGATCAAAGAAGGTTTAATTAAACATTTTGTGAATACTGAGACTGAAAATTTCAAAGAAATACACGACTAATGTCAAATTAATACCAAACTTGCTGTGAATTTCTTCTATAATTGTTTTGTTCTTTATAGTGCTTGACTGGTTGATAAATATTACTGAAGATATATACATGTAGTGTGTTGTTGTTATCATAACATATAGACGTAGATATAGCATTCTAAGTATACAATAAAAGTCAACAACAGTATTGCAAGTAGTGCTTCTATTATATTAATAGAGAGATCTAGATTGACAATACTTTTCAAAAATGAAGATTAACACGCTAAATACACAAATTCTCACCACGTCATTTGAAGAGTTTTTGTCCTTGTTGGACTGGGTGTGGAGGGATAGTTCTTTTAACTGGTTCCTCAGACTACCAATCTCCTGATCTTTAACAGAATTTTCTTCTTTCAGCCGCTGCTTTGTCCTTTCTAAATCTGTGAGTCTTTCAGTCTAATAAGATTGAAAAAGAAAAATTGTAAGAAAATTGCATGTAACATGGGTTTAATACTACTTTCAATTAATAATTTCAAAAAAAAAAATCAAAATGGAATTTCTTTGACAGAATTTGAATTTTCGTTAAGGAAAAGACTGTTTTCAAATAGTCTGATTAAATATTATACTGGTTCAAGGAGTCAACTCCAGAAGAACACTAGCAAAATTTACCTACCAGATATTCAATATACACAGAATGAAATTATGGAAAGTCATTGTCATATTGGCCTAGTAGATCACAAGCACAGTCAGGTCCCAGAAAAAACTTCCAAAAGCACTTGTTCTAGTAAGCGATTAAAGAGTACTTGTCCGGAAAAAGAATTTACTTGCCCAGAAAATTGCAAGTATTTCCGAAATTGTCAAAAGTATGATAACTCCGATGTAACATATTTAACCATCTACTGTTAACAGCCTTCAATAATTTATTGAATTTTTCTTGCTTAGGCCAGCATAATTCCGATGAACATTCGTAGAGCAGTTCACATTCAGATAACATTTTTGTTTTCCATTTATACTAACACTTACCCGAAACACTTTGACATACAGTAGCAAAACAGAACAAAAGATTATATCAAAAATATACCGTCAGGCTAGTTGCCAATAGAATTTATTCATCCATCATCTAAATCTACTCATTTGGACAAGCAGACAAACAGACAAGTGTTTTTACCGGTAACAGTTAACTAGAGATTAATGTTTATCTGGTAATTTCTGGAAATTTTTTGACTTTGTTAATTTTCATAACTTTGACTGACTTTGAGACAAGAAATAAATTATTGTAATCATTCAAGGTCTAAAATTTGAATACTCAATACTTTAAGAACAAAGATGAAGAATATTCATTCTTATGTTGCTTCCATATCTTACCAGGGTGCGGCTTGCCTCATCTGACTGAGATTGAAGTGATGTTTTCAGTTTTGCATTTTCATTTTTAAGCTGTAGAATGACATTGCGTGTCTGCTCAAACTTCTCCTTGGTCTGTGTGTTACTCTCCTGGACCTTCGACTTGTATTCGGCCAAAGCCTCGTACTGTTGTCTCATCATATCATTGTTTTCCTTCATATATTCTACAAGGAACATTATAAAATTTTATTTAACACAAATATGGATTTCATTTAAAACTACTGGTGTCAATCGTACGCAGATAGTTTTCAATGAATCTATAACAAGGTAAAGGTGAGTTAATATTTAATATATATTTGTTATTATAGAGAATATACAAAGTCATGTAGATCACATATGAATATGTATATAAACGCTTCATTTGTGTGATAATGGTAAATGTCCCATTCACCCCTAAAGACACATTTAAACTCTTCCAATTCAAAGGTTGGAATAGTTCATCAAGAATTTCAGGGGTGAATGAGTTTGTCATTTCCTGAACGAATTTCAAAATAACACATTTTATATAGCAAATATTGTGAAAACAGTCTTCAAAGAATGAATATCATCAGTGTACTAGGCTACAGCAACCAAGAAATAATTTTTTGTTTGTTTAAAACAAAAAGCATTTCAGGAAAATTAATAATTTGTTAAGGCCGATTTCAGTTTATAAATAAATTTCATTGTTCATCACAAACCTACCTCTTAAATCTTTGTTCTCCTTCATCAGCTCCTGGACTCGCTCCAGGGCTTGTTCTAGCGTTACGTCCGTCATAGATATCTGTCCCATTCCCATTGGATTAACAAAGCTCAAATCTGCTGGTGTTCTCTGTCCAGACCCAGGTGGGGTTATCACGTCGAATGACATTCCTCCATTGGTACTTCCTGGGGACTGACGAAGCTCCACTCGCGGACTTTCCCCATTGACCAAGGGGAGGCCATTTGTTGTATATAATGCCGACATTATTTGTTCATTTTACTTGCATCCTGATTTGTTCAATCCTAGTACCTGAAAATGGCAATCAATAACATAATATCAGTAAAAACAAACTCAAGGATGACATTTGGGTTTTTCTGAAGATGCATCAGGAGATGGTATTTGGCCACATTACCAAGTGAAATATACTTTTTTTCTCATTTTAAGCGTGATTTTTCTCCAAGACCAGCTTGGCTTTTCCCAGTGACTATTAATATTGGTACAGTATTACATAAACCAAAAAAATCGACAAAGATTGCCAGCGTCAGGTTTGTATCTATTTTACATCCTTTTAAAGGCCCAATATACTTAACTTCAGGAAATTTTTCATTAATCTGAAAAATTCTGAAAAAAAATCCAGTTGATAACCATGCAAAAATAAGCCTAAAACGAAGTAAACATGAGCGGTAACTGACAAGAAACTCTTGACAGAAAAATCCAAAGAATTGAAAATAATTCAGGTTGGGCCCCACTTCAACAACAAGCCGAAGTTAAAAGACAGTTCAAAATGGACGCATGTTTACAAATACAGAGTTTCAACTGCTGCCGTACCGGTCACTGCGTAAGAAGTCATCTTGAATATTGCTGATATCAGTTAATCTTAAATAAATCTATAAAAATAATAAGTTATTAGGCTTGATTTTGGCTTCAAGTTTTGCCAAAAGTTACGTATATTGGGCCTTTAACAGAACCCTGAAATAATTTCAGGACGAGACAGTTTTCAGTGCTGAAGAAGAGCCTGTATGATGAGTTTTTGGATAAAAGTTCCGGGAGAATATAAGGACCTACAGCAAGATGACTACCCTGTGTAGGCCTCAAACCCACAACCCTTTGGTGGAGGGCTAGTGGAAGCAGGAAGTCAGATACATATCGATGTACCTTAAACCTCTTGGCCTACATTGTAACCCCCCTCCCCCGGGCCGGCCCCTTCTCAGTGTTTTAGAGTTCCTAGTCTGCTGCTGTGCTGTTTGACCACATCTTTTAGTTAATATAATAGTACAGTTTTATAAACTGTATGATCTCCATCGTGTATGCTGTTAAATATACAGATCATATATATCTCCTTTAACCCTACTGTATATGAAAATAAAGGAAGCATTTTATTTCCTGTGCCTTTTCTGGATATAATAGGTCATTCATTTCTTTTACACTTTTGGCTGCTCTGCACTGTACATGTACCACTGCCTCTTATATAACAGTATAATTGGTCAGTTTTGCCTTCCACAGCACAGCACTCAGACAGAAATAGTGTATCCCAATTGCGGTTGTACCGGAAAGTTATAGTAATGTTAAACGTTCATTCCAAATTAAACAATGTACCAATATAAGTACAGCATTAGATCAGAAATTGTCTGTGATATGAGTGCCCTTAATGAAAAATAAATTGTTGAGACCAAATTTTTTTCTTTCACTTCTAAAAATATGAACACTAGTCTAATGACAAAAGTCTAATTAATGCTTAGTGTGACAAACATGTGATAGCCGGATTCGTGGCATGTTACTAGCTAGTATAATTATCAGATTATGGCTATCGATTTACGTTTCCTATTCACTGAGAAAATATTTTGATATAAAAACACAAAATGACGAGTATAAAGAAGAAAAACAAGAACGTCTGCTTACCAAACAGATGAATTTCAGGCCTCAAAAGTGTTCCACACAAACCGAAAGTAAAAACTTTTACAGGAAACGTTGAAGATATGACAGCCAGAAATTTACGAATGTTTTAATTGATTAATATATCACTATGTTGATTCATAAACCATTTTTACAACTTAAAATTCAAATAATATGACTTCCTTTTCAGCAGAAAATAGCACCTGGATTTTACAAATTCCATTCTGTGATTTGATGCGTAGACCTAAATGTGGTTGGAAATCCCCCGAATGTTATGCTAACCTGATAGAACAGTCGTTGATTGCACGCTCTTTGATTGTTATTATTAATCTAAAGGCGGTAACTAAACTGAGTTAACGTTGAATAAAACATAGACGCGACTATGAATACAGTGACAGTAGTCACGTGCATTTAAGCGCTTATTTGATGCGTCATGAGGGGAATACCAATATGATACAAAGTGTACAGTTGATGGTGAAGTTTTGTTTAAATCTTAAACATATTTTATTGCCAAGGGATTGAGCACAATTATTTCCACATTATTCTAGCCATCTTCACAAACATAATGGCAAATAAACGAAACATAAAAAAAATGTTTTATAAAAAAAAAAACCAGTTTAGTCTCGGGCATGCACGTGTGCCTTTTCCCCAGATACGTATAAAGATATTTATATATATACGTCTCTGCCTTTCCCCCTCTTTCCTTTTTTTTTTTAAAAGTTCTATCGTAGTTTAAATATAGTGTCAGATTAAATTAAGGAAAAGTAAATGTTCAGTTGCAATTTAGAAGTGTACGTGTATAAGAAATTATTTGCTCATTAGGCCAGAGACGTATAAAGCCAGATATTGGCAACTCTCTCTTTCTCTTACCGGAGCTCACCCGTGTCGAGCGGACTATGCGGAATCCGTCAATTCCATTGCTACGGTCAATGATATCGTTAGAGGAGTCCGGAAATGCAAAAATTACCACTGCCATAGGCGGCATTCCAAATCATGTTATCAAAATAAAAAAATATTATATGCTTTGATTTTCCCTAGAAGATCTATTTCAACATATTTTGATTACTATTATTGTTATTATTTGCTGTTTTTCACTTAAGCTTCAACTTCATAAAATAATGACTATATCTATGCAGTTAAAATATGAAAATTTACCGTGGTTTACTGTATAAAGAAAATAGGCAAGAATTTTCTTTAAACTCCTTTTTTTCTAGACGGCCAATTTTAAATCTATTTGGTGATTTGTATGTTATAATATGTTATATATCAGTCTTCTTTGGTTCAGCTTCGGGAAATAACTGCAAAATTGCTTAATACGTCTGAGAATGTACCAGTATTTCAAAATGAGTAAGTCATTGTAATACAAAAACAAAAACCTGTAAAACTGTCGTTAAACTCCTTTTTTTTCTAGACGTTCAATTTTAAATCTATTCATGATTTGAATTCTATTTTTTTTTTCATAATATCCCTTCTCATATATCGATTTGAAATAGATTCTAACTGAATATAGGGTGAACTATAACGTTAAAAACATATTTATTTATTTTATTTGTAATTTCACAATGTTTAACTTTTTTATATGAGCATCCAAATGATAGTTTGCTAGTTGTTATTTCAACGCTAATTATATACTGGGACACACAAATAACCCCTGTGGGGATGGAGAGCCGTGGGGGTCATCAAAGGTGTGCAGAAGACTTACCTGTGTGGAGATCTTACGGGAGCCGAACAAAGGGAGGAAGGTGTGGGTAGGGACAAAAAGCCTCAAGGGATCGTTCAGTACTGTTAATTGTAATCTTACACTTCTGACTAATTAGTATCACTACATATTTACACACCCTGCCAACTGCCAATTCATACCTAATCTCTTACAGGTAAAAAATATAATTGACATTTTCACACAAGTTAGTCACCCTTATTTTACACTAATTAATAACGATCCCCGTGGATTGTGAAAAGTTCATATACATCTATTTTATTAATCAGATGGACTTTTTTTTATCGCATGTTTATTTTTTGAGATCTGTCATTAAACTTGTCTCCAGTATCCACTACATGCGGACCGCAGCCCTATCTCGCGACAAATCCCTGAGAACAATAGGCTCATGCGAGAAATTGCAAAATCTACGCGAGTTGCCAATCTCTGGCTTTAGTTTAAACAATATTTTATTTCAGTAACAACATGAATATGCAATACAATACAAAGAGGTCTGATGAAGGATTTGGAAACAAGCTAGAAGCTTATACGTCTCTGATTAGGCCTAGTCTTAGTTGTTTTTTTCGTGTTCGTAGATGCTGATTTAGACCCTGAGACTCCGACGAAGTCCGAGTTTCCTGTGAGACTGACACCAGAGGTTACACACTTTGACAGATATAGCAGATATGTGGTGGGTTTGTTCTTGTTTCTCCCACTTTTTGGATATCAAAAGAATTATATAAACACTTGAGAACAATGGCACACCAATTATAGTCTGTTCTAGCAAAATACATATGTACATGTACAGGTAGATATTTACCTGTATTTTCACTAAGTCAAACTACATGAGCTATATAGAAGTAGATCTCAATATTATATATAATTTTTTAATAATATATCCCAGTTCAATAAATATTATTAAGTAAAAAGTATATTTATGTTATTTATCATTAGACAATTGCTGTTAAAAAAAAAATGAAACACACAAATATTTTATATTAATAAGTAGAAAACTTGGCATATACACACTAGATAACTGATGATGAATTAATCATAAAATTCATGAAACTTAAACACAGATAATTGATGATGAATTAATCATAAAATTTAAACATACATGCACAACAAGTAATACATAGAGGCTATTCAATGGTTTCCCATTTTATATCAAATATATTTCACGAGTATAGCAGATTTTTTTTATATTTTCACGAGTGCGTAGCACGAATGAAAATATTTTGAAAATCTGCCATACAAGTGAAATATATTTGATATTTGGGAAACCATTGAATTTTCTTTTTATTACATTTTCGAAATTCTCAAAAGTCTGATTTCATTTTAAAAATTTGCGGTTACAACTGATCGGGGCGGAGTGCCTTAGGGTTATATAATATTAATACGCCACAGGATGAAGTTCTATTTTTTGTTCGAAAAAGTAAAAATACAAAAAACATATTAATCAAGTCAATTAGTTATCTATTAATTTCCATATTACTATAAAGGTTTTTGATTTCCCTACTCTATATGATTTGATTCTAGAATAACGGAAAAAAGTTTCACAAATAGTGCGCAATGATATCGGACAGAAACTTATATCATCACTTGTGATGATATAAGATTTCTTATATCATCACTAGTGATGATATAAGCAGTGATGATATAAATTTTATGAAGTTGATATTTTCTGATATTTCACTGGTAAAAATGTAATAAATAATTAGTACCAAGAGAAGTACACGTAATACTTATGATAATGATTGATATTAAGCCATGTTGATGAGGGTTAATTATTATGACATTTGTTAATTAATGTATACATATAAACATATTTATGATAATTTAGCAGTCATTAATTATCTACTAAATTCTTCATAAACAATAGTCTTATATTATTGTGTTTCACATTATGTAATCATTTAAAATAGTGAAATATCTCTAATTAGTATTTATTTTTGCACCAAATAGCTGTCTTCTGCAAATCCAGCTGATGAAAATGGTATATGGTATGTAAAAATTGGTGAAATATTGATGAAATGAGATAAATTCAAAGTTTGTGTAAATACAGGTAAAAATCCAGGTAATGTGGGAGAACACAGGTAAGGTATATATGAAGCAGACTATAATGACTATCACAACATACCTGTCCCTATGTTATTTTTAAAAAGTGGGAGAAACAAGAACACACCATGTGGTGTACCCAAGTCTATCTTTCAAAATGTCTAAAGGCCGAAGAAGTAATTCAATTCAATTTATTCCAAGGGCCTTACAGCCCATAGGTAAACATTTTTACAATACATATACACAAAATAAATGATGTGGAGAGTGATGTCTCGTTACAATCTCAATATCTGTAGTCATATCATGCACACGCGCACCCACTCGTGACATTCGCTTCTGTAAACGCATACTCAATTGCGCATACTTAATATACATTAAATCAACAATAACAATAGCACTACCCCATTCACACACATGTACCTTAATTTTACGACTTAAACATGTGCATGTGCGTAATATGAATTCCTTCACGCGCATGTACAGTACGTTAATTCACTTAAATTCACACATATTTACAATATCATTCACCTTTCCACGCACATTTTTTTATTGTATCAGGATAATTTCAACTCGAGTCTACAATATATAAATTACTTATGCCCAACTCACGTACACATTCATTTCAATACATGTGTATGCAAATCATATCCACAGTCACATTTACTTTAACACAAATATACGAAATATCAAAAACGGTTTGTCCCTTAATCCAATAAACCAATATATATACGTAACATATATATGTATTATAAAAAAGAATTGAAAATAGTATACTTGGAAATTACGAAGCATCAAGGCGACGTTTGAATGCAAAGTGAATAAATTTGCCTAGGTTATTTAGCTCTTTTACATTTTGTACACTAAGTAGTTGGATAAGCTTGAAAACACTAGGTCTTCGAAAATAGTATTGCTTGATATATTTAGTACGCAAATCATTATAAAAAGGACATTTTAAGATAAAATGGAATTCATCCTCAACGTCTCTGTTATTACATAAATTACACACTCTGTTTTCTCTGGCTATGTTATTGTATCTTCCACTTTCAATATTTAATTTATGTGACGACATTCTTATTCTTGATATACTTTTCTTGTATTGTATTTCTATAGGTTTCCTTAGATAAAACTGCAACCCACTATTATCGACTAAATGTTGGTATAAATAACCTTTTGAGGAGTTTTGTATCTTGCATAGCAATTCTTGAGTATGGATTTCGTGAAATTTATTTTCTATAAGCATACATATTACTTTTCTATCTAGACTACTATTCCACAAGTACCCCAATCCTAATTTATCTAAATCCAATTTTATATTTACAGTCCACTCATCATTATCTTGCAATTTTTGCTCATAGCATGCTTTCAATAAACAATTATCCGTACTTTTTATTTTTGTCCAATATTTCAATATTTTCAGCTTTCTAGCAACATTCATAGGCAATCTTCCTAATTCATAATATACTAAGTCATGATATGTACTTTTTGCAACACCTAAAATATTTTTACAAAAACATGTGTGAATTTTCTCGACGTCAGTGGCTCTATGGAAGCCCCAAACTTCACTTGCATAACATAACACGCTACTGACATATGTATCAAATACTGAACATAACGTTTCTGTATTAAAATTATGGTATTTCATATTATTTAACAGTCTAAAATAAGCTTTTCTACCCTTTTCAGCTGCATGCTGTTGTGTCTTGTTGAATTTACCATTAAAATTAAACAACATACCCAAATAGTTGAATTCGTTAACAATATCAATTTCCTTATTGTTATAAAACCACTTTTCTTCATCTTTTAAACGTCCTCCATTTCGGAAAATTACAATTTTTGTTTTTTGTACATTAAGTGTTAGTTTCCATTCATTGTTATATTTGAGCAAAGCATTTAACAGTGTTTGCAACGCACTTGGTGATTCAGCTATTAGAACCGAGTCGTCAGCATACATGAGTAAAAATATAGTAATCATTCCCAATTCAACAAATTCACAACTTTCATTTATGAAATTTATTTCACAGTCATTTACAAAAAGACTGTACAAAATCGGCGAGAGAATTTCCCCTTGAAAGAGACCGATTTTATTAGGGAAATAGTCAGAGATATGCCCGTTATATTTAACACTAGATTTAACATCATCATACAAAGATTTAACTATTTTTAACAGCTTTCCCTGTATTCCTTGTTTTATTAGCTTACACCATAGACTACTTCTATCGATAAGATCAAACGCTTTTTTATAGTCTACAAAGCAACAATATAGCCTACGTTTATTTTTTAAAGTTCTATTAATTAATGATTGTAATACAAATATTGCGTCTACCGTCGAACAACCCTCCTTAAAACCAAATTGTGCATCAGAAATAATGTTATTTTCTTTGTCCCATTTCAAAAGTCTTCTATTCAGAACAGATGTAAATAATTTACCCATACAACTTACTAAAGTTATGCCTCTATAATTACCTGTGTCATTTACGTCTCCATTTTTGTAAATTGGAACTATAACGCCACGTGACCACATTTCTGGAAATATTCCAGAATCAAATAATTTACAAAAAAGGTTCGTTATACAAGGCAGTAATATTTCCTCAAAATCTAAGAAAAGTTCATTAAATATTAGGTCTTCGCTACAACTTTTTTCTCGTTTTAATTTACGTATGGCAAAATGTACTTCGTCTTCTGTAAAAGGTTTATCCAATTCTTCAAATACAGCTATATTAACGTTTTCAGGAAGCACTTGTGAATTTTCATTTTCGTTATTGCCTTTTCCCATGTTTTTGAAATGTTCAACAAAATCCTCTAGGGTTATATTAGATTGCGGTACACTCTTTCGTCCCTTTGAAAAATATTTATGAAATAATTTTGGATTAGTCTTTCTTAAAAAATCTACCATATTGCCTTCTTGATGCTTGTATTGTCTTTTTAATCGAGATTCTAACTTCTTATACAAGGATTTCTTATTTATGAGAGTAGCATGTCTTTCAGCAGACTTACATTTATTATATTCAAACAAGGCCGTTTTGTAATCCTTATATCTACGTTTGCATTGTTCAGTGAACCATGGTTTATCGTTTGCTTTAGGCTTAGCCTTAAATTTACGTTCATTCGAATATTCCTTTGCCGGTTTTATGTCACAGTTTGGTAAAACTACTCCATTCAATATGTCACAAAAATTTCCGATACAATTGTCAACATCTTCTTTAGTATGAAAAGTAACATTACAAGCATCGAAAAGGTTTTCTACTACATCATGCAGGCGATTTGATATGATATCAGTATTTTCTCTATTCCATTTCACATTTGAAAACAATTTTCCTGTACAAGATTTATCTTTACAATTGCTTTTCAAGCTACCTCGTTCAAAAGTAAAAGACAATGGCGAGTGATCAGACAATGTATTAAACTCACCAGCACTAAATGTTTTAACATTAGACATATACTCACAGTCTACAAGTAAATAGTCAATTAGACTTGCCCCGTTATTACTATAAAAAGTATAACTTCCTTCTTTGTCACTGGTGTGACGTCCATTAACAATACGCATGCTAGAGGATTTACAAAATGATAATAGCTTTCTCCCATTTGTATTTACATTTTTGTCCATGTTCATACGTTCTGTCATTGTTTCATCAGTGTTATACTCAAACATATTTGCATTTTTTCCAACAGTGTAGACAAATTTGGTGCTGTCAAATTTTCGGAGCAATCCGCTCCTTTATCAAGACACAAAGAAACACAAAACAATTGCATTACCTAAAAACGATATTAAAACATGCCAACTTTTTGAAATTTCCGCTGGGGAGATTACGCGTGCTCAGAATTGAAAACATACATAATATGTATACATGTTCATTCAGAGGAAAAATAATACTTTTAAATGGCTTCTTTTGAGCTGTTCTTTCAGATGAAATCATCAGATCTTTAAAAACAGGTACAGTTAAGCAAATTCCAAAGTTGAAAATGCAACATTTTAGGGTCCAAAATCGGGAGTCTCCCTCCTAAATATAGGGAGGGTTGGCAAGTATGTTAAAAGTATAATAATAAGTGGTTTCGGTAATTTTTATATTTTAGAATGACAGTACCATCAACTACCGATTGCACGACAAAGAAATTAAATTTCCCTGAGGCGATGCTGAAGCTGAAATAACAGCATGGCGATTTGTCCCAAGATGATAATTGGTATGAAGCGTGGTAATTCGCGAAAAATCCTTTAGAGCAATAAATAGATGGTACAAATCAGTTTTTGATGAAAAAAAAATCTCATTAGAATTTAAGTTGGAGCGAGTTAGATATTTTAAAATTAGTGACGAAATGACTCCGAAATTTAGACTTTTTCGTCTACAAGATCAACATGGAGATGTAGAGTACGAACTATGTAAAACTTTCGAAATTTTCTCTTGAAATGCACATACATTTAGGTTTTTGTGGAAAATAATACACCAGAATTTAGTGAGATCGCAAAAACTTCGTTTCGGATGGACGAAATGACATTCCATATGTCAAAATGTTTAAATACATGTATGGTGTCGGGCAAGAGAAAACCCGGGCAATGAAATATAGACAGTTTTCCGCCACAGCTCTTTAGAGGTAGGAGAATCCATGGACATTGTGTAGTTAAAGAAGAAAAATAAATACCTTACCAAAGACTTTTAATAAAATTTGAAGGAAGTGAAATTAGAAGAAATTGTTTGAACTCGATATCACTGATTTTTTATTTATTTATTTATTTTTTTAATATTTGAAAGAGTGTTTAGAAAAAGAGAGCAAAGTTCTTATTGACTGGTTTAATTTTAATGGTATGAAAGCCAATCCAGAGAAATTTCAGGCAATATGTTTTGGAAAAAAGACCAACAGTTCCATATTGAAGACTTGGAGATAAGATGTGAAGACAATAGTGTGAAATCATTAGGAGTAGACATTGACTTTCTTCTTAAATTTGATATAAAATATCTCTCGCTTTTGCAGAAATGCTTCGAAGCAACTTGCTGTTTTAAAAAGACTGGGGAACAATCTTACTAAAAAAGGAAAAGTAACAATTTCTATTGTTTATTGTTCACTTGCCTAGCACTTGTACTTGTACTAGTGCATTGACCAATACTAGGAAGATGGAAAAGTGCAGGAGCGAGCTCTTCGTTTTATAGAAAATGATTATGTTTCCCCAGTCGATGATATTTTAAGAAGACACAATCTTGATTTTTTACATGTAACACGTATAAAATGTATGGCTTCTGAGGTTTTTAAGATTTTAAAATGTAGTTCGCCGTCTATTTTACATCATCTTGTTGAGAGGAAAGAAGCTTTTTAAATCTTAGACAATATAACATTGTTAAGATTCCTAAGGTAACACCTCCACATATGGCAAGAGATCTTTTCGCTTTACAGCGTCCCAGATGTGGAACAGCCTACTAAATGAACTCAGGTTAGCTGAGAATTATGGGTCTTTTCGTGGGCTGCTCCGCACCTGGGACACCCAGATCTAGATCGGCTCATGTGCTACTCTGCATAGGCAATGCTGTGTGAGTTGTCCCCCTTTGATTTTTTTTACCATTCGCTAGTAATCTGTGATACAGTTTCTTATAAAGCCTTTTTATGTAAAATCATTTCTAGCTTTTTGTTTCTATTCTGACTTCATTGTCTCTTTTTAATACACACTACATTAGGGTATATCCTGTAAATTTTGATCAATTTGCTATATCAGCATACATGTACATTACACTTTGATAGTGCTTTAACTTTTTCTTTCTTTCTTTATTTCCCCCATACCTTGGACGGAGATAGTTTTACATGAAAATAGATGAAATTATTCAAATTCAATGATTCAAGGATTCGTGAATTTGAACCGCGCTGTGTTTTCACATCCCGAGTTAACAGTTCATGTGGTAAGCGTGGGATGCTTCTCTGAGGAAAGCTCCACTTCCCAGGAGAAACTGGTGTCTACTGGAGGGACAGCCAAATGTGTAGTGATGACGTCATCGAAGAAAAGCTGACCGATTCCGTTGGTGTCGTCTCACGTAGCATACATTTGGCATTTTTCTATATACAGGTAAGGTGTTGGGTGTATGCTAAGTGAGTTTTTGTGTCAGGTAGAGAACAATAGGATTTAATTACAGGTAAACTATAGTCTGTATCATATATGTAACTAGTATCTTACCTAACACACTTAAAGGCCCAATATACGTAACTTCAGGGAAATTTTCGTGATTCTGAAAAATTCTGGAAAAAAATCCAGTTGATAACCATGCAAAAATAAGCCTAAAACGAAGTAAACATGAGCGGTAACTAACAAGAAACTCATGACAAAAAAATCCAAAGAATTAAAAATAATTCAGGTGGGGCCCACTTCAACAACAAACCGAAGGTAGAAGACGGTTAGAAATGGACGCGTGTTTACAAATCGCGTGTTTCAACTGCTGCTGTACCGGTAACCGCGAAAGAATTCATCTTGAATATTGCTGATATCAGTTAAATCTTAACTAAATCTATAAATATAATAAGTTATAAGGCTTGATTTTCGCTTCAAGTTTTGCCGAAAGTTACGTATATTGGGCCTTTAATGTTAAAAAATCTACCCCGAATCCTATAGTATATATTGTGAACTAGGTTGTTTCCCATCTAAATATTATAGGAAATTAAAAATATATTTATTGTGAATATTGTAAGAAATATAACAAGAAATTGTTTAACCCAGTTATTTAGAGTTGTGTTCCCCAAGTATTTATAGTTATATAAGCTATTGAATTAAGAAATTGAAAACTAAAGCAATATACATATATATTGAATTTTAATTTTTCATCTTATACATTCATATATTGTACACTAAATACTATTTAAATATCATAACCCTATTCACATATGATTTTAAGGATCTTCTCTTGTGAAATGGCAAAATTTTCTGACGATTAACTTTTTTTCTTATATATATTTTTGGAAAAGGGAGTTCATTGCATAGCAGAAAATGCAAAAAGAATTATATGGTAGTGAACTCGTTTTTGTGCTATGCTCGATCAAAGATACCAAAATGTGCAAAACACGTGATTTATGTGAAAAATGCTTTTTTGGCCAATTGCAGGACAATTTCATCCAATATCTTCCAGATTTGTGATCAGATATGTATGAATGTTTGCAGACTTGACAAAAATAATGTTTTCTTATTAATCACGGAAGAAAAAAGCCTTTAAATCATTCTTTTAGCTCAAAAAATAAATTTAAGTTACCCCTACCCCTTATTTTTTAATGAGAAAATACTCTATTTTTCCTCATTTTTTGCAGATTTTATGCTTTATCAAAAAACCTGGCGACTAACTTTTTGAGATATTTTGCAGATCAAAAGGAAATGGGTTTCTCATTCTAAAGCAGTCATAAAAACTGGGGGGTAGCGCGCTTGTTTTTTTGCCCAATTAACAAATGTGCTATTTTTCACTATTCTTGAGTCAAAAATCAAAATCGCTTCAATAACACCAAATATCTTACAAACATAACCAAAATGTTAAAAAAATGTCTTTGTTGCATAATAGTTGCTTTATAATGAACATAAAGAAGATGTACAGCAAAAATGAACTAGCTGTAATGAAAAATGGCGACACACTGACGATTTTAAATGATCAATCAAGCACAAAAATCATGAAATTTTGGCCGTTCGTGAAGTGGAAGAAACACACAGAAATACTAATGTTCAAAATGGCCGCCATTATGGTCATTTTTTTAAAATTCTTTTAAAAAAAGTTCTACAAACAACAGACATCTAATTTTTTGCTAAATTTTTCAGATGCATATTTGCTATTGAAATTGATAATAAATTGATAGATATTACAAAAATGTCTCACGTGAGATCAAAACGAGATTTGAACGTGATTGAAACATCACAAGAGCAGATCCTTAAATAAAACACGCTCCTCATTCTTATGAACATCTAGCTACCGGTATTCATATTTCCCTATAATAAAGTATGACACTTTCAATAACCTATACTTTGGTTACGATCGATCCACCTACTGTTCCAGATTTGTGGCCAGATTTGATTTGAAAATTTCAGTAAAACACTGTACACTGTAGAACTAACATTGGATAGCCTTGCCTGCCACCAATAGCGATTTTTTTTAAAAAATCACAAAAAATACTTCTCATTGGTTCTTAGTGTGGGCATTCATGTCATATTGACATATCTAGTTGGAAATTAATTAAGCATCTTATCTTCCTAGTATTATTTTTCTTTATTGCCCACTTCTCATTTGCATGTAGCTCATCATAAAAATATTGTACTTATTTTTCACATTAAACACATTTCCGTTTAGTTAAAATTTTGGTTAGAAAACTATTCATTTAAATATAACTCTACATATCTACTTAATATGTGTTTCAATTAAAGCGTATTATCTTTTGGAAGCGCATCATAAGACATTTTAAATCTTTGTATCTGTATGTTCATGATTCTGAAATACTAAGATATATTTTCATAAAGGATGTCATATAGTTAATAAAGAAAATACAATATTTAATAGTCATTTAATTTTTGACTAATTGAGGTTAAATTTGATCATTGATCATTACAAAATGACAATGTATTAATTTTTGAACTGTGTTTCATAGGTCATTATCTGGCTGGATTTTCTGGATTTTTATTCCTTCTACATGTAACTCTTTTGTATTCAATACTTTAATACAATAATTTAATAATATAACATATAATTCATTGTTATATTATTAAGTGTACAATGCAAAGTAACTTTTGCAAAGTATACTTTAATAAAATATTTTTTAACATTATAAACATCTACAAAATGGGGCTGCAATTTATTACAAAGATACTAGTATTTACATTTTAAATAACAAGATATAAAGTTGCTAATTAATGATATACATTTATACCGTACAACACCACCTACACCACTATGAAACAGACTATAGCCAAATTGTCAATAGGTGTGAAAACAGAAATGTATGCTAGGTGAGACAAGGTATTTTTCAAATGTATGCTAGGTGAGACAAGGTATTTTTCAAATGTATGCTAGGTGAGACTAGCAACACGTAGTTACAAAGTGTAAGGTGTCATCATTGCTTGTGCTATCCCGAAGGCAGTGCTGACATGATATGTCTGTACTTAAGGATTAACCTTTGATTTTGTTTAGTTTATGAGATCATAAATCCAATGGAGCACGAGGTAAATTGCGTAAACGCGAAGCGTTTACGTTAAATTTACCGACTGCTCCATTGGATTTATGATCTCATAAACTAAACAAAATCAAAGGTTAATTCTTATATTTACAGTATTTTCCTGTAAATGGTTCATAATTTTTCTGTTCAATTTAGCCCCATCTGCAGACATTATTTCATTTCAAAACTTACAAACGGGAAAACAGTTCAATAAATGTAACAGCATGAAATTTGCATAAGCGGTAGCTACTCCCCACATGTCATTGTTGATGACGTCATACAATTGTGATTCGAACGGGATAATTTGCATAGCTCCGCCCTCATGTATTGTTGTCGACGTCATAGAAATTTTGCACGTTCTCAAGTATAGTTATTTAAGGATTAACCTTTGATTTTGTTTAGTTTATGAGATCATAAATCCAATGGAGCACGAGGTAAATTGCGTAAACGCTTCGATTTACCGACTGCTCCATTGGATTTATGATCTCATAAACTAAACAAAATCAAAGGTTAATTCTTATATTTACAGTATTTTCCTGTAAATGGTTCATAATTTTTCGGTTCAATTTAGCCCTATCTGCAGACATTATTTGATTTCAAAACTTACAAACGTGAAAACAGTTCAATAAATGTAACAGCATGAAATTTGCATAAGCGGTAGCTACTCCCCCCATGTCAATTGTTGATGACGTCATACAATTGTGATTCGAACGGGATAATTTGCATAGCTCCGCCCTCATGTATTGTTGTCGACGTCATAGAAATTTTGCACGTTCTCAAGTATAGTTATTGGAAAATAACCCTAGTTTGCAGTACAATGGTTATCGAGTGAATATCAGTGTGGACTGTAAATATTGGAAAATAACACTAGTTTTGCAGTACAATGGTTATCGAGTGAATATCAGTGTAGACTGTAAATATTGTTTGGTATAACAGTGAGATGTTTGATTACGAAATATACATCTTGAAGCGGCCTTACATTTGTCGGAATCTTTAGAAGTTCAAGGACATGGTAGTTATCATGGATACGCTTAAATCGTCTAACGTCAGGGTCTGAATTTAGTCTCTCACAAAGAAACTTCTTTTCAACGGAAAATAGCGCCATTCACTAATCTTTTCCATTCTAGTTTTCCTGGAAAACACTGGTTCCTGAGATACAATATGTAATATGGAACCGGCCAATGAGGCCATATTTGATCAGAATAGTCACTATCTCAGAAATAAATCCTTTTTGTACCTTCATACTGGAATCTTCAGTATAAAGGAGGTACTGATATAAGTTAGCCCCAAAGAGCTATGGTATAACGTCAAACATTGGAAAATATCACAGCAGGGTTTAAATTTAACATATCGCGATATCTATACCATAGATATAAACAGGAACAAATAACATGATAGAATTCTATTGATAACAGTCATTACGAATATCAGGGACGTATATGTCCCTGCGAATATATAATACAATGTCATATAAGAGAAGTAAGTTTAAGAGCAAGCACAAGTTGCATGCACTATATGATGAGTTATTAAAAGCACATAGCTATATATAACTTGACAGAATAAGCACTAGAATAGTACACTGCAAAATACATACTGAGTGTATGGAGCATAATAAATGAGAGTTTAGAAAAAAGGAAGCGTCCTAGTGCTGACTTCATTCTTATTCTCTATATATAGCTACAAAAGATCTATTTGTTAGAATGAAATGGATTTTGGAGTATTTTTTTTTATAAGATCTTGAAATTCCATTACCAAATATCAGGATGTGTGACGAAAGATACAATAACATGACGCATTTCTTGAGTAAGAGTAGATATCGAAATTGATCATTTAGACGTTTTTGAAAGGTTTGTGTTAAAAACAAACTAAGTGTTCAAAACAAATTTAATTACAAAGCAGCAATTACAGTTTTTGAACTATTACAGGAATAAAGCCTTTTAGCTTGTTGCTTTCGACGGCATCACGAAGCGTCCCTATTTCACAAACGAACAACTCAGGTATAATCTATCCGAGTTCTTTATTTACCAAATGCATATAAGCTATAATACAAATACATCAAGCATTATCAGAAATAGAATATTTTATACAAGATGGCGGAAGATAACTCCTATAATTCACTATTCAATTTTAACATATTTAAATCTACTGACCTATAGATCTGCATTTGGCAGTTTCTTGTAATAAACATTTGCATAGTTTATTTAAAGTTTTAAATTTTTGCATGAGAATAATTCAATCAACTTATAAACACTTAGATGTCGAAGATAACATTGTCTAGAAAATAAAGTATTTCTTAACTCATGATAAGCTGGACAAATTAATATAGAATTCATCTCATCTTCTGCATCATTTTTGGGACAGATAGTATATACTTTGGCCTCTTGGGACCGCGTTGTAACGTCCAGAGTGTGCTAGGATTTCAAACATAACCTAGGTCCTATAGTTATATAGCGCGATAAACGTAGTGCGGACTTAGGCGCTCCCGTGACCAAGAAGTTATCTAGGCGGTATTTAGTACGCATGTAGAAAAAAACAAGTACTTCCGGGGCGCGGGTCGTGATCTATTTCAGAAAGTTGTAACACACCGAGTACATGCTGAAAGTGGATCATCATCGGTATGTTAAGCATGTCACTTTCCATGTGTTTCTGTTTTTAAACATGTGATGTACATGCAGTAAAATGATCACCTTCTATAAATATCCCCTCAGGCATTCCCTCAAAGCGCATGTGATTGAAACATATTACTCCATGAGATGTTGTTATTGTTGTCACGTACACCACCCAGCCTCCTGTCATTTATCTGGGCATGCTTTTTAAAATGGACTGTTTCAAGGATAATACAGATATAAACTCCGACTGGTCCAGTTGTTTGAATCGCGATTATTGAAAGCAGTATTGTTGATCAGTTGATTATTGACATTTGATGCGTTAGTATCTTGGTTTACACCACCTGTGCTTCACTGTTTTAGACGCACTCGGTCCATTTTAGCCTAAGTTAACGTGTTAAAATGAGAGCACATACAGAAAAAAAAAAAAACGAGTGCCAATAACAAGGTAACCAGGGTGTGGAGTACTAGTAACGGTGTTACCTCGTTGATTTGTCTTAATCCTGTTCCAAAAGTTGTTTCGCCATAATTTAGGTCTATTTGTAAACATTACAATTTAAAACTTCTCATGAATCATATTAATTGGCTGTTATTGACCAAAATAGATTAAAAGGAAATGAAATTTTGTTACCCGCTCTGCCCTGGTCTATAAAAACATTTTCAAGGGAGACAACTGAAACCTACACAATTTTTAAAACATTGACTTCTGAATTGAACGTAAAAAAAACCCTGTGACCCTTGGCTTGAGAGCCGGATTGCAATGCTCTACTAGTGAGCTTCACATAAAGGGAATTTCCTACAGCTCATGCTTGCAAGGCAACCCAATCAATGCACATCTTTTACATTATTTCCCCTCTTTTTTTTCAAACTCAAAACCAAGTTCTTTTACTCCCTGCAAAGGATGTAAAAATAACACACATTTTTTTTTATAGAATTTGATATGAAGTTATGGAATAATAATAAGACCACATAATTTGTGATCTTAACAATGTTTCCCCCTAAAGCTGTTTAAGGTTAAAGCAACCTAGTGCAAAACAACCCAGTGTGAAACATCCTAGTGTGAAACATCCTAGTTTGAAACATCCTAGTGCAAAACATCCTAGTGTGACACAACCTAGTGCAAAATATCCTAGTGTGAAACATCCTAGTGCAAAATATCCTAGTGTGAAACATCCTAGTGTGAAACATCCTAGTGTGAAACATCCTAGTGTGAAACATCCTAGTGTGAAACATGCTAGTGTGAAATAACCTAGTGTGAAACATCCTAGTGTGAAACATCCTAGTTTGAAACATCCTAGTGCAAAACATCCTAGTGTGACACAACCTAGTGCAAAATATCCTAGTGTGAAACATCCTAGTGCAAAATATCCTAGTGTGAAACAACCTAGTGTGAAACATCCTAGTGTGAAACATCCTAGTGTGAAACAACCTAGTATGACACATCCTAGTGTGAAACAACCTAGTATGACACATCCTAGTGTGAAACAACCTAGTATGACACATCCTAGTGTGAAACAACCTAGTGTGACACATCCTAGTGAGAAACATCCTAGTTTGAAACATCCTAGTGCAAAACATCCTAGTGTGAAACAACTTAGTGTGAAACAACCTAGTGCAAAACATCCTAGTGTGAAACATCCTAGTGTGAAACAACCTAGTGTGACACAACCTAGTGGTGAAACAATATACAAATGTACCAGGAACAGCCAGGAGATATTTCTGCACCAAGCCAAGCCATCAGCAGTATATTTTAAATAATTGTTCTGCATGCTTGTCTATACTGTTTACTCCTACCTACATGAACTTTCAATTCCAACAAACACAACAAATAATGTTGTTTTGAAACATTAAAAAAATGCCTGTCTACCCACAATTTGTTTGCCAAGTAATTTTTTAAACAGCTGCTCGGTACCTTGTTGGACATTCATTCCTCTGGACCCTTAGCCTCGACATTATGATACCCCCTCCCTCCGCCTCCTAACCGACACTCATACACATTGTAAAGAAAAAAAGAATAGCTTTTGATAGCATGACCTCAAGATTCTCCTCTCAAAATTCTAACTAGATACAACTAAAGCTGTCTGAAAATAGTGTTTGATTCCCCAACACACAGATTCATTCTCATATCAGGCCTAATGTACAGGTTTCATATAAAAGTAATGACACAGATGTCCAACCCCATCGTCAGAAACCCACGGTACACTTCTCTGACGTTTGCATCCCGTGGGCTGAAATCCAAAGAAACTCTCGGTTTCTTACTAAAATAGTAGCCAATCATATCGATAGTTTGATCCGTTACTACATACAGCCGGGACATCAAGCCGGGGTATCCCGTTTCATTTGTAGCACCGCCTGTCAATAAAACCTGTCGATTGTGTTATAATTGTGCCGATTGTGATTGAAATATAAGGTCCTGCTATACGGCGATTGGCATCGGCGTCATGTCTACAGAAATATGCTGGTCGTGGTCACGGTAAAATCATCTAACAGAGTGTCACAAAAAACGACCATTTTGATTGGTTGAAATCTCCGAATAGACTTCTATTCTGGGAAACGAAGTTTTATACCGATTGTGGCCCACATGCAAACGTCAGAGAAGTGTACCGTGGGTTTCCGACGATGGTCCCACCCTGGTTTGAAGTAAACTTAAGCTTGTATAGATGTAAGATAATTAATGACGCAATATATGTGTTAGTCAAAAAAAATCCAGCTATTTTATGCTGCAATAGTTCAATGAGACCTCACTGCTATACAGCTGAAAATCAATACTGAAATAAAAAAAACAAATCACCAAAAAACAAAGGATTATATAAAATAATGCTTCTATATTTTCCTGGTGCAAACCATTCTGTGTGAAAATACCTAGTATGAAATAATATAACAATAAAATTTGTTCAAAAATCCATCAGCATCTGAAAAAAGAAAGAAATTTGATCCCCACTTCAATAGATCTTAATTATTATTGCTGTGATTTGTTGTCATTTATACAACTTATGCATCAAAAACTTGATGTAAAATTTTCGTTTTCTTTTCAGAAAGCTTAACAAGTGATTTGACACGGATACTATAAATACTTGGAAATACTCTGTACGTTACAGCAGGCCTGAGGATGGCTGACAAGGGCGTTGAAGAGTCTGAGGCCCAAGCACAACCTGTAAGCTTTTAATAGGTTTGATGTGTTTCAAAACAGATTTAAAAAAAAAATTCCATGTATTCATCAAGTTTGTATTGTGGTCAGTCCTTTGTTGAAATGCCTATCTCAAAAGTGTTGTTATTTCCCTTGTTTGTCATATCATGGCTACACTGGGAAGTGTTTTTGAAACAAATTTGTGCCATGTAATTATGATGTCATTAATGGGAATTACATCATTCAATTGTCATATGGCATCAAATGATCACAAGAACACTTCCCGGAAGTCCATCTTGTATCCACCATTAAGGTCTATCAAGGGAAAGGGGCCAAAAGTGTGGTTATTTTCCTTGGTAGGCCACATCATATAAAGTTTACCTCTTTAAAGAGTTGGTGAGCTTGGGCCCACCCTTGTTACTCCAAGGGCCATATCTAGTAAAATTACTTACTTAAAATTGAATTATTTTCAAGAAGATCATTAACTGTACAATTTAAAAAAAAAAAATAACGTCCAGCTGAGACCTATAATTTGTAAAGAAATAGTGTCAATAGCCTATTCAAATTTAATATATGTTGATTATCTTTGAAAGTCACATTTATGAAATTGTTGATGTGCGTTTAATATTGTAGGCCCATAATACTTCTTACCTATATGATATATGTATTGAACTGTTTCAATACCAGGCTGATAGGGTTAGTGCACATGTAATTCATCGAGAGCGAGTGGAGAGAGTCAGGCGACAGGGAAGAGAAAGGAAAAGGCAAGAAGAGGAGAGAAAGGAAGAAGAAAGAAGGAAAAATCAGGAAAAGTCTGTATCCTCGGACAGTGACAGCGACGAGGATGCCTATTTGATAGACCAGCTTACTAAAATGGTAAAGATTTTGTCTAAGAAGCTAATTCTTGACAGCCTCTTCTGATGTGAAGTTTTGAAAATCTGTTTGAAGAAATATGTTTGGTAACAAAAATTCACTAATTAAACATTGTACAAAGTGAAATATTTTGGTATCAAATACAATCAGATGTAGTTTAAAAGTGAAGAAGATAGAAAATGCTATCCACAATATTTACTAAATAACATTTTGAAGTTAACTCCATTTGTCGTATGACAATATCTATACCAAATGCAGATGACTGTGACCTGAATTTGTCAAGGGGCCTATAGTTTGCCTGGCATCCATCCATATTTCCATCCTGCTGTTTGTCCATTCCCTATCTTGCTTTGTGTCTTTCTGTCTTTCCATCCATTCTTCCTCATCTTTTCCAGGCTCTATCTCATACACTACAAGTCACTAGAATTTCATACTTGGTGAGGGTGTGTTTCATGTATGAAAATTAGGTCACTTTGATCTACATTTTGACATTTAGCCTACATCAAAGAAAAAATTGTCTTGGCATTACTTAATAATACACTTCCAAGTCACCTGAACTTCATACTTTAGGTATGGGTTTACCATGGTAAGGCGGTGTGTCATGTATAAAAATAAATCACTCGAACCTACATTTTGACCTTTGACTTACATCAAAGGAACATTTTGTCTGGGGTCTCCCCTATACACTACAGTTACTGTAAAAACTGGTGTAATTTTCGCATCCTTAAAATCACTCCAAAACTGCTGGAATATGGTCTGTATCAATATAATATACGCACCCCCCAAAAAAATGGTAAAAATCATCAGCTTGACAGTTACTGGAACTTCATACGAGGGGTATGGGTTCACCATTGTGAGTTTGTGTGTCATGTATCTTAAAGTAGATCCCTCTGACCAACATTTTGATCTTCGATCTACATCAAAGAAACAGTTTTCTAGGGCTCAGCTTTCTAGGGCTCTGTCTCCTACATTACCATCGACTGAATCTTATTACTTGGTTATGGGTTCACATTATTGGGGTGGTCACATTTGCCAGAAAGTCTTGCTCTCATTATCACTGGCTTTGGTTACAATTTGCATTTAACTCTAATACTCTAATATACCATCTGTTTTATTCATCAAACTTAAAAGGTAGCTAAAACTTAAGTAATATAGCAATTCAGCAAATATAGATCACTTTGACCAGGGCTTTTTTGAGTCTGTTTTGGGGCTGTTAATGGGCCCCATTCCTAATTGAAATTATTCATATTTAAGCCAAATTCCCCAAGTTTGCTGTTTACTCCTGAAAAATCTTTCCAAATTCACCTATTTCTTCTTAAAATAAGACAAAAGGCCCTATCCCAATCTGGTGAGAAAAAGCCCTGGTTACCTATATTTGTCGCTTTTATCCAAGTTGTAGAGAATATAGTACAACTAATCCAGACCAACCTTATTTACTAATGGTGGTAGTTTCATTGTGTTGTTACAATAAAGTGCAAGGTTGTGACTAATCAATCTTTCTATATTAACCCCAGGACCTTTTGTTTGTACACTTGCTAGCTCAAAATATTCAAACTGGATACATATATGTCAACCTGTTATAAATCTCAATACTAAACTAATATCTTAAACACAAGTTGAACTGTTTCTTTGAAATGATACTACAGTAATTTGAGTTGGATGACATATCCAATGTATTTTCATTTATTTATTTTCAGGGGATTTCTGTGAAGAAACCAGAGCCTCCAGAAGGGTAAGTAACTCAGTGCCTGTATAAGTCTCCCAAGGCTTTCATTCCTAACACATTGTGGTTTGGTTTTTTTTTCTCCTAATACAATTTGGACATTTACTACGGCTATTTCATCAATGGTTTTGTGCTTTTCCCTGCAATGAAGAAATCCTGTACTGACAGGTAACCTTATATGTTGCTTTATCTCGCTGAAACATTATAAAGCAACAAGTAATGCTTGTAAATAACTTTATTTATTATACAACAATTTTGAAACAAGTTATCAAACTTATACTCTCTTGTTGGCCTGGTTGTTTGTATGCTTATGGAGTCTTATTGTGGGAGGAAACCGAAGTAACCAAAGAAAACCCATGTGGTCGGGCATGTGACCCCATACCTTTTAACTCTTTCCGTACCATTGTCGTATACAGACGACAAAAAAACGTGACGTCTCCTCCCCGTTGTCGTATACAGACAACAAAAAAACATGACGTCTCCTCCCCTTTTTCGTATACAAACGACAAGCTACTTGACGTTACATACTTTTTGATTAGCTGGGTACAGCAGCCGACAGATGAGTTGACTAACAACATTTTACACAAAATCGACTGCGTCAGTTTATAACAAACAATTTGATAGGCGTAAAGTACACATTTTCTGTCATGTGACCCATTTAGATTGAATTTCCCGCGAGATACTGCGAAGTGTCATCACCAATGTAAACAACATGGCGGCGAATGCTGTAGCTATACATAGCGGTACCACATCTGATGAACATATTTGCTGCGAAAATAAAGCTCTGTATGTCTTCTAACTTTAGAAGAACCGAAAAGAGCATCGGTTTACATTTACCTGCATTATTTCGGAATAATGTCCACTACACAAACACAACAAAGAACCGTCATTTTGGCTGAATCGTCTGGGGGTGAGCCTAATAATGACTTCCAGTACGGAATCCGGACCGGAATCACGGTTTGGAAAGAGTTAACATCGCGTTGGGGAATTGAACCCTGGTCACCTTGGTGAAAGGCAAGTGTGCTATATATTTACGGCACCACCTACCTGACCACCCATGCATGTTATTACAAATGAATTGTATACACTAGTGGCTATTTTATTTTCAGATGGCAATAAGCTGTAGAGATGTATTCACCATTTTCAGCAATATAAGCTACCTTTATGCTTTGGTCACATCCACTTCCGATTAGGCTTAGGATGTACTCCCGGCATGATTTTTAGCCATTTTGGCCTGGTCCCCGGCCGCACACCAGACATGGCCGGTCGGTGGCCGGGACTCTCAGGCAGCATCGGGGAGGTGCCCGAAGAGTTTTAACTTGAAGTTAAAATTTCTCCGGTGTCCTGTAGATTTTCATAATCGGCCACATATCCTTCACACATCGTTTAAGTATCGTCTGATATCCGGCCGGGAATCGAGCGGTAATCGGCCGGTGTGTGTAGCCTCAGAGGAGAAATTTTTGGGACCGGACATGGGCCGATATCCGGCCGATGTCTGTTTACACATTGGAAAGTAACCCACCGATGTCCGATCGGCTTGAACCGGTGTGGACCAGATATGTTACAGACATCGGCCAGTTACCGGCCGGCTAGAACCGGACATCGGCCGGACTATATAAACCCCCGTCAGTTGCCGTGTACAACATTATAGCGCGTTTCTACACTAGAGACAACACATACACAAGCATCGTTCGTTGTCCGTAGGATACTAGGGCGATATTCGCACGCGATGTCCGGTGAATAGGCCGGTTATCGACCGGACATCATAGGATAATCGGCTGATTAGTATTAGATGTTCGGTCGGTATTCACTGCCTCGCCGGCCCCCAAAAAAATCTCTTTGGAAACAGACGCCGTACGATTACCAGACGGCCTTCGGACGGCCTCCGGACGGACTCCGGACGGACTCCGGACGGACTCCGGACGGTGCCATTTATGTAAATGATGTGTGACAAAAAATTTTACCGGTGTTGTCCGATGTCGGAAAAATGGCCAAAACCAGCGGTGTACTCCAGATTACCCCCTATCCCCGGATACCGGCCGATCTTTGTGACCAAAGCATTAGATATATCTGTTGTATGGTGGGGGGGGGGGGGGGGGGGGGTATTCTACAGCCAACTTCTGTCCCAGTCACATGTAGATCTGTAATATATATCTGTTGGGTGGTGGGTGGGGTCGGGGGTGGGGTTATTCTACAGCCAACTTCTGTCCCAGTTATAGGTAGATCTATAATATAAATATGGAAGGAGGGGGGGGTGGTATTCCACAGCCATGAGCTTCTTTCTGGCTGCATGCACCTAGCAAACTTGACAAGAACTGTAATCAACCTTCAGACAGTGTAGTGTGCAAATGGCTCAAGAGAAATCAAGGCATAACATTATTATGTCATTAATCATTCATAAAGAATTACAAGTATATGGCTTTGCCTATACAGTTTGAAAACATCTACCGGTAGGTTAGGTAACATGACCAGTGAATGTGTAAGTGTTAAAGTGTTATGAACCTAATTTAACACCTTTGCTAATGATCATCATTTTGTATACTTTATAATCGCTCTGTTCTGCATTCTTCCATTAATTTATGAACTTTTAATCAATTAACATTTTGTCCATAAGAAACTTAAGATATGTTGCAGGAGTTGTGTCCCTTTACCAGATTTGACCCTAACTTTGAGATTCATGTTTTCATGCAATGGATTTTGAAATTTATGATGTAAAGTTATACTAATTTAATTAAAAGCAGCTTCTTATTTGGACATATATATATATCCTTTTGGAGCTATGTCCCCTTTTCAAGATAAAGTTGTACAGTGTTCCAGCTAGCAAGGATCACCACTTTACTGTCCAATCCGGATTTCACCTATTTGGATGACATGGCACACATAAAAGAAACGTGCATTCGATTACACACACTGGTATATACTTAGAGACTTCTGGTATACTCAATGGTGGGTCTAATGGCGTCAATTCCCTTTTGGATCATTTAGTAATAGTTTTTTGGTTTTTCAATTTACAGACTGATAATATTTCTCTTGTTTCTTGGTTATATTGCTTTTCTGATTTCCATGATACGAAACACATTGAAATTTGTCCCTTCACCTTCTGTCCACTAACCATTAAATACACCCAACCTGGATTCAGAAGTGTTTATTATGCCTCACACCTGTGAGTGTAATCCTCAGTATTCTGTCTCTTTCCTCTGTCAACAGAAACATAATATCTATCTATATGTGCTTGCAACATTTGTATAGACCAGACATTATAGGAATATGTCTTGACTTCTTTCAGTAATGTATATTGCAATATTATAGAATCAGAGTTATGCCCCTTTATGTACATTATGCAATTCTCATTCTTAACATGAATGCAAATAAATGTCTTTAAATGTATTTTCTTTTATAATGACACAATTGATAATTTAGAGCATTGTGTTATAACTTACTGTCGCTTTTCATAATATAGAAAATCTGATCTCATTATTTTTACAAATCTGCATTTCTTTGTTTATGATTGTAACAAAGTCATTATTTTTTCAATGCCTTCGCCATATATGAGTCGAACCCGAAACCTCTGGGTAAAAGTCTTAAACTCAACCGATTGAGCTAAAGAAAAGATCACTCTAGCCGAGCGAAATATTGCAGCTATTGTTTACCAGGGTTACTTATATTAATTATGTAACTTACACACACTAGAGCTATTGCTGCTCAATACCTTAGCAGGTATTGCTGAGTAACATTTCCGGGCCCCTTAGTGGATGCCATATGAAGCTGAAGTCATTATAAATTTAATGCCTCCATTAGGCGTCAAACCCGTAACCTCTGGCTACTAGTCTTAAGCTCAAATGATTGTTACGAAAAGTTAATGTGACGGCATATAGGACCTTACGAAGGCATACAAATCAAACAGATCCGTCACTACTTAACATTTAATCAGGTACCAGGGGCTGTAATTATATTCAAGAAATTATCATTGTGATAATTAGTGCATAATGTACATAGTACAAACATCCCGACCTGGGAAATAAAAAATATTTTACAAGAAAGAGGAGAAACGTAAACTAGTGAGAGGGACGGGGCGCGAACCCGAGACCCCTAAGTTATGGATCCAGGACGTTACCACCAGGCCAAAAGGTCCGTACCATTTAAACTGGTTTATGATTTCCCGATTTTGTTATGCAAGGTCGTGTCTCCACGTATTATGATCCAGCTAAAGAGAAAATCTATCTAGCCCAGCAGTATATTGCAGCTGTAGTATTTACCAGAAATACATGATGATTCATTTAGATTTGTTTTATTCTTCTATAAATGCTTTAAGCTCCTACAATTCAGATTGAGTTTGAAAACTCTTTGAAGTTTAGAACAATGAGTTAGACCATGGCATTAATTCAGCAGTTGTAAACTCTGTAGTATATTAAGTTATATTTACTAGAAACACATTTATTACCTGTAATTACTATTGTCTTTTTACCTTGGCTTGCAAGGCCCCTCAAACCCACCACTTGTGTTAACTTTTCAATTGTTCTGGTTCCGATAATTTGTTAGTTCTTGTTTATAAGTTAAAAGCCATATTTATGATATCTTGCTAGAAACAATACTATACATTCAAACTGCATTAAAAAATCCTTTCCTAAACCTCTGGTGTTCAGTAAAAATGCCAGTCAGTAGCTTAACGATAAGCTCCCGGATAAGTCAAGGTGTAAAATGTCAAGACTGTTTCATTTTGTTGTGATGTAATGTTAGCACATAGATTATGGCCTGTCACATTCCATATTTGATATCGAAAGACATGCAGTGCAACTTTTAAAACAAATATATCTTTTTAATTTTCCTTAAGAACGATTTTCATAAACTTTTCATTGTAAACATTTTTAGTCCTACACAGATTATAGGATTTTGAAGTTGGCATAAAGCATCATAGGTAGGACAAGGAGAGGTAGACATTTTATAGATCTTGGGTGTGGTCTAAATTTTGGGGCCGGAGGGTCACGGCCAAATAGAAATAGTTAAACTTGTACCTTGATACCTTCTTAAATATGATGGATAGAATTTTGACCTTATTTGGTTCTAAAATCTCAGTATCCTGTGAATTATGTCTTATTGAGTGTAAAGATTGGATCGTCCTAGGGATAGTCACAGTGTAGTTTTCAAACACTTTTCCACAAATACGGTTTGGTAAAGGGATTTGAATCAAATTTAGTATGTAGCAACCTTGGTTAGAAAAGGGAATTGTTGCCCCCTAATATAAGGTGGAAAGGATTTGTCCAAAACAGAAAAGGGGAAAAGAAATACTTCTTCTATATTGAGCAAAAGATTTGTATTGTAGTTTATAGGATGGTGGGGCAGGACTAAGTGCAGACAATCTTGAAACGTAATGCCCTCTAGGTTGAAATATGGTGTAACTTTTTTGAACACTGGCATGGGTCTGAGGTTAAAGGAAGGGATGCTCTGGTTGGTTGTACATTTTTTGAATTTTTTTTCACCTTATTATAATGGTGACAGTGTTGGTACTGGAATTGTTAGCCTAGTGTCATGAATAAACATATTTATACTGTTTCTGAGGGAGTAACATTGAAAGCTTTATTTAAGTTATTCAAATGCAGGAGCATAGTCATGTCTGGTTGTTTTACAGGGTGTGTAGTGATGCCCACCAGCTAGCTATAGGAACCCTGGCTGTCTGTTTTGCTGGGTGTGTAGTAATGTCCACCAGCTAGCTCTGGATACACTGGCTGGCTATTTTGCTGGGTGTGTAGTAATGTCCACCAGCTAGCTATAGATACCCTGGCTGTCTGTTTTGCTGGGTGTGTAGTAATGTCCACCAGCTAGCTCTGGATACCCTGGCTGTCTGTTTTGCTGGGTGTGTAGTAATGTCCACCAGCTAGCTATAGATACCCTGGCTGTCTGTTTTGCTGGGTGTGTAGTAATGTCCACCAGCTAGCTCTGGATACCCTGGCTGGCTATTTTGCTGGGTGTGTAGTGATGTCCACCAGCTAGCTATAGACACCCTGACTGTCTGTTTTGCTGGGTGTGTAGTGATGTCCACCAGCTAGCTATAGACACCCTGGCTGACTGTTTTGCTGGGTGTATAGTGATGTCCACCAGCTAGCTATAGACACCCTGATTGACTGTTTTGTTGGGTGTGTAGTGATGTCCACCAGCTTGATATAGACACCCTGACTGTCTGTGTTGCTGGGTGTGTAGTGATGTCCACCAGCTAGCTATAGACACCCTGGTGGCTGTTTTACTGGCTGTGTAGTGATGTCCACCAGCTTGCTATAGACACCCTGGTGGCTGTTTTGCTGGGTGTGTAGTGATGTCCACCAGCTAGCTATAGACACCCTATTCTGACTGGCTGTTTTGCTGGGTGTGTAGTGATGTCCACCAGCTAGCTATAGACACCCTGGCTGTCTGTTTTGCTGGGTGTGTAGTGATGTCCACCAGCTAGCTATAGACACCCTGGCTGGCTGTTTTGCTGGGTGTGTAGTGGGCGTCTTATTTGTTTGTCTGTTTGCCGTTTTGTCTGCAAACAGCTTTTCAAAGATAAGAGATATTTAATGCTTTGATATTTGGCGTGTGTATTTCTGAAGATGGAACAATCCTTTGATACCACATTTGATAATTCGACCCTTGACCTTGCCTTTTTAACCTCCATTATTTACTTTTTGTGATTTTACGATATTGGTCGAATAACTTGAGATTTTTTTCTTTCAATTTGAACAAATTCTGGTCAAAATCTGTCTATATTTACTAGAGTTAAGGACTTCAAAATTTTTAAGATAAATAATCTCCTCATTTCCATTAAATAATTTTAATTGTTACAATCAGTTGGTTTAAACTAATATTGGTATAATGATTTATATCAATGATATTTCAAATATGTTCTTTATTAGTAAAATCTCTCAATATTTGCATTAGTTATGGGACTTTAAACACATAAGCTGTATATTTTTTTCCTAATAAATAAAATGGATATTTACCATCATTTTTAATATATTGCAAAATGTTCTAGCCCTCATTTCCACGCCAAGAGCATGGTGAATCACAAACATATCTTGTTAAGATTGCATGAATCTGGTGATCAATAATTTTAAAAAGTGAGTGTCACGTATTGAAATCAGGCTTCATGTCCAAAAACAAAGTTTTTTGCTATAAATATTCTTGCTATTTGCTTTTACCAAACAAACATGTTACACATGTTTTTGTATATTTTAGAAAGGTGAGTCGGTGTTGTTTTCTGAAATCATTATAGTTGCCATACCGGTACTTCCTTGAGTGGCCCCTTTTTAGCTTGCCTGTTTAAAGAACAGTAAGTCATAGTGCTAATTAATCCGCTGGAATCATTGTTGATACCTTCAGTGTTATAGGTTTGTGCTTGTTAGGTCACCAGTGAAGAGGTCTCAAGTGACCTATATCTAATTGCCTTTTGTCCGTCGTCGTGTGTCGTGCATCTGTAAACAATTGACATTTTCGACTTCTTCTCAAAAACCCATGAACCAATTTGAATGAAATTTGACAGGAACCTTCCCTAGCCAAAGATGGACCAAAAATGGTGAATTATATGGTCCTAACCCCCTTAAGGACCTGAGGGAGGAACCAAACAGGGTCAAATTAGTTAAAATTTCAACAATCTTCTTCTCCAGACCCAGATATGCTGAAATCAAATTCTATTCACCAATGGAATGGTCTTAAGGTGCTTTATCAAAATTGTGAATTTCAAGCCACCCAGACCTCAGGTTCCCCCCTGGGGACGGGGTGAAATCACTATAGTTTATATAGAAAAATGACACTTTTGGATATATTTTGTTCATTTCTATTTGGAGATAATTGAAACTTGGTTGGAACCTAGCCAGGACATGATGGTTTGAAATTAGGCAAATTTTGACTCTGGCCCACCCCAGGGGCAGTGGGGAGGGGTCAAAAGGAGTCAAATTGCCTAAAATTTCAACAATCTTGTTCTCTAGACCCAGATATGCTGGAATCAAATACTATTCACCAATCGAATAGTCTTATCAAAATTGTGAATTTCAAGCCTCACTGACTGCAGGTTCCCCCCTGGGGAGGGGGTAAAGATATGTTTTTTTCATTTTCAGATGGACATAATTAAAACTTGGACTGATTAATAGCAAAGATATAACAGTTTATTATTGGGCAAATTTTAACGCTGGCCTACCCCTTGGCCCGTGGCTGTGGGGAGGGGCTCAAAAGGGTGAAATTGAATAAAATTTCAGATGTGCCTGTGGGCTGCTTGTATTGACATTTTGTGATGACATTATGAAACAAAAAAGGTTGGAATTAAACAAGGAGTTAGCTGAACAAAAAGCTGACCAAAAAGTCAAGGTCCCCGGCTCAAAGGTCAAGGTCAAATTTGACATGTTTTCACTGTTAAACATTATGTCATGACATTGTAAAGCAAAGATGGTTGAAATTAAACAAGGAGTCAGCTAACTGGACGTCAAGGTCACTAGGTCAAAGGTCAAAGTCAAATTTTATATCTTTTCACTGATGAACATTTTGTTATGACATTATGAAGCAAAGTTGGTTGGAATTAAACAAGGAGTTAGCTGACCGAAAAGCCAAGATCAAAGGCAAAGGTCAAATTTTATATCTTTTCACTGATGAACATTTTGTTATGACATTAGGAAGCAAAGTTGGTTGGAATTAAACAAGGAGTTAGCTGACTGAAATGTCAAGGTCATCGGGTCAAAGGTCAAGGTCATATTTTTTAGCCCATCATCATCAGATGGTGGGCTATTCAAAATCGCCCTGCTTCCGTGGTCTGTCCGTAAACAATTTTTGTTATCGTTATATCTTGGGGTGTACCAGATGGATCTTTCCCCATATTTCATATGAAGATTCCCCTTGGTCCCTAGTTGTTTGGCTGATCGGAAAAACAAAATGGCTGACAGATGGCCATCTTGGATTTTGAAATGAAAATTAGTTATCGTTATATCTTGTGAAATATTGAATGGATCTTTACCAAATTTCATATGCAGATTCTCCTTGGTCCTTAATTGTGCTGTATCGATTTTGGGACTGATCGGAAAAACAAAATGACTAACAGACGGCCATCTTGGATTCTGAAGTGATAATTTCTTATCGTTATATCTTGTGAAGTATTGGATGGATCTTTCCCAAATTTCATTTGCTGGTTCCCCTCAGTCCTCAGTTGTGCTATATGGATTTTGGAACTGATCAGAACAAAAATGGCTTACAAACGGCCATCTTGGATTTTGACAATGTAAATTTGTTATCTTTATATCTTGTGAAATATTGGATGGATCTTTCCAACATTTCTTATGCAGGTTCCCTTTGTTAAAAAATACATGATGGATCTCTCTGAAAGTTTTGGATTTCGGAACTTATCAGAAAAACAAAACACCTTCTTTCAACTATTATTAATTTTTATAAGGAATTTCAAAGTTCATAGCACTAAAATAAAATACATACATTGTAAATTAAAGGTTAAATAAGAAGGGAAACAATCCATCTTTCTAAGAATGAAAAATCATCAATGGTGGGTGCCATTGTATTTGAAAATAGCATGTATTATCATTTCCATGGAAAAATAGATGCTTAAATATCAGTATAGAAAGGATCAATCTTTACATTAATTATTCAATATTATATACATCAATGTTTCACTAAACATTATCATGATTTGGTAAGACATATGTTAGTCACTGAATGTTACTTCCAACACTAAACAGGTATTTCAAGTATACTGAAATTTATAGATTATGTATAATGTATACAGATATGTTGCTATTAGTTAAAACATCTTATAAAGAAGACTTAACATGCCTAAAACATTTTATAAAGAAGACTTAACATGCCTACAATGGACACAAAGATTCCGGACATCTTGGGAGTAGTTCCTGTGTTGAATGGTTCCGGTGCTACTACTTCAACGAACGTACGGCTACATTCAATATCACTGCAGGCCGCCATAGACAGAACGTCAACTTCAGCACCATCCACCATCAATCTGATTAATCCGCTTTGGACAGAATTTGCGAGTGACAAAACTGTTTCAGTTGCGTTTCCCATGGTGGCGTTTGGAGCATTCAGGTCAAAAACACGTTTTGCAGCAAGTATGATGTTGATACGGAACTCCGACAAGTGACCAGTGTCATTGTTTGGTAAGCCATTGTAGCCAAACCAAACGATTCCCTTCAAGTCCCATTTTTCCATCACTGCAATGTTATCGATAGTTTTTCCAGCAAATTTGTTCGGATTGTGTTCCATGGAATCCTGCCTCTGGACAAAAATATGAGTGACTGCTACATTGGCATCTTCAAAGCTAACTGTATGAGAGCTGGTACTTAGACATGTGTACATCGTGTCCCATATACCCTTTAGTGTTTCTACGAAGGAATTTACGAAAGCACTTTTGATTGTCCAAAATACTTTCCACCTGTCTTCCAGACTTAACGAACAGAAGGAGACTCCAGAAGACGGACCTGTATAACAATTGGAGTGGGAAGCGAATGCCATCTTCTTGATATCTGAACACGTAGCACTGACCCAGGGACGTAAAACTGGCACCAGGTCTACCTGTAAACACTTCCTGACGGCGTCTATCCATTGTTGTCCATCTACAGAAAATGACCGGTAGTGGTTGGAGTACAGCTCACAGAACTTTTCGGCGTAGGTAATGGCGTATGCTGCATCAGTTCCCTCGCAAGGATACCTCTGTTCCAGACACTCCCGATACCAGGAACATGTTTTACCGTCAGGACTGAAACACCAGGGTGGTAATGTTGGTTGTGGTGACATGGCCGTCGTTTCTGTGTTTGTTTGTGGACGTGTAGGATCACAGGAACAGTTACTATAGACGTCTGGGCCTTCACATTTGTCATTCATCTCACACATACACTGGTAATAGCAGTAAGTTGCCAATCTATCAGCGCAATGGTGACTCTTCCCCATACTCTTGGACTTTGCTTGTATGTAGGTGGCCGTCAGACAAGTTGCCCATTGAGGAATATTATTGTACTTCGATAGCTCCACACATTCATATCCTCCTGAAGGACCGTAAGTACTATTACATGTTCCTGATATAACAGCAAAACAAATGCCAAACAAAAGAAGAAGCAAATGTGTGGGAATGCCTGCCATGTTTGTTTGAATCAGGAAGAAAACTGAGACGGTCTAGTTGTGAAACCTTCTGTTTCTGGGGGGTTCCCACCTTCCCCACTTTTTGTAAAACAAAGGAAAGTGTTGATATAAGAGAACAATGGCAAACCAATTATAGTCTGTTTCATACTAGGTAACTTACCTGTATAAAGTTACCTGTGTGAAAGTTACCTGTGTCATTTACCTGTATATGACTATACAGCCTATATGTAGTATATATAGTAGTATATAGTGAAAAATACTTTGATTTATATCTATACTTATTACTTATTAAATTAACAGCAATTTAAGACTTAAGGATGTACACTTCTGAGGTTCCAGTCACGTTCAAGTCTCGTTTCTGTCTCATTTAAAGATTTTTTGTTATACTGAAGAAATTCTTATCAATTTCAATAGCAAATATGCATCTGAACATTGTGTCAAAAATATAAGTGTCTGTAGAACTTTTTTACATGAATTTTAAAAAATTACCAATTTGGCGGCCATTTTGAATATGCATATTTCTGTCTGTTTTATGCACTTTGCGAAAGGCCAAAATTTCACCATTTTGATGCGATATCGCTCTCTTTAAAACATCAGTGTTTAGCCATTTTTAATTGTAGCAAGCTCATTTTTGCTGTACAACTTTATAATGTTCAGTTTTATAGAAATGTTATGCTATAAAGTGGATAATTATACAATTTTAGTATTTTTTTCATATATTTAGTGTAACTGGAGCAGTATTTATTTTTGAACTCAAAACTGTGAAAAATAACACAAATAATACAGGGACAAAAAATTAAGCACACTAACCCCCCCATTTTTATGACGGTTTTAGAAAGAGAAACCCATTTTCTTTTCATACGCTAAATATTAAAAAAAGTTTAATATCAGAACTTTTTTTATTAAGCGGTTAATCTGCAAAAAATGGTGAAAAAATGATCATTTTCTCATTAAAAAATAAGGGGTACGGGTAACTCAAATTGCTATGTCATATTGGTATCTTTGACCGATCATAGCACAAAAACGAGCACACTGACATATCATTGTCTTTGCATTTTCTGTCATGCCATGAACTCCCTTTTCCAAAAATGTATATGAGAAAAAAAGTTTGATACAGGAAAATTTTGACTTCTGAGAGGTGTACATCCTTAACACATGATTACATCAGAAAAACATTTATTTTTACTTTTTAACTATTCATTTCTTTATTTTTCTATTAATTAATATTATTTCATATTACACAAAATACAGTATAATTTAGTATATATCATTCATATTTAACAACTACAATTATATCAAAATGTGTTCTGGTTATTGACACTTCATTAATGTTACACATAGGGAAATACACAATATTATTAATACTATTTCATTTTACATACATTGCAGTAAAATTAAGTTTATTTTATTCATACAATTATATCAAAACTTGTTAAGGTTATTGACATATTATAAGATTTATAAGATTTTTAATTAATAATGATTTGTTAAACAACAGACTTTAATTTTTATTATATAATATTCTAGTCTTATGTGATAAACATATATTACATTGATAAACAAAATTTCCATTTGAATAATATTGTTTTCAATATTTATTTATTTAAAGTGCAAATGTATATGCAAATGTATAATAAAACATATATATCCATATAAGATATAGAGGTTCATCACTGATTAAAACACAGGTAAAAACTAAGGTAGTTTTCATACCTGGAAAAACCACTTAATCTAGATAATGTACAGATAATGAAACCTGTAACTGTCTGATAATGATTTTAAACAAACATCATGTTCTGATACACGTGTGGAATTACATAGTGTATTTTGTGCACTTTTATGAGTCCTTAGTTGATGGCGATACAGATTTGTAAAATTGGGATTCCTGCCCCTACCCCATAGGCCAGGGCGGGCCCCAAAGGGAAAATTATCCTAAGTTTCAAAAATCTTCTTACTACAGCCTACATGTATTTCTCATGGATAGAAAGATTATCAGGGGCTTTTTTTTTTTTTATAAATTTCAGTACCTAAGGGCTATCTTTTCTATATAGTATATACACTTTTCTATAGTTTATATACTAGAGGGAAATAACTCTTTTTGGGTAAATTTTTTCCATTTTAAATAGAAAATTATTCCTACTTTGACATAAGTGTTATCCTCTGAAACCTCCAGTGAGGGAGATCTCCCTCATTCCATATTTCCAATGAGGGAGAAAGTGCACAAAATGTGGCTGAAACTGCATTGCTCAATTTGTCTTTCCCATTTTATGTATAAAAAAACTTCAAAAAGTATTCATTTGATCCTGACACATCTGTTGCTAGGATCTCATTTGACCACAGGATGTGGATTTTGAGTTTGTGTGAGTTTAGACTTCGACGAGGGAGATTTTCAAGGGAGATTGGTAAATTTTGGCTAAAATTAGGGAGTCTCCCTCGTTATGAGGGAGGCCTAATGGGTACATGCTTTGTCAGAATCATCCTTGAAGAAAGATGGTATCATACTGTAAAATTGGGATCCCTACCCCTACCCCAGCAGCCGGGTCGGGGCCCCACAGGGATAATTATCCTCATTTTCATCAAGAGGCCTAGCAGCCTTTTTATTGTGCTTTTCTAAAATTTACTTGACCACATTTCACTGGGCAGATTTGGTTTCAGTGTTTGTCTTGCAAATACAGGATACATGTATGTAATGTAAATGTAGAGTTTTTTTTGCAGCAAATTAGTTAGTTTTAAATAAAGAAAGAAGACATTTTATTTGTTTGTACGAGCACAGTATAATGACCACAAAATTTTATAACTTTTCAGTATGTTAGAGAATTTTGTTTTGTTTGTTTTTAGCCCACCATCTGATGATGGTTCCATGGTCAGTGTTGTACATCGTCCCTAATTCTGGTAATTGCTATTTCTTGAAAAGTACTGGATGGATCCTTCTCAAATTTCATATGCAGGTTCCCTTTGGTCCATAGTTTTGCATTGACCTGTTTTTGAGCTGATCTGAAAACAATATATCAATAGGCCGCCATCTTGGATTTTGCATTAATAGTTTGTGATAGCTAATTCTTGAAAAGTACTAGACGGATCCTTCTCAAATTTCATATGCAGGTTCCCCTTGGTCTATAGTTGTGCATTGACCAGTTATTGAGCCGATATGAAAAACAATATGGTCGACAGGCCGCCATCATCAATTTTGCATTAAGAGTTTTTAATCGCTAATTCTTGAAAAGCACCTGATGGATCCTCAGTCTCAAATTTCATATGGAGGTTTCCCATTGTCACTCATGGTGCGTTGTCCAGGTTTTGAACTGATAGGAAAAACAATATGGCTGCCAGACAGCCATCTTGGATTTGAACAATGATATTTTATGATTGCTATTTCTTTGGAAATCCTGGAAGGATCCTTATCAAATTTAATATTTAAGCTCTGTTTCACAGTCCCTAGTTGTGTATGGTCTTATTTTTTGACTGCTCCATGGGGGGGGGGGGGGGGGGGAATATTGCCGACACAGGCATCCCATATTGTATTTTGACTATGACAGTATAATTTTTTTTTTATTTTTTAGGAGAAACAAGATGGATCTTTCTTACATTTTAGGATTTTGGAACTGAACAGAAAAGCAAAACTCTTTGTCAAGAGACCTTCTTTCAACTATTATTAATTTTCAAAAAAAAAATCATAGTTCATAGATCTAAGATTAAATACATAACTGAAAGAAAATAAAAGAAGGGAAAAGATCCAACTTTCTAAAAACAAATGAAAAATCTTCGATGGTGGGTGCCAAGATCCCTCTGGGATCTCTTGTTTATCTTTTCACTGATGAATATTTTGTAATGACATGATATAGCAAAGTTGTTTGGATTAAACAAGGATTCACCTAAGTCAAGGTCACCGACAGGACTCAAATTTCAAGGTCAAATTTTATAGCTTTTTACTAATGAACACTTTTATATGACATTGTGAAGAAAGTTGATAAGAATTAAAACAAGGTGTCAACTGAGCAAAAGTCAAGGTCACAGAGTCAAAGAGGTCCAGGGTCACTGATTCAAAGTTCAAGGAAAACGTTTGTAACTTTCTCTTTAGAAGTCAATTGAACAAAAATCAAAGTCACTGAGCTTGATCGTTGGGTTCAAAGCTCAAGGATCGATGATTTTGAGAGATATATAGACAGATAAGCAGGGCCCTTTTTTACCTGTCAGTTTTCTAGCTCAAACTTGGTTTAAGTTAATAATAATTTCAGTATAAGGACACAACAACAAAAGTTATTGGTACTTGTACGTATACTACAGTTTTAGAATTAGAAATGAGGGTTCTTTGCTGGTGTAAAGTTCATACATTAAAACTTACTCACCAGTCTTCATGACCTCAAATGTTTTCACTCAAAATTACCATTATCAGAGATTTTTGGGGTTAATTACTAAGAATAGATACTTTTTGATTTGATTTAGTTGTGTGTTAGCTGAATTTTTTTCATGGGGTAAATCTGAAAACGGACATTAATGAATTAAAGCTAAAATAAAAAAAATCTGGGTGTTGCTACCTCCATTTTCCATCCATTGCCATCTTTTAACTTCAAACAACTTATTTTGTATAACCAAGATTCATAGGTATATATGTACTATTTCGCCAGCTTGCTGGGATGAAGGGCTCTCAAGTTTGTTCCAATGAATGACCTGCACCCATATTCAAGGTCACAAGGGTCAAATATGTTTAAATATTTTAAAAACATATTCTGAGCATACTGGAATAAACATTCAAGGTCACATGGGAGAAATGTTGAAATATTAAAACATACAACTTCTGAATATTGAATATTTGGCCAGTACATTGTAAGGATAAATAACTACTTGTTTAAATTGATGAACTTCACCCATGTTCAAGGTCACATGATAGGTGAAATATGTTGAAATCTTCATACAAGTACTTAAAAAGTCCAGGGTGATGACATTATTAATGGTCTGAAAATGTTTGGAGGATATCATGGCTACCTATAAAAGTTGGTTAAATAAAAGACCTTCATTATTATTCAAGTTCACGGGGGCAAATTCTGTTGAGAATTTTATATAAATTCTTCAGAATGAATTAAAGTACATAAGATGATGATTGTGGCAAGTAGATGACATGTTGTTTACATTGGTGTTGGTTTATCTGTATGGAGGAGTTCATCTGCCAGTGTGTGTCTTCATCATTTTTATCTGTCTGTTTGTCAATATTGTGGAAGTTGTTTTCCACATTATTTCCCAGCTTGTGTGTTCTTCAACCCATCTGTCTGCACCCATTAGTTTTTCACTTTTGGGTCTAAATGGCTATGAATTACAATATTATACATAATGGTGTTCTAGATAAAAGCTCATAGGTACGTGTACATGTATATGGCAGACAAAAGAAGATTCGATCCTTTTTATAAACTTTGTCAAAGCCATTTATCAGAAAATGTGTTCTTATTTGGCTATAATTTTCAAGCCAACCACCTGTCTAAAACTTACTGAGAACACTATAGGGGTATATGTGCAGGTAAATCTGACACGGCTATGACTCTATTATACCATCATATCACTGCATGATATATGGAGATTGAATATGAAACACTCAGTACAAGTAGGACATAAGACCACTTGTAACTTCTCTCACACTGGGGATCATGTCTAAATCTGATATCATCAGGGCAAATATTTGTTTTCTGAACATAGAAACTCATCTTAGGAACAGTTATCTTGTGTAAGCTCTCTTTTCTCTGTTGAGATCCTTTCTACCTGTCCAGGTAAAACATTAAAAACTTCCTACCTTTTGAACTAAGGTTTTGAGTCTTAGGCCAATCAGATAAGACGACTACATCCTGATACACACATTATCTGGGGGGGGGGGGGGGGTCCTTATACTTGTAACTGCAATAGGTAGACATGGTTCTGCAGGTATCTTATTAAGGATCTGACATTGATAAGAATACATATCTGTGTTTCTATGGTGATCTGGATTATGTAAATTTAGGTGTATCCAGATATTGATTAGCGTAATGAAATATCCTAGGACGTTTTGATTGCTCCTCTGTCTGGTACTACTGTTCAACAGTTGAACTTCGTTATTTCGAAGTCGGCAGGACTGATTTAGTTAAACTTCGAGTTACGGGAGTAGTTCAACTGTATTATACTGGCCTTTTAGAAGTTGCGCGGTGAACCACTGTATACAGGTTTATTAAAGGGTTTCAGTGTTGATAGTTCCATTAGATTAACACAGAGATAGTTATAGCTAGGTTTTGGGGACTTTTTGGAGTTTGAACATTTCAAAATTGATTTGATTAATTTGATTTACAATATATACTGACCATTTTAGCTGGGGATAATCTTTTACAATGATTAATCAAGACTTGGCTGATGATATTTGGCTATTTGTATGCTGAGATGTCAAAGAGCTATTGAAATTGTTCAATATAAGATCTTTACCTACAGAAAAAGCTAACAGAGGTCATACTGAAGTATTTGTTACAGCTCCAACTAAATTTGAATTACTAAGGTGCCAAACTGTATGATGCTTTGCATGAAGCATGCTATATGGGAAAGGACCACTAAGTTCATTCAAATAAAAACCTGTAATCGCTTTCAATGTAACACTGCTCTAGGGGTTGAATTTCTCAAAATGTTTGAATAATTTCTTTTCAATTTAACCATCAGAATCAGAGTGACATACAGTGCTATCATATTTGTTAGAATTAATTACCTTGAATGACCATGGCTGTTAAAATGGCGTAAGACAAAAATGAAAGGAACAATTATTATTGCCTTGGTTTGATGTGCATGTTTAGCTGGTGGGGTATACTGGGAAAACCACAATAGTATGGAGTCACGTACCTGTACAACATTGGGTTTTCTGTTGACATAGCATTTTCATAATTTTTTATGATTTTTCATTTGTATCATTTTTCATCTTACCTTAGAAACTTTCATAGTTAAAATTACCCAGACATGTGTGCAAAAACATTAAGCTCATTATCAAAAAAGTTTAAAAATGAAGTTCGTAATTTTAAAAAAAATTAATTCTAGGACCCAAATTGGAGTTTGATATTTTGTTATCACAGTTTAAATAGAAATTACCTTATGAGGTGTGTTATCAGTGAACTATAAAATCTCCTGATATTTACCCAGACATGACATTTAATATAAAACTTGTACCGGAAGTCCTGCTGCAGTATTGACCTTGTATCTTGAGATAGTTAAGAGAATATCATTTATCATTGGTGACGGTTTTAAAGGACTTTTGCTTATCAATAAGAAATTTCCTTGTTCCCCTAGTTACACATGTACAGCCAGGTGATAATCTAAACCAAGCGGATTTGGTTAAAGCGTGACTTTCCTGTTTAATTGGAGGATTATTTCACCTGATACGAATGTTTGAGTCAAATTGTGTATCTTTAAACGTTTTATGATCTCTGAATTTTTTTTTCGGGGTGAATCTTTTCGTTGTTAGACCATTGAAGCAAGTATCAACAGAGGAGTTCATGGTGCACCTGTTATAAGTGAACTGAAGTTACAACAGTGCTTAGAGTGTTTTAATTGAATCATATTCACTAACAAGCTTCACTTCTCTAGTAAAATCTATAGAACTTTTAAATGGGAAATATCATGGATTCTACACTGGAAATGATGCATGGAGATATCTTGCTGGTGACTGATATTTGTGATGTTCAGCCTGGTCTACTTCTGACTCTTGTACAGTGCTGGACCTATGGTATGACTCTGTGATTTATTTATGTTATTGTGATGTCATCATTATAATCAAAATCGTGATATAAATCTGTTGTCATCATGTGGGATAAGTTATCTGCCCTTGTTACCAACATACTGAGTTACGTGAAGAGCTGGTTTCAGGAATCGCTTGTACCAAGGTAAACTATAGTTTTAACGAACTTCTTGCGATACTTCCTGTCTGATTTGAGTACTCCAGATCTATGCTCAATGTTGTGTCCCAATGCAATATCAAAGTCTGTACTCACTCACGGTGTATACCAAGCTTGTAGGTGAGACGAGACTATTTTTATGCCCCCGCCATGAAATGGGGGGCATATAGTGTTACCCATGTCCGTCCCGTTGCGTTGTGTTGCGTCGCATCCCATCCTGACCCGTCCCGTCCCATGGTAATGTTACCAGCTTATCTAAATAATTACTGATCCGATTGCCATCAAATTTCGCATACATAATACTATTTCGCATGAAGAACTAATTTCATATGGAGAGGGGAGGGGGGGGGGGAGCATTTCTGCCTCACAGACCAATTTTAATTTCCCTTTAATGTGCAATTATCTTGCTGTAGCATATCAAAAAAATAAAAGGCTTTGCATGAGAAATTACGCCTTTGTAATATGTTAAATAGCAATCATCAAGCAGGTGATTGGTCAGATATGTTTACCTTCAACCAATCAAATACTGTAGCTAGCAACCATGTCTTCAATTTTGACATATTCCAGAGGTGTGAAGAGTGTTTAATTGAGCATGTTCCGTGGAGTGTGGAGGATGCTTGTGATACGGTTTACTTAAACAGGTGTTGAATCGTCTTTATGAAATTCATTACTGCTCATGATTTGTATTGTTTTTAGCAATCATAATATAATAAACTTGACCAAATAAGCCTCCATATCTATAGCTACCAATAATTAAGTAAAAGCTATTATATATATATAAATCACATACAAATGAAATCAGGTACGATTTCCTGTTTTGCTTCTATAATTCAGGAAACTTGCTCCGCTTGTATAAAACCATCCTCAAATCTTGAGATTTCCTCAAGATCTCCCAAAAACATAAAGTTATGAAATCTGAAGTAACAATATTTAAGTTAAATAAATCTAAACTAAGATACACATGGTCTGAATAACAAGGCTGCTGTTGTATCGGTCATATTGTGAAACATTATTTATAAATTCAAAGCATTTACATCTCATAGTGAGTTCTTCTCCATTACAGGTAATTAGTCAATGTATGAAATACACTTATAACGCTAAGGGACATAACTCATGTATGATCCGATTCATCTGTGGTGTCATATATGCTACTAATATGTATATTTGTGTGTGTGTTGATTGTCAGATTTTAATTTATTTTTATGTATAACAGAATTTATGTGTCCACCTTAAGTAGAGGGACTTATATAGATTATGTGTAGCTCATGCCTGTTGCCAAATTCCTATTGAAGGCTTGTTAAATAAAATCTTAGTGAAACTGAGATACACTTTGTCTACTTTGATCTTGGTACTCCCTTTGATCTGAGATCTGGCTAATAGATGTCTGTTTTCGTGTCTGACCAGTACTTTGATTTCTTGCAGTACTGGACTTGTGTACGATGACAGAATGGCTACATTCCATTGTTTGTGGGATCCAGCTTTCCCAGAGAAGCCAGAGCGCATAACAGAGTCATTTGCCCGGTGCTCTGAGCTGGGACTTGTTGAAAGATGTACAAGAATTGAGGTAATGAATTGTTGAATTCAAAACCTTACCACTTAAAGATTATTTGAAAGATGCATGTAGATCAAGTTTTAAAATGTCAAAATGTTAAGTTCTTAGGTTTTTATAAAAAAAAAAAAATGGTGTATTATGATTTATGGTTTTGAACTCAATAATAGAGTAGATAGATAAGTTGTCATATTCATGAATTACATAATACTTCAATACCTGCTCAGGTTGGACTCTATGTTGGCAAGGGAGATAACTGTTGATGAGATTTTGCTTTTTTGTTGAAGCTTCACAAGAAATTATTCAAACAGCCAAAAACCATAAACTATACCGGTTGTTGTTTGACTATGTTATAATAGGCCCAGTATGGAACAGAGGACCAGATTTTACTACAGCACACACAGGCCCACATAGAAAAACTGAAGGAAACTGTGGACTTGTCTAAAGAGGCTCTCAAGAAAGTTTCAGCAAAATACGACTCTCTTTACATTCATCAGGTTTGTATCGAAACTAAACAGAAGTCTTATTGTCAAGTATCTAGGCCTCATCAGTGTCGAAAGTAAACAGAAGTCTACTTGTGAAGTATCTAGGCCTCTTCAATATTGAAACTAAACAGAAATCTACTTGTCAAATATCTAGGCCTCTTCAATATTGAAACTAAACAGAAGTCTTCTTGTCAAGTATCTAGGCCTCATCAGTATCGAAACTAAACAGAAGTCTTCTTGTCAAGTATCTATAGGCCTCATCAGTATCAAAACTGAACAGAAGTCTTCTTGTCAAATATCTAGGCCTCATCAGTATCGAAACTGAACAGAAGTCTACTTGTCAAGTATCTAGGTCTCATCAGTATCAAAACAAAACAGAAGTCTACTTGTCAAGTATCAAGGCCTCATCAGTATCAAAACTGAACAGAAGTCTTCTTGTCAAGTATCTATAGGCCTCATCAGTATCAAAACTAAACAGAAGTCTTCTTGTCAAATATCTAGGCCTCATCAGTATAGAAACTGAACAGAAGTCTTCTTGTAAAATATCTAGGCCTCATCAGTATCGAAACTGAACAGAAGTCTTCTTGTCAAGTATCTAGGTCTCATCAGTATCGAAACTAAACAGAAGTCCTATATAATTGTCAAGTATCTAGGCCTCTTCAATATTGAAACTAAACAGAAGTCTTCTTGTCAAGTATCTAGGCCTCATCAGTATCGAAACTAAACAGAAGTCTTCTTATCAAGTATCTAGGTCTCATCAGTATCGAAACTAAACAGAAGTCCTATATAATTGTCAAGTATCTAGGCCTCTTCAATATTGAAACTAAACAGAAGTCTTCTTGTCAAGTATCTAGGCCTCATCAGTATCGAAACTAAACAGAAGTCTTCTTTTCAAGTATCTAGGTCTCATCTGTATCGAAACTAAACAGAAGTCTTCTTGTCAAGTATCTAGGCTTCATCAGTATCGAAACTAAACAGAAGTCTTCTTGTCAAGTATCAAGGCCTCATCAGTATGGAAACTTAACAGAAGTCTTCTTGTCAAGTATCTAGGCCTCATCAGTATCAAAACTGAACAGAAGTCTTCTTGTCAAGTATCTAGTCCTCATCAGTATCAAAACTAATCAGAAGTCTTCTTGTCAGGTATCTAGATCTCATCAGTATCGAAACTAAACAGAAGTCCTATATAATTGTCAAGTATCTAGGCCTCTTCAATATTGAAACTAAACAGAAGTTTTCTTGTCAAGTATCTAGGCCTCATCAGTATCGAAACTAAACAGAAGTCTTCTTGTCAAGTGTCTAGGTCTCATCAGTATCGAAACTAAACAGAAGTCTTCTTGTCAAGTGTCTAGGTCTCATCAGTATCGAAACTAAACAGAAGTCTTCTTGTCAAGTATCTAGGCTTTATCAGTATCGAAACTAAACAGAAGTCTTCTTGTCAAGTATCAAGGCCTCATCAGTATCGAAACTTAACAGAAGTCTTCTTGTCAAGTATCTAGGCCTCATCAGTATCGAAACTGAACAGAAGTCTTCTTGTCAAGTATCTAGGCCTCATCAGTATCAAAACTGAACAGAAGTCTTCTTGTCAAGTATCTAGGCCTCATCAGTATAAAAATTAACAATAACTTTGGAAAAAATCTCCAATCTTTACTGTGTAAAAGTAAAAGATGCTGGATACTTACTTTTATATCTATGATGAAAATCATTAATAAAAAGATATTTGAAGGGTAGGAATACATGGAGAAATAAAATTGAAAGCTTTAAACTAGTCTGTGATTTTCAAATTGAAAACAGACATTTGATAAAAGAAAATGGTAACAGACATTATTCTTGATTTTTAGAATTTAAAATTAGGAAATGTTCATGATTTGATGTGAAATACAGTCAATTATTGCTATTATCGCTGTTTCATTTCTCATTGTATAGACGGTAGATAGTGATAATTTCTTACTGTTAACATTGTTTGATAACTTATATACAATGCAGTATGTTGATAACTTATATACAATGCAGTATGTTGATAACTTATATACAATGCAGTATGTTGATAACTTATATACAATGCAGTATGTTTATAACTTACATACAATGCAGTATGTTGATAACTTACATACAATGCAGTATGTTGATAACTTACATACAATGCAGTATTTTGATAACATATATACAATTCAGTATGTTGATAACTTATATACAATGCAGTATGTTGATAACTTATATACAATGCAGTATGTTGATAACTTATATACAAAGCAGTATGTTGATAACTTATATACAATGCAGTATGTTGATAACTTACATACAATGCAGTATGTTGATAACTTACATACAATGCAGTATGTTGATAACTTACATACAATGCAGTATGTTGATAACTTACATACAATGCAGTATGTTGATAACTTATATACAATGCAGTATGTTGATAACTTATATACAATGCAGTATGTTGATAACTTATATACAATGCAGTATGTTGATAACTTACATACAATGCAGTATGTTGATAACTTACATACAATGCAGTATGTTGATAACTTACATACAATGCAGTATGTTGATAACTTATATACAATGCAGTATGTTGATAACTTATATACAATGCAGTATGTTGATAACTTATATACAATGCAGTATGTTGATAACTTATATACAATGCAGTATGTTGATAACTTATATACAATGCAGTATGAATTGCTATATTACAGGACACCTATGAAGCCTCCCTATTGGCCCTGGGCTGTACTATGGAGCTCATGGAACAAATTCTTAAGAAAAAGGTATGCATCTCACAAAATTATGAATTTAATAATATGTAAAGAAAAGAATACAGAATAAGAATTTAGTTTTTATTTTACCGTCACATTACATTGTTTGATAAATTATATGTGAATTTGAGGTCAATTTGTGCTTTCATTTGGCCAGAAAAAGCTTTATTTGGTACACAAAGTTGTAAAACATGTTGTTGAGATCTGTATAAGTTAAGAAATGTTGAACAATGAACATTAATTTTGTATGCATCTTTTGCCTTCAGTCAGGAAAAGCAGTTGGATACAATTGATATATGTACATTTTTATCTATATCATTATATGTACAAACAGGCCTAAACATAACTTTTATGGTACATATTTTTTCATTGTATGTCTTGTGATTTATATAGTCAATGTTAAAAGTATGTTTCCATTGTGTTCCAGGTCAGAAATGGGTTGGCAATCATCCGGTACGTATGACTGCCATATTGATATTATAAAGCATACAGGTACTGGTATTTGACCCTAATTTTGGTCCAAAATGATTATTATCGGCCAATAATTTATATGTAAAAAAAAGAATGAACGATTTTCCTTGAATAGTTGTATGACCCCCTAACCCACACTCCAAACTCACCACACCCATAATTGTCACAATAAAACATATTAAAATACAGTTGTATGATAGTCCGTGATCCACTATTACAGGACAAATGTGCACTACACTTATGTCAGGTTTATCAACTTCCTCAAGTATAAAATTATCCAGCAGTTCAGTATAAGTTATTCCCAGGAGACTGTGCATACAATATTTTCATGACAACCAAGATGTAGAGATTGTCGTAAGATAGCCTTTTATTCACAGGATTAACCCTTCACAATCTCAGAGCCTTTTAGTCACAGGATTAACCCTTCACAATCTCAGAGCCTTTTAGTCACAGGATTAACCCTTCACAATCTCAGATATTATACATATTTTATAATTATGGTGTATATAACAAACTTTTCTTGTTCAGACCTCCAGGCCACCATGCCATGACGGAGGAGTTTTGTGGCTTCTGTTTCTTCAACCAAGTGGCGATTGCTGCCAAGCATGCCGTGGACACTTTAGGACTTAAACGGTACAGTAATAAAATCCTGTCTTAAAGTTTTAACTGGTTCTCTTCAAAATGCTCAATACAAGCTGAATATGCAGAGAGTATGCTTCCATATGGAAAAAAAAATAACCTGCAATGAAGACTTTTTAAATATATTTTGTTTTATGGAATACATATCTGTGTTGGTAATTTCAAAGGGTGATAACTCCCAGTTGGACATTTGTAAATTGAAAAGACAATAAAGCCAACTATGATACTGATAAAATGTGGTCAATACTCTTATCATACCAAGACATCAATTAATATTGAGTTTAAAATCACATAGAGTTGGATTAGTGTATGTACTGAGTTAATTGTCATGATGTGACTTCTGTAATGTATTTGGAGTTATCTCCCCTACTGGCAAAAATGTCTAAAGAATTGATTTGTTGTTGGTTCATCTGAGTTACTAAAGTATCTGGTAATGTTAATGGTCTGTGTGTGTTGTAGGGTATTGATAGTAGACTGGGATGTCCATCACGGCCAGGCCACACAACAGATGTTCTATGACGACCCAAGGTAAGTGTTTATATCTGTACAGGGTACTGATAGTAGACTGGGATGTCCATCACGGCCAGGCCACACAACAGATGTTCTATGACGACCTTAGGTAAGTGTTTATATCTGTACAGGGTACTGATAGTAGACTGGGATGTCCATCACGGCCAGGCCACACAACAGATGTTCTATGACGACCCAAGGTAAGTGTTTATATCTGTACAGGGTACTGATAGTAGACTGGGATGTCCATCACGGCCAGGCCACACAACAGATGTTCTATGATGACCCAAAGTAAGTGTTTATATCTGTACAGGGTACTGATAGTAGACTGGGATGTCCATCACGGCCAGGCCACACAACAGATGTTCTATGATGACCCAAGATAAGTGTTTATATCTGTACAGGGTACTGAGAGTAGACTGGGATGTCCATCACGGCTAGGCCACACAACAGATGTTCTATGACGACCCAAGGTAAGTGTATATATCTGTACAGGGTACTGATAGTAGACTGGGATGTCCATCACGGCCAGGCCACACAACAGATGTTCTATGACGACCCAAGGTAAGTGTTTATATCTGTACAGGGTACTGATAGTAGACCGGGATGTCCATCACGGTCAAGCCACACAACAGATGTTCTATGACGACCCAAGGTAAGTGTATATATCTGTACAGGGTACTGATTGTAGACTGGGATGTCCATCACGGCCAGGCCACACAATAGATGTTCTATGACGACCCAAGGTAAGTGTTTATATCTGTACAGGGTACTGATAGTAGACTGGGATGTCCATCACGGCCAGGCCACACAACAGATGTTCTATGACGACCCAAGGTAAGTGTTCATATCTGGACAGGGTACTGATAGTAGACTGGGATGTCCATCACGGCCAGGCCACACAACAGATGTTCTATGACTACCAAAGAAGTGTTAGAAACCAACTTTTTCAGTATATTAGTCCACATGACTGGTAAAATTGTTAAGGTGCTAGTCCTGTGGTTTTGTAACTAGTCCTGGGGCTTTGGCTTAGCTGAGTCACTAAGTTACGAACAAGGAATGGCGAAGCGTTGCGCTGGGGGGTTGGTGTGGTAGTCATTGGGGAGTACAGGGATCTCTCAAAATGCTCTGAATTGAATTATGGTGTATCCTGAAAGCTTCAATTTCCTCTCCTTGAGTAAGTTATAGATTAGAATACAAAGACGAAATAAAAAGCTTAACTAGTCCAAAGGACTAATAATGAACAGAGCATATTTACAAGTCCTCCAGAATTTACTAGTCTCAGACTAACAGACTAGTGTTAGTGTTGAACCCTGCCAAGGTAGGTGTTTGTAACCTCTTCTACAGTCCAGCTGCATTAAATGATACACTTTCATTGAATGATTGATAGAGGCAAATGTTTAGTAACCCTTGTGTGTGGAGATGCAAAACCTTCAACTTATCAACCTTTTGTAACTTTTATGAGGTTCTTCATTTCTTTTAAACAATTAAAAATTATAATTACTGCTGTTTTTAAAAAAAAAAAAATTAATTTTGTTTCTTTATTTCAGAGTTCTGTACTTTTCCATTCATCGCTATGAATATGGAAAATATTGGCCAAACCTTCGAGAATCTGACTACGACTTTATCGGAGAGGGCAGGGGCAAGGGTTACAATGTCAATGTGCCCCTTAATGAGGTCTGTGAGACATAAATATCACATTATATTGATTCAGAGATTATCTGTTAAAACTTTATCTGAACATAACAAGAAATTGAAACACAATTTTTGTTTGATGAAAATAGAAAATGGTTTCCCCTAACACTAAGTAGGAGACTTAAGATAAAATCTATCTCGGAAAAACAAAGTTTACCCAGCTTTATACTTCTGTACTGACATAGTGTAATCAGTAATCCTTTCTCCTACACAGGTCCACATGACAGACACAGACTACCTGGCAATATTCCACCAGATCCTGATGCCTATTGCTCATCAGGTAGGGTTTTATTTTGTCTTCTTGATTTCAAGGTCACCATGTTCAAATGTCTTATGTAAATTTTATTCATTTTACAACAATTATGAAACAAGTTATCCAACCTTTATTAATCACTCTTGTTGGCCCAGTTATAAGCACTCGAGGGGTCTTATTGTGGGAGGAAACCCGAGTACCCGGAGAAAACCGACGTGGTCGGGCAGGTGACCCCAATACCTTTTCACGTCCAGTCGGGGAATCAAACCCCGGCTGCCTTGGTGAAAGGCAAGTGCGCTATCCACTCCACCACTTGACCACACCTTCAAATGTCTTAAAATCTTGCAACAACATCTTCTCAATAACTAAAAGTTGACAGGTACTTATATTAGGCCTGTAGCAAGCTTAAATAAATTGCTTCCTAGTTTGTTACAATGAATGACCTCAATCCACATTCAAGGTCACACAGGTCAAATGTCTTAAACTTTTGCAACAACATCTTCTCAATACCTAAAAGGTCACAGGGTACTTACATGAGGCCTTAAGTATCCTGGGATGAATGGCTTCCTATTTTGTTCAAATGAGTGACCTTCATCCACATGCAAGGTCATACAGGTCCAATATGATCAAATCTTCAATTGACTTCTCCTAAATAACCAAACTATCCTTGGTACTGCTATTTGGTGTGTAAAAGCTGTGATTAATATGCAACCAAGTTTGTTCAAATGAATTATTTTGGCCTACTTTCAAGCTCACAGGGGTCAAATCTGTTACAAAATCTTCAATCAATTTTTAGGTCATCTGACCCGAAGGGTCAGGATGACCTATAGTCATCATGCTTCGTCCGTCGTCGTGCGCCGTGCGTCGTGCGCCGTGCGTCGTGCGCCGTGCGCCGTGCGCCGTCCGTAAACTTTTCCATTTAAACATCTTCTTCTCATAAACCAAAAGGCCCATAGACCCAATATTGGGCTTGTGCCATGCTGGGATGAAGGGGTACCAAGTTTGTTCAAACAAATGACCTTGACCTTCATTCAAGGTCACAGGGGCCAAAAAGGTCAAAATCTTTGAACGACTTCTTCTGAATAACCAAAAGGCCCAGAGACCTGATATTGGGCCTGTGTTATGCTGGGATAAAGGGGTACCAAGTTTGTTCAAACAAATGACCTTGACCTTCATTCAAGGTCACAGGGGCCGAAAAGGTCAAAATCTTTTTAAACAACTTCTTCTGAATAACCAAAAGGCCCGGAGACCTGATATTGGTCCTGTGTTATGCTGAGATAAAGGGCTACCAAGTTTGTTCAAAGAAATGACCTTGACCTTCATTCAAGGTCACAGGGGACAAAACGGTCATAATTTTTAAACGACTTCTTCTGAATAACCAAAAGGCCCAGAGACCTAATATTGGGCCTGTGGCATGCTGGGATAAAGGGCTACCAAGTTTGTTCAAACAAATGACCTTGACCTTCATTCAAGGTCACAGGGGCCAAAAAGGTAAAAATATTTGAACGACTTCTTCTGAATAACCAAAAGGCCCAGAGACCTGATATTGGGCCTGTGTTATGCTGGGATAAAGGGGTACCAAGTTTGTTCAAAGAAATGACCTTGACCTTCATTCAAGGTCACAGGGGCCGAAAAGGTCAAAATCTTTTTAAACAACTTCTTCTGAATAACCAAAAGGCCCGGAGACCTGATATTGGTCCTGTGTTATGCTGAGATAAAGGGCTACCAAGTTTGTTCAAAGAAATGACCTTGACCTTCATTCAAGGTCACAGGGGACAAAACGGTCATAATTTTTAAACGACTTCTTCTGAATAACCAAAAGGCCCAGAGACCTAATATTGGGCCTGTGGCATGCTGGGATAAAGGGCTACCAAGTTTGTTCAAACAAATGACCTTGACCTTCATTCAAGGTCACAGGGGCCAAAAAGGTAAAAATATTTGAACGACTTCTTCTGAATAACCAAAAGGCCCAGAGACCTGATATTGGGCCTGTGTTATGCTGGGATAAAGGGGTACCAAATTTGTTCAAACAAATGACCTTGACCTTCATTCAAGGTCACAGGGGCCAAAAAGGTCAAAATCTTTTTAAACAACTTCTTCTGATAACCAAAAGGCCCAGAGACCTGATATTGGTCCTGTGTTATGCTGAGATAAAGGGCTACCAAGTTTGTTCAAAGAAATGACCTTGACCTTCATTCAAGGTCACAGGGGACAAAACGGTCATAATTTTTAAACGACTTCTTCTGAATAACCAAAAGGCCCAGAGACCTAATATTGGGCCTGTGGCATGCTGGGATAAAGGGCTACCAAGTTTGTTCAAACAAATGACCTTGACTTTCATTCAAGGTCACAGGGACCAAAACGGTCATAATCTTTAAACAACTTCTTCTGAATAACCAAAAGGCTTAGAGACCTGATATTGGGCCCGTGGCATGCTGGGATAAAGGGCTACCAAGTTTGTTCAAAGAAATGACCTTGACTTTCATTCAAGGTCACTGGGGCCAAAACGGTCATAATCTTTAAACATTTTCTTCTGAATAACCAAAAGGCCCAGAGATCTAATATTGGGCCTGTGGCATGCTGGGATAAAGGGCTACCAAGTTTGTTCAAAGAAATGACCTTGACTTTCATTCAAGGTCACAGGGGCCAAAACGGTCATAATCTTTAAACATTTTCTTCTGAATAACCAAAAGGCCCAGATACCTAATATTGGGCCTGTGGCATGCTGGGATAAAGGGCTACCAAGTTTGTTCAAAGAAATGACCTTGACTTTCATTCAAGGTCACAGGAGCCAAAACGGTCATAATCTTTAAACGACTTCTTCTGAATAACCAAAAGGCCCAGAGACCTGATATTGGGCCTGTGGCATGCTGGGATAAAGGGGTACCAAGTTTGTTCAAAGAAATGATCTTGACTTTCATTCAAGGTCACAGGGACCAAAAAGGTCATAACCTTTAAACATTTTCTTCTGAATAACCAAAAGGCCCAGAGATCTAATATTGGGCCTGTGGCATGCTGGGATAAAGGGCTACCAAGTTTGTTCAAAGAAATGACCTTGACTTTCATTCAAGGTCACTGGGGCCAAAACAAAACTGTTGTTATTTTTCGTATAGTCAAAAATCCAAGATGGACTCCACAGCGGCCATTTTGAAAACACATTCTAAACTTCTCAAGTTCTACCAGTGGAATTGAGCTGAAACTTGCCAGAAATGATATCCTGAGATGGTCCCAACAAAGTGTTGTTATTTTTCAAGCCCATCAGAAATCCAAGAAGGCCACTATCTTGAACTTGGCAATCTATACAGGCATATTATAACTTGATTTAATGACTACACATATTTTCATAGTGATTTTACAATTGGTAGTCAGATGACCGTTAAGGCCCGTTGGGCCTCTTGTTCAATTACTGAAATGCCCAGGGTACTGATATTGTTCCGGTTGCATACTCGATGAAGGGCTACTGATTTTGTCCAAATGAACGACATTGACCCACTGTGAAGGTCACTGAAGGTCACAGGAGTACTTAAATGTATTCAATTACTTTAAGTCCTAGGATACTGATATAGAGCATGCAGCATGCTGGGAGGAAGGGCTACCACTTTTGTTCAAATCAATGACCAAGACCCACTTTCAAGTTCACAGATATTATATGTTAACAGATAGTTTTGAATCAGACACAGATATTTTGCCTATAGCTGTATTTTAGTTTAATTTTAAGATTTAAAGTTTGAGATAGGCCTCAGATGAACAATTCAGACCCATTGGGCCTCTTGTTATTTTCAGGTACAGTATGTTATAGGAAATTTAGCATCAGTTATCGAAGGAATTCAATGTTGAAGAAGTCTTCCATTACAATCAATTTCTATTAGGTATAGGTTATGCAAATACTTTATTCATGAATTTGTCATACTCTGTAATTACATGTCTAAGGACTCTGCAATGTTAGTATAGATTTGAGTAAAAAATGTCCCTCAGAAACTTTTCCCCAAATCAAAAAATTCGAAAACTTGGTATACATCCATACTCTTATCAGTTGATTTTATATTTTGAAAGAGAGCCTTCCAAATTCTTGTTTTCTGATTCAAATATTTGTTATTACATAATAGAGTTAAGTAGGCTCAATGATTAATGTTGAGTCATTGCACCATTTGAATGCAGACCTGTCTTTAGTTGCTTTAACTGTATACTTTAATTACCAGAGAATTTCCGTTTTAATTTTAGTTTAGCCCTGACCTAGTTTTGGTGTCCGCCGGTTATGATGCAGCAATTGGATGTCCAGAGGTACCGGGAGGAATGCTGGGGCATGAGATCTTAATGTCACTTCCTATACCTATCAGCTGTAAACTCCGAACTTAATCTCATGCATGCCAGCTCTTAGATGTTTAGGCCTGTAAATAAAAAAGAAAACCAACATCCAAACAAAAGCTACCAGGGTGATAGAAGCATGTGGTTTTGGTTGATACAAACTCAACTTCGAAATTTATCGCAAAAAAAAAATAAAAAATTGTATGGTGCTCAGTTAAGCAAAGGCATGTTTGGGGTTTGCAGCTTTATTTTGTTTGTCATCAGTTGTCTCCCTTAGCAGGTTGTTATGCTCTGTGTCATGTGCATGGTAAAATTTTTTTTTACAGGTTTAACCCTATCACCCCTAGGTACCTGTAGTGGACTCTACCACAATCTGATTAAAATACAGATCCTCACTATCACTATCGTGTGTAGGATCTAACAGCGACCAGTATAAGGTCATGTGCAGATGACCGTTGTATTCACCAATCAAATCTATGCTTACCAGATTCTGAAAGTGAAAAGCTAATTTCGATTTGTTTCTACACTTGTCGTTTAACCAGAATAAAGTAGCGAGAAACCCGAACGACCATATACAAAAATGGCGGCGCCCAGCTCAGCTGACTCTACGCCAAGGCGTGTGTTCTTTTTAGACATTATCAGTTTGATTTGTAGTTTTTCGTTTTTCCGAAAAGAAAGAACAGTTGAAGGTAAAGAAATTATCATAAAATATACTAATCAAATTTTACATAATGCCGGAATGATTTTCTCTTCGTTTCGATCCGCCGCCATTTTTATTTGTCTACTAAACACCGTTTACAAGGTGCATTTTGATTGGCTGTTCATTTCCAAGATATGAAAATAATAAAGGTCAACTGCACATGACCTTCTACTGGTCGCTGTCAGATCCTACACACAATAGTAATAGTGAGGATCTGTATTTTAATCAGATTGACTCTACCATGTATTTATTGAGATGAGTCCATTATTGTTAATAGTGGTGAAAGGGTCTTACAATTTTATCCAAATTTCTCAGGCCAATTTTCTGTATGTGGCTTGCTCGTGTCAATGTAGTTTGGTTTTCTTCACTCCCGTGTAGTTTTCGCTCCATTACACTGTATACTTGCCTTACACATGCTTCTGTGTGTACATAACAACTTCAAAAGGTCAAATACAAATGATATACCTGGTACATGCAGACAATCTAAAAAAGGAAATGCTAGTAATAGGTGTTAGCAGCAGTGTTTGTGCTTAATAAAAACAGTGTAATTGAACTTCTAGTTTTTTCACTGAGCAAAAAAGGCATTAAAAAAAATCATGTTCTCTGTACTTTTTTGGAAATTATTGAAAGTTGTTTTAATCTTGCTAAGGAACCTTTTTACCCTGTTATTGCTTTAGATTTCACGGATAATTTGCATATTTGATATAGTATTAATCTTATAATGTAAAAACTATTAAAATCGGTCTTTCTAAGCAATATACAACTAACACCAATTTTTTTTTAACACAGTTTTAAGAAAAAGAAAATCATACTAGAAACACAGTGTAATTTGTCTTGAGGTGATAGCTCTTTTTTCCCTGTCTCAGGATTCTAAAACAGATAGTGGTTTACACTTCGTAAATACTACGAGTCTAAGGTTTTAATTTTCGCTTGTATCTATCAGAAAAGGTATCAGATTCATAAGCCCCTTTATCAGGTTTCTCATTAATAAAACGTTATTCCAAGAATTTAATTCCTGTCATCTCAATGTTTGCACATTGTATCATCATATCAGGAAATTTAAAAGAAGAATTTTTTTTATTGAAAAGTATGTTATTCAAATATTATTCCAGAATTGATGATTGTTCAAGGACAATGTTAATCAAATTATAATTTACACAGCATGTTTCAAGGTATTTATTTATAGAACTGCATGTTATTTGCTCAAATTGGAATTATGTGCTCAAGCCAATTTTGAATTTTCATTAATTCATTGGAACCAGGTACATGTATTGGGTTGAGCACAGAATCTGAATTTGAGCATGAGAATGGTTAATGAATACAGGTGTTGGACTTTGTTGGTTAGTTAGAGCTTCTCAATACAAATTATACTGTAATACATGTACTTACATATATATGTGATTAGTAAAACCAATTTATGTTTATAATTGGATTGTAACCGTTGGTAACAGTTCAATGCTTACCTGTAATCATACATTGAATCCTCTAGGTAAAGACCTGGCATGAATGCATGCATGCTTCTGGTGGTGCTGAAAGGCTGATACTGTGGCAGTAATTGTTTATGATTCATTGCTTATAAACAAAGAACTGATAGATTAGTGTTATTTTTGCCCTAGTTTTCTCCAGACCTGGTGTTAGTATCGGGGGGCTATGATGCGGCTATCGGGGACTACAAGGTCAGTGACTGCACACATCTGTACTGATCTTTAACGGCAGAATTTGTAGCGAATTAATGTAAGAAAAAAGTTTAATAACAGTTACCGGAAAATGATTTGAAACAACATCCTGCAAGATAAGAAAAGTTGTAAAAATGAATAAGATAATGTTAGATATGTTTATGTCAGATAATATCAGATATTTAAATTTCCACTGCAAGTTTCTCGCTTAGCATTACCAGAAGAAGTTGCATTTATAGAGCTATACATGCAATAGCTAGCATTATTTTGAAGCTTCCCCTCTGTGTCATGTATCATTATATTATACTTTCTAAAGTGTTTCTTCCCGATTGATATCAATATTATTTAAATAACTTACTTAACATATGACTGGAAGGTGTGAACTAACGGTAGGTGGTGTCTTGAAGGTGTGGAAGCTGGTAGTTTAACTTTTGACTAGATTTAACCCTATAGCGCTTTGTCTTGTTGCATTGATTTACACTTCTGATTCTATGTAAATATTCCAACTGTAATATTCTAGTGTTTCTCCCCATTATTTATTTTGTACATTTACATTTCATGTTGTTTTCACATTATTAGAAATTAGATTCATTAATATTTTGTTATTGCAGAAATTTTCATAAATATCTTTATTATGTCCTTAGAGTGAGTAAACATCAATTTAATAGGATCAAAGACAAACATAGGACTCGGAAATAATGATTTCAATTACATTAAAAAATTATTTCAAATTTTATATTATAAAATTTTTGAATTACTGTGCCGCAATAAATCTGTCTACAAAAAGCAGAGGTTAAAATCAAAGGGATTAAATTTTATTGATATATATATATATATTTTGAAAAGATTTGAATTTCCTGACTACTCTTATTTCACCAAAAGCAGAATTGAGGCCATGTTCGCCTCATTATGATACGTTTGTGACTATCACGATTTTATTAGAGAAAATGAAATAAATAGTGACTACTGTGAACCTAGTTTCTTTTGTAGCTATTTACTTTCACGATTTTCACATCACAACAAGTTCTAATTCGCAGATAATAAATTCCTCAAAACAGTCTTTAGCTTATACATTCCAGTACCTGTATGCTATATTTTTATAGTGAATCATTCCCCTCATGATTTATGGCGAATAACTTTTGCAATTTTATTATGATCATAAAATTTGTAAAATTATTAGTACATTGTAGCGCGCAAATGAAACTTAGTTTATAGTTTATCTTCAACAAGGTCAGAAGTAAAGTTTATACAGTAAATGTGCTGAGTGTTGTTCAGCCGATTTAGTTCTCACCTAGCAAATCAAAGCCTGGCACCTCTTATTGGTGGACAAGCCCTGTTGGTCTATGGCATCATCAACTTCTATATATACTGTCAGTGGCTTCAAGCATTCACGTTTTTCTCACCGATTCTGGCCCTAGTCTCATCATAATCCTTAAGTTAAGGAAGCTCCTTAACTTAAAAATCTCCATAGGAAAGCATTACAGAATTTAAGGGAAGTTCCTTAACTTAAGATTTACCCCTTAAATTCTGTAATGCTTTCCTATGGAGATTTTAAAGTTAAGGAGTTTCCTTAAGTTAAGGAACGATGATGAAACTGGGGCCTGTTAAACTGCATAGTGGACCACATTTTAGCATGGGCATCACCATTACCATTTAGTTTGATCTCAAATGAAATATTTAAATCTTAACGAAATGTAAGTAATAGGAATTTAAATTTCAACTGATTTCATATCTTGGCCATGTCATACTTTCGAAGTGTAATATTAAGCGGCATAGTCGTTATAAGTTTACATTGTAGTATCATTTATTGTTAAGAATATATCATGATATACATTATAATAATTTCAATAAAATTCAACCATTAATGATAATAATCATAACTTGTGTCAGAAGGATAAGCAATAATGCGGGCCTATTATGCCTCTTGCGACAACATTCTATAATGTTTCTTGTTTGATTGACAGGGTGAGATGTGGGTGAGCCCGGTAACTTACGCCCACATGACCCACATGCTGATGTCACTAGCTGAGGGGCGTGTCTGTGTATGTTTGGAGGTATGCCTTGTCAATTGTTTAGCTACTAAATTGTATTCGCCACATTTCATTGGATATCAATATTTGCAACATCTAGCTGTTACACATTATTAAAAATCATATTTTACTTAGAATATTGTAATATCATCATTGACTATTGGTAGGTCAAATTGACATGTAAACTAATTTGTGACATTAATGAGAGGAAATTGAACTACATTACTGTCTAGCCTTACTCAAACCCCACTGATCTCATTGCACCAGTATTCATTCAGTGTTTTAGGGGAAATTCCAAATTTTTGTTTGTTTTGCTGTTGTTCCACTGTCGTACAATCCCGCCAAATATGCCAGAACCGAAGTTAGTTTGGTTTTTGGTACAGGTACCTGATTTGGCTGAACTTTTAATGTGATGTTGAATGTGTGATGTTACAGGGTGGGTACTGTATCAAGTCGCTGTCAGAAGGCGTTGCACTAACCCTGAGAAGTCTGCTGGGCGACCCCTGTCCTGTCTTACCTGCCATGGGCGACCCTTGCCACAGGTATGTATAAAACTGTAATTAGACACTTAAAGGACTGGGGGGGGGGGGGGGGTATTTCTTGTCACATCAGGGATATAAGTATGTTATATTCCTAATTTTTAATTAAGTGTTCAATGTTCACAAAGACATGTCATAGCTTTATTTTCTGATTAAAAGCAGAGAGTTTTATCTAATGCGACTAGGGTTTGCTTCCCTGATCAGCCGTGGGTAGGTCATAATGGTGTTTTCTCAGAGTACTATCATGGTTTCCTCCTGCATTAAGACTCGTGCACACTAACATCAAGGTCAACAATTGTGATTTCTAATCTTTAGATAATATAACTTATCATTATTGTGTTTCATAATTGTTGTAAAGTATATAAAGTTAACATTTAAGGGTTTGTTTGTGTTGGCTACTGTCAGATTATGTACTGAAGTGGACATTGTTTGTGTTGGTCACTGTCAGCTGTATGTACTGAAGTGGACATTGTTCGTGTTGGCCACTGTCAGCTGTATGTACTGAAGTGGACATTGTTTGTGTTGGCCACTGTCAGCTGTATGTACTGAAGTGGACATTGTTTGTGTTGGCCACTGTCAGCTGTATGTATGTACTGAAGTGGACATTGTTTGTGTTGGCCACTGTCAGCTGTATGTACTAAAGTAGACATTGTTAGTGTTGGCCACTGTCAGCTGTATGTATACTGAAGTGGATATTGTTAGTGTTGGCCACTGTCAGTTGTATGTACTGAAGTGGACATTGTTTGTGTTGGTCACTGTCAGATTATGTACTGAAGTGGACATTGTTTGTGTTGGCCACTGTTAGCTGTATGTATGTACTGAAGTGGACATTGTTTGTGTTGGTTACTGTCAGCTGTATGTACTGAAGTGGACATTGTTTGTGTTGCCCACTGTCAGCGGTATGTACTGAAGTGGACATTGTTTGTGTTGCCCACTGTCAGCTGTATGTACTGAAGTGGACATTGTTTGTGTTGGTCACTGTCAGCTGTATGTACTGAAGTGGACATTGTTTGTGTTGGTCACTGTCAGCTGTATGTACTGAAGTGGACATTGTTTGTGTTGGTCACTGTCAGCTGTATATACTGAAGTGGACATTGTTTGTGTTGGCCACTGTCAGCTGTATGTACTGAAGTGGACATTGTTTGTGTTGGCCACTGTCAGCTGTATGTACTAAAGTAGACATTGTTAGTGTTGGCCACTGTCAGCTGTATGTATACTGAAGTGGATATTGTTAGTGTTGGCCACTGTCAGTTGTATGTACTGAAGTGGACATTGTTTGTGTTGGCCACTGTTAGCTGTATGTATGTACTGAAGTGGACATTGTTTGTGTTGGTTACTGCCAAATGTATGTACTGAAGTGAACATTGTTTGTGTTGGCCACAGTCAGCTGTATGTACTAGAGTGGACATTGTTTGTGTTGGCCACTGTCAGTTGTATGTACTGAAATGGACATTGTTTGTGTTGGCCACTGTCAGCTGTATGTACTGAAGTGAACATTGTTTGTGTTGGCCACTGTCAGTTGTATGTACTGAAGTGGACATTGTTTGTGTTGGCCACTGCCAGCTGTATGTACTGAAGTGAACATTGTTTGTGTTGGCCACAGTCAGCTGTATGTACTGGAGTGGACATTGTTTGTGTTGGCCACTGTCAGTTGTATGTACTGAAGTGGACATTGTTTGTGTTGGCCACTGCCAGCTGTATGTACTGAAGTGGACATTGTGTTGGCCACTGTCAGCTGTATGTATGTACTGAAGTGGACATTGCTTGTGTTGGTTACTGTCAGCTGTATGTACTGAAGTGGACTTTGTTTGTGTTGGCCACTGTCAGCTGTATGTACTGAAGTGGACATTGTTTGTGTTGGCCACTGTCAGCTGTAAGTTCTGAAGTGGACATTGTTTGTGTTGGTCACTGTCAGATTATGTACTGAAGTGGACATTGTTTGTGTTGGCCACTGTCAGCTGTATGTATGTACTGAAGTGGACATTGCTTGTGTTGGTTACTGTCAGCTGTATGTACTGAAGTGGACATTGTTTGTGTTGGCCACTGTCAGTTGTATGTACTGAAGTGGACATTGTTTGTGTTGGCCACTGTCAGCTGTATGTACTGAAGTGGACATTGTTTGTGTTGGCCACTGTCAGCTGTATGTACTGAAATGGACATTGTTTGTGTTGGCCACTGTCAGCTGCTTGTATACTGAAGTGGATATTGTTAGTGTTGCCCACTGTCAGATGTATGTACTGGAGTGGACATTGTTTGTGTTGGCCACTGTCAGCTGTATGTACTGAAGTAGACATTGTTTGTGTTGGCCACTGTCAGTTGTATGTACTGAAGTGGACATTGTTTGTGTTGGCCACTGTCAGTTGTATGTACTGAAGTGGACATTGTTTGTGTTGGCCACTGTCAGTTGTATGTACTGAAGTGAACATTGTTTGTGTTGGCCACTGTCAGCTGTATGTACTGAAGTAGACATTGTTTGTGTTGGCCACTGTCAGTTGTATGTACTGAAGTGGACATTGTTTGTGTTGGCCACTGTCAGTTGTATGTACTGAAGTGGACATTGTTTGTGTTGGCCACTGTCAGTTGTATGTACTGGAGTGGACATTATTTGTGTTGGCCACTGTCAGTTGTATGTACTGAAGTGGACATTGTTTGTGTTGGCCACTGCCAGCTGTATGTACTGAAGTGGACATTGTGTTGGCCACTGCCAGCTGTATGTACTGAAGTGGACATTGTGTTGGCCACTGTCAGCTGTATGTATGTACTGAAGTGGACATTGCTTGTGTTGGCCACTGTCAGCTGTATGTACTGAAGTGGACATTGTTTGTGTTGGCCACTGTCAGCTGTAAGTTCTGAAGTGGACATTGTTTGTGTTGGCCTCTGTCAGCTGTATGTACTAAAGTGGACATTGTTTGTGTTGCCCACTGTCAGCTGTATGTACTGAAGTGGACATTGCTTGTGTTGGTTACTGTCAGCTGTATGTACTGAAGTGGACATTGTTTGTGTTGGCCACTGTCAGTTGTATGTACTGAAGTGGACATTGTTTGTGTTGCCCACTGTCAGCTGTATGTACTGAAGTGGACATTGTTTGTGTTGCCCACTGTCAGCTGTATGTACTGAAGTGGACATTGTTTGTGTTGGCCACTGTCAGCTGTATGTACTGAAGTGGACATTGTTTGTGTTGGCCACTGTCAGCTGTATGTACTGAAGTGGATATTGTTTGTGATGACCACTGTCAGCTGTATGTATGTACTGAAGTGGACATTGTTTGTGTTGGATGCGGTCAGCTGTATGTACTGAAGTGGACATTGTGTTGGCTGCGGTCAGCTGTATGTACTGAAGTGGACATTGTGTTGGCTGCGGTCAGCTGTATGTACTGAAATGGACATTGTTTGACTTACCATGTTACAGTATAACAACGACCATTTTGAATGTGATCAAAGTGCTGCGGCCATATTGGAACTGCTTCAGCTACCAGCCGGAGCTAGTCTCTGGAGCGTTATGTCCGTATGAAGGAGTCAACATGATGCCTCCAAAGTAAGAATCAATTTTGAATGAAGAAATTGAGTTATGTAATAATCTAAAATTTGAAAAACGTTTAACTGTAAAAATTCAACTTGTTAAGACATTTTAGAAAGGTTCTATACACTTCTGATTAACAGCTTTTGTTTTTTGACTTGTAATTTGTGTAGTGTTAGAGGAGATATGCTGGACTCATAGAATACAATATAAGATGTTTCAATGGACAGAAGCGTATTGTCAGGGTTCCACAGTGATTTGTATACTACTATAATGTGCAGGTTACCTTTCCTTGAGATTATCTTTTAAGTTTAGAGCAAACATTATGTTAACCATAATGATTTTTAAATACCGAATTCACCATAATAAGAGCCCCTTCCCCGATAAGAGCTGCTCTTCCCTCTGCAGATGTGTTGAATTTACATAAATGCCCAACTACATGTAGTCATGACAAAACTAAATTGTTCTATATAACAGTTTGGTAGACCTTTACTGCACGCAGGTTTACAAGAGAAAAAAACACACAAATATTGTTAATATGTGGACACATTCTTCAAAAGTTGATGAAAATAATGTTGCACATCATGAGTTCTACCCAATCTGGTAATTGGTCCAGATCTTAGTTTTGTTATCTTATTAAGTGCCCCCTTTTGAACCAATTTTTTAGGTACTGGATGCGAATTACTACAAATACAGTATCTTGAATATTTTGACTCTGACAGTAGTAAAGGAAAAATATTAAAATAAATTTTGATTTGAGTTTTAGTTGATGTTAAGTTGATCAGATACACAGGGCTCTAGTTGTTGCTCAGGAAAATAATGTCACACATCATGAGTTCTACCCATTCTGGTCATAATACATCACAATAATTGACTTTATAAAACGGGTGTATCTCTGAACGCCAACATTTTTAATTTGCCTACAGGGTAGTTTGTTGTGATAGGGGTTATAGTCTTTTTCCTTAAAGTAGTCTCAGTTCCAACAGGTAAATTTACCTGTAAAAGTTACTTGTTGGTGCTCAGGCACAAGTATTACAAAAAAAAAATCATAAAATTATCTCCATGATACTGTTTTTAAACAGAAATATTAAACTGTGTAAGTAATAGATAAAATAACTATTATAAGATTTGTGATAATTAAATAAAATTCAATGCTTAAGATACCGGTAATTTTCTAGAAAAAAAATAAAACTTTGTAATTCACCATTGAATTATTTTATGACTAATTCTTACTTTTAAAAGATATTGTTGTAAAAATATTTTTGTATATAATAGGTGATTAATTTAATATTTTTTGATGGTTTATTTTTATAAGGTCATGATGCCAATTAATATCAAAATTTAATTACTTCATTTTAATTAGTACATTTTTGCTTGGATATGTATGACTTATTAAATTCCAACTTACTCAATAATTCAATACCCATAGAAAGTGAGGTTTATTAAATCAAAGGTATTGTTTTCATTAGGTAAGCTCATTAACCATTCAATTCATTTATAACCTTAAACCTTACGGTTTATCAGTACAAGATATATACATACAAGTGCATATATACAGTGCAAAATACAAATAGATACATGTACAACCCAATATAGTTCGGACACGCACAGACCACAAGACACAACCGTAGCGATAGCGTAGAGGGGTATTTCACTAAATTTAAAATGTATTCAATCGTCTTTTGTTACAGAGCTATAATAATATAAATTTACCTAAATTCGGAGGATCCTGGTTTTAAATTTGTTTACATTTTTTCCGTATTAGGTTTTTTATGGTAATACAGTTTGATGAAACGTTTTTCATAATGACTGCGTTTTATTACAAAATGGTACAATCCACCGCCGCAATAAGTACACATCCTATTAATTTGATCTATTAGATTAAACTGTCCCATTTCAATATTCAGTTTATGAGACGACAATGTGATTTTTGCTATTTCTTTAAACAAATAGGTTTGGTTAAATACGGTTTAAGACAAAAATTACCACTAATGAATTTTCGAATTGAACATTTTGATGACACATTTATATAGTCAATACATTGTTGAAAAATATGTCATTCTATATTAAATAGTGATTAATGCTTTACTTTCATTCTGTGTATTTTCTGTTTGCTACACATATCCCAAACATATTCTTAACATTTTGTTTCTTATACTATATGTCCACTCAGTGCCCTTTTCAACCATTTCATTGTAACATGCAATTGTCTTAGTTTTTAACTTTAAGCAAATATTTGAAAATTATAAACTTTCGAATAATAATAAATGGAAGTCTTCATGATATTTGTCGTACTCTTCTTAACCCCTAAATTATCTTACAAAAAGTTAAATGCAGTTTTTTTTCCAATATTAGGCGCTTAATGAAACTTCAGACCCATAATTTAAAATGCTTATTACAAATGTGTAAAAAAAAACTAAGTTGGGTTTCAAAATTGAAATATTTACTTTTAAAAACATTCATAATTGCAAATAAGCTTTTCAACCTTGTTCAGCTATTTTCTCTTGTGTTGTCAAGAATTTACTATTATATATCAACAGAATTCCTAGATAAATAAAACAAATTTCTAAGAATTTAAGACTAATTACTCTATTGAATAATTTTCTATATTTCTCTTTATTTCTTCAATATATGGTTATCTCTGGATTGTATTTTATGTACAATTAGGTGCTGATTACTCATTTGATAATTTTCTTTTGATTTCTTTATATCTGTATCCTTGTATTTTTGGAAAAAAACATTGTATAATATAACGCATTTGTAGTGCTGACTGTCCACAGTTAATTCTCAGGTAAGGTGAGATCACAGGTAAATCACAGGTAAGGTGAAGGGCAGTTTATATGAAACAGTATATAATTGACTTCCCATTGTTCTTAAAAACAACACCTACCTATTGTTAAAAAAAATGTTGGCGTTCGGAGAACACACCTATAAAACAACATTTTTCGTCCAGATCTTAATTTTGTTATCCTATTAAGCGCCCCCTTTGGAACCATTTTTTTTAGGCCCCCTGGATGCTAATTACTACGAATACAGTGTCTTGAATATTTTGACTCTGACAGTAGTAAGGAAAAATATCAAAATAAATTTTGATTTACATTTTAGCTGATGTTGAGTTTATCAGATATGCAGGGCTCTAGTTGTTGAACTTCAATGGCTACATAACAATAGTATTATGAAATGTTTTTTCTGACTTTTAGGGAAGGCATGCCATTTGTGACGGAGGAGAACAAGCCGAAGGAGTACAACATAATGTACGAGTATGAGGACGGGGTGGAGGAGGAGTATATCATACAGCACAAGTTTGACTCAGTCGTCGAGAAGCTGATCGCCGAAACCTCCCTAACTGTCCCGCCAAACAGGTAAGTCACAAAACCATCCAGGACTAGCAAATAAGGTTTTGCATATAATATGATTTTCACCATTGCTGTCTGAGATTTGAGGAAATGTTCTCAGTGTACAATAGAGTTATACTAAACACTGAGTCAGTCACATGTTGGTACAATGTATTAAGAATTCCATATCCGCCATAATTTGTCTCTAAAATGAAATCTTTGCCTGAAAAAAAATTTTGCTTGAAAATCCCTTTGCTGTTAAACTTCACTACAAAGATTTATCTGTTATTGAAGTTAACAATTCAGATTTGAAACAAATAAAATAAAACAGTATACACTGATAAAACCCAGTGCTAATTAGTCCCCCACCGGAATCCGGGGGGGACTATAGGTTTGCGTTGTGTCCGTCCGTCCGTCCGTCCTTCCGCACACTATTTGTCCGGGCTCTATCTCCCATACTATAAGACACGCGAACTTCATACTAAGTGTGTGGGTTCCCTGTAGGAAGGCGGTGTGTCGCATACAAAAACCGGGTCACTGTGACCTATATTTTGACCTCTGACCTACATTAAAGAAAAAGCTTGTCCGGGCTCTATCTCCTACACTATAAAGCACTAGAACTTAATACTTAGTAGTATTGTTCTCTGTGGGAAGGCAGTGTGTCGCGTACAAAAACCGGGTCAATGTGACCTATATTTTGCTATTTTTTGACCTCTGACCTACATTAACGTAAAAGTTTGTCCGGGCTCTATCTCCTACACTATAAAGGACTAGAACTTAATACTTGGTAGTATGGTTCCTTTTGGGAAGGCGGTGTGTCGCGTACCAAAACCGGGTCACTGTGACCTTTATTTTGCTATATTTTGACCTCTGACCTACATTAAAGTAAAAGTTTGTCCGGGCTCTATCTCCTACACTATAAAGCACTAGAACTTAATACTTGGTAGTATGGTTCCTTGTGGGAAGGCGGTGTGTCGCGTACCAAAACCGGGTCACTGTGACCTATATTTTGACCTCTGACCTACATTAAAGAAAAAGCTTGTCCGGGCTCTATCTCCTACACTATAAAGCACTAGAACTTAATACTTGGTAGTATGGTTCCCCATGGGAAGGCGGTGTGTCGCGTACCAAAACCGGGTCACTGTGGCCTATATTTTGACCTCTGACCTACATTAAAGAAAGAAAAATTTGTCCAGGTTCTATCTCCTACACTATTAAGGATTAGAACTTTATACTTGGTAGTATAGTTCCCTGTGGGAAGGCGGTGTGTCACGTACCAAAACTGGGTCACTGTGACCTTTATTTTGCTATATATTGACCTCTGACCTACATTAAAGTAAAAGTTTGTCCGGGCTCTATCTCCTACACTATAAAGCACTAGAACTTAATACTTGGTAGTATGGTTCCTTGTGGGAAGGCGGTGTGTCGCGTACCAAAACCGGGTCACTGTGACCTTTATTTTGCTATATTTTGACCTCTGACCTACATTAAAGTAAAAGTTTGTCCGGGCTCTATCTCCTACACTATAAAGCACTAGAACTTAATACTTGGTAGTATGGTTCCCCGTGGGAAGGCGGTGTGTCGCGTACCAAAACCGGGTCACTGTGACCTATATTTTGACCTCTGACCTACATTAAAGAAAGAAAAATTTGTCCATGTTCTATCTCCTACACTATTAAGGATTAGAACTTTATACTTGGTAGTATAGTTCCCCTGTGGGAAGGTGGTGTGTCACGTACCAAAACTGGGTCACTGTGACCTTTATTTTGCTATATTTTGACCTCTGACCTACATTTAAGTAAAAGCTTGTCCGGGCTCTATCTCCTACACTATTAAGGATTATAACTTTGTAGATAACAACCCGGTGGGGGACTGTAATTCGTTGAATTATCTTGTTTTGAATGTTGCAGAACCTGTATAGTGTATGATGAAGGTATGCGGGTCCATCATGCTATCACCTTTAGAGGGTAAGTTATTCTAACAGACACATGATGTTTAACACAATGACAATCAAAAGGTCGTCTTCTTGGTTTGACCTTGCGTTAGGTTTCTCTCACGTACGTATTTCGTAAGTAAATCTTCATTCCAATATAACCTCATCTGGCTTAAAAGGCGAAATGAGCTTATGCGATGATGCAGCATCTGCGGTCTGACTTTTTCTGAAACACTGAAAAAAAACTTGATTTTGCTGGTATCTTCATTTCAACAAACTGAAAAATTAAAGTTTGCGAGGGAAAATAACTTTTAAGGTCACAGGGATCAAATAGGTCAAAACATTTTAACGACTACCTCAGAAATACTGAATGACCTAGACGAATGATATTTGACCCGTATCTTTCTTTGAACGAATGAAACAAAATATACTAAGAAAATAACTTTGACATACCGGGTATTTTCAATGTCGCCAGAGTCAAATATGTCATAACAATTAAACGACATTTCTGAAATACCAAAAGGCCTAGAGACATGATATTTGGCTGATAGTTTAAGCTAAAAAGGTCTTCAATATAATCATATGAAATTATTGAAATTGTTTGCAACAATGTTCAGTGATTAATCTTTGTGCGAGTCCCCAATGCAGTACCAGGGACATATATGTACATATATACGTCCCTGGCAGTATACTCACTTCCTATGATATCGCGGGTTCTATGGTATCACAGTAATAATACTTTCAAGGTCACTGAAGTAAAATAATGTTAAATTTTACAATGTTTGGTATAATTTTGTTATAATTTTGAGACCTTTGCTTGCAGACATCCTGAGGACCCCGATCGTGTCACCTGTATATTTGATAAACATGTGGAGTGGGGACTTCTGGATAGATGTTTACGAGTTCAGGTAAAATAAAAATTAGAGCCCTACATATGGTTGTCCTTCATAGTCATCTAATTATCAGTATCTTTGTCCTTCAAGCTGTCTGCCCATCTGTCCATCAGTTCACACTTTCATTTCCAGAGTCACAATATCTTAAAGTAAAAGATTGCCATTTTCACTTGAAGTGTTACTAAAATAAAAACCAGTCATTGTAAAATAGACAAGGGTCGATAGATAAACTGTCGAAATGTTCTGTTATTAATGGTAACTGTTGGATACTATGCAAAAACAATACCATAGGTTTTCAGTGTTTTCCCTGGGACTATTTTAGGAGTCAAAATGCAGGTTTTTGTGCATCAGGGAAAACCCTGCATTTTGGATCTGTATCACAAATATAACCAATGTGGGATGATAGCAAGATCCTTTTCGTACTTGTCATTGGTAAATGGTCCTTATTGGATGGTCTACACAGTTAGTAAAGTCGCAATATCTTGATCCCTTTATCCATTCTAGGACCTTTGGGCTGTTACTTTTTCGCTGATTTATTGCTTACTTGGTGGTAAATGGTATAATTTTTTTGACAGATTTCTCTGACAATGAGTCCCAGGGAGCCAGGGCATCAAATAAAGTCAAAAGTAGGGGTTGGGCTTTTTACAGCATATTAACCTCATCACCGTGACCAACATTATCGGTTACCATTTTGAATTTCTTGTAAAATAGGTTGAGAAAAATGGAGATGGAGGGTTGGAGGGGGGTGAGGGCTGGAGAGAGGCTTGTGCCTCAGGAAACACCTAGGGTTACGTACATGTTGGAAGGATATAAACAATATCATTGAAGTACTGTTTGGATTTTGTTGATTTGATACATGTGTTTATTGGTTATAGTCTCGGCTTGCTACAGATGGAGAAACACAGGCCATACACAGGTAATTCTTAGTGTCAAACTGTATTTTGTAATTTTTGTAATTTTTATCAAGTTTACTGTTCTATCTAAAGTAGAGAAGCACTTTGGCAGTATATATATACCCTGTTTCTCCTGTAGTTCATCCTACATAGAGCAGATGCAGGCATCGGCAGAGTTACCTCCCATGGAACTAAGAAATTTGCAACATACCTTCAATTCAATCTACATGTGTCCGGTAAGGCTCAAATATCAATATATTTTATTATTGACTAAACATTTTTTTGCTTAGTTCAAAGTCAAACTGGTAAAATAAAAAATCCTAAAATTTTATCAATCAATATTTGAAATAGGGTGAGAATAATGATATATTTATTGCTATAGTAAGCTTAAATCATGAATTGTCTCTTCTCTTCAACCAATATATCTGTTATTACCTACAGTTGCTCAAGGAACAACAAGTTTAAAACAAATGAATCTTTGGAAAAGCTTAAACAATTTTTTTAAGGAATTATTTTGAGACTTCAGCTCACTGCAGTAGAATTACTCTGTGGCCTTAAATTCTTCACAATTATCCCTCCTCCTCCTCCCCATCTTCAACAAAATTAAGTTACATGGGAAAGAAGATAAATACTGAAATTTTACTTTTCTTGCCTGTATCCAGGAGACCAACGTGTGTGCCAGAATGGCTGCTGGATGTGTACTAAGTGTCACAGATGCTGTTTTATCAGGCCAGGCCAAAAGTGGTGTAGCTGTCGTCAGGTAGGCACCGTTATTTTACTGGAGACCAAAATGTGGGGTCTCTGTGGTCAGGTAGGCACTGTTATTTTACTGGGGACCAAAATGTGGTGTAGCTGTCGTCAGGTAGGCACTGTTATTTTACTGGGGACCAAAATGTGGTGTAGCTGTCGTCAGGTAGGAACCGTTATTTTACTGGGGACCAAAATGTGGGGTCTCTGTCGTCAGGAAGGCACCGTTATTTTACTGGAGACCAAAATGTGGTGTCTCTGTCGTCAGGTAGGAACCGTTATTTTACTGGGGACCTAAATGTGGGGTCTCTGTCGTCAGGTAGGCTTAGTTATTTTAGGGGGAACCAAAATGTCCCTTCAAAATTTAAAAGCAATTGCATTACTAAACATAGATTCTGACAGATGATGTGAAATTTGAGGTTTTGTTTGTCTTTCCTAGGCCTCCCGGTCACCATGCAGAATGTACCAAAGCCATGGGGTTCTGCTTCTTTAACAGTGTGGCTATAGCTGCCAAGTACGCTCAAAACAAATTTGGAATAAAACGGTAAGAATTGTTAACGTTGTATGTATACAAATTAGAGTTCACAGTATTCAGTGAAATTAACGTCATATTTTTAACTTTGATCAGTTTGTGATGAAGTTTTAATTTAGTTGAGGGATTGTTAATTAATTATATTTGTGATAATGACATAATTTGTTATTGTAGAAATTGTGCCTTAATTTTCTCAAATTTTGACAGGGTTTTGATTGTCGACTGGGATGTTCACCATGGTAACGGAACACAACACAGTTTTTATGAAGATCCAAGGTAACCCTTTCTAAATTTCATAGAATGGCATATAATATATAAACATTATTTATTTTACAACAATTTTGAAACAAGTTATCCAACTTATATTAATCACTCATGTTGACCCAGATGTTAGGGTGCGAGGGGTTTTACTGTGGGAGGAAACCGGAGTACCCGGAAAAATCCATGTGGTTGGGCAGGTAACCCCCATACCTTTTCACGTCCGGTTAGGAAATTGAACCCTGGCTACCTTGGTGAAAGGCAAGTGCGCTATCCACTGCACCACCCGACCACCCATAGAATGGCAAACTATATTACTAAAAGTTAGGGAACAAAACTCTGGTATTCTAATTAACTCACTGTAATATTATTATCAGTGAAACAGATAAATGTTCATACATTTTGGTCATATACTGTACACATGCATAGAGAAGTCTTATTTTAACAATTGTTTTTTATATTTTAGGTTTGCTGAAAAATAAATGAAGAAATATTTAACATGTCAAAATATTATCTATCAATCTGCATAATGATATGCTTAAAATATACAGATGGCTTGCTTAAGGGAAAACACCAGTAAAATATCTGTCTAATCTAACCCCCTGGGTGTCTCGACAACCTTTCACATCAGTAGTAATGATGTTACCCAATTTCTTATATACATTGTATACACTGCTCCCAATGATACCTGTGTTTTCTGACAGTCTGTCATTTACCAACAATTTGCTGCATCCTACAGGGTTTTAAATATTACAGGTTTCAATATTGATAGAAAAAAAAATATTAGAATTGATTTGAAGTATCCCAATTCAAATTAAGTGTGCAAAATTACTTTAATCTCAATTCACAATTTTTTTTTTTTTTATTAAAGTCAAAAACTACCAAATCGCTTCTTGGAAAGTATCTCTCAGAAACATTACCTAATAATTAAATACCGGCAAAAGCCAAAGACATAAGTGGTGGTTGTATTAATTCTTTGTGACCCCAATAAACTTAATTCAATGGTCACGCACCATTCTGTTTGTATTACAGCATCCTCTTCATCAGCTTGCACCGTTTTGACCATGGAAGTTTCTATCCGACATCCAGTGATGGAAATCACGACATGACAGGGTCTGGGGCGGGGAATGGATTCAATGTCAACGTCGCTTTTAATCAGGTAGGATTCATATTGTGTCATAATTACATTCAGTGACCTGTTGGATTTCAGAAGTAAGCATTATGGGAGTGGAATGACTGGTTCACCAGTTGTCAGTATAATATAACTGAGTGGGATGTTCTGCTGCGGGCCTTCGGCAGTAAACTTCAGCGTGGTACCTAGCATTATGAAGTCGGCATAAGTTCCTCACTATGGAAAGGAGGCCTACACAAGCATACTGCCTCCTCCCAAATACACATTGAATGCACTCAATACAGATACTTGCATCACATACACTGAAAGGCTGTCCTTAAATGACTTTGGCTGTTAATATGCTGAAATATACCCAAGCCACTAAAGTACTTGGAGATCTGCCATGCCTGCAGCTAGCCAGATATCTGGCAGGGGGCCCACTGATGTGAACTATGCTCTTGAATCTGCACGTTAAATAAAAAGAACCGATCTGACTGTCTGACTGAATGTTAATGTTGAAAGTTCATTGAAACGTTGTTGCTCTTGAAATGGATTTTTATGCCCCCGCCATGAAATACCCATGTCTGTCCCATCCCGCCGTGTCTTGTCCCGTCCCATGGAAATTTAATGTAACCAGCTTAATTGAATAACTACTTATCTGATTGTATTTAAAATTCGCATACTTAATAAGCATGAAGAACTAATTAAGGATTAACCTTTGATTTTGTTTAGTTTATTAGATCATAAATCCAATGGAGCATGAGGTAAATTGCGTAAACGCGAAGCGTTTACGTTAAATTTACCGACTTCTCCATTGGATTTATGACCTAATAAACTAAACAAAATCAAAGGTTAATTCTTATATTTACAGTATTTTCCTGTAAATGGTTCATATTTTTTCTGTTCAATTTAGCCCCATCTGCAGACATTATTTCATTTCAAAACTTACAAACGTGAAAACAGTTCAATAAATGTAACAGCATGAAATTTGCATAAGCGCAAGCTAGCTCCGCCCATGTCAATTGTTGATGACGTCATACAATTGTGATTCGAACTGGATAATTTGCATAGCTCCGCCCTCATGTATTGTTGTCAACGTCATAGAAATTTTGCACGTTCTCAAGTATAGTTATTGGAAAATAACACTAGTTTGTAGTACAATGGTTATCGAGTGAATATCAGTGTAGACTGTAAATATTTTCATATGGGGGAAGGGGGCTTTATATCTCACAGACATTTTTAGTTTCAAATATATATTTTGAGAGACTGTTGCAAATTATATTTCATTAAATGATTTGTATGATAACCTTTTTCTTCTGTTTTGATAAAAAATATTTAAAAATATTATTGCTTTTTGGTTTCATTTGAAATAATTTTTCATGAAATTTAGATTGGGGGAAACTAATTTGATTCTTTATTTATTTACGAAGGGTCCCAAAGGTGATGCAGAATACAAAGCTGCCTTTCAACAAATTGTGATGCCCATTGCTTACGAGGTAAGTTTTATGTGATGCCTAATGCTTATGAGGTAAGTCTTGTGTGATGCTTGTTGTTACGAGGTAAATCTTATGTGATGCCCATTGCTTACGAGGTAAGTCTTATGTTGCTCCGACCAGTTCAGATATGTTACTATGGATTAAACTGTTGAATTCCTTCATGTAGAAAGAAGTTGTCAATCATGACTAATACAGCTTGTTGTACCGTATATGTATATGTGATCTGTACTCTATAACATTCAGAACCAAACTTAACTCTCTTTTTTTTTTATTTCGTAATGTGATATCATTTGTAAATTTCACAATCAGAACACAGCATTCCTAGTTCCTACCTTTTAAAATTATACCCAAGTTAAAGGAGTTGGTCGGTGTGGCTGGTAGATACTGTTAAATACAGTATCCTTTGGCTGGGCCCAGAGAGCTGTGGATTATATATCATTAATCATTCTGGAGATCTGGGTTTTGATTTCCATTGGGGCCTTTGTCAGGAAATAGTGTTTTCCCCGTTCTATCACCTGGTACAAACATTTACATTCACTTCTATATTAAAGTATCAGTACATTTAATGTTGTGTTGAGACAAGACATGTGGTCTTCATTTATCAAGAAAATTTAAAAGTAATTTTGTTTCTCTTTCATGCTGATTTTTTAAAAATTATTTCTTCAAACATTTCCTTGACCAAGACATTGGTATTAAAAGCATAAAATAACTAAAACAAAATATCCCGAGTTGTAGGAAAGGTTACCTCCCTTCCTACATCAATATAATTTTGGCTACTATCCATATGAGTCTTAATGCACTAGTACTGTAGATTATTTTGACATCCTTTCCGATCCATCCCATGTATAAAATCTATCAAAAATAGCCTGTATCAATATGTTACATCTGACATTGTATCAGACTATAGACAGCTTTCATTATAGCAAGGTAATTAGTACACCCAGGTCAATTTGTTAATCTATAAAAATTGATTTTATGATTATGAATATGCATGTGTTTATTGTAATAATGAACTAGTAAGAATCACTTCATATCTATAGGACATATTACATGTACAATGCTATAACCTTTGACCCCACAGTTTGCCCCAGAACTTGTTTTGGTGTCAGCTGGTTTTGATGCTGCTCTAGGGGACCCACTGGTAAGACATTTAATAATTATCATGTTTTTGTAGTTTTAACAGGATGAATATGAAATTATAATTTTGTATTTAGAAGTTCATGTATGTTGATAATAAACAATTACCTGGGTATGTGCAATTTTACATTTTAATCCTTATAGGCATACAGTTACCTACTTGTACAGTTATCTTATTTTAAAGCAAAAAAGAAAAGAATATTTCTTGATTTTTTTTAATGCAATAAAACAAGTTGAAACAAGTCGTTTTTACATATTTGCTACATAACATACATACTACCATATTCAACCAGATTAATACACTTGTCTCCATATCTAAGTGCACCATCACCTTTTTTCATGAAAAGAGAATATGTCACCAATTGAAACCTATAAAAATGTTGATGCAATTAACACCTGTGATGATGTATACCTGTAATTTGTAATTTCACACCTGTTTTAAGGGCGGGTACCATATCACACCTGCTGGATACGGTCACATGACCCACATGCTGTCTTCACTAGCCAATGGGAGAGTGATACTTGCTCTGGAGGTAATTATATAAGATTTATATTATAAGTGTTATTTTTTGCAGCATCCATTTTTAACTTAAAGGAGTTGGCTCTACCTTTTTATAAAAACTAGAATTTTTTTAAAACTCTTCCGCCTTTTCTCAAAACAACACATGTTTGTTCAGCTCCTGGGCCATGGCTCTGTATGGTACCTGTCTTTGGTTTCTCAGCCTCCCAAGTACACTGAATCTTTCAATTTCCATCTTGTAGGGTATTCAGAGCAACTCGCTCCTCTGGGAAATTGTTGCTTCTTTAACACATCATCTCATCTCAAAATACCCCTTTTGTTTTGGATTGGTCCCTGGATGTTCCTACTTATTTTCTTCCTTTGTTTTTGAAGTAGAGCATACCCGCTAACCCTCCCTCATTACGAGGGAGACTCCCTTATTTTGACCACAATTTACCAGTGTCCCTCAAAATCTCCCTCATTCAAGTTGAAACTCACACATCTACATCCTGTGGACAAATGATATCCTAGTTACTGCAGGGTGTGTGTAATGACCATAACAGGTGTGTTTGGATCAAATGAATACTTTTTGAAGTTATTCTGATACATAAAATGGGAAAGACAAATGGAGCAATGCAGTTTCAGTCGCATTTCACGCACTTTCTCCCTCATTGGAAATATGGATAGAGGGAGATCTCCCTCATTGGAATTTTCGAAGGTTAACACCTATGGTAGAGCAACGCTGTATCAGTGATAGCCAGTTATTGTTCTCCTACTTTTCCATCAATTAAACAATGAACAAGTTTGCAATGTCTTCGGTGAGATCCATTAGATTTGATTAGATCTGTAACAGTTTCACTGTTGTATCTGCGTGTTTTTGACGAGCTCCATAATTCGTGTTTGACAGGGTGGCTACAATTTGTCATCGATATCCAACAGTATGGCTACCTGTACGTCAGTCTTGCTCGGTGACCCGTGTCCTTACCTACCTTATGTTCCACCTCAGGAAAGGTACACTTTAACAGTTGTTTAAATATACAAATTTGGTGAAATTCTTTAAAAATGAATTTTCATGTTTCCATAGTTCATGTTTAGTATTGATTGTTTTTGTTATTATATTCGTTGATTTCATCATCTTGCCAAAGAAAATATTCATGTTACTATCATTACATTGTACCTATCACTTTATGCTGCTTTTGTTAATATAATCAAGCAAAAGTGACTTTGTGTTGAACTTATTGAGAAGCAGCATGCTAGTATCTATTTAGTATACCATGGTAATGGTTGTTTCTCATAGACAAAAAATACAGCGATTTAACCTTAGAAGATTGTCATGATGTTTTCACTGCCTCCTCTCTCTACCTAACTATAACTACATCTGAAAAACAATATATGGTACAAAATGGCTGTCAGGGAATCAAATCATATAGGTAAGAGAATGGACAAGCAAAGATCAAACTGATTTAGAACTAACGAAGATTAGTTGTGGGTGCCAAGATCCTTCTGGGATCTCTTGTCAATCTTCTTATATGATATGTCTTATCTGAGTGTTTTATCTTGATTTATCTGATTTCTGGATGCTTTTGTACGATTTTGTCCGATTTCTAATGTTTCAGTGCTGTAAAGAGTATAAATGATACTTTGGACTCCCACAAGCAGTTCTGGAAATGTTTCAAATTTAGAGGTACGGTATATACATTTATTACTTCATGATTTAATACATATAAACATACCTGGTATTAAACTCTTTTTTTTTAAATTGCAAAATATTACCAACATTTTTCATGTTACATGTATCAACTTATGTAAAACAATGAATACATGTTTTCTTGTATAGATGTACTTGCAGGCTTCAATAAGACTGAGGTGATTATTTTTTTGTTTTATTCAGAGTCCATCCCAGATTTTGGTTGCGAACGAGAAGAAGAGGGGTATGTAAAAGTGTTTTCTTGTATTAGTCATATATTCTATATTCTTGACATAAACTTATTGTTTGCAGGAAGAGCCACAGTGGTCGAATGATTAAGGTAAGGCTTCTGACCTTCTGCTACCACTGTAGCCATCCACCACTGGGTCACTGGTGGGAGACCTATGTAAGGCTGTTGCGTAAGGCCTTAGGTCGGTGGTTTTTCTTCAGGAACTCCGGTGTTCACCATTAACAAAACCTGGCACTTCCTTATTAAGTGACGATAGACGTTTGTTGATAAGACGTCAAAAACAAACAAAAAAACCAAACCAAACCAATTTTTAGCAGGAATATGAAAGATAAAATTAAAGACAAAATATGAAAATTGAATGAAATGTTTGCTTCATTGAATTTTGTCAGTTGCTTTCATGATGTGCTCCTATAGACCTGATGTGATTCCACGGGGGAAATTACCAAGGGATCTTTAACCATAACATAGTTACAAATTGTCTATTTAGAGAAGTCATATTTAAAATCTGTACAATGTTGTCATTATTTCTTGCCTATCATAAAATATGAAATCCATCAAATGGTCACCGTGGTGCTTAATCTTGTAGCAACAGAATTCCGATATCGGCACCAGTAGAAATGATAGGTTTTATTTTTTAATGACTCGAAGGAATTTATGATTGAGATTTTGTTTGACATTTGTATCTATTTGGTATGATTTGACTTTAATGTCAAGATAACTTTCAAAATTGTATTGCCTGGATTTTTCAGCCATTACATATACATTACATTATGTACTGTTTTGATATATGTTTTTCTAGAGAAAGTGACAACAGGGGTTAAACTGACTTGCGACATATATACTTGTTTGTAAATTTTCTGACGTTATGATGAGACGACTGTTGTTACCAAGGAGACGTCCTGAAAAGCTTCGAGGTTTAGATGTCGGCATTTGAACCATTTTGAGCCGATAGGTGCTGCTTCAAAAGCTGATCACATCATGGCACCTTTCTACAGCTGGAAGGAGATCCTTAGGAAATACACACTGGTCTAAAAAAAGGCCAAAATAGGCTTCATTTATTTACAATATGAACATTACCAGTATTTTCCTGATTTTAAATATTCATGTACCTGGTATATGAATTCTTTTTACAACAATTATGAAACAAATTATTTCAGCTTAACTTGTATTAATCAGTATTGTCTGCCCGGATATCAACACACAAAGATTTCACTGTGGGAGAAAATTAGATTACCTGAAGAAACCAAGAATGTAGTCAGGCAGGTGATCTAATACCTTTTCATGTCTGATCGGGAATCAAACCTGGATGCCTTCTTGAATATAATTAAATAGGCAAGTGCACTATTTCCTGCACCACCTAACCATAGTTCAGATATTTTTAAGAAAAATATATATTCAATTATTTTCTAGGAAGTTGCATTGACAAACCGAAATGAATTGATTTGATTAAATCTTTAAAATACGCAAACAGCACCTGATGCCTGTGATAGATAGTAGCTAGACCCTCTGTAAGGGATGTGTCTGGTGGGATTAAATATAGTTTTATCTTACCTTGGAAGATGTGACATAACAGCTATCGCTTTCGGCGTTTTGCATGTAATCAATACCTGAAATGTTGTCCGCACTGGTGAACACCTGATCCAATTAGTCGAAATAAAATGAAAGATTTCCTACCTACCCCGTATGATAACATTATATAGTCTTCAGAAATGCCAATATAGATATTGTGGTATATTTTATATCTTCTTGGTATTGAGTGCATTGTATTGTTTGCTGAAAACAATTATATTTTAGAAAATATCATTGTTTAGGCCTATGCGTAGAAGAATAAAATTATAGAAATATTACGTTGAAATTATACATGGTTAAATGTATTGAAAAGAATTATAGGGTCCTGCAGGAAAAAAAATTCTTAACTCGAAAATTTAGACTTATTTACTTGAATTTCTAGATCATCTAAGATGATCTTTTTGGTGTCAAATAACAACTTACCAACTGAATCTCTCGATGTATTACCTTGAAACTTTGACTTAACAATTTACATTGGTAAAAGTCATTAAATGTCTACAAGGTTTAATGTAGTCGTTTAGGCCAAATTGGTATCAAATGATTACCTTACATTTCATAACGCAAGTTAAACAAGAATGTCTCGAAAATCTAACTTTTCTTTAAAACTTTGATGTTCCAGTAACTCAAATCAATTGCATAATTATTTTCAATAATAAGTATTTTTGGTAGCAGTTCTGTGACAATGATCATGAAATATGTGCTATAGTCAAAGCATATAATGTTTTAAAGAGTTTATTTATATCGGGGAAAACCTATGAAATAATTGGTAAGAAAGACATTTCTGATGTCTTCTATTCAAAAAAAAAAAATCCTTCAATACATTATCAAACCTCTTCCAAATGCTAAAAAATTATAAAGAAAAAAAAATGAAACAAATAAAAGACATTCACAATAAGAAAAAGGCGCAGAATGCCAATACATTGTGGCTTGATAACAAGACTTTTGTTTAAATTGGAGGGTAGGATACCTTATATGTGACACGTGACTTTAGAAGTCTTACAACCCTGCCACTGAAAGGTCATAAGGGCATAAGCAGACGTAAAACTGCCTTACCGCCCTGTATTTCAATGCTTGTACTGGTATTTATTTGGTCTGAGTTATGGTTGATGGTTCGTATACAAATCCAATGAACTTCATCCCAATTTGGAAACCTAAAGTAAAACAGGGTATTATGCCACTCTGAAGACATTGGATAATTTTGGGACCTTAGACATGTATATATTAGTAAAACAAGGTTTTATGCTGTGAGCCTACCATCTAAAGACATCTGAATGGTGATGGCCATAGTATCTTGAAACATACAAATGGTTCTGTGACTTAATTAAACAACAGACTTACTTTTAGTCATTACCATTACCATTATAGTTGTGTAGTTCTGGTATCTAATGTGAACTAACTAGTGTAAATTTAAAGGTGTATATTTAAATTTCTCAGTTCCTCAGTGAACATAACTGTTCATAAATCTTCTGTTGCCAGTTTTATTGTCTGAATTGCCTGCAATTTAAATGAAATTTATTTTAAATAACATTTCCAATTTTGTATAAATTGAATTTAATCTCCGTTTTTATCACGTTTTATTGGCAGTATAATGACATGCTAATAATGTTAGCCTCTGTAATTTTCTTAACCCTTGTAGTGCTGAATTGTCCCAGAATTGGTCATCTCCCACTGCTGAATTGTTTCAAAAATTTTTTTTTTTTTTTTTTTTTTCAAAATGCTTTAAAATGTTCCTTAGGAATCATATTTAGTAATTTTCATCAATTCCACTCATTATCTCTTGTTGTTTTTATATTTAAACCCTCAAAGTTGAAGGTAAAGTTGATGAAAAATTTTGTAATCTTGCTTGTTTTATTGTGTTTCTGTTGGTGTAATAGTGTTTAATTCTCAGATTGTAATTCTAGTCATATTTGGATATATATATCAAGAATAAGTAATACTGATATATATATGCTCTAAAGCAGTCATTTTAACTACTTCGAGATAAGCCATATTCCTTCACATAAGCTGCTATATAGTGCTTGTGAACAGCAGCTTGGTGACCAGGTTCATTATTCCAAGCAGTTGAACGATTTGCATTCTGATGGTGTTTTATAGTCTGTTTGTATTGTCAAAATGATATTTTTATTTTTGCAATGAACCATTATCACGAAGGCGTCACGATATTTCCATTCAAAACACGGTATGGAAAGCATGTTGCTATGCAGGACAAATTGTTGCTAGGCAACCAAGTACATAACACACTTACCTTAAATCGTATTGACAATTGGATCAGAGCTTTCATCAGTTTGGAAATTGGAAGAAGTTTCATCAGGTAATAGCAAAAAAAGTATCTCTTTCAACATGTTATATAAATCTAAACTATGTACATTGTTTTTCACTTGTAGTTTGAAAACATATGGTTGACACTATTCCTCCTGCCCAGACTGGGTGGTCGCAGTTTTCTGCCGTTTATACGCCAAAACATACTCGGACTTTGTATGGAATATTTCAAAGCAGGGCTCTATGCATAATGCTACTTGACACTGCTTGCACTGGAATGTGGTCTCACGTCCAGTACATTTAGGCACTGGTTCATTAGGGTGAGAGGACTTGAAGAGTTCCAACTCCCCAGGCCCACAAACAACACACCGCCGTTTCCCATGGCTTCTCTTGTCAGTTGGTGGAAGGTGAGACAGGAAATGCCTGGCTGTCAGTCGCTGCAATACCTCTGCCGAGGTCCGCTTTCTGCCCCGTGGAGCAGCACCAGAAAGCTCAGAGACTTCCATCAGCTGACTGACAAGCTCCCTCCTGAATATCCTCTGGTGAACTGGGTGTTGAGTCCTACTCTTATATAAAATATAGGCATTCAGGACAGCAAGGCCAATTAAATGGAAAAAAACCTTCTTCCACCATTTCAGTGTCCGTCGGTCAAAGCTTCCATTTGCAACCATTTGATCACATCGATCTACAGCTCCCATGTACCTGTTGTAACTGAGTACGCAGTCTGGTTTGATGATATGGGAACCATCTTGGTCAAGTCGGCCAGTGTCTACCATCACACCTGAATGGACATAAAGTGTATTGAAGCCTAATATGAATTTCCCTTAACAGTAATTATACTGTTCAGAGATATTCTGAGCTGGATGTATGATTTATAACATTTCATCGATAAAGTAAATCAATCAGCAGATTTGCTATTGTCACATTTGACAATAAATTGCTGTTCATGTTTATGGCCATGTTCAACAATGAAAAGTAGCTGTGTTCATCCCATGTTTAATGGTATGCTAGGATAAATAACTAAATTTAGGAAAGACTTCAGTCAGACTATGAAATAAAGGAAGTTGTCATTGTAGGTTTTTTATCTTTTTGCAAAATATTTACATTAGAACCAGAGTGACAACTTTTCAGACATTAACATTTGTTTATGTTTAAAATTAATAAAAAAAATTTGTCTTGCTTAAATCAGTGCCAATTTCACTCACAGTGCTGCACGCACATGACAAAATATATTTAAATACTGTTACATAATCTATACAATGTAGATCTAATAATCACCTGGTTTTAGATGACTGATACTATATTTATATATACCATGTATACATGCATATATATCTATTCTTTTACCAAATACTGTATAGATCTATATTTCTTTAGGATATTTGACAAGTCGGAAACTTGATCAGAGAATGATGAATTACCTTCATGTATAGTGGTAAGTAAATTGACATTTTTTTTGTCAGCATACTTTACAGCAACGAGGTTGGACTCCGAGTTGTGGACAACAAATATTTCCCCCTTTGTAAGATCTTGATTCTTCAACTTCTGTGGAATACCTCGTCTGTTTGACCTAACAGTGCCACATGCTGATGTTAATTGCAGGTACAATTCATAAAACAGTTGAGGGCTGCTGAAATAATTGTCCATATATATATTGTATCCTTTGTTCATGTATGGGGACGCAAGACGCAAAACCAAGTCATATGTAGCCCCATACTGACTGGGTGGCTGCTGCTGACCATCACGGCCTGTGTACAACTCCATTCGACAACAATATCCATTTGCAGAGTCGCAAAGCATGTACATTTTAAGACCATATTTACAAGGTTTGTCAGGACTGTATACACGAAAATGCAGATTTCCCCTCCATGGAATCATCCCTTCATCAATGGCAATGTTCTTACCAGGAGTATAAACTTGCTGAAAGTTTGCTAACATGTCCTTGTAGGGATCCCCCAGCTTCTGTAAAGGGGAATAGCCTGGTTGTCCCCTTGGTACTGCATTGACGTTATCGGACAAGTGTAGAAAGCTCATCAGAGCAAGAAATCTATCTCTAGGCATTACTGTGTTGAAAAATGGTGTTCTTATTACAACATTTGTGGACCAGTAATCCTGAATATCCAACTGTCTTACAATGCCCATTGCAATGGTAACTCCAAGGAATGCTTTGATTTCAGGAACCGAAGTATTAGTCCAGTTTCTAAGCCTAGAAAAAGGTGGCAAGTTTGGGTGATTCTGCAAGTACTGTGTAGCATAGTTGTTTGTTTCATCTGCTATTTTACTCAATATTGTATCTGGCACAATACTTTCAAAATAGTCGAGATAACTGAGAGTGTTTTCTTCGGCAGGCAAAATATTTTCATTAATGCCAGCGTGACCGACGAAAGTGAAAGTAGACGGCTGACTTCCACCTTCTAACCAGTTTTCCTCGTCAAAAATGTGTCTTACATCTGTTTCATCATCGATATCTTGATCATCAAATCCTTCAAATTCATCACTGTCATCGTCCAAAAATATTTCTTCAAATATAGTGCGAAACTCTGGTAAAACACTCTGTAAATCGTCAGAGATTTGCCGCTCCGCCATCTTGTTTACATTGGCGACGAGAGCAGACACCACAGGGCACTCGATAATTTTGAAGAATTTGAACGCTTTAATGTGATCGAGACTTATATTGCTTACAAACACCAGTTAATAGAATAATATAAATTCATGTTTCAATCATTTATTCAGTAAAATCACACCCCGTCTTTCTAGAAACAGTCATAATATCACCCAGACCCAAACAAGATCGAATGCGAGCACATCAAATTGTGACGTAATCATTCTCTGTGTGCCAGATTAACGATAACGAAAGAGTCGTGAAATCTACTATAAATTGTACGTACTACTGACTTTCCATGTCGAAACAATAGTTAAATACCTTATAAATCTATAGATGACGATGCCAGTGCTAAGGAACCTCTCACAGCATCGCTAAGACCGAATACATAGCTAATAGGTTCAGAGCACCTGTTAGCCATTTTGGCGGAAACTTTCGTCGGCATTGCGTTTTTTTTATGCGCATGTTTCCGGTGACGTAACGCAGCTAAAAATATCGCATATTCTGTAAATAGCGCTGTTGACAGGGATTTGCCGCATGGTAGAGAGACGATAGGGATAACTGTATTAATGTTAACATGAAAAACGAATGCATAGATATAGAGCTACATGTTGAATATCTTTTTAAGTCATAGAATCATGTATTTATTGATATTTTGGTTATTATCGCCGGGAAACACCTAGCGCTTGACCAGACAGCCAAAAGGCTGTCTTAGCAGGACACCAGTAAACAGCCTTTTGGCTGTCGTAGCACTACAAGGGTTAATTTTCAAGTTAAAAAATTGTATGCATTTTTGAAATTGAAATATTCATCATCAGCCAAAAATTCTCAAAAAAATGGCATTAGTTTTTGCAGAATCTTTGAAAAGAAAAGTTCTTGGTTATCTGCAAAATAAGTTCATGTTATTAGATTGAACCTATTAACCAATTAACCCCTGAAGTTAAGTAATGAACTATTCCACCCTTCGAATTGGAAGAGTTCAAAGTGCCTTTAGAGGTGAATGAGGTAACCAAAGCAACAACTGAATGATGAAAGAAATTAACAGGACTTCTAGTTCACAAACAAACAACTTTCAAATATTTTTCAAAAGTCTGTGATAAATACTGTAAACTTTTACATATGAATCTTCCAAAAGTTTGAGAATGTTTTGTGTTTGACAATATTGATAAATCTATGATATGATGCAGTGACACTTAGATTGGACTTATCTTAAAAGCCTTAGCTTTGTTAGTCAATAACCATGCAAATAGCTGTTTACTGGACATCTACATTACTGAAATGACCCCAGTGTCGGCTAAAGAACATAATTCCTTGGCAAGCTCAGCCACGGTCAAATTGAAGAGGCCGTATACCACAACTGAGTAACAAAACGAAAAAAAAAAGCTCAGACAGTGATACAAATTAGTTTTCTCGATTGGCTGCCATTTTTGTTTGTCTCCGGAGATGAGATTATGACATCTTTTTAATGATGTATTTCCACAATATTGGAATCATACAACAAGTTTAAGATGGTCAGGGCCTTTTTCAAAGATCTGAGAAATGAGTTGTCTATATCAGATGAGCTATTTGTATACCTGTCATGATCAGACGACATCTGTGTGTTTGCCGTCTGCTTCAGGATCGCCCTCGGGTATACTGTCTTCCTATGAAGCTGTCATACTTCCTTTAGCTGGCTGAATACAGTGAAATTTTCAGATATATTGAGAATTGACCTACAAAATATAATTATTATGGGTAAAAGAGCAATTAAAATATTTAAAAAATAATCTTTATACCATAAAATGTGTAGACTATAAGACTTGACAAAAATCGGAATACTATGAGAAAATTTACAAAAATTACAGAAGATGTCGGGTAGTCAAACTGTTAAAACTTTCAGTCATTGCATCACCTTCTCCCTCGAATTGCAATCTTATCTTCTGTTCCTATATCAGCTAGCGATTCTGTCCACCATTTTGTCTTCATCTCCCTCTCTATCACAAGGAGTCAGTTCCATCAGGTGCGGTTTAATCTGAATTCCTTTTTATGAGCCAGGGATTGAGATATAATTCATTTGCCACTTTCAAACAATTTCCTTTCCTGTGAATTATACGTTTTCCTTACAAATGGTGATTCACTTGGATTTGTATTATTTTTATTCAAATTAATGGCAAAATAAAAATTTTATTTTGTTATGAAAGAAAAGAAAATCATAGATAATTTTCCAATTGAAGTTTTGTTTTTACCTTGCGACGGATTGTTGTCTGATAATGACTTCAGAGCATTATTTGTCTTTATTTCGATCATTATATTTTTTTCACTTGCGAAGCAAAGGTAATATATTTCAGGATCACTGAATTGGCCTTTGTTATAAAACATGTAGGTCTCTAGATTTATAGGTCTACCAGTATCATTTGCCAAAGCATTCTTAATGTGATAACCTTGAAGGAATGCTTTAATTTTTTGTGAAACTTCTTCCAAGCTCTAACAGAATCAATGACGCATTCAAGCTTAGCTTTGACCTGGATTTGAAATTCAATTACGCTGTCGGCGACAATATTGGATTTCTTGATCTGAAGTACCGTGAGTTTCTTTGTGAGAATACGTACAATTGTATCTAGTATTAAAGGTAATCCTTGGGTAAACAATGATTGATTAAAGTTGATGAGAGATACATTTATTCTTGAAAGCTTAGAAGATTTCAGTTGATCATGAAATAAAAAAAAAGAAATCCAATTATATGTAAGTATAGGATACAATTATTGGGATCTTTTCATTTCGCTGTTGAAATTCCTTCATTTTGGTTGAATTGAGTTTGAGTGTATAGCTTGATACCTGGAGCTTCAACTCTGTTTGGTTTGCATTAGTTTAATTAAGATGCCTTTAAAAATGTTCTGAAATAATGTAAACTTTGAGTTATTATCTAAATACATTTGTATAACAACATGGTGATTCCCTAGTTTTATCAGGTTATTTGGACTCTGTGGTACAACAGATCTGTCAGTCTTGGTAAAGAGCATTTATTCGCTGAAGAAAGGATGATGTACAAATTTCATGTCAAGATTCAGAATCAATTACCTTTCATATAGGCATTAATATCTATTACCATTGACAATTATGACAAGATGACTGCCGAAGTGAGTTATGTGTCTGTGTACGGTTTTAATGTTAGGTTTATAACTCGCCATGGCTTAGCTAAACTTCTTCATCTTATTAAGAACATTTTCGTTCTGTCAGTTGTAATCTGACGGATCTTTATTTGGATAAAAAACATCAATTTTATTGTTTTCATGGTAATGATGGTTGGAATATCAATTTAAGACCAGTTCCTGTAAAGTTTTTTTAACAACATTAAACATCTTTTCTCACATGACACCTTTGCCCATATGTTTGAAGTGTCAAGAAAACATCTGAAAATTTATAATTTTCTTTACCTTTGGGGCCTATATGTATATAATATAAATTTATTTATTTTACAACAATTATAAAACAAGTTATCCAACTTATATTAATCACTCTTGTTTGCCCCTTTTCATATCCGGTCTGGGAATCGAACCCTGGCCGCTGCACCACCTGACCACCCATATATATGTATAGTTTCTATAATTGTATTAATTTTGTTAATTTTCTAAACACAGGAGATTCAGACTATAATCCCCTTAAATGCTTTCTAACAAACACCTTTGTTCTATTAGCTAATATTTTAAAAAATTTAATATAAATATTTGACATATGAGCAGTACCTGGCAAATTTCTGTTGAGACCTTCGTGTGACAGTCACCAGGTACAATTGCAGGCTGTAGATTAGTGGTTTTCTCCAACAACTGTCCTCCACCACGAAAACCAAAACACAAGCAATAACAAAAAAACCGCATGCTTTAAATTTCTAAAAAGATTTCATTCAGAAAGTTATTTGCATGGTTTTAATATCAATTTTTTGCCTTCGCACGGAGTTGTCAATGGTATGGATACCCACTGTGTGTACAAACTCAATGACCTCATAGCTCTACTGGGTGCATTTCTAAACCGATTGGCATGAAACTGTACTCCAGGGTTCACAAACAGCATTCCTTATATGAGGTGGCACTTCAACCTTCTGCAGGCTAATACTAGGTCACTGTTTCTATAAATAAAAAATAACAAAAATTGGAGGTCACTACTCTCCAGGCTGTAGTTCTCAAGTGACACAAAACTTCACACAAGTGTTCACAAACATCATATTTTGTACATGTTTGATTTCACATTTCTGTGGTTAAAACTAGGTCACTGTTAGTTACTATAAATAGAATTTTGGTGCCATCATTAAAGTTACATTTATACACTACCTGTTCATGAAAATGGGTCAAATCCTATTCACTCAGCATTTCCCTTTTCATTTTGTCTTTTGAAGTTGAGGGTGTAGCGAGGGTATTAGTTTTATCTGTGATGCTTTATAGTTTGTTGTTGTTTTTTTTTTATGTGTGATATGCATATAAAATGACTGAGATAAAAGCAAAAGTGTGAAAATTAGGCATTCGCTGAAATATTCCCACATTAATTTGTATGCATTGTCAGTTTTATTGAGACTTGGTTAAAGAAAAGAAAGAGAATTGATTTCTCTCAATTAGTAAGATCTCATTGTTTTCTCTTGCAGTTTTTGATTTTCCATGGCATTTTGCAAATGTGTTAGGGTGTATTGCATTCTGCTATAACTATGTTACCAGCAGAAAGCAATGACAGTCAATGTTATACTGTAGAATTGGTGTTAAATATTACATTATTTACACAAAATAGTTTTAGAATATATCATCACCTTGATCTGTTTGGAGACCATGATGTGTTGTGTCAGCTAAGGCATTGTAATGCTAGTTTTGTAACATTGAGTCTGTTTTGGTATGGTCACAATTGTCTGGTGGTTGGTTGGTCTGTTTTCGTATGGTGGCGATTGTTTGACAGTTGGGCTGTTTTGGTATATGATCATGTTGTCCGACGGTTGGGCTGTTTTCGTATGGTGGCGATTGTTTGACGGTTGGGCTGTTTTGGTGTATGGTCATGTTGTACGGCGGTTGGCTGTTTTGGTATATGGTCATGTTGTCCAGCGGTTGGGCTGGTTTGGTTTATGGTCATGTTGTCCGGCGGTTGGGCTGTTTTGGTATATAGTCATGTTGTCCAGCGGTTGGGCTGTTTTGGTTTATGGTCTTGTTGTCCGGCGGTTGGGCTGTTTTGGTTTATGGTCATGTTGTACGGCGGTTTGCTGTTTTGGTATATGGTCATGTTGTCCAGCGGTTGGGCTGTTTTGGTTTATGGTCATGTTGTCCGGCGGTTGGGCTGTTTTGGTATATGGTCATGTTGTCCAGCGGTTGGGCTGTTTTGGTATATGGTCATGTTGTCCAGCGGTTGGGCTGTTTTGGTATATGGTCATGTTGGCCGGCGGTTGGGCTGATTTGGTATATGGTCATGTTGTCCGGCGGTTGGGCTGTTTTGGTATATGGTCATGTTGTCCAGCGGTTGGGCTGTTTTGGTATATGGTCATGTTGTCAGGCGGTTGGGCTGTTTTGGTATATGGTCATGTTGTCCGGCGGTTGGGCTGTTTTGGTATATGGTCATGTTGTCCAGCGGTTGGGCTGTTTTGGTATATGGTCATGTTGTCCGGCGGTTGGGCTGTTTTGGTATATGGTCATGTTGTCCGGCGGTTGGGCTGTTTTGGTATATGGTCATGTTGTCCAGCAGTTGGGCTGTTTTGGTATATGGTCATGTTGTCCAGCGGTTGGGCTGTTTTGGTTTATGGTCATGATCTGCCCTGCGGTTGGGCGCCATCTAGTGAATTGGATTGGAATGTTGTCTCTGTCTAATGGTAATAGTTTTACTGTCAAAAGCAGGAACATAAGGAAGGGATAGAAGTTTTTTTCTGTTTTGGAGGTTATGTTTCATCTAGAAAGAAAGGAGGATCATGGGAGAAAGATGTTGTTTGTCTCCATTGGTGGTAGATTTACCTACAGTAAAAGGAAGGAGAGGGTCATTTGAGAAAAAGTTGTTGTTATATCTCGGTAGTTTTACTACAGTGGAAGAAGAGGGTCATGGAAAAGACATTGCGTGTCGTTCTGATATGATGGAAGACTAATAGAAGATGTATTATAAAATTGTCTCCATACAATGTTTTCAACATTCCTTCAGTGGATAAACAAAACTGGTAAACCTTGTCTAGGAGACATAGTCTGATCCAGACCGTTGCCACGGTGATGCAATGTTACAAGGTTTATATGGCCAGTAATTTTCTTGTTCCCCTAAGGCTCGGACTATAAACTTGATTTTGTGACCAGTTTCTATGATTTCTATCTACAGCTTCGATTTTAAAATCACATGAAAGAATGCCTCGCTTTTTATTAAAGATTTACTAGTTGAATTGTAAATGCTAAGTGAGGATTGCTGAGATGCTCAATTTCTAGTATTTTTTTAGACTTAAAAAAAAGAAAGTTTGACATTTTTCAGACCTGTAGTCACCAAAGAGTTGTAAAACATTCAGTGTTTTGTGTTTTATTGGTACTTACAATGGTGTGTCTAGACTTTCTCCCAAGGGAGATTGAAACTGAGTATCTCAATATACACATTTATAACTTCAGAAATGTTTTATATACGTGAGCCAGTTTATAGAACTGTTCACTGTCTCCTTACCAAAGATCTGATAGATAAATTCACTGGCTTCAAAGGGGATGGATGTCATTGTAAAATAGACATGAAATTCACTCGGAAATATACAGCAATTAATAATCAAAGGAAAGTCTTCAGTTTCAACTGCAGCAAATGCCTTTTAAAGAAATGAACTCACTAGATATGACAAATTATCAGGCGTTCATTTCAGTGTTAATCAATTGGTGTCTTAAATTTTATGTGCTTATACCATACTTAAGAACATAATTTTTCAGTTTTTGATGTATTTATCCTGCATGAAATTAAAAATGGAAGATTAATAAAAAAAAAAAACTATGTTCTTGGGTATGGGAAAGAACTAAGATTGCAAATAATTTGTTGTATTACATTTGGAAATATTTCAGATCTTCAAGTTCGAGGGTAAACTTAAGATTCTATAGTTTTATCGTATCTCAACCAGTGAACAAGAATTCCTTAGCTGGTGACTCAAATTTTAACCTTTGTTCTGTATGTTTAGCTCACCTGGACCGAAGGTCCGGTGAGCTTATGCCATGGCGCAGCGTCCGTCGTCCGTCGTCCGTCCGTCGTCTGTCAACATTTTCTTCAAATTGCTACTAGTCAAAAAGTCCTCATTGGATTTTAACAAAATTTGGTCAGAAACATCCTTGGGCGAAGGGGAACAGATTTTGCATTAATGGTGACTCTGACCCCCAAAGGGCCAGAGGGGCGGGGCCCAATAGGGAAAATAGATGTAATTCTTTAAATCTCTTCTTGTCAAAAAGTCCTGATCGGATTTTGACCAAATATAGTCAGAAACATCCTTTGGGGAAGGGGAACATATTTTGCATAAATGGTGACTCGGACCCCAAAGGGGCCAGAGGGGCGGGGCCAAATAGGGAAAATAGAGGTAATTCCTTTAAATCTCTTCTTTTCAAAAAGTGTTGATTGGATTTGGGCCAAATTTAGTCAGAAACATTGTGCGGAGAAGGGGAACAGATTTTGCATAAATGGTGACTCTGACCTCAAAGGGCCCAGAGGGGCAGGGCCCAATAGGGGAAATAGAGATAATTCCTTTAAATCTCTTCTTGTCAAAAAGTTATGAATAGATTTGGCCCAAATTTGGTCAGAAACATCCTTAAGGGAAGGGGATTAAATATTGCATAAATGGTGACTCTGACCCAAAAGGGGCCAGAGGGGCGTGGCCCAATAATGGAAATAGAGTTAATTCCTTTAAATCTCTTCTTGTCATAAAGTTATGAATAGATTTTGTCCAAATTTGGTCAGAAACATCGTTGGGGGAAGGGGAACAGATTTTGCATAAATGGTGACTCTGACACCAAAAGGGCTAGAGGGGCGGGGCCCAATAGGGAAAATAGAGGTAATTCCTTTAAATCTCTTCTTGTCAAAAAGTCCTGATTGGATTTTGACCAAATATGGTCAGAAACATCCTTTGGTGCAGAGGAACAGATTTTGCATAAATGGTGACTCTGACCCAAAAGGGGCCAGAGTGGCTGGGCCCAATAGGGGAAATAGAGGTAATTCCTTTAAATTTCTTCATGTCATAAAGTTATGAATGGATTTTGTCCAAATTTGGTCAGAAACATTGTTGGGGGAATGGGAACAGATTTTGCATAAATGGTGACACTGACACCCAAGGGGCCAGAAGGGCAGGGCCCAATAGGGAAAATAGAGGTAATTCCTTTAAATCTCTTCAAAAAGTCCTGATTGGATTTTGGCCAAATTAAGTCAGAAACATCATTGGGGGAAGGGGAACAGATTTTGCATAAATGGTGACTCGGACCTCAAAGGGGCCAGAGGGGCGGGGCCCAATATGGGAAATAGAGGTAATTCCTTTAAATCTCTTCTTGTCATAAAGTTATGAATGGATTTGGCCCAAATTTGGTCAGAAACATCGTTGGGGGAAGGGGAACAAATTTTGCATAAATGGTGACTCGGACACCTAAGGGGTGGGGCCCAATAGGGGAAATAGAGGTAATTCCTTTTAATCTCTTCTTGTCATAAAGTTATGAATAGATTTTGTCCAAATTTGGTCAGAAACATTGTTGGGGAAGGGGAACAGATTTTGCATAAATGGTGACTCGGACACCCAAGGGGGCAAAGGGGCGGGGCCCAATAGGGAAAATAGAGGTAGTTCCTTTAAATCTCTTCTTGTCAAAAATTTCTGATTGGATTTTGACCAAATTAGGTCAGAAACATCCTTTTTGGAAGAGGAACAGATTTTGCATAAATGGTGACTCTGACCCCAAAGGGGCCAGAGGGGCAGGGCCCAATAGGGGAAATAGAGGTAATTCCTTTATAATCTCTTCTTGTCATAAAGTTATGAATGGATTTTGTCCAAATTTGGTCAGAAACATCCTTTGGGGAAGAGGAACATATTTTGCATAAATGGTGACACTGACACCCAAGGGGCATGGCCCAATAGGGAAAATATAGGTAATTCCTTTAAATCTCTTCTTGTCAAAAAGTCCTGATTGGATTTTGACCAAATTTAGTCAGAAACATCCTTGGGGGAATAGGAACAGGTATTGCATAAATGGTGACTCTGACCTCAAGGGCCCAGAGGCATGGGGCCAATTAGGGGAAATAGAGGTAATTCTTTTATAATCTCTTCTTGTCATAAAGTTATAAATGGATTTTGTCCAAATTTGGTCAGAAACATCCTTTGGGGAAGAGGAACATATTTTGCATAAATCGGGACTCTGACCCCCAAGGGGCAAGAGGGGCATGGCCCAATAGGGAAAATAGAGGTAATTCCTTTAAATCTCTTCTTGTCCAAAAGTTATGAATGGATTTGCCTAAATTTGGTCAGAAACATCCTTGGGGGAAGGGGAACAGATTTTGCATAAATGGTGACTCTGACCCCTTAGCACTTTAGGGTTACAAGTCAGAGATTAATTCCAGGTGAGTGATGCAGGCCCATTGGGCCTCTTGTTTACAATGATAAAAAGCATGAGCTTGATCAAATTTTAGCTGGTTTTAAAATCTGATAAAGCGTATGATACAGTTGAAATACTGGAGACAGATTCATTGTACATCAAAAATGTCCTGAAATCGAAAACAAAATCAAATGGAAAAATGAAAACAATTTTATTTTTCATATATTGATATGGTTCAAACTCAAAACTGCTTTCAGCTTATTGAATTTACCAGAGTTTGAGATTTAATTTTAAAGTGAAAATATGACTCCATATAAGCATTACATTTTGGTACATTCAGGAAAAAATGATTGCAATTGTTTTTATTAAGCTGCCAATATTGGCTACCAGAAAGAGGAATTTGACCACTACGTTGATTGTATAAAAAATGTTCACAAATAAAAAAATTTCATTCCGCAAAAAACAAAGTGAAATATTTTCAATTTGCTGTTTGCAAAATCCATATTTGTCCAGTGTTAATTAATTTGCCTTTCACAGCCGAAGTGCTAGCACTATTTATAGGGTAATTTCACCTCATCAGGGAGACTGGAAGGTGGAAAAGTAATACTGCGGCCAACCTTCTCCTGGCTCACAGTAATTAGCTTCTTACTGTTGGACATGGCTGATAAAATGACACGTATTAAGGTATTTAATTTCATATTGTCTGTATTCACGACATCAGGTGGTCAAGGATTATCTTACTGGATGGAGTAATGGAACAGATAGGTCCGAGTTTATAAGTTCTGGCTTGATTAATACTCCAGTCCTCAATGTATTATCATGTTGAGTATTTCCAACATTTTGATATAAAATACTTCGTTAAGTAGATACATATTGTCAGCAATAATATGTAGCTATGAGCACTTTTTATGCCCCCCCACCCCGGCTCATGGGGCATATAGTGTTCCCCATGTCTATCCTGTCGTGTCAGTCCCATGGTAATTTAACCAGCTGGGGGCGGGGCATTAATGTCACACAGACATTTCTAGTTTAAATGTTGTGTTATGTACTAAATATGTTTTATCTTCTGTTGAGGGATTCCTTTGATCTCCATGTTGTCTGACTAGATTGGATTAAGTGCTCAAGTCAAACCAATATGTTCTGTCTCTCAATAACAACAGAAGACAATACATATATACAGTTTTGTAAGTTGAAAGGAATTTTCATCAGCAATGCTGTCTAATCCTCTCCATCTAAGTGGACCATGATAGGAGTCACAACGTACCAAGCATTCTAGGGCCTAATTACAAAACGGTCAAACCAATCTTCCAGTCTACTGAACATGGAAGTGACCCAAAAAACAGAACTCTTCGGACAGGAAGATAAGTTTGGTATTGCGGTCCTTGACCCTGATTAATTGACAGACCAGGAGACATCAATTTGCCCTGGTTGGGGTACTCTGTCCGTCCGTTCTCTGCTGTGCTGATTAAGCTAAAGCATGCTTTGCTTGTCCCTGAAGATTCACTAGGTCGTCTGACGAAAGAGATTTCCTATGTTAGGGCATTGAGGTGTTGTTTTTCTGTGCAGTTCTAACCACAGGGGTTTTATTTGATGTACAAGGAAAGCTGTCTGTCCAATGTTGGAGTATACCATAGAGATGTGAAATAATGGACCAGGATGCATATTTTATGAGATTCTGCCAAAGATGTATAGCCTGCGTTGCACATTGCTGACTTAAGCAATAAGGCTGAGAATCTTGGCGGTATATGGCTAGCATACAATATACTTAGAGCTGGAAAAGGTGATTTGAAGTTGCTCGTGTATATAAGACTTAAGTATTATGAACTGTTCCTTCGATAATTTAAGAAGATGATACAGAAGACAAACTAAGACACACATGAGGAGGTGTTTGAAATAAAATAGTGATCATGAAATATAAAAGACTTGTGACATGATTTTCGAATTACATTTTCATATATGCCATATTTATATATGAGTGATTTAATTGGACCACTCTGTAATAAATCAAACGATGATAATGGGGACAATGGCAACCTTAAAGAAATATCATAAAGCACGAATGAAATCTCGTCATCCCATTGCATGAGTTTGCTTGATTTTATTTATTCACAAAAACTCTAAAACATAAAAACAAAAAAATAGTTCTGACTGTCATGAAGGTACCACATAATGTTCTTGTGATTAAATGTTTAAAATGTTTCCTCCATTTCCATTTGGCATTTCTCTAAAAACTGTTTCCTGTTGGACTTTAACCAAATACGCCAGTCTAAAAAAGCCTGCGGAAAGTTTAATTACCAAGCACGCAGATTCTGAGGTTGTTTGCGGTGTTATTATGGCCGTCATTACCAACAATTTAGGTCTTTCTATTGGGTTAATTGGAGTGTTTAGGAGCTCTAATCGGGTGTTAATTAAAGTGTTTAGGTACTCTATTATCGTGCTATTATCAGAACTAAACCAGTAACCAGAGATTTACGTTTAACGAAATTGTGATAAGTCAAATTAAGCAAAATCTGTAGGCAATCCTAATACATTGACTTTCACATACTGGTTTTAATCGTTTGTTTCGGGTAGTTATCCTACCCTGTTCCTTAGAAATAACCTTAGTTAATGCAAAGAATAAAAGTTTAACATGACATTTTTACTATATGCAAAACTTTATATGGTTCTTTCCCAGTTGATTTGTTTTTGGAATGTTTACGTAAGGAATTTTAGCATTTGGTTTCCATAGTTACCATGGATAATTATAGTGACAGACAAAGCATGTAGATAAATCTGTTACACATCACAAAGCTTATATATAATGACTATAGCTTTGTCCTGATCAAGATGTGGTAATTTGTAGTCGGAGAACAAATGTTTTGGTAACATGAATACTCACTGAGGTCGAAAGATGGAATCCAATGTTTGAAGGTCTAGTCAGCGTCACAAGCAAATTCAGAATCGGAAAATTTGTGATAATTTAGAAAAATAGGACTTAACAGAAATAATATAGGAATTATACAGTGTAATGAATAGATGTTTATTGGTAATTCAGTAATAAATTTGACAAAAAAAGGATGCTTATTCAGTTCCTAGACTTGTTTCTCATCCAAAGAAGATGACAGAGGTTCGAAAGAAATGGTATGGAGTTAACAACCGATTCAGGTTTACGATTTTCTATTTTATACGAGTGCAAGTCTGTTGACATAGATCTAACAAGCTATTGGCTGATAGATTTTCAGGTCCGGTAGTTTGACAGACTGAGGTTGACGTATTGATGATGCGCGGTCTGGTGTGGAATTGAGTAGAGCTGTGATGTAAGGTGATAGGTTCACACTGCTCCTGTACCCTCACATCCAGACACCATGGTGTTACCATTAAAATAACATTTCAAGAACAGATCTATTATCTTTTTCTTAAAAGAACATGAGATGTTTTATTTTCTCAGCTGGAAGTAATTTTGTAAAATCCATTCTAAGTTGTTATCTGAGAAATGAGGCTGTCCGAGCACAATAACAAAGGACATATTTACATACCTAAGACTTTGATTGTCTTGGAGGTCAATTGTCAAAAGAATAAGCAAGCATTTTGATAAAATTTTCTGCTCCTATTCCTTGAATTAATCTTAGGTAGCGATTAGGTATTGCACCAGAACCTTGGCCTGAGTCGAGTGAGATAGAGCTGCCAGACTATTATCTAATCCTGAGAAGGTCAAACTCCGAAATGCACAAATTATAAAATATTTTTTCTCTTCCGTCTGAGTAATCAAGTTCTGTGAGCTCATTTACCTTTTGACATTTACTGATTTTTTACACACTGACAATTACATAGATCTATAAGACCTGTTTGGTAGTTATCATGGCAGCTCATATTTAAACTACGTGAAACTGTTGCAGATAAAAGACATGGTCTGTTAGTATGAGTTTTAATAAATGTCTTGGTGATTTTTTTTATAAGAAATAAGAACATTAACTTCAGCTAGCACAACGGTGAGTGTTAGGTCAGCTAGGCCAGTCAGTTAGGATCGGGTCGGCCAAAGCACTCCTACTGATGGATAGCATGTGTCTAGAAAAAAAAACCAGATCTAAATTCTGAAATGCCTTCTGCACTGTAGAACCAATGACCTTTCTCCCGATACAGATTGTATGCGTTCCAGTGTTACGGGATATTGTGTGCGTGTGCCGACCACACGGTAAAGATTCCAACATACCATTAATCAGTTCACTTTTTTATTTTTAACACTTTGTTATTCTGCTCTGTTGTTCAGGTACTTACTGTTTTGTATTATTTTTGCACTTTGAAAACTTATTAACGTCCAAATATCATAAACATGGCATCTGACAGATATATTTTAAAAGGAATCTGGGAAAGGTTAAATGAGGACTTGTTAGATTGCAGTAAAATTGGTTACCTGGGTAAAACAAATATTTACTGTAGATTTTATAGAAGGTTTAAAAGACTGAAATGTAGAATTGATGAAGGGAAGCTTTATCTATAGAAATGGAATTTTGTTGTATCTGTTGATCTGGTGTCGTTTGATAAGGTCAAGCTTTGTACCACCCAGTATTGCATTAAATCTGTGGTTTTGATGGTATTGTACAGTTAAGACTGTTGTAAATCTGCCTTTGTAGCTTGTTTGGTATCAGGCTGATAAGATCAGGGGCACAGGAAATGTAAACCTTTCATGTACAGTGATACAGTGACAGTCATTGATTTCACTTTTTGATATCTTTGAACAGCTGAACTTCGGAACAGCATTATAGGTAGAGTTGTAGTGTTTCTCCTATAAAAATCTGGAACACTGTCAGTTGGGTTTCTGTCATCCTTGATCAAATGCTTTCCTCTTTTCTTTTAATTATTTTCTATTTTTGGATAGGATGCCATTTCTGTAAACCAAACCTGTTTAAAACACAAACATTTACTTTTGTCCAAGACTGTTCTGCCATTATTTATGCTTCCAATGTATACCTTAAAAATAAGAAATTGGACAGCCATTTTGTTATAATTCTTTGTTAGCATAATAAATGTAGTAGAATCAAAGTTAAATGTTGCAGTCACATGAAATTTAATTCAATTGTATCAAAATGTCTTTAATTTCGGCCTTTCAAATAAATATCTTTTCGTTACATAATCCTTTACATGAAAAGTGTGTTAAGGGGACATAACTCTCATATCATATACAGGCCTGACTGCAAATCAACAAGGTGGCTGTTTTATCAGATAAGTAAAGAAGGCTGGAGGAAAGGAGTTGAACTATGACTGTTGATAGACACCAGATAACAAGTAATCTGTAGAGTTACAGCAGTTTTGTTAAGTTACTGATAGATTTGACAACTGTGGCTTTCTTCAGGGGTCATATAATCCAGATGGTACAGATGCTGAGATTAATTAAATCTTTTACAGTTGTTGAAATATATTTTACTCTAAAATGAATTTCTCTTATGAAACTTTGTGCAAAATTAAATCATATGTTACTTTTTATTTTTTTTTTTTATAGTTTTTTCCCCCTTTTCTTTGCAAGATTATTATTCAATTATGATTTAGAATCATCATGCTTTAATATTGAATTTAAGTATTGAAGACATTAATATTAAACATACTTGTCTCAGATCGTATACCTGTTAATAAGTATGCTTTATGTTGCCATCTGTCAACGATAAAACTGAATAATCTCCCTTTGCTAATGGTTTCTTTCAGATTTGCTTTGATTTATAATTTTGGTCAACATTTTTTATAGTTCATCTACCTCCTGTCTGTATTTGTTATTAAAGAGTTGTTAAAACAAGAAACAAGAAGAAACATTAACCATTTCACAGTAGTGTATAATCATGCAATGAAGTGTTGCGTCATTTCCACTAGTTTGGCTGTGTTGACATGTTCTGTGATAAATCAAATTGACATTGTACAGCAGCGTGTTCGTTGTCGATCCATGTTCTTTTGTTCCCTTGTAATTGATGGACTTCCTGCTTTTAGGGATTCTCTTCCATTGCATATTGAAAGGTTTATTTTAGATAATGCGAGTCTATAAGATTGACACTGGACACGCAAGTGTATCTATTGTAATTAGAAGTGATGGAAACTCCAGTTCTGGTATACTTTTCATGCATATAGAATGATGTAATGGAAAACTGCATTGATATGAAAGCATTCTGATTCATTATTCAGTTTGGTGCATTTCCTGTTGCTCAGCTCTTAATTCTGAATACGTCGCATGCACTACTGATAGCATTCAATGTATTGTAGGAAACTTTCAATACCTGATTTACCCTGTAGATTGTTTAGTATATTTGCTGATATGAATCTTCTGTATGGAAAAGTTTAGTTTTTTTTTGAGTCACAGAAATGTTTTAAACATATTGCCTTTCCTCGATCAAGTCCTCAGTGACGTGGGGCCCCGGCAGTCACCAGGTACTGGCCTTAGGTCAGTGGTTTTTCTCCGGGAACTTTCACTGCTAAAACCTAGCACATCCTCAAGTGACCATACATGTGGACTAGGGACATCAAACACAAACAAAACCAAGCCATACATTTCCTGGCACCATATTTTAATAGTGTCCTTTTCATTAATTGATGTATTTTTTCTCTGGATTTCTGTCTTTCAATATCTGCTTGTTTGCTGCATGTATTGTAGTCTTTCTTTCATTCACAGTAGTTTGGTATATGTAGTGTCTCTGGTTTACAGTAGTTTTCATTTCTGTTTGATTGCTATATTTTAACTGGTTCACTAATTGAATTGGTTGCTTAATGTTCTCTGGTTCACAGTGGTTTTGATGTGTTCTTGGTTTCTGTTTATTCACTAGTTCACAGTAGTTTGGATGTTTTGGTTGCTGTTATTAACTTGTTCACTAATTTATCTGGTTCACAGTAGTTTTACTAAGGTGTCTACTTGGTTTCTGTATTAGTTCACAGTAGTTTTGATGTCTGGTTCATTGCTGTATTAGTTCACGGTAATTTTGATGTCTGGTTCGTTTGCTGTATTAGTTTACTATAGTTTTGATGTCTGGTTCGTTTGCTGTATTAGTTCACGGTAATTTTGATGTCTGGTTCGTTGCTGTGTTAGTTCACGGTAATTTTGATGTCTGGTTTGTTGCTGTATTTTCTCTGAAGGTTCACCGCTTTCTGTAATAGTTGTAGTCATGCCAACTATTTGAATACAGCAGCAAAATTCTCTTCAATTTTGGAATTATGTTGGTTCTAAATGTAGTCGCTATCTTGATATTTGTATTTGCGTGTTAAGGATGCTGTTTAATTTCCTGTTGTTCAGTAATTAGTCTACAGCCCTGTATGATTGAACTGTGTAATGATAAATGTAATCATGGCCTCCCTTGTCTGAGCACTACATTAATCATACGAGTTGGAAGGGGAGGTAAAATCAATGGCTGTTACTTTATAAATGATAAGTGTCAATCTATTTATCTCTGCATGTCATATTTGTTCTTCAAAAGACTAATCCTGGTAAAAGAGAAATGTTAAGTGCTAGACAGAATTTTATGTTATTTGTGTTCAATTATCACGTTGTAAATTGGGAGAATGAGTTTTCTGGTTCGCCAATCAATAGCCGATAATGCTTCACATCCACACTTATCTCTGTGGTTTCAGCTTGTCATGTTTAGTCAAACTTCAGCCATTTAATTGGAGTCGGAAAGTACAAAAAATGTTTGTGGATTAATGTTAAAAAAAACCCCCCGTAAATTGAGTAAATGAGATATTGTGTATAGATTGTCATTATTAATGTATTCTGAAAATCCGTTAGCTGTACATGAAAATTGATTTCTTTATTTGCATGTATATAGAATAATAAAATAAAGAAATGTCATTCTTGAAATTGAAATATGTCAGCATATTGAGGCCATGGAATGGAGTTTTTACCTACATGTACCAGTATTAATTATGGAAGCAGGTTGCCATGTTTCTATTTACCCATACATTAATCTGTAAATGGCTGACCAAGTGTAATAAATATATTATAGTATAGATATATAATATTTATTTATATATTTACCCTTACACTGATGACCCAGTGTAAAAATCTGTAGCCGCTATAATGATTTGGATATATAATACTGTCCTTTATATTGACCCTTATACTGATGACCCAGTGTACAAATTTGTAGCCTATAATGATTTGGATATATAATACTGACCTACCGTATTTCTCCGGCAATATGCCCAGGGGGCCAGTGTATTAAATAAAGTCAAAAGTGTGGGGGGGGGGGCGGCTTATTGGCGGATATGAGCCTCAAAATGACCAACATAATTGGTCGCCATCTTGGATTTTTCATGACGTACTGTTGCAGTAACAGCTTATGCATTGTCCATGTTTATAACAATTTATTCTGAATTTATGATTTAAAAAAAAATATGCAAAATATGTTTGTGCTGGTACATGATTTTGGGAATTAATAATTAATAAAATGTGCAAAATATATGTTGTTTTGCAATATAGCTTTTGGAATGTAACGTTAAGTGTTTAAATAACACAAACGAGCAAATTTTAAGTTTTCACGTAACATCATCTAACGCTGAGTTACGGTAGTTTCACATAATGTATCAGTTAGGCCTTTGCAGAAACAGTGCTATATTGACCCTTATACTGATGACCCGGTGTACAAATTTGTAGCCTATAATGATTTGGATATATAATACTGACCTATATATTGACCCTTTTACTATATTGTCCTATTGTAATAATGCGAATATTACCTGATATTGCACATAAATCATGGACCCAAGTTCACCCAAACCAATTTTTATGTTATCTATATTTTAAATATATTGTAATATGTTCTCATTAAGCGCTGCATTCTTACCAGAAATTGGATTAATCTGTATAAGGATTTAGATATATATAATACTGACCTATATATTGAACCTTAGACTGATGACTCAGTGTAATAATCTGTATTACTATAATGATTTAGATATAATACTGACCCATATATTGACCCTGATACTGATGATCTAGTGTAATAATCTGCATAATAATTTATATATAGATACATAATACTGTCATATATATTTGTTGACCCTTAGTCTTACACTGATGACCCAGTGTAATAATCTGTATAATAGTTTAGATATAATACTGATCTATATATATATTGACCCTTAATATATTCAACTTCGCAATGAAAACTAATAACTTTTCTTTATATTGACCCTTAGACTGATGACCCAGTGTAATAATCTGTATAATAGTTTAAATATAATACTGATCTATATATTGACCCTTATACTGATGACCCGGTGTACAAATTTGTAGCCTATAATGATTTGGATATATAATACTGACCTATATATTGACCCTTTTACTATATTGTCCTATTGTAATAATGCGAATATTACCTGATATTGCACATAAATCATGGACCCAAGTTCACCCAAACCAATTTTTATGTTATCTATATTTTAAATATATTGTAATATGTTCTCATTAAGCGCTGCATTCTTACCAGAAATTGGATTAATCTGTATAAGGATTTAGATATATATAATACTGACCTATATATTGAACCTTAGACTGATGACTCAGTGTAATAATCTGTATTACTATAATGATTTAGATATAATACTGACCCATATATTGACCCTGATACTGATGATCTAGTGTAATAATCTGCATAATAATTTATATATAGATACATAATACTGTCATATATATTTGTTGACCCTTAGTCTTACACTGATGACCCAGTGTAATAATCTGTATAATAGTTTAGATATAATACTGATCTATATATATATTGACCCTTAATATATTCAACTTCGCAATGAAAACTAATAACTTTTCTTTATATTGACCCTTAGACTGATGACCCAGTGTAATAATCTGTATAATAGTTTAAATATAATACTGATCTATATATTGACCCTTATATTGATGACCCAGTATGATAATTGGTATAACATTTAAGACATATTACTGACATATTTACACTAGCTAGTATTACTATTGACCTACATACGTGATTCACACTGTTTAAAGTAAATGTGCTCTGCACCAGAGTTCTAATTGGAATTACTATTACTCAATTATTGAAATTCTAATTAAATTAGGGTTTTCATGGACAGTGAACAATTCTTATCAGTTTACAATGTGACCCACAACATACTGTATGGGTTAGACCAGCCCTTGTTGATTATCTCGTTGTCCCACTTTCTGTCGGAGTAATGTGATGATATCATGTCAAGATTAGCATTTTCATGTCAATAAAGTTTCATTAGATATATTTGTGGTGGATTTACTAGAACATGAAAAATTTGCATATTGATAGGGTTTAGGACTCCCGATGGAGTGGTTCTGAGAACTGTAATGTTACGTAGTGATAGGAGATTTGTCCTGGTGGCTACGCTCTAAGTAAATTTCATTTGTTTATCCTGCTAGAATGGCACTATAATGTCAGGAATGGATTGAAGTTGCTTGCCTAACATTGCCAATTGTCATGCTTATTTTAAAGTACATGCATTAGATGGACCCTTGTCAGGAATGTATTAAAGTTCAATGCTTGAGATTGAAATCTGCGGTGCTTATATACTGCCACTGTAATTCAAAGTACTGTATCAGACAGACATTTGCTATTCATGGGAATTTGAAGTTCAATATGTCATTGTCACATTCGATACTTGTTTTGAATCATGCCAATCAATCAATCTTTTATTTCTTGTGTTAAAATATTAACAAACACAAGGTTCTACATACTGACATTTAGCAATTATTTACATAAGTATTTTTGATTTATAGAGATATTTATTTTAGCTCTATTAAGTCTGTCAGATTCGCTCCAGAACTTTGCTTTACTAGCCTTTAGTACCTTGAGCCACAGAGTCGGCATAGTTGTCAGACGGGCAAGACAGCTTATGTGTTAGTGTGTTTTCATCCTTTGTCAATATTTGATTTGCCAATATTTTATTTGAAACAACTTCTTCTCAATAACTAATTAGGTTCAGGTACTTGATATTAATCCAGTTACATGTTGTGATGAAGGTTCAAATGAATGACATTGACCCATTTTAAAGGTCACAGAGGTCAAATGTGTTCAAATTTTCAAACAACTTCTTCTCAATACCAAAATGGCCCAGGATGCTAGCTGCCATTGGGTCACTAATTTGCTGTGATAAAGTGCTATGAATTTTGTTCATGGTACTGATATTGGGTCTGACATGCTGAAATCCTACCCACTTCATTCAGTGATTGACCTTGACCCACTGATAAGGTCACATGGTTTTAATATGTCCAAATCTTCTTCTCAATAAAAAAATGGTACAGGGTTTTTATATTGCACATATAGCATGCTGGGATGAAAGGCTGCTTAGTTTGTTTAAATGCATGACCTTAAACCACTTTCAAGGTCAAAGGTGTCATATGTTAAAATATTTTAATGTATTCTTTTGAATCAGACACCGATATTTAGTCTATAGCTGCACTATAGTACACTCTTAAGATTGCATGAAAGTGTGAGATAGATATCAGGTGATTCAGGTCCATTGGACCTCTTGCTTTGAATTGATGACCTGTTTGATAAGATCATATATATACAGTTGTGGTATCGCACAACGCACCAAAAATTGCGTGCGTGCATCGTGCATACATCGTGCACACATCGTTCGCCCATGGTGCGCCCAACCGGGCGATCTAAAGATCGTGCGTTTATGTGTGCGATTAAATCGCACACACGCACGATTTGGTACAATTGGTCGATACATATTACGGAATGAAAAACATATGGAACCCTCTTGTCCAAAACTATTTAAATTCGCATCATATTTATTGGGATTATGTCAATTTAACAATATACAGTAAACAGTATTACAGTGATCATAAGACAGCCAAGTGCGGGTTAAGCTACCAGGTATCAGAATATGTAAATAACATGCCGGAGTTTTACCTTTCCCATGTGCGGCGATACGCTACGGCAGCCATTACCGAGCGACCGTTATGAAAACAAACTGGACCCTTATAATCAGTTATTTGAAAAACCCTCCCCTCCCCAACACTTTACCTGTGTTTTCACACCTAGGCGAGTGTTGTAAGTGCCCCGGGCCAGAGATATCTACATACATGTATATTGGCCATGTACAGGTACAGTTTATAACTTGGTAAAACTGGCAATATTTACTTGAATGAGAACTTGTCATTATGAGTTGAAAGTTTACCTACATGTGTCTATTTGGTTTGTTTCTAAAACTACAGAAAGACTATTATCAATTTTTAGAAATATATAGATAGAACTATCAGCTAATGTAAATAGTTAAAATATAGAAATATGTTTAAAACAACTAGCGCGAAACCGTATATATTGTTAAACCATTTCTAAATTTACATCAACCATGATTGTCATCGCACAATGTTAGTCTATCGTGCGCCCACATGTGCGTTAGAAATAATCGCCCGGAATCGCATCGTTCGCACATCGTGCATACACCGTTCGCCCATCGTGCGCCCACCGCACATCGTGTAACGTTGTGCGATCCCACAACTGTATATCATTTATTAGAAAAGAAAGTTTCATTACCTTTGGAGATATTAATGATGCTACCATTATAGATTTATGCAATTGTATTGACTATGGTAGTGAGGCAATGAAAATCAATTGCCTTAATATCTCAAGAATGTACAAATCTTAATGCAGACTGATCCGGAGAACTTTTATCGTAAATCATGTTTGTCAATAATCCACCATAATATCTATCTGTAGCAACAATGGCAGCAGTGATTGAATCAGGAATTTCGCAATAGCGATCTCTCCCACGTTTATAAGTCATTTAAAGTGTCAAATCTAAATTGAAGAAAAACATTTGATAGAAACAGAGAATAAGAACTAAAACAAGATTTATTCATTGCTTTTATTCCATGAATTAAAACAGAGCGATAATAAAGGAGAAAATCAGCAACAACATTGATTAACAAACTTCTCTCTCTCCTGAACTCTCACTTGTCAATAACTTCGCTGTTCACGCTTCGGTAAAGGCTGTCGAATCACCAACAGCCGATTTGGCAACACAGAATTAATGGCTGAAGAATGTCAGAAACATACATAGCAATATAAAAAACACATTGCAGGTGATAAACGGAACTGATTTGACATTGTATCTCCATTTATGAGCATTTTGTAGTGAAAAATAAAAATACAATATTGATTTGAATTGAGTCGCATATCATTATTACTGGTTTTTACAAGACTGTAAACTTGCTCCAAACAATATAGGTCTATCTGTATATACCTTTCGAACTGGATGGATAATATATAATCGTGTATACTAGACCATTTTTATTTACGGAAGAGTATATAGATTTTAGACGTGATTTCTGAATCTCTTCCCCAATGTCAATGATTGGCAGGGTCAATATCAAGACCTTCACCTTTTCTGTATCAATTTACCGGAACAATTGTGGCCATTAAAAAAATGACATTATAACATCATAAAAGTGTCATGCAGTGTGATTGGTCCATAAAAGGCCGTGTCGTATAAAACTCTGGGGAGGAATCATTCTGCACTGTAGATAGTGGCTCTAGATATCTGAAGTCTATACTATAGTGAATGCCATTACTTGTCCAGTTAATGACCCAAAGGTCATGAACCCTCTTAACTGACAGATTTCTGTGCCTGACAATGGATTTGATCCAAGGAAAGTACCGGTATGTTCGTAATTATCTTCAGAACCAGAGTTACAGACACGAGTTCTGATATTAACATGAAGTGCTTTTGGGTCACCTGTGACCTATATATTTAGGACGACATACATCAGTTTTGTGTTCCAACATATATTATATATTCACTGATGAAAAAATGTTATAATTATATTATATCTATAAAACGTGTCTAAGAATTCTTCACTTAACAAGCCTCTTGCTGACATGTAAAACAAAAAAGTCTTCTGACATTAGTCTTGATAGATCTTGCATGAAATGAAATTTTAGCTCAATGTTAGAGGCAGATCCCGCAGGCACTTTTGTTGTAGAGGTACTTTATTTAGAATTGAAAAATTCCACACTCAAATTGGTATTGTGGTTATGTTCTATTGTTTAAAAGCCAGATCAGTAATAATAAGATGTATAAGTACAGGTTTTTTTTTCAATTTTAAAAAATCTGTTAAATGATGTCGTAATGACCGAGTTTATATTTCGTTCTAAAGTTCACTAAAATAAACTTTTCTTATTGACAAAAAATGAGATAAAAATGTTTAAGACTTTCTTGTTAATTTTTTTTTGAGAAGAATCATGATGGTATTAAATCTGATTTTTGAAACCATCGATTCCAATAACAAAACAGTTATATGTAAAGCAAAACAATCACGGTGGATATGATATGTCACTATAACTGTACAATGATCCATCTTGTCTTAAGCGCTATCCACTGAAGATTGCAATTACCTGCCTGATTCAGCTGAAGGTTGTAATCCCACTTCTTACAAAAGCTATTAAAAATGTATTGTAACATTCTTTCTTAATTAAGTCGTTCACCCCTGAAAACACATTTGAACTCTTCCAATTCAAAGGTTGGATTAGTTCATTATGAAACTTCAGTGGTGATATTGATATTTGAGTATTCATATGTTATGTATACACAGTCAAGACAGATTTCATAGCACTAAATGTGATCCAACTTAAAAAAGGGCTAGCACTAAGTTTATTGTGATATGATTGTCATCAGGGTCTGTCATGTTTTTTCTCAGTATTATCAGGTAATAACTACGACTGCAGCAATACTTCAAAGGAAATTGAAAAAAAAAAAAATGAAATGAAAACTGATTTTACAGTGGTGAGTTTTCCAAATGACCTGAATTAAAGACAAAAAACAACACATTTAAATTTTCAGATGTTTCTCTACAATCGCATTTTAACTTTTAAAGCTTTTTAGCCTTTCAACTGCCATTGTCTAGTTAATATGTTAATTATACATGTCAGTAGGACCATGTCTGTCAATAAGCCCACCCATGTCAGTTGTGATTGACGGAATACTGACAAATGCTGTTTTATAGTGAGCTCTGTAAGGATTAAGCCAACACCATAATTTACGTCCAGGTTTGTGTAGTGACCCCATGGGCTTATTGCAGGACAAATACAATTGTATCAAATACTGTTGATGGTAAACACATGTTTGCCTGCCTATCCACCTCCCTCTGCGTCTCTAGATTATTGGATCATCTAGAAAAAAAAGACAATTTAACACTTGAATATCTGTTTCTAAAGATCCTAATTATAGCTTCCAAACTAAGGGGAGATAAGTTATGTTTTAAAATGCATCTGCCTGAAAAATTCTTGAAAAAAATTTAGAAGATGGTTAGAATTAGTTTATTTCAATGAAAATAATCACATAATCTTAGCAGTACAATCCCAACACAATCATCAACACAATCATCATCATCATCCAAGATCAGATTTAAATTCTATTTACCATTGCTCAATTTTGCACTTCAGACAATATCACATGTTCCTTTCATAATAGTTTGAAACTTTGTGTAAATATCTAGAGTTGGCAAAATTTAAATCTTTACAGCTTTTAACTGTTCTTTGTTTGCGATATCAGATAACAATGCCCAGTTATTTAGTTTATTAAGTTTAATCCACTACAACAGTCTTACACAAAAATTCTATTATGTTCATTTAACAAAATATTGAAATCCAGAACTAAAATTTCAAAAAATCAGCTTATTTAGGCAAGTGAAATACCAAAATATTAGGAGTGTCCCTTTCAAAAAATTTTTTTGAAAAATTTCTGGGGTTATATATATAATTACTTTGATTAAGCTACCTCCAGACCTTTACACCCAATATCTGCCTGATATAACCAGCCATAGTATAAAAGATTGATTAAGATATAATCATAGCTACAAAACCTATCAGTCTTAATAATTATCAGCTGTAAAAGCCTTAAGCTTGATTCTATATTGGTTATCATGCAAGAAAATAACGATTATCATAACAGTATGCCATTTGAGTACTAACATGTTAAACAAATTTATTTGAGAAAAAGCTCTAAAGAAAAAAATCAATTAACAATTTATTATCTACACTGTATACTGTAAATTATCTAATGATGATTCTTCTAGTATATATATCATAAAAGAAATATATTTTCCATATGTGAAAATACACACATTTGAAAGTTTGTAATTGTCAAATTCTCACTCTATTTTGCCAGCATTCATAACAGATTCATTCCTTTGATAACGTATCACCACTCTAATGTTGCACCTGTTTGTTTGTTAATCTCATTCGTTAGTTTGTATGTTTACCTTAATTAAGCACACCTGTACATTTATATCACATTTCTGTTTTGTTATTAACACCTGTGTTTGTGAAACAAGTACAGTAAAACATGTTTATGACTTATAAACAGGTATGATAGTAGAACTTGCATGATGATATTTTTATTTCATCAACAAATAAGATCGATCATGTCCGTAATAAGCCCACTTTTATTATGTTGCAGTTCAAAAGATTTCATATCAAAGTTCCGTAATAACTCCACCCCTACTTTGAGACATACTGATTTAAATGTTGGACTTCCGTAGGGAATATTGAACGATAAAAATGACACAGGTTTTGAAATTTCTTCATATACAATTTTGGTCTTTGGTAAACAATAACACATAACATGTATTGTTTGGGATTCATTTAAAAAAACATGCTTTACTGTAAAGTTACACCTTGGTATAATGATAAACCAGAAGGTTCTCAATAAAAACATTCTTCGTTAACTATATATTTTCATTCATATCACACCTCAGTATCAAATACCTGTATTTACCTGTCTATATCACATCAGAATTCACCTGTCCGTGTCATCATTACACCTGTAAATTCACACAGGTGTACCAGAAGTGGTGGTCGGTACTCTATGTAGCGGACTTTTCTCACAGTCGCCCATTATCAAACGGCGGTAAGCTGTCCTAAAATTGTTGTCCATGACGGTATATACTACAGGGTTTAGACAATATGACAACCAACCCAGCATTGTTGTCCATAGGTGGTGAACCGGTTTAGAGAAACTACGATCGTACACATTCATTATAAAGTACGGGAAAGTTCCGAAGAAAAATATCGCAAATATACACATCATCATGGCAGATAGACGAAGAGCCTTAGTCATAGCTGACGTACCTTTCCATTGGCCGACTCGCTTTGAACTTCCGTAAGCTACACATCCGATTCTGGCGTAACAGAACACAATGAAAATACAGGGCACAATAAATCCAAGTGTCACTGTCACAATTCTGTTGGAATGATCAACGTTGAAATTATTAAAAGTACATGCCAGAACGGCAGGTTGGAATCGAAACGACCCCCAAATCCCAAACGAGGGTGGCACAGTAAACATTAGGGGTAGAACCCAGCTGAAGATGAGTGTAAGAATCAGAGGACGCGTGTTCGAAGCTTTCTTGTATTGGCCTAAATGGACAATGTTTAGGTACCGGTAGAGTGCTATAACACTAAGATGCACCATGATGACCCCCACAAGGGTGTACCGGATGCCGCCTGCGGCGCTACAGAAATCCGGTGGAATGAGATGTGGATCCTGGATATGGAACACTACCGCCTGAAGGGACAGGATGAGAAGACAATACAGGAATCCAGCAAAACTGAGGCTCCCGATGAGAACACAGTTGATGTTATTACGGAGACTGCTCGAACAAATCGCCAATACAGTAATAAGATTTCCGAAGCTCCCGATGGCACACAATAGGATAACGACGACCTCCAACACGACCAGTGTCTCCCTCTTGTCACACCACCACTCCTCACAAGATGCATTACGTGAACCATTCATCGTAGATTGAAACACAATTATAATTTTAGCTCGAAAATTTCCAAAAAGTTTTTGAATGTAAAAATATATATTTTCATTGAATTTTCTTGAATCCGTATTGGTTCCAACATAACCTAGGGTTTATTCTTAAATATTCCAAAAGAATTTGATTTATTCAAAATTGAAACATTTTATGGATTATATTTGTTTACATTTTTTAATGTCATGTCGGTAGTACTATTGAAGTTTTGTTTTGAAATCTAATGGAGTTCAACTGAAGTTTTTGGTCAGTTGACAGGATTCACTGAAGCTATTGGAAAATTGCAATTTGAATATACATTGAACATACTATTGTGTAAATATCTCCCTGTAGAATCACTCGAGTACTTTCAGTATTTGCGTCAGCATTCCAGAGACGATAATTCGTTGATTGGTCCGTTCTGTGAAAATCTTCTCTGTCATGGAAATGTAATTTCGCTGATTCTTATCTCACCGTTGTTCACACTTTACAGCAGGTTGGTTCCGTCGATAATGTCACTTTCTGTGTCCAACTGAGGATAAAATTAAGAAAATGTGTTAAGATTGCATTCGTAAAAATGTCCCCAATAAAACATTATCATCTCGGCACGTCTTTTCTGGCTGTCCTAGAATACCAATCCTATGAGAATGTTATCAGATTGTTTGTACGGTAATGTCTTTATATTCCGAAGGTCTTGCTATCATTACTCAGAGCATGAATTATGGATCCCGACAAACTCATTCCCCGGCAAATAAACACAAGTTGTGATTGTAGGCGTTTTATTGATTGCAAACAACTCACTTTATCGTGGAAGCATGACTTGTATACCCAGTCATGTGTAAAAGTGACTGACAATTTGAGTACAAATGAAAATAAACGTTACGTACGTGACATATTATGGCGTGGTTGAGTTTCGTCGATACTCATCCAATAACCGTTTAAAGATCGATACTTGAAGGAACAAATGAATTGGACTTTGTATGCTTATCTATTTCACATTTTCCGAGTCCCTCTAACATCCCCTTTTGGTATCTGTCTCAGATTCTTTATTTCAATATAGATTTTAAGAGAGATTCTTCCGAAGCCAATTCCATTTCATCTTGAAGCGAGAAACACTCAATAACGAAATAAAACTATTTGCAATCTAAGTTTGCTTAATTGCTTAATTTATACATTAGCAAATCAATATCCATAAATTTCACGGCACTTTCCTGGTATTAATTGCCCCTAAAAGTCGCTATTGGGATGAGCTGACATTAAAAGAGCTTGATGTGACTAATAAATCCAGTTGTAGAATTAAACTCTGTTACTCCTACAATCATTTTCTCAATAATGTCTCTGAAATTGCTGTGATTCATCGCTTTTCTTTCACATATGGGCACAAAAGTAAGTTGTATGGTTAGATCGAGTGTCTGTAATGTTCCTTAATCACCTTTGTAGTGTTAGGTATTCTTCTTAGGACATCTACTCAGCGTCTCCTTCGCCAATTCATTGTCATCAACAGCGACCCATCCCGTACCTGAAAGTATAAATCGGACACTTATTACACGGTTTGCCAGTAAATCTGGATACTTTGTACAGTCAGCGTTGCCAATAATGGACACACTTGAAGCTTCATGAAAAAGTAATTTCCTCAGAAATTTGGAATTCCGCAATAATTACCATATCTCATGAAGTTAGTTATACTAACGACCAAGCAAGACAGATAAGTATTTGAGCCCTAGATATCTATGCTTGTCAAGTTTGGGAGGCTCGTAAAAGGCGGCTCGTTAATCAAGTGTTCTGTTAGGCCCTCGCAGCAGCTTACGAAGGTCTGCAAAACAAGCCACTGGTGTATAGAGACGGACAGCCCAGTGACAGCATTGTCGTACTGAAGTGTGCTTATAGCGGCAGAAAGGTATCCACGCACTGATGCTTCTGCCGATGTACGCGAATGCTAGAGTATGGATATACTTGAGATCTAAAGCCTGTGTAATTCTGCTGTATTAGGGTCGCGGCTTCTGTGTGTAATTAATTAGAAGCTGTAATAGAAATTGGCCTCTCAGACAGGATGACTTTTATCTTCCCTTCTTGATACAGTACATTTAACCTGTCAGAAAGGACCACCCTTTCCGACTCACAAAATTAGTCTTAGGTCATCACTCTAAAAATATATTCGTTTTTTTGGGGGGGGTCACAGGAGATTTGAATAGAAGATAATATCCTTTCCATGAAATATTATTGCAATTTTTGGTAATTCTTCAGATATTATTCATATATTTGCAAGCTCCTTATTTGTTATAAGAGTTTTAGTAGACAGAATCTAATTTGTCCTGTGTTTGAATTAATTTGATGCAAGTAAAAATTTGGATCATGCATGCACAATTATTTGGATTTCAAAAGCCAGAAAAAAAGGTGGAGAATTAATTGTGATTTCCAATCCAAAATAATTTGTTATGCTATTAAAAAGGTTGAAAATAAACTTAAAACGCCATCAAGTAAATGCGAATTTTATCAATTACGTTGGTTTTACGAAGGGCTGCTATTATACATAATAAGTTCCTGTGGCACTAACACCTCGTAGAAGTGCAAGAGAAGTTGTAGGGGAGTCGTCAGGAAGCTGTGGGGAATTCTCAGGAATTTGATTGATTAGAACGATGGCCTATGATGATCTTACTCATTTTTTTAGTCAGTCACAAAATACACCAATTAACTGAGCAGTTATTGTGAAAACATTGCTGTACATGTTTACATCCTGTGTGTCCTATAGATTTTAGTTACAGATACAATCTATCAGCCATCCAATTCAAAGGTACTCGTTACTGGGACTCCAGTGGAGGGGCGGAGACCAATTATCTTCTTTAAAATTTGAAAGATATAGTTCCTTGGAGCAATTAATTCTGTGAAGTTTGAATGGAGAAAATCAATGTTCTCTGCTTCAGTGACAGCCTTAAACGGTTCACATGCTGACTAGATTTTTTTTATATGAAAAAAAAATTGTAAAGGATAAATGTAAATTAATCTGAAATTAACATAATTTGCTCTGTGAAAGAAGTTGCCATCCCCATTTTCTATATGAGGCTGAATTCAAACACTTGGATAGAATTTCGATAGCCATGCAGTAATTCTGTTTATTCAACTTTTAAAATCCCAGAGGAAAAGTGTTGGGACAAAATAGTGTGCATAATTTGAAAATCTGTTCTACATTGTTCAGAATTCAAATCTTAATATACAGATAGGCTACAGAAATGTGTAGGGAAGTCTACAGCTCTGATTAGTAGCAATAAAGAACATTTTATTAAAGATATAAATTTCGATCGTTATTGACCATACAAGATTGGTATATCAACTTGTATAATCCTCAGAAAATTTCTTTTCAATGCCTAATATATTGGAGGGCTGATAGACATATATGTACATTAAAAATAACAATCTGTAGAAACTGAAGTGTCCTTCAGTTCTCAGGCAGGTTTTAAATTAACATTTGATTCCCTTTATTTTCTCCAAATTCTATAAGTGGCCTAGCAGTTGTGAAGGTGATACGCTTGTTATTGGCCTGTATTTCTAATGACTCATTTAAAGTTAAAGATTTATCACTGGAACTATATAACTACTGCACAGAGACTGCCTTAGTCCCATCCTACACCAAAGTATACTCTACTTCAGGGCATTGGAGCTAAGTTAAAAGGAAAACTGCAAATATATCTAATCAGGGATCTAAAATATTTTGTCTCCTGCGAATAATACAAACGAAAATGTCTTTTTATCATTGATTCAGAGGATGGTTAATTTGAAAAGTTTGGCCTTGCTGTTAAAACTAATGTTTTAGCTGATTGAAATACTAGACAGGGATATGATTATAGAACTATATATATATGTGACTGTTTGACTGTAATATCTATTTAGATTGAGTTATGGATGGTTCTCCGAGTGGATGTTATATGGGGTATTATTTATTCAGTAAGGACCTATCATCAAACCAGATATATGGGAGCTGTAGGTATAATTCAGCTTAGTGGTCTTATTGTAGTGTTCCTTTTGTTAAGTGGTACAAATATAGATAACTCTCAATGTCTGTCATATATGATTTACAAAAATTGACTGATGTCAGACGTTGCTATCAAACGTTAGCTTTGACCATGTATTGATAGCAAAAAACTGATCAAGTGAGAGGTCAAGGTAAATATTGCTGAAGTGAGTGGTCAAGGTCAATATTATTGAAGTGAGAGGTCAAGGTCAATATTACTCAAGTTAGAGGTCAAGGTCAATATTACTCAAGTTAGAGTTCAAGGTCAATATTACTCAAGTTAGAGGTCAAGGTCAATATTGCTGTAGTGAGTGGTCAAGGTCATTATTACAGAAATGAGAGGTCAAGGTCAATATTGCTGTAGTGAGTGGTCAAGGTCAATATTACTGAAATGAGAGGTCAAGGTCAATATTACTCTAATGAGAAGTCAGGGTCCATAGTACTCAGGTGAGAGGTCAAGATCAATATTTCTCAAGTGAGTGGTCAAGGTCAATATTACTCAAGTGAAAGTTCAATGACATTTACTGAAGAACTAGCCCCTTGAAGTCACAGTATGCTTGATGACGGCTACATTGATAAGCTGCAAGCTAGTCAGTGCTATCAAATCTGCTAACTTTGTGCTAAATTGTGCAGTGTTAATTTCATTGATATTTGAACAAAATTCTTGCTGAAAAACCTGCTTAAAGTTGAAACATTTTGGGGATGTTCAGGAATTCTGCAAGCAGTTTATTTCATACACAGAAATGCATTTCATGGCATTCAATTGATTCCTAATTACACAGGTTTCATTTAATTGAAGTTTCAGTTTTGACAGGCTAATCATGCATGATAATTGAAGCATTTCATTTTCATGATTTTGGCCCTTGAAGTGAATTGTGGTGTTCAGATGTTATGTAACATAAGCATTCTGTTGTACTAACTATCTACCAGAAATCTTTAAACTTTTATATTGTGTTTCAGGCAGCAAAACAAAATTGAAGTTCATGTCATTTCACTTGACACCTTGATTGAGTTTGGCTACACTGAGTAAAGTCATTTCAGTACAATTATTATACGTCTGTACTTATGCTTTACATGTAACAGCCAAATTCAACATTTATTTTGAAGTTTCGGTTTTCGGGTCATTTGTCTGATGAAGGTGACGGAGTACATACCATACTGTCATTGAAGCATCATCTAAAAACATTTATTTGTTGTGTAACAAGAATCTTCACTTGAGTAGCGTTAATAATGTTCGCGTGTGGAAATTTAATAAATAAGAGAATTTTTCCACACTGCGAAAAATTCCACTTTTACAATATGACAAGGTTTTGGTAATTTCTGTACATGTTGATTGTGATGACAGCAAAATCTTACTTACCTGTTTATCAATATCTATCCTATATTATAACTGTATCCTTATTATGTTAGAGATCAGACCAGATTTTACTAGAGACACATAAACTGTACTAAGTATCTTATCCTCAGCGACTGGAAGTCCTGTTGGTGATTACATGGGTAATATATCTAAAACCTTGAAGTCGTTAATACCCAACATTAGATATCACAGCTGTTACTGCAATGGATACAGCTACGCATATATGTGCTCCAGACAGGTAATCTGTTAGTTTGATACTAGTTCACAGAATGAAGAACCACTTTCTGCCATTTATTCTGCTCTAAATATCTTTCTTCAAAAAATTTACTAGAAGATTAAGATAAATATAACAATTAATCGTTACTTATTTCGAAAAAAAGGCATATCCTATTTCATACAAAGCTTTGATTTTCATGAATGTGAGGAAATTTTATACCTCTTTTCTAGCACTCCCAGATGTATAAATGGACACCTGCATCTAATTAGACGTTATTAATTTGGCAGGTGTCTTTATAATGTTTTATTTCCTGGCCCACATATTTTCTCCTGTAGATTTCAAATGAATAATTATCCCCAAATTCATTTGATACAGAATGCAATATTTCTAGAATTTAAAGTACAATATCTAAGTTGATTTATAAAAAATACTGAGCATTTAAATTATTAGACTTAGAATCGGAAGTAAAGACAACTTGAGATGAAGACTACCAGTGAGAATCAGTTTGGATTGTATAAGCAGACCAGAATTTCATTCTGCCTGTTATTTTTGGAGAATCTGTTGATTTCCTTACTTTGATCTTTCTTGCATGGATACACGCTAATCTATACCTAGTTACTTTCTGTATACTTATATAAGACAAGTCTGGTACTTATAAACAAAACTCAGAAACTTCAAGAGAAATTTCGATAACCACATTTTACCCGGAAATTATTCCCAGTGTTTACCATAGCAGCAGAAGCTGTTTCGTTTCACAACAGGAAGGGTCTTTGGGATACGTTACAGCCAGCGGCTTGTTATCGGTTCTGTGGAGGCGGGGGTTTCATGTAGTTGTTACTGTGATCAATAGCCATCGGGCCAGCAAGATCGGAATCCTGTAATACACGACGTGACTGCGACAGGAAGCGTCGTAGGGAATCGCAAATTTGTCCTCAAACAGAAAACGAATACAAGGAACTGTCACTTTTGATAACCTCAATAATTCATCTTGTTACATTTTACACTTAAGATTTAATTATGAATAACGAGGGTGACCCTATTCATTTAACCTGATTATGTAGAGATGCTTTGAACAAATTAAAAATATTCTAGGGAATGGGTTCAGCATGCCTTGCTGTATAAATTGGTAGCTGCACCATAGATAGCTTGATTGTAGGTTATGTGACTTTTATATATGAACTTTTATTTATTTTACAAAAATTAATGTTGGTTATGTTCATGATAGATATTTAGGTAGAAGGATAGATATTTAGGATATCGTGTTACCCATGTGTCCATCCCGTCACGTCACGTCTCGTCCCATGGTAATGTAACCAGCTTATTAAAATAACTACTGATGCGATTGTCTCTAACTTTGCATACATTATAAGTATGAAGAAATAATTTCATATAGGGACATGGGCATTTTGTCATGTCTCACAGACATTTCTTGCGCTTCAAGATGTTGCAGAAAACTTCAATTTTCAACCTTTACCGTTATGTACTCAAGTTTTGAATAAAAGCAATATAAGGCTGTGGTTTTGTACTCCAGTTTAGATTAAAAACTTTATAAATCTGATAAAAACTGTAAGACATCATAAAGATACAGTAGACTTTTCTGAAATTTGTCACCATAAAGAAAACCAATCTGTAGATTTCCCAACATCTCTTGGGAAATCAATTCAGATCAAAATATACTTGATTGGTTCTGTGATCAAATTGGCTGTTGATTGTTTGAAATAATTGCGATATTTTTTTAAGATGTATATTTGTACTCTTTGTTCCATTTTCAACACCTATCCAAGGCAAGTTCTGTCTGTTACACTTTGTGGAGGTTAAATTGAAATGGATTGGAAATGTCCCGGCCACTTCCTATCCCATTTACGACCAATCGTGTGTTGGGCACCACTTAGGTACAGCAGAATACATAGATTATCACACTTCACCACCCCCAGTGTCCTGATCATGTAAGGTTTCAGATTCCTTATCAAATCCTTAGCAACCAAAAAAATAACAGATTAATAAATTATCGACCCGAGAAAACAGATTGATCAAAGCCAATACATAGAGTAGAAAATGTACTCTAGTCCTGCTTGTAATGAAATCCTAACTCAATTGTATATACTCAAAGCAATCAGTATTGTTTAATCCCACTCATTCAAGTCAATACAAACATATATTGGTGTTGGAAAGTCCAAATTATCATCACCCATTTAAAGGAGAAAGATTATTTAGCAAACATATGCTGAAAAAATTAATATATATGAAGTGTGAATAGAACTTCACACAGCAAATTTTGCCGTAAATTTGGCACAAAATTGTCTTTCCCGACAATTCAGTGTGCACTCTTGACCTTGTTAGTATCGCAGTCCGTTGATTAATTAGGAATATCGGACTTAATGGTTTAGCTAGTGACAAATGTTAGCTTCAGTTGACGGGAGAAGCCATCGCTGATAAAAAAACTCGCAGAATTCGCTATAGATTTCTTACAGACTCTGCCATCCGTGAGACATCAAGTATCAATATCTCAGACTGGTTGCGATGTTTATCTGTCGGAAAAACACTTAGCGATGAGCATTAAATATGACTTTTTATAGATTTATTATAGAGCTATTTTGGCTACTCAATAGGAAAGGCAAGGGGTGATTCTCTGGCCAATATGCAAACTGATGGACATCGACTAAGAAAATTGTATGTATATATGCTTGCAATGCTGTTTGGTCAAGTGGGTAGTCCCAAGTGTCCATCGTTGACGGACACTAAATGGCGGTCCTGTGTTTTTCAGTCCATCACTTTATCCAAAGATTGTCCGTTAATGACTGGGGGTTTTAGAACCCCTTGTACAACAACAATATGGCATTTACCTACACTAATATCTACCCTAATGATAAGTGCTGTTCTCTGTAATATTTGCCTGACCCCTATAAAGTATCAATTGACATCCCCCTCCCATTTCATTTTCTGTGAATTGAATTTAAAATGTTATCCATTTGGCCCTAAGAGCGTCATGACATTCACTATTTTCTGTGAAATGAATTCTTACCATATTCTGTCCATGCCAGCTAGAACCAAATATTGTTAAAGAAAATGTCACAAATATTGACGGTAATGAATTTGTCAGTAATATGAAGTAACATTTTCATCAAGATAACTATAAATTTAATGATATGATTGGGAGATGGCCTAACTTTGATGTTCGAAGATCAGAGTCTGTCGATTGTTTTCATCACAAGATCATAATCATATATTATTCTATGTGCAACCAGATACATGTAAAATCTTTGGTATGACGAGCGACACATATTGGTAAATGCATTCATTGCGTGACTCAAATATACCGGTAGTTTTATTGCTTTTTCTCATGAATTGTTCTCAGTTCAAGGATGCCCTTTTTTTCATACCATTTCAATTAAAGTACATTGTATAAATAAATAATTTCATATTCTCTACCATGTTTATATTACCTGAAATAAGAACATATATATATAATTATTTTATAATATTTTAATTTATATATATATATATATAAATCACTGCTGATTGTTGTTCTCATTTTTACCAAAATTTAAAAAAAGAAATGTTTTTTATCAGATTTCAATCAAACGTGATGAGTAGCAGACTGATATTTGTTAGATAAAAATAATGTTGACAGACTCATTATAGCATATTATCAATAATACTAAGATTGACAGGTCGATTATCTTTCCTGTATATCAGTAAATGTCTGTTACATCATTCAGAAAAGAACAATTACATGATTTAAAATGCCAAAATGAAGGTTTAGAGACAGATTTATGAGTCTGGATTATAGATTTTGCTTGGTTGTCATGACAATAATCTCTGAATATTTCATGGCCACCATTGTTCATTGGTACATCCACGTACATTGTGTTTGGGGATGGGGGTTTGGGGGGGGGGGGGGGGGGGTTGATGGCCTGAACCTTGTTTGTAAGACGTGTTCCCGTCTGTCAAGCTGTTTGGCCTTTTGTCTGATCGACAAAGTCTGTCTGTGTTTCACGGAATACCCAATTGTTTTGTTTTCTTTGTCATTTGCCACAGCGGTCAATTTACAATTGATTTTCATGGGTCCTTTTTGTACACATTGCTGAAAACGATGGGTCCCACAATGTTAAAATGAAGCATTTTCAGAATTTCTATGAGTCCTTTCATAATTTTATGAGTACTGGACTCGGGACTCGCACGTAGATTGATCACTGTGCCATGGCAGAAAATATTTATGTGGATCGACATGCAATAATTCATAGAAAAATGTCAGATTCGATCAAATTTGTATACAAGTATAAAATATCATGACATTGTTTGCTTGTTGTAATTTATTCATAGAAAACCATTGTGTTTGTCATTGGTATCGAGCTGTCCTTCTACCGCTGAGAGCGGGAGCATTCATATACTGCTCTGATTTGACCTTGAGATTTCTAGAGTATATGGTTATGTTGTTTTAGCAACCTGTGTATTATGACAGTACACAGGATCGGGTCTAATGTAATACTGATTAACATGTAAACTTCACTCAGCATTGCAATGAAATCCCAGAAATCCCATCCGAAAATAAAGTGCTGCAATGTTTGGTTGGTTATCATGTTTATTTAAGCCAAGTTGTGTATTTACATTTCAAAATTAATTAACGAAAGTTTGAAGAATGAAATGATAACCAGTCATATGATGTATGTGTGTGTGGGGGGGGGGGGGGGGGGTGTTTCTTCCTGTAAGGATCATGTTATATCCGCTGAAAAACTGTCTTTCACTTGGAAATTCTTGCTTCCTAATTGACTGAACCAAGAAAAACAATTGCTTTGAAACTTTACATTGCAAAAAAAACTTCTAGTGTAAAGCATCGTTTTGGGATATGTCATAATAAGGCCATCTTAACAGCCAGTGAAATCAGGGCTGCAGTCAGGCCACAGCTGGTTTAGATATCAGTCATTCTCAGCCCTCCACCTTTACTTAAAGGCGCATTTGTCAGGCACTGGCCCCAAGTTTCTCCACCACGAAACTTGGTTAAAGTCACTTGATAAACCTTATATATACCTGAAAGTTAATTTGTGATGTGATTGTTTGATGTCCTTTTGAAAGCTAGTATCGGGTCTTATAAGGACAACCTCCCAGTGTATGTAGTTGTGGGTGTGGGTGTTAAATAATTGCGTAAAATCTGATTGAAATACAGATCCTCACTATTACTATTGTGTGTAGGATCTGACAGCGACCAGTAGAAGGTCATGTGCAGATAACCTTTATTATTTCCATATCTAAAAAATGAACAGCCAATCAAAATACGCCTTGTAAATGGTTGTTTTGTAGACAAACAAAAATGGCCGCGGATCGAAGCGAAGAGCAAATCATTCAGGGCGTTATATAACAATTTGATTAGTATATTTTGTGACAATTTCTTTACATTTAGTTGTTATTTCTTTTCGGACTAATGAAAAACTGCAAATCAAAAAGATAGTATATAAAAAGAACACACGCCTTGGCGTAGAGACCACTGAACTGGGCGCTGCCATTTTTGTATACGTTCGTTGGGTTTCTCGCTACTTTACTCTGGTTTAACAACAGGTGTATATAGAAACAAATCGAAATCATTTTTTCACTTTCAGAATCTGGTAAGCAGCGATTTGATTGGTGAATACAAAGGTCATCTGCACATGACCTTCTACTGGTCACTGTCAGATCCTACACACGATAGTAATGGTGAGGATCTGTATTTTAATCAGATTGGATTGCGTAATGTTTC